>VWZP01008990.1:729572-1437147 GCA_013396995.1 Dicaeum eximium | reverse complement strand
AAAAAAAAAGAAAAAGAAAAAAAGGAAAAGACAAGAAGGCAAAAGGCAAGGCGAGAAAAGGGAAGGAAAGGGAAAGGGAAAGGGAAAGGGAAAGGGAAAGGGAAAGGGAAAGGGAAAGATCCTGTGGCTCACTGGGAGATCAGAGCAAGGGAAATCTCCCTGCTGTTGGCCTGATGTTGGATGAACCCCACAACACCTCTCCCCAGCCCAACTGGCCAAAATTAGCTGTTCCTTCCTCTTCAGCCAGAGACCAAATTTGCCAAATTAGTCTTAATGCTGAATGCTGAGTATTGGTGAGCAATGGAAAAGGCTCTTTGGGAAGCAGTGGGAAGCCTGTGGCTGCAGGGTTCTGGGGCACCCTGCCAGGCACCAGCTCCCTGCATGGAGCTAAGGAAAAGGAGGTCTCCTAAGGTTAAATGATCCAATTTCATTAGGAGTGACTTGAAAGCCTGAAGCATTTATCAAGCCATTTTAATAAAGAAATAATTTAACTAAATAATTTCCTTTTATACACTCTGTTTAACATATTCCTAGCAATATGTAAATGGGAAGATCATTGAACAGAAAGAAGAATTAACAACTTTTCTTTCCATTTTGGTTTCCTACAGTTGGTTACCCAAACTATTGAAACTCACTAGAGTCCCAGTGGTCAGCAGGGGCTTGACTCAGTCTATCACTTTATTTTAACACTGTGAATGAATAACTGAAGAAAGAAATTTCATTGAAACCTTTCTTTGCACAATGATTGCAGTGAGTTTCTTAAGGCTCTATTTTTTTTTACTCCAAAAACATTATCTAGGTGCTTGAGTACCACTCAAGTAGCAGAAAAGCTCAATTTTTTCTTTCTGCATCTCACTGCATCTGAAATTAATGTTTCCAATACAAACTCTAGAAGAGTTGAAGCAATCCTAGTTATTTCTTTAATTTTCCTTTAAATTGTTCTCTAATTTCCCTATGAATTGGCCACATCTCTGATTCCTCTGCTCTGCAATGTTATATGATACAAAAATTAGGACAGAAAGTGTGCTGAAATTGAAAATAAACATATCTTTATATCCTCAAATTAGTTTGGAAAGGGAAAGACCAAAAGAGGCTAGTCTTATTAATGCTGGTCACTTAAAACTCTGTTTTCTGTCAGCAGCAAGAATTGCATCTCAGGAATATGGAATTCTATTTTCAAATCAAAGGGTAAGATTTTTTTTTTTACTCTAAAAAAATTCTTGCCATTACTTGCACTTTATCCCCACAAAGTGATGTGTCACAGCTGAAACCAAGAAGATTCAAATTCCTGCTACATTTCATCCCAGTCACCATGACCAACATGCTGTAACCAGTTTAGTGAGTTTGAGCAGAGCACACAAAACAGCTCTGTCAAGGAACCACAAGACCAGAGCAGAGATCAAATTAAACACAAGCAAGTGGGACAGGTGATAAATAGGGTTTTTCATGCCCTTCCCACTGCCAGTCCCTCCAGCAGCACGGGGGCATCACCAGCAACATCTCCCACTGTCAGACTGGAGCTTGCCAAGTTTGAGTAGCAGGGGAGAAAGCATCACAAGGAATTCTTCTTCAGAAGGCAGCACCAAAAATGTTTTCCCAAATTGGTGATGATCCAGGAAAGAATACAATGAGCAAATTTTTCTGTTGTGTGCATCCTTGTGCCCCTTCACTTCTATCCCACAGGTCACTCTGGAGTTGGGATTCACGGCTCTGCTGCCTGCTACGGCCCCTGGGGGTCTGAGGACTGGGTAAGGTACAGCAACATGTTCAGCCCTGGTAAATCCTGTCATTTATCTGATAAAGTCAGCTTTGTAAGTGGCAAAGCACAGCTGTAGGTGGTTTTATACAATTTAGCAGTCCTGTTAGAGAACCTGGGAGAAGCCATGTGGGATTGGAAAACGTTGATGTAGTAAAATTCAGCATCCTCATGTATTCATTTGCCTTAACAAAGGAAATCCAATTTGCTGGGGATTATCCTTACCAAACATCTTTCCAGTAACTTTGATTCAGGCCACAGAAGCATCATCCAATAAGGCAGTTCTATACATCTTTTCATAGCAGTACAGCAACTGATATAAGGAACCCTTATACATAACCCAGTGTCAGCCTAAAGCCCTATCCAGCATCCTGAGCAGATGCTGCCCAGAACTACAGCTGCAACAGGCAAACATCAGTTACACATCTCCACAGGCCCAGAGCAGGCAGGAAAGAGAGATCTGCTTTATTCATTATCATTCATAAAAATCAATATATTTGCCTTTGGCTGCTGTGCACCAGAACTGTGTTAGATGCCAGCACCACACACACAGCAGCACCACTTCATGTTTAAATGCATCATTCCATAAAATAACACCTGAGTAAAGGTACCACCCATTAAAATATATCACATCAAACTGTTACTGGAAAAGGACAGAATAAAAATGTTAGCAACAATGCTTGAGTAAAAAACCAGATGAAAACACACATCCAGCAACACTATATTTTGACCTGAATTATATTTAAATTATGTTTCTCTTTGAAGTCCTTTATGGCGCTTCTGCACACTCTCCAAAAAAAGCCAGAAACACAAAATATTGTTGTGAGCTGACCCAGTAATGCTGCATTCAACTTGCTGTGAATTATTTCTGCACACCAAGCACCTAAGCCCTGCATTTTAGCTGTACCAAACAGTGGGCAATTACTTCCTGGCAAAGGGAAGCAGTTATGAGTGTTTACTACAGCCAATTCCCACTGCTCGTTTATTGCCATCCTTTGTTTTTTCCTATCTAATTTGAGGCTTCATCCTACTCCCACGAAACTCAGGGTGACTTCAAAGGTGTCACAGTCCATGACCCTTCTGGCTGGAAACCCTCGCTGTGCTCCTCTGAAGCACCACCTGTAGATGACTGCACAAGTAAACTCTTCTCTTTATTGCCATCATCCAGGAGTATTTAAAACCCACTGGCACTCAGTGCAGCAGCTGAAGGGACACTGTTTGTGCTGTTGGAACCACACAAGGGCCACTGCCACAGGACTGGTGCCAAGGTGCCTCCACCAGGGATGTTTGGTACCACGGTAGCTCCACACTTCTGAGTTGATACAGCAAAAGTCAGATCAGGACCGAGGCTGCAGGAAAATAAACTGTGTGCTCTGGATGCAGAGTACTTTCATTTCACTGATGCTCCTTCTTTGGCATGAAGTTCAGAAGACTCTTGGGTCCCTGTAAAGTTGTTCAAGTGGTAGAGAAGGACTGAGCAAAACTTGGCTTCTTTCTGACCCAGTTTGTAAGAGTTTTCCCAGCTGCTTAGCTGCTGCAGGTTCATAGAAAAATATCTCCAGCATTTAAATCCATGTTAAACAACAGCAGTAGTGCAGTGGCCTGTACAAGACAGCTCTCCAGCCAGCAGTATAGCACGGTTATGATCTTTGAGGATCAGGGATGACCCATGAACCAGGCTGAGCTTGGGCTTGACTGCGTGGTTCAAGCAGACTCAATGAGGTTTGGTACCTAAAGTCAGGATGCTCACTGGAAAGTCTCTTCCAGGAAGGCACAAATGTTTCCAGCTTTCCTCTGATTGAGGACATGAAGTAACTCCTTGTACTCATTGGCAGCTCTTTAACCAGTCTTTGGAATTTGCACAAGCATTTCAGGATTGGGGGCCAAACACAGGACTCATCTTCACTCAAGTACCCCCTTTTGCAAACTATGCAACATAAGAGCTCAGGATGAAAAAACCTTCAGGTACTATATAGGGTGAGCTGCTCCTTGAGCATGCTAAAAGCCATAAAAACATTACAACCTACTTTTGCACTGTACCCTGTTTAACTTAGTAAGTGATTGAACATTCAAAAAATTAAGTTACGTTTATTCAGCAACACAAGCATTAACACTCCAAAATGGATTTTAAAGAAAAAAAAATTTGGAATTAATAGTACTCCCAGTGTGTTGTTGTTAAAACACTGTCCATGAATTATTCATTTCTGTTAAGAAAGCACTGCTTCACAAACGGGCTAAAAGCTCAGCAAAGAAAGAACAGCACTAATCCAAATATTAAGCTTTTTTTGTAACACGCTTTGATCTCTGGAATCCATCTGAAGGAATCATTTTATGGAAGTTAAGAGCTTTTTTCTTTTTGACCTTAAGTGAATTTGATTCAAATATACATTATGGCTTTTGAATCTTAAAGACCATTAGCTGTACATCTAATGCACATCAGAAGCCTGGGAAATAAAGTCCCAAGCTTATTAGAATAAAACCTTCAATGCATTTCCTCATGTCAATATTCAAAGGGTATTTTAAATCACATAAGTTGAAAAGGTCCTAATCCTTTCACTTTTTGTATGCTGGTGAGCACTACTGGCTATAGAAAGTCTTGCTGAAGGTACTGGGGTCATATAAGTGTTAAGGGACCTGTGGATGCAAGATGGAGACAGAGGCATACACTAAATGATGACAAACAGTCTTTGTGTGTTTTCTTCAATGGGCTACAATTGTTAGTAAAAATTACTTCACCAGAGAATTTGTATTTATTTATTAATCTCTTCAGAATCTTGTAACACTCCCTTTTTTTATGTAAAGCTCTTTGCTAGCTTTACATACTCCCCATCTTGAGGGTTAACAGTTGCTGTGACTGAATTCAGAAAGTTTGAATTAACTAATGAATAATCCTCCAGACATCTGACTACTTGTTCCCAAAGTTGTATTTTTCACTTTAGAGTACTTTGAGAATAGCCTGCTTTGCTCTGAACACCCCCAGCTCAGCACCTTGAGAGCATCCAAAACCACCTCTGAAGGATTCAGGTGTGGCTCGAGGCTGTCCCTGAGCTCTGTACCCCCACTCAGGGACTGCCTGAGCCCACCTGGGGCCGTGGGTGCTGTCTGTGCTGCACTGCTGAGGTATGGGGGGTCAGGAGGGCAGGTGGGGACTCACCGCCGGCGCCACACGTGTGGGAGCACTGCGACCAGGCTGACCACGGCGAGAGCTGGCAGTCCACGGCACAGCCCACCACGCACCGGCTGCTCGTGGGCACGGGCTTCTCCAGGTGCAGCTGTGACAGGGAAACAAGGCATCAGCTTCCCCTCGCCCCAGCTACCTCCTGCCACAGCCAAGCACCCAAACAAGAACTGGCAGGAACTCTGTGGGGCACCAGCACGGTGTTTATGGGGAGCTTTCCCGAGGGTGCAACAGGGGAATGAGGTTTCAGTGTTGAAGCGTTTCACATCTAAGCACCCCTCAGTGTTTGGGTCTCATTCCAAAAGGACAACCCTAGATTTCTAACAGCAGGACACAATCTCCCTGGTCCCCAGCTTTGGGATGGTGCAGGGTTGGTAGCCATACCCCACGTGTTCAAGTCAAGGAGTGACACCACCCACTGACACCCCTCTGTTTCCCAAAGCCCCCAGCTATGCGCTCCCACCACCATACAAAATTTCCATCGTTTATGGGGAATGTCTTAGCGTGGATCAGAAGGCACCCCAGCTGCCTGGAAACAGAGGGACCTGTGGGTGTGTCCCAGCCCTGCTCACCTGCTGGCACAGCTTCATGCTGACGGTGGCCCCATCGCTGCGCCGGCAGCTCAGGAGGCGGCGGCGCTCCCCGTGCCCGCAGGTGGCATTGGCACCCAGCTGGCACCCGCTCCAGCCTGCAGACACAAAGCAAAGGGTGCACTGCTGCAGCTCACCTTCACACTCAGCTCAGAATCACACAACCACAGAACGGCTTGGAAGGGACCTTAAAGACCGCGTAGCTTCAATCCCCTGCCGTGGCAGGGACACCTTCCCCTAGACCAGGTAGCCCAAAGCCCCATCCAGCCTGGCTTTGAAGCCTTGAACATGGGTGTTACCTTCACCTAGAGCAGCACTTCCCCATGTCAGGGCATCCCACACCCAAGAAGAACCCCCCAGAAAAGAAAGTTGTTCTCAAAGGCAGGCAGGTGTCAGAGGAGCGCGCTCTCCTCGCAGCGCGATACCGCAGCCCACGATGACACCGCTGCAGCAGGGTGCACATGCTGAACGCTGATAAAGGCTATCACTTCAATCCACTTGGCACAGCTACAACACTGCATTGTCTGAAGTAAAATTCCACTCTGATAAAGCAGCTGGGGAAGTTTCTGAAGGGGAACTCTGGTTTAACCTGGTTTTGTCTCAAGGTAAGGCTATCCATTATTTAAAACTAAACTCTAATAGTCATGAAATAAAAGCAGTATTTCTAGCGGAAGAAAATTAATACCTTATTATGTGTCTGAAATTATGTTGGGCAGAATACAACTAAACTGAAATAAGCTTTAAAACACCATTTAAAATAAACAAAAAGCATAACAGAAGCCACTAAAATTTCCATACACCACCAATAAATAAGAAGGATGAGAAGAAAATCTATTACTTTGTGTCTTCCCCCTCTGATAAACATGAACACATAAATGTTCTGCATTTCTGAAATGTGATGATAAAAAAGGCATCATCCTGCTGCCTGTGTTTCTAGGGCTTTTATTACAAACAGGCTGAGTTTATATTAATATATTTTATCTTGCTTTGTTCTCCCTTCCCACCAGCCCCCAAACTCCTCTTAGATCTCTCCTCTGTATGCCTTTCTCATTTATTTCAGCTGGTCAAAACAAAAGGAATTTTTCGGTTTTGTTTTGTTCATTTGTTTGCAACAGAACCAATTGCTTCTAAGGTCCTAAATAATGCATTTTGCTCTGAATATCCTGTGCCCACCCATATTGCCTTCAAAGCAAATTTCTGTTGGTATTACTGGCTTCACCAGAACCACACAGATGATACTCTTTTAATTGGAATTCTGCAATTAATTCTGTTGATAACCCACTGAAAATCCCATTTAGCATGCTTTATTTCCAATGTACTTGCAACTTAAATACAAATATTGTGTATTTGCCCACTAATGTGTAAAAATGTAGGCGTGTAATTAACTTTATTGAAACCAACAATGTCAAGGCTTTAACCAACACCCCAAACAAACATAACTAAAAACACTTACTAAGGGTATACTGAAAGTTTGTACCTACCTGTTAGGTTGTACTGGTATTGGAAGCAATTTTGATTAAGAATACATGGCTTCATTTGTGAATCTTCAGGGCAGGGCTTTGAACTGACCGGAGACCTCAGCACTTGTCGGGTTCGGGTTTGCATAATATTGGGGTCACACACCTGGACAGAGAAGGGATGGACAGTACAGAGACCCCAGTAAATCACACAGACATCACTGACCCCAGAAAATCACACAGACACCACAGACCAGGGCTGTCCACGCACACCCACAGCCACATGGAGGTAGGATACAATCCCACTCCTTTCTAACAATACTTAAAAGCATATGAAAGAAAAGAAATGTGGTTCAAAGTTAAGAATCCAGTATTACTAAAAGTCACCTTTTATCCACCCTGATTTGGCTATTTTACCCCTCCTATACTATTTTTTTCCATGTTTTTTGGAAGGATCCCTGGGGATAAAGACTGCACCACTTTGCTGTGCACTGCTTTGCACCTCCTTCCAAGACTCCCAGCACAATGCCACGGCACTGAATAACAGAACAGGATTTTTGTCACAATTGATGCATTTTTAAGTAATATCTAATGCTACAGCAAAGCACTCATTTCAAAGAAGGAATTTGGTAATTGCATATCAGTTGTGATGCTGGCAAGACGAGGTGACTTTTCAGAGTATGTGACAGCAAATGCTGATGTCCAGCTGCCCATAAACCAGAATTTGCTTGTTTACATTTTCACGGGAATATGAACCAACTGAGGCAGGTTTTCATTTCTATTTGTGCATCACAGGCATGAAAACTGTTTGTTTTTAGCAGCCCTCAACCCTCACTCTCATAGCACTGCAGCACAGAGCTATTTTCCCACAATCCAGTAACGGGAATAAGTGAGTGGAAGTGGTCACAGCAAACCTAATGGAAATAAATCCCTTATAAAAGGTATTCACCACCATTTATTGAAGAAGATGACCCATTTAATTCCTAACAGTTTTTCATTAGGATTGCTCAGGAACAACAAAGAAAACAAACAAACAAACAAACAAAAAAAACCAATGCATGTAAAAACACATTTTTATAAATGCTTGGGGATTACTTTTCTATTGAGTACTATAATTACATAAAATAACTAAGAGTTTAAAACCACGGGCTTATTACCATGCAACAAAGAGCCTGCAAACACTGAACACTGCACGGGTGGAAGTGTGGATAATTCCTGTATTGTGAATATTAAAGGGAAATGTAATGGCCTTGCAGCATAAATCTGGATCTCAGGCTGCTGTAAACTGGATTAGCTGCACAGATGATAGCAAAACTGAACAGAATAAATATCAGGACAAATGGGAAAAAAGTCTGGTCTGGTCTTAAAATACATTGTCAGGGCCTATTTTCCTTATGTTTACCCTACGTGAAGGAAAATCTATTACATTTTTATTGCTGACACACACCTTGTCAAATCATTTTAAATGGTAACCTTATTTGAATACCCTTGGTCAGCTAAAATACCCAATTGTTTCTAATTATCTGAAAATTAAACCTATGCTAAGTGTTTACCAATAGTTTACTGCCTTTTTCACAACTAATCTGATTGTTTATTCTCACAACTAACACTAATAACTTAAATGATTTGCCAATAAAGCAAAATGACTAAGGAAAAAAATCAAAGCATGTATCTCAGTAGCTACTCCTAATTAATGTTTCTCTGAATTATGTTACCAAAGGGGAAAAAAAAAAATCGATGGATGCTGTGACAGAAGCTGCCTGTGCCAGCTCAGAAACGCCAGCTTTTGCTCCCTTTAAAATAAGAACCTGCAGACAGAAAATATGCCTCATTTGTGGATAAGTAAATTCTTTTAATAAAATAGTATTTTTCCCCTGTCTAGCTTGGCCCCCGTTGTGTTTGATTACAGCACATTGCTGCAGCCCAGTGCTGTCACAGAACCCCAGAGTTTTCCTGGCTGGCAGGACCATTTTCCCTCTCAGATATCCTCCTGGTAGGCAGCAGACCAGTCTAACAGGTCAAAATCTGTCTGGTGTTTGCCAGGATCCAAACAAACAACTGGTTTACCGATGCTCTGAAGCCAGAATTCTCACTGTGCTGATGAGCCATGGTGCTCAGAAGCCAGAGCTGATGCAATAGGCCCCTCACTTTGACTAGTTTTGAATAATAAGGAATCTCAGTAGGAAAAGCATTCATTTAATCAAGCTGAGGACATGGGAAACATGCAAAAATTCAAAGTCAGCAAACTGTAACTAATATCCTGTAATATTATTTGTTGAATTTCTCTTAACGTCAATTGAGAAGTCAATTTAGTTTTATAATTGATTTTCTGCCCTTGCTCTTTCAAGTTAACCATGTAAAAAACTGAGCCAAATATATATGGAACTGAGTAAGCAGCAGGAGGGAATGACTTGCAAAGAAAAAGATGAAAGCTGGAATTTTCAAAGGAGCAAGAGGGAGCTGAGTATCCAGCTACCCTGAAATCTCAATGGGCTTGGGTGCACAGCTTCTGCAGGACCCCTCCAAAAACCCAGGCTGGGAAAAAAAAAAAAAAATCAAATATTTATGGCATTGCAAAGGTTGGGGAATGGATTGGCAGACTGGATGTCATTAGGGGATGTGAACAGTGAAAGCAAAGAACAGGGATTGTTGCCAGTGGGGAGAGAGATGCTGAGGGTATTAACAAGCAATGCCAACAGGGCGTGTCTAGTCCTGATCATGGATCTTAGAAAATACTGACAGCAAAACCAATCACCATCAATGGCAAATCACAGGTTTAGGAGGCAGAACAGAAATGGCAGTCACCGATTTAGAGAAAAGGCAGCAAAAGAAAGAAATATTTCTTGAGTACCTAAAGTAAGAAATTACCATAGGATTAATTAAGATTTGAGCAAGATAACAGGTTGATTCAGAATATTCTCACAAAAAAAGAAAATGACAAAACTAATTTGACTGCTCAAGTAATCTTTCACACAAAACAGGGAAGGTGCCATTCAGGTACATGGACCAAGACTGGATCTGCCCTAAGGATCCAAGTTTCTAATCACAAGCATATATGAATCTACAGTTTCTGGGGGTTTAAAGAAATAAAGCCCACTGTGATTCAGCAATGCTTTACTGAGTATCTTCATTTACAACTCCTCTCTTCCCACTGAGTGGATGCTGCACTTCCAAAGACATTATTTTACTTTCTACTGCTCTGTTAGTAACTAGTGCTTTCACTGATGACAGATGAAGCTTTTAATAATTATTTTTTACATTAAGTCAGCCATTACCTTCTGTAAGGCTATTGCAACTGGTTTGTGCTCAGCATCAGCCAACATTCCCACAGTGGAAGCATAAGGAAAGGCAGGTGCCAACAACAGATGTGTTCAGGAGTGGGAGTTTGACTTGTATTTCTGAGATCATCTCTTTATGCTCATGATACTTATTTTATACCTGTGGTTCTAAATCCCTTAACTGGTTTCCATAGTTGGGAGAATTTGGAATGTAACCATGGGATAGAAATGGATGTAACAGCAAATGTTCCCTATTCTGGGAAACTGAAACCCACTTCTGACACCGCCCCAGCTAGGAATAAAGATTTATGGATCAAAGAAGGACAATGATTATGGGTGCTCACTGGTCATAAATAATGAGGAAACAAGTCCTGAGAAATGGAGGCAGCTGTGGTGCCTGGAGGTAGAAGGTCAGAGACCTGGAGAACTCTATGTACCTTCAAGATCAGGTGCAAATCAGTTTGGCTATTTAAGTTTTCCAGACTATGTTGCTTGTTCAGATTCTTTGTTGATGACCATAAGCAATGGAGAGTGTAATTCTGGCATATGCATCCTTTGGAACTGGTGATAGGAACAGAATTAATTTCTTGATGAAAATAATAATGGGGTGCCACCTCAGATGGCACATCAATAGCCTACAGCAGCAGGATGTCATACACAGACAGTAGGCTTTTTTATGGGCACAACTGCACTGTTCCAGCCTACTTTATCATATTAAATCTCACCATTTCCATTATTCTTTTCCATAAAGTATGAAAAAGTTGAGCTAGAGCCACAGATCTACAGGTGAGATTATATACACCACTACAGAAACAAAATATTCTGAAGCAATGAGAGGTCCATAAAATGTTAAGGCAGGAATAAATCAAAGTTTTTCTCGAAGGACCATTTAGAAATTACAACAGCCATCTTGATTCTATGGGGGAATTTCTGGCACTATTGACTGGCATTTTTAAATATTTCTTTTAGCCAAAGCTATTTTTTCACCATGACCACTGGTCACTATTTAAAGCTAACATAAAAAGTGAGGGACAAAAACATACACAAAGGATGCACTCAGCCTTTGCTTCAGATAATCACAGAACTGACAAAGCACAGGAAGTTTGTTCTGGAAGAGAAGGGTATAAAATAAAATAAAAGCTGCAAGGTTATGAAGCTAAGTTCCAGTGTAAGAGCTGTTAACATATCACACATTAATACACACTATTAGACCCTCTTTGGGATGGAATTTAAGAGCTGTCCATTGATCCAGGCTTTCATATGCATCATAATTGTACAGCACAGAGGCTGTAACCCATTACAGGGCCCTTTAAGCTGTTTAATTTATCAAGCAGCTTGTATAATGCATCCTGCACTATAAATAGCTGGCTGCATTATTCTTAACTGGCTATTCATAAGGAAACATACAACCTCAAAATAAGGTAAATGCAAAGGCAGCAACCGTATTTGACTATTTTTAACAGAGCAATGAACCATTACATTGTTCATGCCAGTGTGGATGTTTTGTAACAATTTAACAAGCCATTTACAATAACACGAGCATTCTTTTGAAATGAAAATGCATTTGCATAAATTTTCTTTTTCAGATTCATCCAGGTTCTGAAACCTTGCCTACCTCCACACAGAACCATTACTTTTAAAAAAGTGATTGTTAACAAAGATTAATAAAAATAAATGAATATAAAAAATACAGCAGTTCCCAGCCTTTTTTGACAAAGACATACAAAAACATGCAAGTCACAGCTATGCATAAGGAGTTCATGCATGTTCTTCCAAAAAGCCTTGACCAGCATAATTCTCATGCCTGATTTGAATAAATTGTCTCTTGGGCTAGAAAGAATTCTGTGCAAGCCTCACTCTTCAGTACAGCCTTCACACTGCAGGTCCTCTGCCAAACTTACGTGCCAAGCCCAGAGAGGTGGGGGAGTTTCCTCTGGAGATACCCAAAAGCTGTCTGAGGACACAATTCTGAGGGACATGCTTGGGAATCCTGCTAGGAAAGAAAGGACTGGATGAGCTCCAGTGGTCCCTTCCAGCCTTGCCCATTCTTGTTCAGGTACCAGTTGTGACGGAGACCTTCGTTATCCACACAGGGGCTCCCGGCGTCTACAGGAATCCATGATTTCTCTTCCAGTTGGCATTTCCAAACTGTAACAACTCCAACTTGCATCGACAAAGGAAGTCACTGCAGACCTGAGAGCTCGCTGTATGGCTTGGTGACACTTCTAATCCGGTCAGTTGTGGGTATCACACTCCCCCCCTCCAGATTCCAGGGAATAATAACTCGATTGTCGCAGGTCCTGAGCGCGGCACATCGCCATTGATCCATGAGGAAAATGCTCGCTGAAATGGAGACAGCTGTTCTCACTCACTACACACGCAACCTCCTATAATTAACTAATTTCAGGCCTCTTGGAATTAGCTGCTAGAAATGCCAACAGCTGAGGCAAGCAAGGAGGCCACTCCAACCCACGACGGGGGCTGCGACAGCCATCCACCGACAGAGAGCTAACGAAATAGATTTGAGGTAATTATTTCAGGGACTTGTAGCACCACTCGCATATTAACTCTTTTTAAGAATGCTTTGATGAATTCAATTGAAGTCAATTAATTACATTTCCAAGTCAGATGAATACAAAGTGGAGACGCCACAGGAAGTGTGTGTTATTCCATCACTGAATATGTAACAGAGATGACAGGATTTCAGTTCCCAGATTGTTTAGCTGGGTCTTTGAGCAATCAAGTGATGATGTCTGACTGAACAGGCTATTGTCCCTGGAACAAATATGAAATCTCTTAAGCAAAATGCAAGTCAACCTAATTTCCTTGTGGGTTTTTGTTGGTTTGGTTTGTTTTTGTGGTTTTTTTTTGTTTTTTTGGTTTTAACTAGCAAGCTTCAACCTGTTATTTTAAATTGCTTTAAAGCTTGATATTTAAGTCATTTGGATGTTACTTAGTGACAAAGAACAAAGCATTATAAGCCAAAAAACAGTCTTCAACCACATGAAAAACCATTTTGAATTTACTTCTCTCAATAGAAAAAGTGAGAATAATAGGGAAGATTTAAATCAGTAACTATGCATTTCTTGAATCCAGTACAGAGACAAAACCTCAAAGCAACCTTAAGGCATTAAATTTCTGACAGCTTTATTTCTGACCATTAGATGAAATATTAAAATTTACCTTCGTGTAGCAGTGTTAAGTAGCACCATAATCAAGATGCATAATATGTAATTCAGTTGAAAAACATACATAAAAGAATTGTGGGAGCATCTGACATTATAAAAGACCACAAAAGTGTTTAAAAGCAAAAGGGAAATGCAGCCAAAAAAAGGTAGAACAAATACAATGTTTTAGCAAAAAACTATTGAAGAAAATACTTTCCATTGACAAAGCAGTCACCACCTTTATGACTTATTGATTTAAACACGATTCAAGATCATTTACCATCCTGAAAGTGGAAAATTCACATGGGAAGAATATTGCTACAAGATAAAACCAAGTAATACCCTAGAAAGTATCCAGAGTACAATGACATATTGACAAAAGGTACAACGGATAATCTAAAAGGCCTTTTTATATTCAGCTGATAAGAGTTAGTTATTCTGCTATCAGGATGAATTTATTATCAACACTGTAAAACATGAGCAGAACACCAAAGCAACTGGAAAAGAATTCTCACCTGACCAAAATCTTAGGTAAATATCTCAAACCAAAAAGCTCCTCAGACAAAGATGAGGCTGAAATTGTGATTGTTCATTTTTTACAAACTAGAATTTGTCAAGTTTCATAAATCCTCTTTATCTCCAGCAAGCCAAACATGACCAGACCTACAGGAAGACTTCCTGGAACGGTCTTTGGCAGCTGCCTCATGAGAGTGCTATGACTAAAAGAGAGCCAACTATTGTGGTATGAAATGTAAATGTGCTTGAAACAGAGCAGCCAGGATGCACAGTTTTGCTTTTTCATTGAAATGTGATGTGATCTTTCAAATTTTTTGAAATTTTTGAGTCCATCGACTCGTAGCTGTCCTAAGTGACCACCTTTCCTGGTGGCTCAGGAGATGGAAGGTTCATTAATCCCCTGGTGCTGGCAGTGCCTCACTCCAGCCACAATTCCCCCAATCCCTGCCCCACACACACCAAAGATACACCAGTGACACAGCACAGTCATTCTGCACTAACAGCAAGCCCAGCACTGCCTTGGAGATGTGCAGCATGTGCAGCCTGGGAGGGACTGTGCTGTGTGGTTCCCTCTCAAAACCCAACACAAACAGCCAGAGTAGCTGTAAAAGGGAGACAGCACTGCCATAAACTCATCAAAAGGAGGGTTTTTTCTGCCCATAAAACTTCAAGCTGTTTATTGCCTTGTGTCTGGACAGACTATTGAAACACATGCTCCATCGGCACACAGTCATCTCAGTTTCACAACAAAGCATTGCAGAACAGCTTGTGAAAACATATTGTTCAGTTAATTGCATTGGCATGCAGATGCCCTCACATTTATGAATTAACATCCCCCACGGTAAAGGGATGTACAAGGAGACACAGGGACTGTGGCGTGTGGCCCTGAGCCTGCCAAGAGATGTGCTGCCTGATGGAGTCCAGCCCATGAGCTCTGGGCTGTCCTTTCCTGTTTCTGTGGGCAACAGAGGCTTTGCCATTGCCAAAAAAAAGGAGCCTTTAGGCAAAAAGTCTGTGTGTCTTAAGGATATGAGGGTGCTTAAAGCTTCAAGCAGTCCTTCATAACCAACTGACTGCCACCAAGGCACCTGGGAAACCCCCAAAGGACTTAAGGATCTCTGCATCAGTTCAGTGCGTGCAAAAATGAAGAAAATCCATGCCTGAAAAAATCAGTGGTAAAGAAACAGCCCAACCAAAGTGGGACTCTGAAAGGTATCCAAGCATTTGTATGGGTTGCAAGAATGTTATACTTCATCAAAGCCATGCTGCTCAGGAGGAGGTGAACGCAGGAAATGAAACACAGGATTTTATTTGACATGTTCTTACCGAGTATATTGATACGCTACACAAAATATTATGGAAGGAAATTACCTGTGTCAGCACTAGTATAAATACCTGTCCAATAACCACTCAACTTTCAGTAATGGCCCTGTTAACATGGGGGCAATGAATATGTGTTTGTCACTTAAATACATCAAGCAAGTCTATTAAAAAACCCCTCCGAGATTAAACCTGGCACCTATTTCAACACTGATCAGGGAGAAACAATAGATCTGAAATCACGTGGTTTGAGGCCAGAGGCTTTTCATAATACAGAACTTGCAACTTCTTTCCATCTTGCACACTTAGGGAAACACAGAGCATTTCACAGTGGCTTGAATCCCTGCATAATTCACAAAGTTTTGAGTATTTCATGACATGACAAATTGTTCAGGCACCTTGCTGTCATACCCTTCTGCTGCTGTTGCCTCAAATCTTCCCCCAAGGGTTTGAGGAGGAGGAGACACTGGACAGAAATAGTGTGTGTTGGGAGGGGAGAGCTGTCATTCCCTCAGGACTAAGACCTGTCCAGAGGAGTGTCACCCCCAGGGTTTACCAGCAGGTTGTTCTGGCAGTCATGTACCACTGACAGACATCTCCCCTGCAAACATTTCCTAAGGCATTCAGCCCTTCCTGCAGCTGGAATTCTGTCCCTTCACCCACTCTGCTTGTGTGGGCCCTCTCCCATAGCAGACCAAGGGGAAGGATGTGTTGAATCCACTGTCACAGTAATAACTATGTGTTTCACTAACCAACTTTCTATAGCTCTGTCTCTGTAGAGAGATAAACATCTCCACATTCAACCACGCTGGCAGGATCTATTAAGCCTGACATCCCTCAGAAAATAATTTACTTTCCTAGAAAATAACTAGGCACTGAAATAGTTGAAGCACAAGCACAGACTGCTGCGTGAGGAACACTGCCAGGGACACGGGCAGAAGAGCCTACCTGTGGGCACGGGCTCCACTGTCCCCAGTCAGACACTGCACACTCACTGGGACAGTACAAGCTGCACTTCTGCACTGCCTCTGGGACGTCAGCCTGGTTACACAGAGTGTTGGGCACAGTCTCCACACCGTGGTCCTCAGAAGTGCTCACACACCTACACAGAAAACACCCATTTTAATCAGAGTATCACAGACACGACAGATAGCAACAAGTTTTCTCAACCCCACACAGGACACAGACATGACAACAGCTACAAGCAGCACGGCTGGTCAAAAAGCAGACTTAATATGTTAATGCAAATGGAAATGAGCTACGTGCACAACAGGCTTTTGTTACTTCATACAGAGGGATTTTAACTTTGATCGGCTGACAAAGGAGCAAACAGAAAGTGACAACCAGCGAGAACAAATCCTAGTGCTCCTGCTAGTAACATCTGAACGTTTGGAAATAACTCAGCATTTCCCCATGCCTGGGGAATGAATATTCAGTAATAATGAATGCCACTCTGGTGCGTGCAGTGCTATTACTTGGGGAAAATGTTAGCAAATCAAAATATGGAGGCTTTGCACCTCAGGGAGCTTTATGTATACATGGCATTTAGGCTGAAGAATACTAATTTAAATATCATGTCGTGTTCCTGAAAAACCAAGGCTGCATCTCTGAAATGCTTTTCCTGTAAACCATGGCACATAAATACATGTTTCTTTTCATTTGAAATACACTGGACTCAGCAACACGCTCACTGTCAGATGGCCAGATATTGCAGCTTTATCCAAGAACGTACCAGCTCTTTTTGATCTGGAATACCTGAGCTTTTGTCTTCACGCACCTGACTTTCCTCGTTTGTATTCCTTCTCCACAGTGGAGGGAATTTTGTTCACTGTCGATTTTGCATGGAGACCACGGTCCTACTTCCCAGGAATACTGATTGCACTCACTGTAGCATGGGACTGCCTCGTGCACCTGACAGGAGAAAGAACCAAACTCTTCAGTTGAACCGTCCAGGTTAGCATGTCTGCAGAAACACCTCAGCCAAACCCACAAAAAGACACACTGAAGAATATCCTGGCTTACACTTCTCATGCTGAGGCTGTTGTAATGGCTTTAAGTTCATTTATTCATTATTGACTTGCCAAGGGATTTTTAAGTATATAATGAACAGCAGTATGCATGCAGCATCTCCGGAAGCAGGATAAATAACAGCTATTTCCTGCAGCCAGAAGAGGAACTCCATTACAATTTCATTTGCTCTGCCTGCTCTCAGTATAATCTATCACATGTCATTCACCAAGACCATATGTACCACATCCTTTTGTGTTTCTGCAGGTACAAACTTAAAATCAGCACTCATTTACCTTTGCTTCTAACACATTCTTATAAGCCATTTACTATAAAAGAATGAAATTTCATGCCTCCTACAAAATTCATTCTTATACACAAAAACAGTAAATGCTTTTTTGCCTGCAAGTGACTTAACTCTAACATATCTCCTAATCAAACATGACAGTGTGCTCATCTGAACTATGGTATCTGTGTAGGGAGAAATATACAGCCAAAAGCTTGATAAAAGGTGCCAGATATTCAGGTTGGTAAAAACAGCACAGTGAGATACAGCACTTCAGCAGATTTTTAGGTTTAAATAAATGAATGCATCAACAGTTCTATTACGGTGATGAATAAAAGTTATTTATTTTGAGTCTGGTTTGTCTGCAGAAGCTGATTGGAAGATACAGTATTCCCTGTTGCTTGGCATGAAGCATAATGTGCAGCCCTGGAAAAATACAACACACCTAAAATTTCTTCTTCCACATACCAAAACCTCCTCAGCCTTGCTGCTGTGGAGCCATTTCATTCTCACCATTAGAATAACTATAAATCAACAGCCTTCCTCCCAGCTACGCCCCAAAAAGATTCAGCCTCATGTTTAATAATTTACAGTTTCATTTTAAAATAGCAGATTATGACTAGACATGTTGTGGCCACAAGAATAAAGAAACCCTCTTTGTAACATTTTGGAGGTGGGAAGACAAGAAAATTGAGATACAGTCTGAAAACAAAACTGGTGTCCCATCAGAAAATCACCTTCATTTGAAATGGAAGGAAGACAACTTGCAAAGGAAAACTCCCCTGAAACAGAAAATGTCAGAAACTAATTTTAACTGTGGGTCTGTCTGTAGGTTATGCATAGGTTTAGCAAAGAAGGAAGAATAACAGATGATGAAAAGTGGAGAATACATAAAGGTGAAAACACAGGAAAGAGGGAAATCAAATTCTGAACTGGTGAGGGCAAGGACAATATGAACTAGTAAGAGCATCACATTTCACACAGAGGAGGGGAAAGGGAAGGGAACAAAGGGGGCAAAGGCAGTCATACCATTAGCACCACTTTCCCTGCATATTATTAAGCACAAAGTACAAACCTGGACGTGGCTTTGAGCGACCTGAACTAGCAGAAGGTGTCCCTGCCCATGATGGGGGAGTTGCAAATGAGATCATCTTTAAGGTCCACTGGAACTGAAACCACCCTCTGGTTCTATGTGGACTGTGCACCAAGGCACTGGCACTTGGTCCAACTCCAGAATGTCCAGGTGTCTGTGCTGTACAAAGTGCACACAGAGCTAAGCTTCCCACACTGAGCTTCCCACGAGCACTGCTAATTAGCTGAGCAGCAGGCTCATTACCATTAACTGGTGTATGTGGGAGCACAGAAAAGCAGCACTCACCAAGCCTGGGCTCAGCACCAGCCAGCAGAGAGCCCATGGATGCTGGGACACAGCTGAAGCCACCATCCTGCCCCACCAGCCTGTCACCTCTGCTGGCTTCTGCAGCCACATCCCTGCACACACCGGGGACAACAGCAATCCCTCTTCAGGCCCTGCAAAGCATTTCTGCTCCCCACAGACATCCATCCAGGAGATGGATCTAGAGCCAGGGAGTATTTATTAGCTTCCTGCTCCACAGGGGGAAGGAAAAACTACAGCCTGCCTATGTTGCCTGACAAAACACCCTGTCATCCACAGGAGACGATTAGTGAGGAAAACAGCTGCTAGAGGAATGATCAGTTTTTTCTTCATCACAGAGAGAATGAGCAAAGAGCCAAACTTGGACAAAACTGGCTGCCAGGCACCAGCCCAGGGAGCAGGTGCCTCTCAGGGCAGTGTCAAGGATGGCAAAACTTAAAGAAGTAAGTTTTATGGAGAGCTGGGTGGCCCATTCCTGTTTAGACTTCTGGAGAGGAGGCTGAGGCTGGGAGCAGGCAGGAGATGCTGCCTCCATCACCCTCCACAGGCACAGCAGAGCAGCCAGGGCAGTGCAGCACAAACAGCAGTTTTGGGGATCTAAGATTCTTTTCGTTGCTCTATTAAATAACCCTTCCTCAGGGTTAGAGCATATCTCTGTGAATCCTGCAGGTTCACAGCACTGCCAGCCTCTCAGCACTCATCCTGCTGCCTAAAGCCAGGGTGAGGCTGAGTTTGGGATTCCCATCTTGTTGTCTCAGTGACCTCTGATTGCTCTGCCTTAACATCTGTTAAACCTCAGACCTCTCCTAACCAGCAAAGCCCACCTGTGGATAGCAGCAAAAGCTTAATTAACATCAGGCATTTACCATAAAGGTGTTTTAGTGGTCAAAACCTCCCGTGGCATGTACCTGCTATAGTTACTGTGTAGGAAAACAGAGCTGGGCAGGCATGGGATGCCACGTGAGCTAAAATCAATCTGAGGAATCCTGTGAGCCAAAACAGAAATCCCATAGGCACTGACACAAATACACATAATGTGAAGTGATACTTCAGATGTGCTCTTTAAAGAGCAGGGAGGATTGCAATAACAAAGCCATTAATAGAGCACTTCTAGCCTGCTGTCTGATTGTGTCAAACCTGTGTGATTACCTGGGAAGTGCCATCAGCTCTCTTCCTCCTCCAACAGACAGACAGACAGACACACAGACAGACAGACAGCCCACTTTGTGCTGGAGGAAGGAGGACACACAGCACTGGCTGCACATCCCTGTGGTACCTCAGACCCCCAGTGATCTGCTGCTGACCTGTGCAGTATTTCTTCTTTGGTCAGGACCCCCAGCTCGCACTCACCACCAAAAACCTGAATTATAACTGTCACAAATAACCTGTTTTCCTAAGTTATTGTGCTGACACCATGGCACATTGTTCCTGTGAACAAGCTCTCCCCTCTCCCCGCCTCAGTGCTGAGCAATGCCATCTCTGGCAGCACCTCTGGGACACTGGGGAGATGTAATAACCACCTGAGTCACCAGGAGGGACAGATTTCTTCAGAACAAGCTAGAACAGGCACCCATGGATGCCATAAGGCTTTTAAGTGGGAGTCTCAAGGAGCTGGCAAGATTTCCACGGGTGGAACTCTGTGGGAATGAGTTTAGGAAGCTGTGAATACAATTTGTAACTCCATCTTTGCATTTAAAGACCACAGTGATGTGGCATGTGGTCCTTTCCTCCACAGGAGAATGTTTTCCTCCCATTTTCTCTCTTGGCTTGCCATAATTCGTTTTCAATTGCCTCCTTTTTGTTTTTTTTTAATTTGGGAAAAAAACTACAACAAACCTTAAAGCTTCCAATTTCTGTTTTTGCTAGGAGCTGTGCTACTTAAGGAGGTCAAACAGACGTGCTCTTGATTTTTCATTTTCAAAGGGTTTTATCTTAGCATTGCTGTTCTGTGGGTCCCACAAAACAGAGGAGCCTAGGTTCACTTCTCACCTCCTGAGTCCATGGGAACACCCCTGTCCTGACCCTGAACAGAGGCTGGGATGGGATGTGGTGTCCTCACTCCCTCACTCCTCACCAACTCAGGAACCCAAAGCACCCAATCCTGGAGAGGGTTGGGATGTGTTCCCATGGATCCCTGGCTGTAACAGAGTGCATCCAACCTTCAAATTACACATGGTCTGGGTCTCCTGGCCCCATCAAGTTTGCCATCCACTGCCTCTGCTGCAGATACAGAAGTTCCCTGTAAAGCTATGACACTTCTCTTCCCAAGCAAATGACAACAGTTCCTTTGAAAATAATCTGCTTAATGCTCACCCTTCCCCAAGCTTATGCAAACCCACTACAACAGTGCATTCCCAAACCCCTTCACACTGAGCCCCCCACCCATGTAGGGAGCTGTAGTGCCACAATCCATGTCCTGAAGGACAAAAATGAAATTAATTCCATGCAATAGGCACAGGAACCTGTTACTCTGCATGGAGGGAGAAATATGTTGGAAGCTACAAACACCTGACCTGTGAGGAGCTGCAGAGATCAGCACCCAGGGAACCAGCCTGGCTTCATCCCTTACTGCCTCAAGAAATAAACACAGTCTTCTGGCATTTTAGCAAATTAACTTTTTTCCTCATTTACATGCTGGGTTTTGTGTTCAATGAACCAAGGGCTGAAATGATGCCTGTCTGAAGCCAAGGGGAGTTTTGCTGCTGCCTTTCACAGGATCACTGGATCACTCCTTGTAGTCAGAATTAACTTGGAACACTGCTTTAACACCTGAATCTCAAAATCAAGTTGATGGGCACAGTTCTCAATTAATTAAAGGGAAGAAGGACAAAAGCTACTTTTTAAGAGACAGACTGCTAAAGCTTACCCTAATAAAAGAACCCAGTTCCCATTCACTCAAATGCAAATCCCGAGCTCCTGCTAAAGCATTATTGATGTGAACAGTTACTTCAACAAGATATACAAACATTAATCTATTTATTTTCTCTTTTAATAGCTGATACTTGCATTTTAATGAAAAATCCAAAAAACAAACCACCAAAGAGCTTTGGTGTGATTTATATTGTTCTCTAGCTTACTTATTTAAATGTAGGCTTGCAAAGGACTTATAGAAATAAATGCACTTCTTCAACTGATGTGATTCATTAAAGAAATTCATACCTATACTTCAGGTAGCCTGTATGATGAGCACCTGCAGAACAAACTAGAATGAGGTTCACCACTTCTGAAAATCATAGTGACTTCATATTTCAGTGAACATCAAGATGTATTGTCCCTCAAGGTAAATATTGACTCTGGTTTTCCCTCAGTCGATATTTTAGCTTTCATGACAGTAAATCTTGGTGTTCACTCCAACTGAGTCAATATCTGCTTATTATATTAGAACAACCAAACTGATCACTGTAGCAGTTGCCTGAGACCCTCAGGACTAGCTCTGTGCTTTCATTTCTAATACAAATGGGCTAAATTCATTGCTAACATAAGTTCATTTCACATGGCTGCCCTTACATGAAGGTTACATTAGACCTAAGATATTGAAACAGTCAGAACCAAAGAAATAACAACCCATTTTCAAACTATGGAGACCACCAGAGAAGATTTCATAGAGGAAAGAGAGCTGACTTGCTCTGGTTTGCAAAGACACTTGCTGGTAAGGGTTAAAACCACTCCTACTGACACTGGACAGCAATTTGCTCACTTTTGATACTTTTTGCATGACCACTTGTATGTCCCTCTGCAAGAGGAGAAGCAGTGGGATGTAATCCTCCTCTTAGAGCTTATGGCCACCAGCTGGTGACATGTGGGCCACAGCCAGCACTTCTCTTGCAACCAGCCTGACACAAATGGATCCACATTATGGTGGGAAATACATCTGAAAAAATGTCCACTCATTATAATAATCTACCAATTTGACTTCTGTGTTGACTCCATCTCATTCTTCCAAATATTTTCTTTGGTTGAAAGATGTCCATATATTAACTGAATAACTTTTATAATGTTCCAAAACTGCTTTCACATTCTGTTTAATGCTAACCAGATAATTTCTAACAATGAATTTCTTTTATTTAGTTCTTTAAGACGGAATTAAGAATTGAGTACTTGCTTTGTTAATTACTTAACAGTGTGTTTGATTTGGCAGATCTAAGCGTGCACTTAAAAGTTTTACTGAATTAACTGTAAATCTGAAGGACCAGTACGTGCACATTAACAAACACTACATCACAGAAATTTTCTCATTAAAATTTCAACATTAAATAGTTCTCTTTAAAATAAAATTGATTTTATATCATGCTAGTTTATATATTGATCATGATTGCCAGAAATGTGCTAACAGCTCACCAGTATTAAACCTGGTTGAACAGTTAATTTTCAAGTAAATTAGATTTTGCCAAGCAGCAGCTTCACTGATGAATATTTGTCTTTAGGTATTGGGATGCTACAGCAAATAGCCATCAAAACTTAAAAAAAAAATTCTCAAAATGACTTAGAGCACAAAAGTTTGAACAGATCTGTGGTAAGACTTCTAAATTATCAAAATTCCTGAATTTTGTATACCTCTAGCAGATCCCTGCACAAACACCTGTGAAACAAATTCAGCAGTTTTAGCTTTTATTTAGACCCAAATCAAAGGAGTTTGTGTTTCTTACCTCCTTTGTGCAGAGAAAAGAAAATCAATTAGAACTTTGCTAAGGTTCTGAAACACCTTCACTGGCATTGAACCAAAAAACCCCTGAAACTGTCTAAAACTTTGTATCCAGCAATAGGATGGGATCCATTTTATTCTAAGTTCAGAGCCAGGGCAGTAATTACAACAGCACAGAGACAGAGTTGCACCAGTTCCCAGGATCTGCCCCGTGGGCAGAATGGAAGCTCCTACACACACAGACCCCTCACCCTTACACCCCTACTTCAAAAACTGCTGAAAAATTATTTTCTCTGAAAAGAGTGAAAACATCTATCAAGCCTCTGAAGTTTCCTCTGCTCTTGAATATCTATTTTTAGCCCAATCCTCAAAACTGCTCAACTTTAATCCTAATTTACACATGAGACAACTGAGGGTGAAGAGTTGAGTGATTTACTAGAGGGTGGCAAGGAAGCCCTCGGGGAGTGGGGGACTCAATCTGGAAATGCCCAGTTTCTTGCACTAACTGGATGATATCTCAGCTTAAAATCAGATCCTGGGAAGTTCAGATAAAGACATTTCAGGATGAAGCCATCAAAAAAAACCAGTACTCTAGAATTCTGGCTGCAAAATGAGGAAAAGAGGAGAAATTAGAAAGCAGCAGGGTTTCTTGCTATAAAGACATCTGGATGCTCCATTTTCCCTCTCCATGGCCTTTAGATGCTTTTACTTCATCTATTTTTTTGCTGGACTTTACAAAATGCTCCTAGTAAATCCCTTACTTTCTTCTAATGGATAATTAAATATTCCAAGTCAGACACTGATTTATTTCAAATTCTTAAGTGCAATGAGTGGAAAATGCCTTGTTTAGAAAGTTAATTGAGGCAAGCTCTTCCAAACCCCAGTCATTACATCTCACTCTGAA
This sequence comes from Dicaeum eximium, assembly GCA_013396995.1. Classification (NCBI taxonomy): domain Eukaryota; kingdom Metazoa; phylum Chordata; class Aves; order Passeriformes; family Dicaeidae; genus Dicaeum; species Dicaeum eximium. The sequence continues at coordinate 1,412,650 of VWZP01008990.1, read as the reverse complement.
AGAACTACCATGTTGCTCAGCAAGGTTTATTAACTCATATTTACGAGTGGTAAGTGGTTTTATTTTCTGTGAGATTGGTGCAGCCACTAGAAACACCAAGTGGTAACAGGGTAAAGCATGAGTGCTCTTTCTCAGTGATTAAAATACCAAGTTGGCATTGTTCAACATGAGTAAATAAGGAAAAAATTTGCAGCTCCTGGCCCCAAACCTGCCTGGCTGGTTTTACTCATGGTTTTACTGTCAGTACAACTTCTGATGAGCAGGCCACAGCACAAAGTATAACCTTGCACATATTGGGTATTTATTTCTACCTGAAATGCTCAGGCAAGACAATTTACTCTCAGAGTTATCCAAAAAACTTGAGGCATTAAAGTGGGTATGGGGGCTTATAAGAATACAATCACAAATGGTCAGTTCCTGTGCCTCTGCTTCTTATTTTACATTTTAATTATGTTTCATTCCTATCAAGAAAATACTAAATCCAGATAAGATACTAACAAATGCCATCTTACTATGTTGTCAAATACGGGGGTTTAAGACAAGGCAGAAACTCATTAGTGAGAGTTTCAGTGCTTTTTTGCAGATTTCAGAAGTTTTAGGTGCTGCTGCCTCCCTGTCACAAAGCCAGGCAAGCATAGAAAATTTAAGTAGAAATAAATTAGTAGAAATTTCTAGAAATAAATCAATATCTCTTGTTTCTGAAACAGCACATTTTGCTGCAGCTTTAGTTTCAGGTGTAACAAACAAATGTGGCACCTCTCTGGATGAATCTGCAATGTTATAATAATGTTGGATCCAGTTTTAAAGAGAGGAAGAGAAAAAAAAGCTGATTGATGAAGAAAACATTTAAGCCCTTTTTTACTAGATGAGAACAACAAGATGAAGACAGATTGCAACACCAACCTGAGCCTTTGTAGATGTCCATGTTAGCAGGGCATGACAAGCAGAAAGGAAAGAAAATTATATATTCATTAGTTTGGCTGCTGCACGATAATATTGCAAAAAAAAAAAAAGGAAAAAAAGGCAGAAAATCTGCTTGAAATAAAACTGCCACAATGTAATGTTGCATTCAATCCTTTGATTACCCCATCTTTAAAAAAAAAGCACCTCAAGCAGAAATAAAGCATTTCTTTGTGAGTGAATGAAAAGCACTACTATGCTGAAGAATAAAGCAGAGTTCATTCAGCTCCATCCAGCAATTTAGGATAATAAAAAAAATCTTTGAAAATCTAAAATCTATGAACCTGCTATCTGGTGAGACACCCCACAACTATGGACTATCAGTCATAACAGACCAGAAAGGCTTTCAGGTATTTAAATATTAACTGGGTGGCTCTGTCACTATTGAAGCCTGCAGCTGCCTTGTCCCTCTCCTCTCATGACTGAAACGCCCAAGGACCCCTCACAGAGGTGTGGCAGGAGCCAGCCCAGCCTGGAGACACGGGGCTCTGGAGCCTGCCACCGCCACCACTGCAGCTCCCAGAGCAAACCACTGCTCCAGCAGCTCAGAAACCTGCCCTGGTGGGATATGAGCAAGTAATTACTCGATCCAGAAGCCAAGTCATCTGTCACATGGAATGAAATAAACGCCGTCACTAAACACAAACAGTCCCGCGGAAGCACTTTCTTCGTAGGCATCTGGACAATTGGCAATTTAAAGAAAAGACCATCCGAGCTTCCTGCTAAGTTAAAAATGATGCCTTGGAGACAAAGCTCAGCCCTAGCCTTTCTTTTAGGACATTTTAAATCATTCCAAGGTCCAAGAGCTTCAAATTGATATTCTATCAGTTAATTTTCATGTCGTAAGCAAGAATGAATTAACGCAACAAGAGCAGTCACGTCTCTCCTCACCATAGTATGATCTTGAACTGACAATTTTTCCACACGAGATTCAAAGCCAGTTAACTGACAAGAACAATTTGATTGATAGCACTATAGACAAGAGACAGAAGAGACTGGGAAGTGTCAGGCTGTTGAAAGTTATGTTTTTTGAAACACTGTTCTATGAGGCTACAGCAAAGGCTGGAAGCAAAGGGAACTGCAAGCTGCTCCTGAGGCTTCCCACAGTCACAGCAAGAAACAGTCCAGTTTATGTTCCTGCAAAAGCAGGAATAGAAATGCAAACCAGCCCATACCCTGATTGTTTCATTCAGATGAGACTGTAGCTCTCCTCCCAGCCTGCTCAGCAGCAGGTCTCATTCCTCCTCAGCAGCATCCAGGCAGAATCGGATGCTCGCAGGGAGAGCGGGACAGGTGCTGATGGATGAGTGATGGATCCCATAGCTCCAGAGCTCAGAGAGATCACCCATAGCCTGATTAGTAACTGGAGCTGTAAAATTTTCCTAGAAGAGCAAGATAATGCAGAAAGCAGTGGATGTGACAGCCTGTTGCACAGCCTGTTTGTGGGAGCTGTCTCACTGCCAGGACAGGCATTAGTCCCACGTTTAGACGCGGCAATAACTCGAGAGATTTTCTCCCTGTAATTACAGGTGAGGCAAAGGCAGTGCTGCACAGAGCCCAGCCTCAGGACCAGGCACACAATTCCACAGACGTGAAGGCAGCTAAAGCCACACCACTGCACACTTTAAAATCCTGCAAGTGTTACAAAATCTGACAGTTTTTATTATTATTTCTTGCAGGTGGGTCCAGACAGAAAAGATTTAGGTACAGAGGAGCTGAGTTTTCTTCCCTGAATGCATATGTTTAAGGAAAGTGATGTGCTACAGAGAGAAACCATGATTCTACTTGAAAGAACATCCATATTTAATAAACTAAAGGCTCCCTTGAGCCAGAAGTTAAATTCTACCCAACCTACTTCAAACATCAGAGTGCACATACACTGTCCTCAAGCCAAAAGATAAGAGGGAATTGCTTGCAAGCCACTACCTTGTGAGGTAGCTGACATCTTCTCTGTTTCCATTCCTTTCTTTCAGGGCAGGGAATGTGTATTTTCAGATTCCTACATTTCTATCACTGACCTGTAGTTTGAGGTTAAATGCTTTACATGGACCTGCACAAACCCACACGAATCAATGCAAAGACTTCCACTGAATTCCATTGGAACGTGCTGCAGCAAGCAAGAAACATCTGAACATTTATAGGTGCTTCACTAAAATTTAGGGGAAAGAAAGTATTGATCATAGTGAATTTTTGCTGCAGTATGTATTTATTTAAAATGGACATCAATACTGCCTATATATTGCTGATTAATGAGAAGCTATATAAAAAGTAAATAGATGGGTTTTTGAAAAAATCTGACAAGGAACACATCCCTAGAGGTCTGCAGGGGGGGATTGGACTAGATAATATTTAAGGTCCCTTACAACCCAAACCATTCTATGGTTCTGTGAGGGAACAACAGAATAATTCTTCATGCACATGTGCCCATGCTCTGCAAACACCTGTATCTAGCACATAGCTATATTTGCTTGGTTTTAAGGAGTTTATGAGTGTCTGACTGCAGGAACCCTACCAGAACACTGAACTCCTGATTTGCTCACATACAGAGGGTACTGTACCCTACAGTAAGCACCACCAGTGCACCAAGTCCTGCTGTGTTCCACCATTCAGGATGGGTAGGTCAGGGCACGAGTGATTCAGCAGTTCTCACACCTCTGCCATTCCCTGGAGCACCACCTTCACGCATCCATGACTCTGGAAATAATGGAGTGAAAAAGGCTGTTTCCCAAAACAGTAACTAAAAGGAGAAAATAGAAAGCAAATGCATATGGAGACTACACAGCCCAGCTGTGCTTTGCAGTGTGTTGTACACATGAACTACTCTACCTGAAACCTTTCAGAGAATTAAATAATGCAATACAGCAAATAGCATGTGATATAAAATTAGAGGATACAGTAATTTAAAGATCATGCAAATGCTCTAAAAGAAAGTATTCGTTCAGCCCATTGCAGAAGAGAAAGGAAGGAAAACTAGCAAGGCAGAGACAAGAAACTGATGTTGAATAGCAGATCTGAAAAAACTGAAGAGTCAAAGAAATAAGGGGAAACACCATTACCTATCCCAGGAGCCACACAGAGAATGTCCAACACCAAAAAAAAATCAATTTACAATAGAGGGAATGGCAGAAAATGGAAGATCAACAGGCTGAAGACAAAGAAAGGTGAGATAAACTTTTTATGACAGGTACTGACTCAGAAAGTTTGGCCAAAAAGGAAGGCAAACTTGAAGAGACACTTGAAATAACTTCTGTGTCAATGGGGTTATTCAGGAATGACAGGAACAAGATACCCAGCATCTTCAGAAGATGCAATGCAAGAGAGCTGGAGGAAGAAATGAGGGAAACAGTGAATTGCACAGCAGTCATACAAACTTCTACTCTTGAGAAAATATTTTTCTACGGGCATCATCTAGAAGCAGCACAAAATAACAAGGAGATGAGTAGCAGGCAGCATGGATTTGTCAAGAACAAACTGTGTGAAATCATTCTAATGTTCTTCAGTAACAGGATAAGAGATGCTGTGGATAGGGATGAAATGGAAGGTATTATGTCGACCCTAGCAAGCCTTTCACAAACCTTCAGGCTAAGGAAATATGGTTTGGATTAATCTAATACTCTGCAGTACACTGCTGGAAAATCACATTCAGAATAGTAAAGTGCAAAAGTGGCAAGAAACCACACACATGCCTCCACAAAGCTTTATGTTCTGTATCCAGTCATATTCCTTGTTTTCATTAGTGTAGGGCTGATGGACTGAAAATGATTCTTACTGACTGTGGATACTGCCAAGGTGAAAGGGACAGTGAGGCAACTGGAGGACAGGAACAGAATTCAAGATGTACTTTATGAATTGGTGACATGGAATGAAAAAATAGGTTGAAAGAGAAGTACAGAACTGCAGTGACCAGAGACTGAGCAGACAACAGCGAGAACACAGGATGAGAAACAAACAGCCCCTCAGTGGTACCACTGTCCTGGATCCAGAAACTGCAGAGAACCATAAAGAGAATGTGATTCAATGGTCTACTAAAATGATGGGACAAATTCAGAGTTTGTAAAACATTGAAGTACCACTTCAGCTGTGGCACAGATTCAGCTCAGGAAGCACATCCAGGCTTAGGTACCCAACTTGATGAGAAATCTGAAGGATTTGAACCAACTGGGGAACAACTGATGACAGTAACACTACAAAGACCAGAATCAAATTGCCAAGGTGAGCAGTGGCATTTCCTCTGTTGCTTTACAGGCAAACATTTAAAACACCAATACAATTAGTTACCATCTATATGATGGCAAGTCTGTCAACAAAGCATGGTATCACTGTCAGATAAAATAGCAAGGCTTAGCTATAAAAAGAAATAACTCTGCTGTATCACACCAGATGCTGAGTGGCAAAAAGACACCTGAGAGAGCTTTAAAGAGATCTTCCAGCAGCTTGAAACCATCTATCTGCAGCATCACTGAGCTCTATACTGGCTTATTCACTGCTGCCTTGAATAAAGCACAGATTGCCAGACTCTGTTTTGGAAACCAGGGGCTGTCTTATGCCTCACAGAGAAATAGGGGTGAGGAATTGCCATTATATTAAATATTAACAACACTGTTATTGTAACGCTGCCTACAGTCCTAGCTCCTCATTGTAAAAGCATTGATCATGACAGAGCAGCTAAAGGAAACCCAGGAAAATAATTCAAAGTCTGGAATACTTGCCTAAAAGTAGCAAAATGAAGGAACCTACTTTGGTTCAGATGGAAAGTGGGAAAAAGGAGATTCAATTATTTTTAAGAATATACAGAGAGAATTTCTCTTAGAAGACCTCTTTTTAAGCTAGCAGGTAAAGATGTTTGTTCCCAAGGCTGAGAGCTGCAGTTAGACAAATTCAACCTAAAATTATAAACAAAGAGGGAACTTTTTAATATGAAGGAAATTAACTACTGGATCAGTTTATCCAGAGTTATTCCTCCTGCAGCCAAAGAGGGTGCCTTTCCATAAACCTCCCCAGCTAGGCAGGGATATCATCATCATCATCATCATCATCATCATCATCATCATCATCATCATCATCATCATGTGCCTCTGGTCTTAGGATCTCTGAATGAGGAACTCCACAGAAGACTTCTAAATCATGCATTAATCCAGTGAGCACTACATTTATTAAGCCACACTACATACTTTAAATATAAGTTGCACATTGAAGTTGAAAGGATTCTTGCGTGGATTTCATGTACATTTGGAGAGGCTCTCAAAAAAACACAGTTCTGCATTATAGATCAGAGGCACGCTGGAGTTCAGCCAGTTCATGTATCATCCCATAAATGTTGATCCCCCAAAGATGACAATATTTTATTTACTGCATCAGCTCTAGCTACTAAATTTTAAGCAAGACACGAGCTGGAATTCAGCAGGAGAACACAGTTCTTAGCTAGGTCACAATGGCACCAATAGCATCAGGATGGAGCAGGAAAACAAAAAGAAAGCAATTATTTAAATAAAGCAAACACTCCCTTGCCTGCATCTATCCATCAATGAATTCTGCCATCTCTCAACTGTAACTCTGGGGTAGGTAAAATAGATGGAATACTTGGAAATTCAAATTGGAGTCTCTTGTCTCTCGATAGAGGCTTCCAGATCTTTGGGTTGCTTCTGAGACAGCTGCTGGTTTTTATTACTAAGACCCCTTACTTAGCAGTGCACCTCTGACCTTCCTGCAGGTCAGTGCACAGTACTGGCACATGGACAAATATATGCATGTACACATGGATAGCACTAGGAATAAACAGCAGCTGACTGACAGGAAAGTGAAAAGAAATAGAGAGAACAGCTGGCAAAGAAGGGCAAATATTCACTGTGCAGAAGTGCATTTCAGGGCAAGCAAGAAAAAGAGGAGAAATATGGTAACAAGAAATACCGGCAGTGACACTGTGAAGGATAAAGGCAAAGAAAAGACAAAGGAAAGCACTAAAGGAAGAGGCTCACTGTGTTTTACAAAGGCTTGACAAAGTATAACACAAAGCAAAATACGTCTGAGGCAGGACAGAGGTGCACAGAGAAGCAATGACAAAGTTATTTGCAACAGGGAATGCATGGAACTCTGCTGGGCTAGACTTGGGTCATCTCTTTGTGATTTGGCAGGTCCTGTAACAGCTTCTGATCATGTGAGACACATGCAATAGATAGAAAAGTTGGAAAAGCAGCACCACTTAAAAGGCTAATGCCTGTAAATGTACTGACAGTTTGATAGTGACCTTAGTGCCATCACTTGCTCTGTTGACAACACTTGTGTGGTTATTTTCAGCTTATTTCACAGAGCCAGCTTTGCTTTCAGCAAGCAGTGCAGGTGTAAGAACCAAGCTCCATTCAGTTTGTACCAAAGGCTCTCCCACAGGGCAGCTGCACACCAGGGTGTGTCCAGACACAGAGATTTCAGAGAATCATGGAATCAGAGGACACGAGGTTGGAGGGGACCTCAGGGTGATCTGGTCCAACTGTTCATGGCAAAGGCACAGCCTAGACAAGGTAGCCCAGCATCATCAAAGTGTCCAACCCTGGGGAAACCACCACCTCCCTGGGCAGATCATTCCAATGGATTGTTCTCATTGTGAAAAAATGTCCTTGTGTCCAGCTGGAAGGAGTCACCTTTTTTCTTACCTGTTGCCTTTTCCACATGACTCCTTGCCAAAAGGGAGCCTCCACCTTCTTTGTAGCCACTCTTTAAATAGTGGGACATGGAACAAGCCACATTTCACTGCCTTTTCATTTAGACTTAGACACAAACACTCCACAGCAAGGAAAGCAACTGCTCACTCAAAGAGCCATTTAAAAATACTTGAGCATGGCAGTAAATTCCTCTCAGTGTTTATTATAGGGACATCAGACAGTTTGCAAATGACATTTTTAATCACCAAATGTTGGCAAGTCTAGGCTATGAAGGACCAGCATAGAGCACATTGCTTCAGATGGGTATAGAGAAATATAGCCTGCTAGAGATCACTGAAAAATCCACTGCATTTGGAATAAATAATATTTTAGGTTGATTTTTGGTTGTCTTGGGTTTTTTTTTTTCAGATTGTGTAATAGAACAATTGAGCTGGCTTCTATTATATCAACAAAAACTATCAGAGAAGGAAAAGCACCAAATAAATTCCTTCATTTACACCATGGAAATGAAAAAAAAGAGTAATCAACTGTTATTTGTGCTCATGCATGTTTAGACACGGAAATATTTTTCTTAATAAAAACAAAAGACATTGCAATTTTGAGGGAAACAGAAACCTGAGGCAACATTTTTCCCTTCTAAATCCAAGGGAAGATGCTTCTCAAGGACACTGCCTGACTTTCTAACTCAGGCAACTGCTGGACACCAACAAAAACAAACCATATTTCTCACTGTGATGGTCAGCAAAACAGGATATTCAAAACAAACAACCCAAACCACCAAATTTATCCCTCTCTGTTCCTGCCTGGCTCCTCAAGCGCTGGCAGAGGTCTCTGAAGCAGGATGTGCTCCTGTTAAACACAAGGAATGTGAGCAGGTAGCTGTGGTGCACTGCCAGCCAGAGGGCTCTTTGTAAATATCTCTGATATAAGATTCACCACACAAAAGGAAAAAGGATTTATTTTCCTCACTCATCCAGACAAAATGGTTATGGCTGCACTGACCTTAGCACAGACCTGAGCACTGCAGAGTGAAACCAAAGCAGCTAAAGGAAAAATGGCACACTGGGCAGGAGCTGCATGGTTCACAGAAGCAGAAGACATCAGAGATATCCCTACTGCTGGCACTTGGGATTTCCACCTAAAATGAGGAACACATAAATCCCATCTGTCCAGTGGGAAATGCCATCAAAGCCACCCAGCACTGCTGCAGGCCCCTACAGCAGCTACCCAGAGGTGCTGGCATGTGCAGAAGAGTGTGAGGGACCAGAGAATTCACCTGAGAGAAAGGCACCTCAACACTCCTCCCTGCCTGCTGGAAAACTCACTGGGATGCTTTCCAAAGATTATATAAATGCTTTTTGCATTCCTGGAATCAACATGACACATCAGGGAGGGCTGGGGCAGAGAAAAAGCTGCTAACAGACAGGATTGTAATGGCTATGCTTTTAAGACCTCCTGGGGATGAGGTGAGATGCCACAGTGGGTAAAATACACCTTTCTTTGGGGAACAATTATGGGAGGCCTAAAGAAAATTAGGTGAAGCACTGAAAGAAGCCCCTGATGGTGTATACAAGGGCAGCTGTAAAATAGAGAACAAACCAGGATACAGTGAGGCAAGATTATCTTTGCTCAGTACAGTAATATGTGCAGACTTCTTCTGAGAACATCTCCTTACAGCAAACGACATTTTCAAGAATTCCAATGATAAGAACACACTTTGGTTGGGAATTACCCCCCTCAGACTGAATGCTTCCAGAAGCCTATCTTGTTTTACCCCAAAGCAATGTGATACTAAGCATTCAGACTTTTTCTGCGATATTGTTTCTTTTGGATTGTTTTCTTTGTTTTCACTGCACTACAAGCACGCCAGAAGTGCAGACACAGCACCAGCAGACAGGGGATGTGAGCACATCTCCAGTGGGGTCACGTTCTCCATCAGGCTGGCACAGCAGCAGAGAGGTGAGCGCTGCTCTGACACCGCAGAAATAACAGGACCATGAAGGTGGTAATTCATCTTCTCCAGAGCTCACTCCATCAGCAGAATTACACATAGCAGTAATCCACGCCCAGACCTCTGGCAGAACTTAACAAACTTGAGAAATTCTTATAGGAAGAGTTAGTCTGGTCCTGTGGCAACAGCTCTTTCCCTCTGAAAAGGGGACTGTGGCATTGGCTGATGAGCTAGAAGCCTTTTCCTTACAGTCAGCCTCTATCTCCACTTTTAATTCCAGCCCATTACCCCTGTTATACCCCCAGGCACCACGTTGTGTAACCAGTGTCTTTCTTTGATATTTACACCCTTTATGTGTTTGGGAACCCCCACAGACACTGCTCAGCCCCAGATGCCTTTTCACACCAGTATTTGGCTCTTCCCCCTGCCCCAGCAGTGGAGTGACACAGCTGTGTTACCTGCAGCTCAAATTCCTGGGCAGCACAGGGGGGCTGGATGGCCCCAGCTCGCACAAGCCCTAGAAATCTTTAGCATAAGCACACACAGTTTGAATCCAGACTTTGATGGAAAAGGGGAACACACCATTCAAACATCACAGTGCTGCTCTCCTCTGGCTTCTTGGCCCATTTCCTGTGCTCTTCCCAGGCATTAAAAGGGAAGGAAAGCTCTCTATCTACGTTTATTACGCAATTCAGTTTTATATCAGCATATTTAACTTGTTTACACTGAACTCTGCTGCCTTAGCAAAGAACCATTGAGAGGAGTCTTAGGGGATTACATTCAGTATTTTCTCTTTATTAGGCCGTGCTGGGTCCTAAGATGCTCTGTGCTGCTTTTATCTGCATCTTCCCACAAACTGGAAGTGTGTATCTCAATATTGCATAAATGTTTTACTCTTCTCTGAGATAAACCTCAGGAGATTAGACTGGTCAGCTTCTCTCAGGTTCTTGCTGATTATTACCCATGACCTCACTGCCCTCATGTACATGTCCCTTATCTCCCTCCAACACTTCCTGCTTTTGAATGCTTCTGATTATGTGATAGAGCCTGAAAAATGGCCAGGGCCTCCCTCCGTGATTTGCTCTTTCTGAAAATGCTCTCATTTGCTCACTCTTGCCTTCACATGTTCCTTTTTCAATAGACCATTTGGGACAATAATCTGAAAGCATTTATTGCAATTGGGCTGGTTTTCCAGAATCATTTGGTCTGCCAACTATTGAGATTCATCACAGCACTGGATTTCAGAAACCTGGGGGCAAGGCAGCGTCCAAGATTTCCTAGAAGTCATGAGAAAACCGAGGACTAACCTCTACTGCCTGACCTAGCTCCCCTCAGGCTGCAGCACATTTCTCTGAAGAGATTAAGGCTATTTAATATTATCATCAAGACCAGTGTGTGGCTATAAGCCACCTCAGAATCTTTAATCACACTTTCAGACCAAGCAGTGGGAATCTAAGTGTCAATGGGACTTCACTCTGCAGACACCTTTAAGCCCAAAACACCATTATTCTGCCTGGGGTCCCACATCAGGCAGCCCAGCTGGCTGATGGGTACTTTATTAATGTTAAATCTTTATTTAAAACATTCAGCCTTGTATATGTAGGGCATGGAAGTTCCTGCAGGAGAAGTAGGTCAGCGAGCTGGCCCTCAGTTCAGCAGGAGGTGATTTCTGAGAGCAGACATCATCATGCAAGGCAGGGAAATTATGGCTGTGTCAGGACAACACAAGCCACTGGCAGAGCCTGCCAAGATCAGCTGGGGGAGATCCCAGCCTCTGGCACAGGGCAGTGGAGCTCTCAGGTGTTGATTCATAACAGCAGGCAAGGACCAGGAGAGCTCAGTTTCCAATTCAGCCCAGGATCCCTGGGCATCAAGGGTTTTCCTGAATTATTTATCTGGTTCAACAGGTGATCTTTGGTCTTTGGATTATCTTATTCCACTCAGCCACCTCTCTAATGTATCTTTTTTTCATCTTCTGCCTAACTTTCCCTATGAAAATTAATTTTCTCTCTGCTTCCTTTGCTCAGCCATGTGCTGAATCCCAGATGACTGTCCTTTCTTAGAAGAATATATAATAGGTGTCCATTTTCCCAATGGCAACATCTAATAAATGCACAGCTTAGAATCACAAGTACTAGAGATAAAACATTCTTGAATAATGTCAATATAACTTTCCAACTAGTTCAATAGCAGTATTAGTTCCAGTATGACAATGTCTTATTTTCAAACAGTTATTTATAAGGCTTTCATCAAGTTACCTGGGATTTTTCTTTTTTTTTTTTAAACTGTGCATAGCTCCTTTCTCCTTAATATTCAGCGTAAAACATCTCTGAAATCAGAGCTGAAAAACCTGCTTGCTAATTTGATGTTTCAAGTGTCAGTACAATTTCCGGAAAGTACAAGGATTACCAAGGTCGAAAGAAACATTTCAACTTACACCTTATTGTTCATTCAGAATGAGTTTTGAGATACCCTTTGGGGACAAGATGTTCTAGCCCCAGTTTCAATAAATGTAGCTTTGAATTTGGGTGACCACTCACGATCACTTGAGCTCCTGCTTTAACAGTTTAAGTGACCATCACCACGCCATGAATTCTGTTGATTATTCTGCTCCTTGGTGTTGCTTACACCCCCTTTCCCACTCTGCCTGTGAACAGGAGCACACACACCATCAGCAATCCATCCCCAGGAGAACACAGCCCCAGCTGAAGGCTGGTGGGTCCATAAACCCTCTCTAGATACTCACATACAGGCACACATCAACGCGCTCCGAGCGTTGCAACTTCAGAGGCTGAAGGGAGCAGCTCCAAAACTGCCTATAACCCACTTTTATCTTGATTTTCGCTGAAGGAGCCAGTAATTGCCAACTCATGTGAGGCATCATTTGTTTTGTAACTGCTAACTTATCATCCTGAGCGGGCTCCTGCCTGTGCAGCCGTCCAGGAGACAGCCCCGTGCGCGCTGTTAATTGGTGGGGTGCCAGAACTGTCGGAATGTGCTCCGTGTAAAACCCATCAGCACACCAGCCAGCAGAGCCAGCCCTCAGAGAGGAAAAGGAGTGGGAAAGGCATTTATGGGCTTGACAGGATCTTAGAGTAAAAGTTAAGGGAAGAGGTGATGGTCTGGGGGAGTCACACCAGAGGAAAACTGACTTCTGCAGGTCCAGGACAATTATATTGGGGTCAGCCACCAGCGGGGCACCTGTCTGAGGTGCAGCGCTGCACTAATGGAAGGCACTCACTTGCCACACATCACTATGACACATTTGAACATAGAAGAAATTGGTTGAGCTGTATTTGGATGCTTCTGTGAGGATTTTTCTATTTCCTGCTGACTTTCTGTGAAAAATGAATTCAGACATATTAAATACTTACTGCATTTGCAAAGTTTTACTAAACTTAAGTTGCCAATAAATCAGAACTGTGTTTGGGTGTGCAAATTTTTCTGCCAGGTATATCTCCCTGCCAAAATACCAGAGGTTCAGTAATGCAAGAACACAAGAAAAAGCAGCAGCTCTTACTAAAATTAGCATATGTGGCCAGTAAAGGCAGTACTGTGCTTCTTAAACAAATCTGAATTAAACAGCTCAAAAAAATGGTTTTGGCCACAGCCACAGACAAACCCTTTAAAGTAGTAATCTACACTTGAGGACACATCTTTAACAAGCAATAAACTTACATAAAAAGGTTCATGCATTTATGCAAGAAACTCCATTACACAGATCAAGCCACCTCTGCAAGAGAAGGAGCATGCCATCAAATTTATTTCCAAAATCAGTTTCATGCTAAGCTACAATCTCATTTACCTAAAAATAATGAAATCGGAAGGGAAAAAAACCCCAAAATTATTATTAAAATGAACAGAACATAACATTTACTAGATATTCAGGCTCCCCACCTACCTTTTATCCTTCTTGACGTCTGACACTTCTTTTCATTTTAAAAATGCATTAATAAGATCATGAATCACAACAATAAAACAGGTGGCATTAAAACCCTCAATTTAGGCTGCTAGTTAAGGCATGTTATAGGCACTCACTCCTTCCACTGACTGTGGAAGGATGTCAGCCTCTCAGCTTTTAAGATGAATCAGAATACCTCCACAGTGTCTTTTCCACCCCCAGTTTTTCTTTAACCTCCAACTTACCCTACTCTAGAAGCTAAACCATTCCCATTTCTCCTTCCCCTGTCATGTTTAGTGCTCCAGCCCCTACTTTAGCCATTCCTACACATTCCTGCTGGCAGTGATGGGTTCAGTGAGGTTATTGCTTCTATTAGAGCTGGAAGGTGCACAGAGAAATCCACATGTGAGGCAAAATACTCAGCTACTTCCCCTTTCTCCACCTCATCCTTACCTGAGCAACATACAAAGCAAAGTCAGAAGCTGCTGAACTGCCCCACCATGGGTAATTGCTCACTTGTATAAACAATACTGCTGCCTGCCCTTTCCAACCCCTCCTTGGTGTATTCCTACAGGAATAAGCAGCCAGCCCCATGCCAGTGCTAAACTGGGTGCTTTGTTTAGCTACATATGACATTCCTGGATTCATCCTGAAAAAGCAGGAAATGCCACACCAAGTAACAGATGAGGGTCATCAATTGTCCACATTTAGCTTTATGGCAAATGAAGGAAGAAGGGGAACAGAAAGAGGAACCAACAGCTGAAGAACACACGTGGAGTGGGGGAAAGGCCCATGTACTTGTGGTACTTCAACACATGGACAAGACCAGCCAAGCCATCAGTAAAAGAACTATGAACACCTTTTCAGGAAGAATGGCAAAGTTACAGCAGCCTTTGCCAAGTGAGAAACAGGCAAAGAGAGGAAATAGGGAAGAGGACATCATGGAAAGAACTCAACAAAACCAGGGGGTTTCATGAATTATCAGACTGGTATCAGCAGGGATATCACCTTAAAATGGCACGTGGAAGAAGGTAAGGCCAGGCTTTAAGGAACTAGAGAGAGAAGTTTTTTCCTGCATTGAAGCAGTGTGGGACATCGCCCAAAGTGCCCAGGGACGAGGGGACCAAGGGGGGGCTGAGGCTGCCATGGGAGGCAGCACAACCCCGCAGCGCACCCAGAGACACAACAGGGCTCAGCTGGAGGGAGACAGAGGCAAGGAGGAGCTCAGTGGCTGGTGCTGCTGAGAGAGGCAAAGCCTGTGGGGCTGTGTGGGAGCGCTGTCACTCCTGCCAGACCTCATACATGAAATATTCCCTCAGACGTGCGCCCGGCCCGCAGCGCTCGCAGCCCCAAACGCGGAGATGCCGCGCTGCGCCTCGCACGGGCACGGGGGGATTCTCCTTTTCAAGGGAAGGCTGGAGTTCACACTCCTTCCACTCTTAACACGCTTTACAAAGCCACACTGGAGAACCAAAGCAGCAGAATTACAGGCTGGGTGAGGTGAAAACAAACTGCTGCATGCAAGATTCCACCTCTGAGGCAGGAAAGGGGAAACGTATGCAAATATTTCTGACTTCTTCCAAGGATCAGCCAGGTTGGCAGAGTTGGAGCTTGTTCTTATTTTTATTGGGGTTTTTTTTCTGCAATTCTATTAGAAAATCACTCCTGACTTCCAGTGGTGTGGGATATTGCAGAATCAGGTCTAAAACACGTTAATGCCATGAGAATAATGATTACAAATCTTGGAGGCACTTTGTATGCTATACAGGTACATCTGAGATTACAGCCACCCTGAATCTCAATTTGTTTTCTGACTTTGATGCTTTTACTTGTGCGTTCTGGTATATATTCCACTATATCTTTACTGCAATATTTCAGTAACTCCTTTTAACAAATGATTTTTTTTTTAATTTATGGAAGACTTCTTTTTTAATTAAAGTTCTTAAAACTTGCTGCCAAGGTCTTTGAAATTCAAGGATTTGATTTAAGCTACCAGAAAAAGGCATTCACGATCACATTGGGATCCTGGTTTCTTCTTTTCAACGCCATAGCACAATTATATCTCTGTAACAGTTATGCTGAATATTAAAGGGAGCGATTATTATGGGACATTTTAACTATCTGAACATTAAAAATCTAAAAGCCCTAATCATAATTCTTTTGCCATATTAAAATATCATGAGTAAAGAAGGAGCTCACTAAAGCAATAGTCATTAATCAGTATTTAAAATAAGCTTGTTGCCAAATTATCTCTTAGGCTTAATTTCCTTGAGCAGTATCATCCCACAGAGAGAATCCTGGAGTACAAACTGTCATATTTCTGTTCTTCATGAGACTAGGCCATCACTGGCAATTGCTCACCTGTATCAGCTAGCCCCCATGGCTCTGCCAGAACCTTACAGAAGTGCAAATGTCACATTAAATACCCACCTGCCCTCTGAGGCAGCCCATGGCTGCTCAGTAATAGAGGCAAAATTGAGTGAGTTATTTTGCCTGCAGGCTGAAAATCTGAATTTGGTGGCAGCAGCAGAGCTGGATCCAAGGGAGGGCACAGAGGGCTAACAGAGCCAGTGAAAGCTCTGGGAGGCAAGGCTAAGAGGAGGGGAATAATTGCATTTCAGAGGCTGCTGATTTGGGGCAGCTGAAGGAAAGAGCATCCATTCTTCAGGCACCAGGGAATGCCAGTTCTGGCTCCTTGCAAGGACTCTCCTGCCTGACCTTCATGCAACACCAGCTTCATCCCACATGTCCAAGCAGCTGGTCCCTGCTCCCACAGGCACAGGGAAAGCCCCAGAGACTGGGGAACAGCCCCTCACCTGTGTCTGCAGCTTGCCCATCAGTCTCACGTTCCCACTTTTCTCCACACTGCATACCAATGAATAACCTGGCAAGAAAACACTTAATAAAACATCATCAATTTAATTTTTCAAATTAAAAAAACTTCTCTGAGACTTGGAGAGGGCAGTGTTATAAGGCAGAGCATATGGTCATGACACAGGCCTGTGCCAGGCTGAGCCAAACCTCCTGAAGTTATGAGCTAAGTGCCAGTAGCAAAATTTCCCACCTGCTGGCGATGATGAACTTCTTCCTTCCCTCCTCCTTCTAGCTGGAAACATTCCCTGTGGAGGTACTTCCATCTGCAAAGGCAGAAGCCGTGCACTCCTGCCTGCTGGAGAACACCCCAGAGTGGGAGCACCATCAGCAGGCACCAGGTGCCATCCAAAGATGCTGTCCCAGGCTGAGCAGACAGGCAAGAGCACGTGCCCTCCTCACCACCCAGATGCAGTGCTCCTGCCAGAGCACCTCACTGGTGATTCGTGTTTGTGAGGTGTTAAAAGCCTCAGGTTCAAACAAGAAACACAAAAAGCTGGTCTCTAATGCAAAGATGCTACATCTCATTTTATATATACTGCACCAAGGAATAACTACATTGAGAGCAGGAGTTAGCTGTCTCTTTGCTATGCCTTTCATAAGTTTGCTCCTTCCACTTATCCTCCTTTTTACGGGGCACAGGGGAGCTATCCCTCAGCTTGCCTGCTCTTCTTTCTCCCTCCCTTGTCCACAGCTAATTTTATCTCCCCCATGGCTTCGACTTTCATTTTCAACCAGCACTTAGGCTGTCATAGCTGAAGCGTTCCTCTCCAGTCAACACATTATTTTAGCTCATCTCTCTCTCTCACTTCAGTTGTCCCCACTTCGCTCCATCAACGACACCACTGAGGAACACTCACAGCTGAACTTCTGTTATACCTTTCTTTATGCCACCCTCCTGGAATACTTAACTGGAATTAATATGAAATATAATTTCTTTCCCCAGCTCTCAGTACTTTCTTGAGATCTACTCCTGCTGCAAGCATCACCTCTCCCTCCCAAAACTCAGACACAATATCTTAGTTGCAAGACTGTTGGTAATACTGGCTGTCCTTATTGTACTTTTTCTTCCAAAAAAATAACCTGGCAAAAATAGCATCATCACCCCATTATGTCTACTATTAACCTGAATGACCAAACAATCTCTGCACTACCACGCTTTTCACTGCTCTTTGATCCTTTCCCATTGTTTTGTGGTTTATGATGTATTTTTACATTTGGTTTAATATTGATAGGGTTTCCCATTTTGGGAAAGAAATCTGCCTTCTGTGTGCATACAGCAACTACATCAGTGAAGACATTACCATAAAAATGATAAGAAATAGTGCTAAGAGCTAGTTCTACTTTAATCCATTTATCCCACTGTGCCTTCCAGTAGTCAAAATGAAGATATGTCCATGGGACCCAGCAAAGAATCAAATTTACATACCACAATAAGACATGAAATAGTTACAACTGCAATTGCTTAAGGATAATTCAGCCTATTATCCCCTTCTGTGTTATGGTGAAGTGTCTGGGCTGTGGGTAAGAGCTGATGCACATTAATAAAAAGTGGATTTTATGTGACTAACAGAAGAATGCTTCACTAATTTTGAAGAGTCACGCAGAATAAAAGGACTTTCAAATTTAAAAAAAAAAAAAAATAAGGCAGTTGTCCAGGGAATTTGGATATTTGTACTGGGACCAAAACAATGCTACTTTTAATAAAGCTGCCATCATTGAAGATCATATAAACAGCCCCTTTTTAGCCCAAAGCACAGAAAACAATGAACCCAACCCAGCAGTCATTACTTAGGCTTCATGCTCATTAGTTTTTTATCTAAACCATTCTGAGCTGATCAGATTTTCTCATGTGCTGTTTGGGTAAGGATCTGAGTGCATTTTATCAGGGTATATCCATTAGCTTTGCAAAATAGTTTAATGTTTCTCTAATAGTCAATATAAACAACATTGCAATACACAGGTTCTCTCTTCTAAAGGAGAGAATATTCCTCTGAAAATGGCTGATTAAAGAAGAAATAAGTCCTACAAAGCACCTTTAAAGTGAGGAACAAAAGAAGTGTAACTCTTAGGTTGCTCGTTGATGATTTAGAAAGCACTTTCATAATCATGGTCTCTCCTATTTCAAACTTGTTACCGAATGGGGAGCACTCACTCCAGGAATGTCACAGCTATTTAGCCGT
This sequence comes from Dicaeum eximium, assembly GCA_013396995.1. NCBI lineage: Eukaryota > Metazoa > Chordata > Aves > Passeriformes > Dicaeidae > Dicaeum > Dicaeum eximium. Next base: position 1,394,128 of record VWZP01008990.1, on the reverse strand, counting down.
GAAGCCCTGCCTGGGTGTAGCTAGAATTCAGTGTATGAGTGACTTTATTGAAACCCATCACTCTACCAATGACTGGGCTGGCTAATGACAGTCTGAGGTACAAGACCAGAGCTGAAATGAATATGCAGACAGAACCAGCATTCCAGCTGCAGATACTTTATCATTTAAGTGTATTTGGGACAGACAGACAGGTGAGACAGAGCAGAGACACCTCCACTGACAGTGTCCATTTTGTTCTTCTGTGACACCACATATTCCCAAATGAGTCCATCAAGCCTGACCTTTCAACATTCTGCAGCTTGGGGATTAAGAGGGAAAAAAATGACAGTGGTATTTTCCAGCAGGAGAAAAGTTCTTTTTTCCTAGATTTGCACTATTGATAACCGAAAGACCTTTTTGAAAACAGTTCATGAGGATCTGTCTTTATTATCTTTGAACTCAGAGCTACCATCCCCAAAGGTGAATGTTTCCAGCAAACAGGACAAACTAATGACTGAAAGTTCTTAAACTTTTCTACACTCTATCTTATAAATTTATATATATATTTATATTTGTTTCCTGTATTCAGTAATTGCATCCAGACCACTAACACATGCAGTTAATTTTTCCACAGTACCTCTGAGAAAATTTTTCTCATCATTAATTTTCTCAATGACCTGCTAGCCAACATCATATGTTCCTATTTATTTTTCATGTGAACAAATATTCATGGATAACATTTAATGACAAAGTGAAAAACATCAATCACTCATTAAACATCTCTGCATTTCCCATGAGGCACTTGCAGTTGAATACTCAAACTTGTGTTTAAGGCTGAAGAGGGGCAAGATTGAACAGAGAATCAGTGAATGCATGACCAAATGCTTGACTAAAAGGCAGTACCAGAGGAGGAGGAGGGCACCTTCAGATTCTGGAAAGCTGTGCAACCAAACCAAAGTGCTCTATTGATTTCTCCACATGTCAACAGGATTTAAGTCATCTCAGTATCTTATATGTGTATTTCCTTCCAACTGACCACTGGAAGTTCTTACTGAATTTATGACAGAAAGGAGCATTTAGGTCAATCAAAACAAGTACACAGGGTGTGTTCAACTTAGATCATAATTTCATTTTTTCTCCAGTATCTTCTCTGTGTATATCTGTGGACATATTAATACATACATATTGTGAGTCAAAATTTATACTAAAATACTTCTTTAGTTGTTCTACTGAAAAATCTAAACTCTTCCTAGAACATTACAATTCACGCAGCAGGAAGCAAATACAAATGTTTGTGTTTCCTGCTGAGAAGCAGCACAGTGCAGCTCTGCAAGGCTTCAAATAAAGATGATATGTAGCTACCTCAAGTTTCTTCTTACAGACATATAAATCAGAAGGGACTTACCTGATGTCATGTAGATTCGCCAGAGTGAGAGGTAAATGAGACTCAGTGAATTAAATTATTGAAGAAGTTTATCAAAACCAGGCTGAAATTGTCACAGGACCAGAAAGTAACACTGGGAGGGTTTCACTGTGATCATACTGTTGAGCAACACACCATGGATCTCCAGAGAGAGATTTTAATATGAAAGCATTGTTATTGGACCACTATTAAAAAAAAAAAAAGACTTCTCATTTATTTCAGAACAAATGCTGCTAATAAAAATACTAGAATCAGATATTGCCAAAAGCAGTCACTGACAGTTTCATTCAGCCACTGAAACAAGGTGCTATTTCAGTTTTTTTTTTCTTCCTAGGGAAGAGGAATGAAAGAGCTGGTTATAAAAATAAATTTGAAGCATGTGATTATATGACAATTCCAAACTGAAGTATTCACCAGCATTCGCAGGACCCTTAGAAAAGACAGGCTGGCATTTTCAGTGACAGCTCTTGGCTTTAAAGGGGCAACTTGTGCACAGTGAGGGACCCAGTTGGGAAGTCACTGATCATGAGGCTGGAAGATCTGCCAGGGGAAGGAGACTGGAGGTTTTCAATCAGAGAAGCTGGTACTTGCAAGGACCCGCATCTCAGTCAGAAATAAAATCTCGCAGGCAGCGCGCCCGGTGCTCTCTTGCTGAGGAGATCAGAACAAGTCCTGCAGGAATGATGGAGAGAGGTGCAGGAAGCACCAAAGGGAAGCCCACCCTGAGGGTTTGGAAATGGCAGAGGAGGCAGCGAGGGGCAGCTGCCACAGCCTGGACAAGGAGCTGTACTGAAGTTATTAAAAGAAGTGATGAAAAGTGACAAATGCCACGTGAGGAGATAATGTGCACAGGGGCAGAGCTGCTACACACGAGGCTGGAGCAGCTGGAGTGCAGACCAAAGGCAGCAGGTAACTCCAAATTACAGGAATACACTCTTCAATTCTCAGTGATGTCAATGATGATAATGAAACAGAAAGTAGCAAGGTTGAGATGAACACAAAGCTCAAGGAAAAAAAAAGAAGTCTAGAAATTAAGTAATTTCTATTCAAACCAGGGAATGAACTGGCATACAAAATTTCATGCGGGGTATCAAGTTTAATAAATCTAACAAGACACAAACAATATCATACAATCAGAAATAATAAATGTCACATCTATATTTAATAGGAAAAAAAAGTTATCAGAGCAACTAAAAGCCCTTTCTTCTACACTTAGCAGCAGCAAAGCCTCAGAACAATTATTAAGGAAAGAATAATCCAAGCCAGTGAAGTTAAAAGAATTTGGGGAGGGAATACCATGTGGATTTAATACAGGTAAGGCACACTGATCTGACATCTTTCTCAGAGAAAAAAAACCCTCGATTTCCAGAGAAAGGAAATTAAATTGATCTTGGCAGTCTGATTTTGGGAAAGCTTTAATGCTGTGTCACCTGGGAAGTTATTAGTTAAATTGAAGAAGATGGGGGATTAGTACAGAAATTCTAAATTGGCCTGAAATGGCTAGAGGTAGGACAGCAACAGCAGCATGAAATGGGGAACGTCAGGCTGGAGGGAAGTTATTAGCATCACTGCTGAGGGACTGCTCTGACAGCCAGCCTTGGATAATATTTCACCAATTATACTGGCACACAAATAGCTATGGCCCTGTTAAAATTCTACTGAAGAGAGAAGCTAAATGACATTTTTATACAAGAGGAGTGGGACAGTGTGGAGCAAGATCCACATGGAGCTGGACTGGAGCATGGAGAGAATCTGCAGTTCAGGAGAACAGAGCATGGATCACGTATCTGGAGACTAAAAACACCCCAAAAATCAGCCTTGGGAAACTACAAGGGGGAAATCACAAGATGAAACATTATGTGATGTGGCTGTGAAATAAACCAGACAAAAACGTAATTCAGGAAGGTTTTAGCTTAGAATTTCCCTAGAAGGAGGAATGCAATTACCAGTGTTTTACAAAGCCCTGCTAAGACCCTCTCTCGTGTGGTGTGTACAAATCTGTATACTTAATTTCCCAAATTGAAACACAAAGAATGCAGAAGAAAAACAACACGGCAATTTTGAGAATGAATCTCACATTTTGCAAGGAGTGGCTGAAAGGTTTCAATATGTCCAGAAACAGGAAGCTGCAAGGGATCTCTCTCTTATCATTAGAGAATAGAGATGGTTTTTTCCTACAAATAGCAGACAGCAGAGCTTTTAGCACTAATGGAAACTTCAGCAAAGATGAGACAGAAGAAAATACCCATCCACTCAGGCTGGGAATGATTTTCAACAGGAGAGGATGGGCCAGGCTTTCAGGAGTAATGCAGATCATCTGCCCAATGCCAAGGCAAAACTTAACAATGTTTTCAACTGGAAAATACAGCTGCCTGCAGTTTCTGTGACTGTGCTAAGTCCTGTGTCCTGTGAAAATACCACAAATGTTTCATGTGTGAACCTGGAACAGGCACCTGACACCTCTCCTCTCACTCAGCTGATCACACATTAATTTTCCTGCAAACCTTCAATTACAGAAGTGAACCAATAGATAATTATCCTAATGAAACCTCGAATTAAGGGCAGATTAAATTCAACACCACTGAAAAAGTGATCTTTGATTACAAGTAGGTAATGAATTGGGTTTTGTCTTTAGCAGCTCTTAACGGGTTTTTGGTACTTCTGGGGTATCAAAGAAAAGATAAATTGGTTTATGCAATGGCTAAGGTAAAGCTACTAAGATAAACACTAATTTTTTACAGTTTGTTACAAAATATAATTTAAAAAACTCACATTGAACCAACATATTTGTTCTTAGTAACTGCCTTTAGATGAAAAATGCTTCATTTTTTTTCCAATCCGTGCTGTTTGCAACAGCTTCAATTGTGGAACCAAGCAAGGCTGTGTGGAATCATCACAGAAGTGGCCCATTTTGGTTTCCATACAGGCCATTAGGACTTTTAATCAATTGAATTTAATGAAAATAGGAAATAGACTATTATTTAAGGGAAGAATTTACCACCCAGCAAATTAGGAAGGATGTGTTAAGTTCCGTGGTTTAGTTACCCTTATACACATCAAACATAACGACAAAACCAGCAACAGTTTCATTTAGTAAGACTGAAAAGCGAAAGTCTTCCCTAAAAAACATCTATTTACACACTGAAAGTAACACAATACAAGTAAAAAGAACTGAAAATAAACAAGTCTTTTTCCCCCAAAGCATAATGGAGGGAAAGAACTCTAACAGAAGGAATTTAAACTAAGAAAACAAAAAAGCACAGACTTCTGACAATACTTTTATTTTACTTTAAATAGGATTACGTTATCTCAGGTTATTCTGGCCTCACCCAGCTCTGCTGTAATCAGTTTCTGGGAAGAGCACTCCTTTCCCTTGAATGCTTGCAATGCAATCCTGAGAGCATGCCATATTTGTGTGACTCTGAGACATGATCCAAACATTTGGTTTTTCCCTTTTGCAACACATGAACTCTCTTTTAAAAAACAAATGTTCCTCATTTCACCATTTAAATGACACTCCAACAGTGTTGCAAATACTATTGGACACATTCCAGGGAGGCATGTGGAGACTGATTGTTTCTTTCACTATTAACTCCATCGATAAACATTAGCTCAAGACAAAAAAATTATCTTTTGGTTGTTTAAATCAAATGTCATCTGTTGCCCATTCTGCAGATTGGGTCATAATCCAGCAAAAACATGAAAATTCCTGGTATGTGAAATGATTGACTGTTCTATAGGGAGGCCACTTTTTAGGGCTTTACATCTAACTTGGATCCAAGGTCTCACCTTCACTGAATAGACCAGAAAAAGGGAAATATTGTTTAAATTAATACTGCTTTATAAAAAAAAGCTGAGCCAATTCCAGATGTCTTAAAAGTTAATTGGAATTTGCCTTTATTTAATTAAATGATGAGAGTTGAGCCAGACACATTTGGTTGGAACAGCACAGTAGTTAGAAAAACACTGGGTGGAAAACAGGACATAAAACTGGTGTTTGCATCTGCTGCCACACCAAATGCCAGGGATTTCTGGGAATGTTCCAGGAGTGAGGAGCTGCCACGAAGTGCCAGCACATCCACCAGGCACGTGGAGAAGCTGGAGCACACGTCCCACCACCCACCAAGAGCTGATCACTGGTTTGGGCACTCACCAGTTGCAGGGGAGTACAAATGGAGGGGGAAAATGAGCCCTGCAGAGCCTGGATCCAAACTTCTCACAGCTGATTGAAAGAGCAGCCCTTTGGTACAGGATGCTGTGGGAAGAACTGCTGCCCAATGCTGCTCTGAAGGAAGATGAAGCAACTCCCTTAACATCATTAGGAACTGAAAGAAAAGTGTCTCATCCTCAGTTTTAAACCAATGCCTGTCAGGCACTGATTATTCTTTGGATTTAATCACAAATTAATTTTCATTCAGGTGTAGAGAAATCAGGTGCATAGAATCAGCATCACTAGACTAAGAGAGATCTGACTAAAATAAATGTTTTACTCCAAAACAAATAAATATTTTAGTGTTATCAGAAGGACTTCAGAAATCATCTGTGTTCCCTTCCCTTGTCAAGCTCTCAGGTATCCTGATATGCTACATTATTATGACAGGGTGAAAACACAGAAATAATGTTAAAAAAGATATTTATTCTAAGTCTAGCTGGGATTAATTTCTGAGGTTAGCATGCAGATATGCCCCAAATACAACTTGTACTTTGAATTTGCTATGTGATAAGTAACTAGGCTGAAATGTTGCTGTTTGCATACAACTCCTGTGAGGATTCTTATTATGCAAAAGCCAAGACGTGAGAACGCTGATGAAAATCTGGGAGCCATTTATCAAACACTGACCTGAAATGAATATTAAGAAAAACCTCTTTTATATGCAAATGTTTAATCCAACTGAGTTTAATCATGACTTTCCTTTCTCAGGCCCAATGAGTTGTGCATGTTCTGTGTACTGTAAGATACAATCTTACACATCTCACTCTCTAAAAAGCCAGTTGTTTTGTCAATGGTTGCTCTGGGAACATGCAGAATAGAAAATTAATCTTTTCTCACTGTTTTACTCACCTGTCAGACTCTCCACAAAGCCTGTTTTGTCTGCCCACCTGCTGATCACTGGAGTAGTATCTCCTTTGAACAGACCAAGTACCTCCACTCTCTCAACAGGACAAACTCAAAGCATAATTGATTTCTCCAATGGATTTTCTAGTGAATATCTATTGTTACTCTAGTTGCTAAAGTACTCACTGGTTTGTGTTCCAACAAACACAGATCTGTTTATTTTCTGCTCAGCTTCACAACCAAGCTACAAACTGGGGAAAGGCAACATGAAAAAAACACTGGTGCCCACAGAATCTGAGACGCTGGCTACAAAGTGGCAGAAGGAAAAATCTCTGCTCCATGTGGCCACTGGAGAGCACACAGAACTGAAATTAAAGAAACAGACTGGCTTTATTTTAAGAAATGTTGAAAATCTGCACAATGATTAAGAGCCATATGATGGGTGTGGTGACCACTAAGCATTCCCAATAAAACCAAAATCAGCTGAGGGGCCTCAGGAATGTCCAACACTGCAGCTGCATGGTGGAAGCATGGACTGAGGAGCAAAGATCTAATATTGAATAAAAAACTCCATGTATTAAATAGAACACTGTGTTACAGCATCAACAAACACTAATTCTTTTCACCAGTTAAATATATATACAATAAGACATTACAAAAGTAGCACATGACTAGATCTTCATCCCTTTACAAAGTCTTGCTTAGAAGAGGCTGCTAAATCTTTTCCACCTTATTCTTTTTGCTCAGACTCTTTGGAACAAGAATGAAGTATCTTTATGTCTGGTAGTTAATTAGAAAGTTCATGAACCTCATAATGTCACTTAGAGAAGGAAAAATTCTCACTGTTACTTAGTGAAGTAATAATTTAAAATTCAAAGTAATAATTTAAATCTAACTTATAAGAGCATAAAGGACATTTAAACTTAACAGATATTGGAATTTTAATGTAGACTGACCAGCAAAGCTGACAGATATTATTTGGTTTGGTATTTCTAATGGCCAAAGTTCATGCTACACTTGTATTTGTCCAGTTCTCAAAGTCCTACAGAATAGCCTGGATAAAAATCTTTCTGACTACCCAAAAGATGTCTACAGTTTTTATCTAATGTGATATACAACATTTTCTACCTGATTTTATAGCAAACCACTCTAAGTTTTTTTATTAGTGATTCTAAAATATTATTTCAAAGAAAAGGGTCTAAAAAAAAATCAAGGAACCAATTTTTGTTTAAGAAACAATGAAGCCTGTTCAGTGACAACACTGTAATTACATATGAAGTTATGTAAGAAAAAACTAAAGAGTAAGGTTAAGAGCAGTTGAGTGTTTGGTTACACCTCACATGGAGGAGATGGGGGGCTCCTGGAAGGACCCCAGAGGTCTCAAACAGGACTGGCAGCTGGGACTCAGGTGTCACTGGACTTTTTATCAGTTTCTTGGATGCAAACTTGCTGAGTTTTTTCTTCCATGGGAAAGCTCTTTTTTCTCTGCAGGTCTCAAATCTTTGTGTGTGTTTTTTTAAGGACAAAATGCATTCCTTTGCCTGTCTCCCGATATGGGAGATGTGGTTTTCTTTTCTCAACCTATGATATAAAGAATTGCGATCTCTCTGACTTTGTAAACATTTTCTAGCATTCTAGCAGAGTTGGGGTATGGAGCTGGAAGAAGCAAGATGCCAGCTCTGTACCTGGGCAGAAATAGCCCAAATCCTTCTGAACAATGGAGTCATTTTAATAAATAATATAAGCCTTCTGATATTGGAGTCAAGAGTCTTGATGCACCCTGATGAGACTCCAGTGGCAACAATTGGTGACCCCTGAGATGTGGGGCAACACTCAGGGAAGGCTCTTCCCATCCACCCCCCCAGGAGTCACAGGGATCCCAAATGGAACCACAGCCAGGCCGAGCCAACCAACAGAGAGCAGCTGACTCCCAGCTAAAGGGAACCCTCACTCCTGCCAAAACCCACGGCAAAGCAAAACCTGGGCCATCAGTGGAATCCAAACTGACCTCAAAACCTTTTACCTGAATACCATAATGCCAGGATAGGAAAAAGCTTTGCCAGTGAAACTAGCATGTCTTTTCAAATACTAAACATATTTGAGAAAGAGGGAGATGAACCTACTGAAGTTCAAAGCAGATGAGTGCTCTCTCTCAAGCCAGCCACCCCTGCTAGCACTACAAAAATTGAATTTTGTATAGTATTTTTATTCTTCAACAGAAATTCATATAGAGAAAAAAAGGTCTGTTTTTCAATTGTATGCTGGTTGTAACTTTAACTATGGAAACCACACAGCAGCACTACCAACAATAACAAAAAAAAATCTCCCAACGACCAAACTAAAATAAAACAATGAACTGGATGTTCTACTGTTTTGACAACAGCATGTGGTCCAGCACTAGAACCAAATTAATCCTCCATTAAAATCTACATAACCATTTTAAGCCTGCTTTTTAAATTATTAATGTGTAGCTAACATCTGTTCACTGTGAAATCACACATGAGTCGCATGCCTTTTAAAATTAATCTCTAACTCTAAAAAACATGTAGACTACATTTGCCATCAAACTAATTTATGCTGGAGAAACTTTATTAAGTGCACTAATATTCAATTATCTTTGGCTCTGAGTTTGAGCTCCAAAGTCAACCTGGCACCACCATGGGCCACATCTTTTAGTGAATCCAAGGGCTCACAAAATGCTTTTTTCATAAAAGGATGCAAGCTTCCTGGTTAAGTTACAATATGGAAAACAGCTGACTCAAAAATAATATAAATTATAAACGGATTAAAAACCCTCATAACTTCTAATTAGGCAATAAATCACAACAAACTTCACAGGACTGCTGATTTATGCAATCCTCCACTGAGAAGCAGTAAATAAAATTAGAATGGACAGAATATATATATTATTGGAGAAGAAGAATCTATCCTTTGGCATTTCATTCATACATAAAAATCTGCTCACCTTTGGTTTTTCTGATGGTGGCTATAGCCTGCAACACTCTTGTTTATAATTCAAAAATGTGTCATGATTTATAGATAATAAGGAAGGATTAACTGAATTTGTGCAAACTCATATTTACAACTCTCTTCCTGGTAGCCCTGCTAAAACATGGACTTCAGGAGGCAGGGAGAGCCCCAGACTGCTGTACAGGGGGGGTGTCCTGAATTTTTCCTTTCTCTCCTCAAACCCACCTGAATGTGACTAAAGCGTATTTCGACTTTGGTTAAAGAGCCCTTGCAAACAGGAGCCCTGGCACATGAGCTGTATTTGACAGCCCCTCAGAAAGTGTAATTGGGCCTTGAAATCTGAAATCTGAGTGGTTTATATTCCAGCCAGCAATCTGGTAATGCTGATGATCTTGATGCTGTCACTTAAAGAAGATGCAAAATTCATGTATTCAGCTTGCGGTTCAAGTGCACACATTTAGCTGACGGCAAACCCGGCACAATCCTCCCAGTCATGTGGGGGGACATCAAGAGGAGGACAGAAGGTCATCTGCACTTTTCTTCTGCTGTCTTGGAGGAAGAAACCAATTAAATAACATAAAAAGAAAATGAAGTCCATTTCTGAATCTATCAATCAGCTACAGAGCATAAAACAAAGCAAACCCAACAAACCGTTTGGTTATAATTTCTGAGCAACGGCCACAAGAAATGTCTACAGCAGAAAAAATATTAACACTTGTTAAGTATTAATCAGTGAGAACTGCTCCACACAGAACAACAGAGACAGAACAATATTAAATACTTTAGAAGAGGCAAGACCAGGGTTATTTTAATGACCATCATGCAAGAGGCACCTGAGAGTTCCTGGCTGCTCGGGAGCTCTGACAGATGAATTCACACAGCATACATCTTCATGTCCCTTCTCCCTCTCTGAGCAGTAACTTCATTTCCAATTATTCTCTCTTATTCATAAAGGAGAGGCAGAAAAGTAGAAATTTTCTGCTCTGAATGCTCGGGGTATATTCACAGCATGCAGGTGAGTCAGACCATGTTTAACAAACTCCTGCTCCTCCTAGGCATAAAGCCATCCACTGGAATGGGGTCAGCTTTAAACTGGGGACACAGAATCTGCTGTGTATTTATGACAAAATTCAGTCCTTCTGAAGACATTGCTGCCCACTAACAAAATGAAAGAAGTGACAAAATCTTCATTAACAACCAACAGCCTCACACTGGTTTCTGATGGTAATAGATGCTAAATCAGGCCAACACCAGCACCTCATTTACCAACTCAGCTCAACCTTTGTTCCTGCTGGATGCTCTGCACTGTGATTGAGATTTACACAGCAGCTCCCTACACTGGACAGATCCAGACTGCCTCCTGCTCAACACACTCCTGTCCAACATCCTGCTGCATTCACACTTCAAAAAGTTTTGAAGTTTTTATGTGGCAGGTTCTTAGAACTATAAATTACTTTCATGAATTTCATGACTTGGCATAGAATCTATTTCAAAAGAAATTTCCACATTTGTGCCTTGCGTTATAGCAAACAACTTTTTGCAATCAACATGATCATATTTTAAAATTAATTTTTGAAAGGAGTTATGAAAGAGAGCAAGAAAAAAAAAAGGAAAACATGTCCAAATGTTCATTTAACTTGCCAAAAGTAAGAGAAGGGGTACTTCTGCATAATTGACTCTTTCTGAAGACTGAATCACTTGTGATAAAATGCAAGATGCCCGAGAACTGTTTCTTACATCTTCTACCATACAAAAAGGTGAGGATGTACCAACATTTTTTGTTCTGAATATTCTTGGGTTTGTTCCAATTAGAACAGAAGCTAGGTCCTCACTTTAACTGTTATGCAGCATCTCCCCTTCCTTAACGATTGCAAACCTAACACTGAGAACAAATCGCAAAACTTTGTAGAAAATAAATTTTTAAAAAACCACAAGCCAAGATTAAAACCGCTGCCAAGGAATAACCAAGGCATCAATCCTTGTTCTCCTGCTCCTAAGACAAAGACAAGCAAGAGTAAGTTCAGTCTCAGTGTTAGAGGGTGTCACGTTGATTTATGGCACACGCCGCTTGCAGGTCCTCCAACATGACATATTGTCCACGAGAGATCCAGCACAAGTCACACTTCTTTCCTTAAAAAAAAAAAGTATTGCCTAAACCAATTGAACTTCAGTTCCTTAGGTGAAATGCTAATACTTTCTTCACTGGGCCACCCAGCTTTCTATGGCTGATTTTCCATTTAATTCCATCTCCTCTGCAAGAAATCAACAGGACAGAGCACTTTGGGTATAATTCCTGTCTTTTCCTATACTTTGCAATAAGCTATCATATTAAACAATAAGTATTCCTTTCAACAACAAAGATAGGAACTCTATTTGAATCAGAAATAATTATGGATACATTCCTAGTTCCAGAGACGCAAGCACATAAATTTAATTTAAACCAAAGTTCACGCTTTGGTATATATTTCATTAGAAACTTGGTAGGGGCTCTAGTAGGCAGAAAAAATGTAGTTTAATTAATTAGCACAAGGCTTTTAATTGTTGTGGATTTGAAAGTAACGCCAGGAAGGAGATTGACATTGTAACATATTTAACTTCACAAAGTGCAAATGTTCTCTCACAATTACAGAAAGCAGCATTACACCATACATCAAGTTGCTTTTTTATTAAAGAGAAGTTTAAAGAAGCTATCTAGAGAGAAAAAAAAAAGCCAAGTGAAAAATACTTTTGAAGGAGTTATTAAACGGCTCCATTCCTGAAGCTAAAGCTTTTTATGAGTGCCAATTGTGAAAATATGTTTATATGACTCTTTACTCAACAGAAAACCTGCAGAAGGAATGAGAATCAAGTGTGGATAGCTATTGAAGCTGAATATAAAATTAATACATGCTGAGAATTAGAGTAGACACTACAGGGTTATCATCCTGGAGGAGAACAAGGGAACTGGTTTGATTTCCCAAGGAAATGAGGCCACACCCACCCACCCACATGGGGGGCTCACTTCAGGCAGGTGAGATCCTGCTCAGGCTGCACACATTTGGCTGCTACTTCTGCTCATTTAACAAACTAAATTGCAGTTTAGTACCAAAACTTCCAGTCACAGCAAGAAAAGTGTAAAGGGAAACAGGAGGCTCTTGCTATTTCTTGACACTGAAAATTCTCCCACATTAGTGCAGCAGGCAAAAAAACTTGTCATTTTTACGATACTGTAAAACTGCACTAGAATCAGAGGACAGATGTGTTTTATGCTGTAATTCCTTCCTTTAAGGCAGAGTGGGAGGAAATCAGATCTCTGGATGTAAAACTGAGATTAAGGATAGGACTTTTTTTCCCAGAAGTTAAGTTGCACTTGAAGCAAATGAGTAGTGATAGAGCCAGAGAAAAATGTTAGACAGATGATGTCCTGCATGGCACAGGATGGGATCTGACACAGCTGATGCACTGATACAGGACTAGGCTCAGGAATGAACTACTGGCACCTGAAATCCATGAGGGGAAGAGATTCTGAGTGCCTCAAAAAGTCCAGTGACTTTTCTGAAAATTAGAAATCTGTACTATAAAAGAAGTGATTTGACCAGGAGCTATTTATAGTTAGTACATTAATAATGATATTCTTCAAGACCAATTCCTAATGCTGGAAGGAGAAGGTTATCATGCAACTCACCAGCCAGGGAATAATGGGAGCTAAATCAGTGACAGCAATGGAAGATGCTGCGTTCAAACTTAACTTTTAATACAAGAGTTTAAAAGTTTTGAAAATCCTGAAAATAAGTGTTCTCTCTGAAGTGCAAGTGGACCTAAAGCAGCCACTTTCTATGAAAAAGTTCCAGAAATTCACACATCTTCACACCTAAGAGATCTGGTCTGTAAGCACACCACCACCCTCCTTTTCCCTTTCCTTAAACTCCTCTATGCAATTCCAGGAGAAGTACTTGCAATTCTAATGTGCAAAGTGTCTGTATTTCCCATATTCTACAGTGAACACCAGAAAATGCCATTAGGAATAAAATATTCATTTTAATGAAAGCTGTAAGCTTACATTCTACATACACTACATTTTTCTCCTGCTATGCCTGCCATTACAAATACTCCCAATCCTTTAAAAAGGTTTGGTTAACTACACACAGCATAAATAGAGGGGATAAACTGCTTGCTATGGTATTTGTCCTTTAGCAGTATTGGCTAAGGGAGAGAAGGGGAGGAAGGAGAAGGAGGGAAAACCCTGACAAGAATATGCATAAGAGCAATCAATAAAAAAATAATCCTTGGAATTCATGAGTCTTGAAAATAAGATGCATTTTCTCACAGTAATCCTAAAAACCTATAAAAGAATATTCAAGCAATAAACCCCCCTTAACTCATATTTAACCTTTCATCATGTAGAACTACATATTAAATAGCAACTGCATGCTGTGTAAGTGCATTCAAAGAAGAGCAGGGATAGAAAAATGTAAATGCTACACCTCTTTTAACATGCACAGCACAGCCAAGAACATCTGCCAGCTGACCCCCTAATCCAATAGGCTGCTCAGAAGCAATCACATCCTCAGATAAGAGCTGCACAGCCCCTACATGCAAAGCCCATTTTCTTTAAGAGATGGAGCAAAACGTAGTTAGCCAGCTCTTCAAGCATTTTCAAACCGAGGTACAAGGCGGGAGTAATTCTGCACATTACATGGAGCTGCATTAAAACACTGTCATCTCTTCCCCCAAATATTGTAATTTATCCTTTAATTTCACAGGGCGCCAACAGAAAGAGTTTAAGGCTGAAGGGACTATATCAAATCAAGTGATTTTATCAGAATACCATGAGCATTCAGCCCATGCAAGTGTTTGGCACCTCTATTAGAAAATAGCCTGGAATAAAATCTTGAAGGGCTCAACCTCGTCCATTGCCTACAATGAGAAGAATAAATACAAAAAAGCTGAATTAATTCTCCTAACTCTGAGTTTATTTCTCACATCTCTTGTAAGAAGAGTGGGCTGCTTGAGAGGCTTTACAGACAGATGAACACATCCAAAAGAATGGCTTCAAGATACTCCAGAAGAGTCAAAACCTCTGTGGAATAAGAAGCACAAACCCCATGGAATATAATTTAGTAATGGTACATGCCATTATTTCTGTATAAAATCAAATTTCTGCTAAAATATTCTATCCTTAATACACAAGCAAGCTGCACTACAGTGACTGGACAAACTCTTGGGGGACAGTCTTTTACAACACAGTTTATGTGACTCAAATAACTACTTATATTGGTAAAATTTTTTTTTTTGATCATGAAAATTGTCCCTCTGTCCAAAGCAGTAGCTTTACTAAATATCTGTATTGGCAGAGCTCCAGACATGGTGAGAAATGGTAAGAATTGCTAGAATAATGTTTCAAGTAACACTGTAGTTAGATTTATGTCAAATATCTGAAAAGCACTGAAGACAAGGATATACAGGGGTCTGCCAAAAAGCCTAGACAGCACCCTGCACAAAAAGAAGGTGAAAAGATTATCTGGCTTAAGAAAAAGACACAAACTGACTGAGGGATTTAATTATAAGACAGTGAAAAAATGGAGAGTTCTCCAAAGTAATTGATTAAGCAATAGCAAGACCCAACTTCAGAAGCAGTAATCAAAACCAAAATAATTAAAGATACTGGAGAAAATAAAATGGAAATTATAAGTGAAATCTACTAGCACCTGGAGGAATTCATTATTTGTTCTAAGTTATCTAAAATCTTATCAAATGCAGAAACCACAGTATAACACAGTAGCCACTGAAAAGTAAAACTCAGCACAGTGGTGCTATATTGCTTTGCAGTTTTCCCCATCTGATACCAAACAAAAGCCAGTATTTACTGCAGGTATTTAATCCAGATTATACAAAATAATTAGGATGTCACGTTTTTATATATAATGAATCTGTAGAGCTTTGCTCTAGGATTTAAAAGCTGCCCAGACCAGAGGGAACAGCAGCAGACAATCTGCCTGACAGTGGATTAATGACATGTGTCCAGCTTAGCTAAGCAGCAGTACCATCAGCTAATTTACTTTACCATCTGGGTAAGCAATTTATGCATCCTGCAACGTGGCCAGGGACCTCAGTGTGTTAAATCTGGGCTGGAAGTCCAAGCCCAGTGGATGCAGAGCAAAATTCCTTCTGAAGCTCACAAAGTTTTGAGAAGCATTCAGGAAGGCAATGAGCAGAATCACAGGCAAAACGTGCATTTGTGTGCATGTCTAAGTGTATATATATGCTCACTTTTCATATTAACACAATTTCTTCTTACCCTCAAAGCTCTGAAATATATAGAATTGCACTCAATCCTTTAAATCTGAATCAGAAGAAGATAAACCATTTGTGTGCCCAACCAGTTAGAAATAGCTTCTGTTTATCCTAAAAAACTCACAAGGAAAGGAACAAAAACTCCGAAACGCAACCGACCAAAAAAACACCTTGAAAAACAAGAAGCCACAAAGCTAAAGAAACAGACCTGAGCACATTTCTACATTATTTCTACTACAGCCTGCAATATAAAGTCTCTAATGAATTCAGTGGGTTTTAGATCACAACATGTGCTCTTGGTAAAGAGGCAAAAAGCACCAACCACGTTTATATTAATACCAGCCATGGCACTTTGCAAGCACTGTGCACCAATAAACTGTACAGAGACATAACTTCCAACTTTGAACAATTTCTTTCCTTTAATATCCTCTGAAAGGCTTTTGAAACTGGCAACTCTAATGTGTGTGGGAATAGGCAACACATGATAGCAATAAGTTTGCTATTAATGGAAGGAGTCTGCTGTGTCTGTGGGTAACAAACCCAGTATCTTTTCATTACAAAGGAGCTTATTGTTACCTTATCACTTACTGTGGGATTTCACTTTGCCTCTCTGGTGATCTGTCTGATCTATTAAGAAAAGCACTGAGCTATGGACAACATACACTTTATAGCAGTTTTATATTTCTGTAGTTCCTGCTGCTTCTGTTAGCCTACTTCCAATGAATTTCAAATAGAAAAAGGAAAAAGAAGAAGAAAAAAAAATCCAAGGAGTATTTACCTAGTTTCTCACAGGAAAATAAAATTAACTGCGAGGAAAATGAGGCAAGTTCATAATCAGGAGCTGGAAGTGGTGCTGCATTCCAGGACATGACTACTGCAGCAATAGTTGTGCAGAAAAACAACTGAATCCACCAGCTCTAGCACCTACCAAGTAAATCTGTATGATACCACTGAAGTACTTCTACATGTCACATATTTTATACATATACATATTCATATCATTCATAACATATATATGAAGCTCCTTCAGCATGACTGTTTCTGTCCTATTAATTAATCTTCATGGCTGAATCTGAAATATAGGGCAGACAAAACTACACAGTACTTCATCAGTGTTAATTAGTGCTAGAGAATTAATCAGCAAATGTAGGAAATCACTGTGCACTTTGCAAAAATGCATACAGCATTAAGTAGCATTTAAATAAATGCTGATCTTCCTTTAAGAGTAGCAATTTAAAGATTATTTTCCTCTCATGAGATACTTCAATATTGAATATACAGAGATTAATGTTCAAGGGAACCTGTGCTGTGTTGAAGGGAAATGTTGTGAAAAATAGCTATTTTTATTTAACAAATTCTTCTACAGAAACCATAGTCTTAGAAAGAATGAAAAAGTTTTTAAAATATCCATGACATCTGAGCTCTCTGATGTCTACATGCTGTCCAGGTGGGATTATTACTCTAAGACTTCCTGTGCTCTGGGAGATAACAATTTCTTCATATAGCAAATACGGTGTTTCAGGTCAAATTCTGCTGATACATGAGCATTTCTCCCTCAGTCCTCAAAAAGGCCAAGGATTCCCTACAAAACGTGACCCAAGGTGTGGTGCCAGAGATAACTCCCATCTTTAACTTCTTCACCAGGGCAGTACCTTTGGATCCCGACCCAAAACACAGCACAGAGGTTTCTGTTGGCTCTCGGAACGTCGCTCACCTGATTCTTGAGATCCAGCCTGGGGCAGGGACGACCTCCATTGTAGGGCTTCTCCTTGAGCCACTTGGATCGGACTCTCACCCCCGGGCCACAGGAAGAGCTGCAAGGAGACCAACTGGACCAATCGCTTAATTTGCAATCAAACGGGCACGGGACCGTGCAAGGCTCTTCAATGTAACCTAAACCAGAAATTTAAGAAAGGTTTTAATCACCGCAAGCGACGAACTCCCATCCTCCGATGTAACCTGTGCAACCAACACAAAACAAGAACTTCTTAAGGAGAAGGCATTTGGCAGACTGACAACACCATCCAATGCAAGGTTATGGCATTATTTGTGAAGAACAGCAGTGACTAAAATGAATTTCTACTTGGTTTAGTCCAAAGAAAGCAGTGATAAAACAGAATGATGTAAAGGACACATGCTGGCAGAAGTACCTGTTGTGAAGCTGGTGGTCACCAATATGTGATAATTACCTTCCTTATTAGACTGTGGCCATGACAAATTCTGGAGAATTAGGTGTACAGCCCAGTTGTGTTCTGCATTACTATCGCCAGAGCTGGCACAGGCAGGAGACAAACACAGGCTCTCTCCCCAGCAGAGAGAACCACAGCATGGTGGAGGCAACAGAGCTCTTCTCTTGGCAGCTCACATCAGATGTGTGAGGGACTTCCCTGCCAGCTGGAGCAGTGTGGGATTTGTTCTTGAGAGAAGCAGATGAAACCTGCTTCCCACACCTCACAAGTTCTATTTATACCTCTTTCCAAATGCTTTGCTTTTTCTGGGTTTCAAAACTGGCATTTTAAAGCTTTACTTTCACCTTAAGCTCGTTTGACATGAAGTCCTCACAAGATCATCATCTCTTAAAATCACAACACCAGACATCTGCACGACCAGCACCTTGTGAATTAAAACCCAACAGGTTTCTCCAAAAAGGCACAACCCCACAGCTGTTTTAGGAGCTGGCATATGGGAGGAGAGACTTTGCAGAGCCCAGCAGTGGTTGTGGAGCTCTTGGTGTGCAGAACAGCAGTAGAGGGTGGCAGAACCCTGGGGGTCTCCAGGGAATTAGTGGCACTAATCCTGGGTTGGCAGTGTGGAATAATTCCTGCACCTTCCTACTTACCATGCTGCACTCATTCTCCCCCGGTTCCTATTATCCGCTTGTCATGTCTGTATGTATTATTTTAATTTAAACAAAAAAGAAATTTCATGTTAGATCATGAAAGCCAGTGGCTGCTCAGATCAGCCTTTATTAGAGGCAGCTTCATCCCTCTGACAGCTCTGGCAATGATGGAAATAACTGAACTTCATCCCTACCACTGTTCTGATTTTTCTCATTTTTATGCCCTTTATTTCTGTTTGGTTTTCATCATGCAAACACTCCCTCTTGATTCCTCACCTACAGAACACCAAATTAACTCATTTCCTGACTCTTTTAGGAAGGGTTTCCCCCATCCAGTCACTGCAGCACGGAGGAAAAAAAACACCCAAACAACAAAACTCAGCCCAGAAGCAGCTGCTGTCCAAAACCCCCAGACAACAGCCCCAGACAACCATAAACCACCAAGGCTGAGGAACAGAAATTATTCTGGTTCAGAGCTGGATTTTCTGGCTGAACCATGCCCAAGCCTGCTGCTCACTCCAAACCAGACCTGTGTTACAGCCTGGGCATCAACCCACAGCAGCAATTCACTGCCTCCCTCCAGCTCTTCACGCTCAAGTCCTTATCAAGAAAGGTTTCAGGCTTATTTAGGCATCCATCCACTGGAAAATATCTTCCTTCTAGAGGTACAAGAAATACTGATGTGGCTTTTGTAAACAGTGCCTTAAAAAACGGCAGCAGCAACAGCTCCTTCAGCTCAGTGCTGCTCCATTTCTCCCCTCCTGATTCCCTGGGATGGTTGAAGCTGCTCCCCGCTTCTTTACGGCGGCCACCCCGCAGCCTGACAGCTGCAATCATTTCCCCACCTAACTCACGCTCTAACTCTTCCCCAATGCTGCAGACCTGTGCTCTGCTTTTCTCTGCTGCCTCTGATCTCTGTCTGTTGTGCTGCCTCTTCATTTGCAACTCCAAAGCCACTGGAATTAGGTATCTTAATTATTTCTGAGTGAATGCATTCCAGTGATATTGGAATGTTTGAGGTATTTTAACTTTGTATGCTGTGTATGCTCACCTCAGTGAGACAACACCCATGCACACACATATACAAATATTTCTAAAACAGACTCACTTTTTTTCCCCCAAATATCTCACTGATATTCTGTTCCATCTGCTTAGGTTGCCACTCAAAGCAATTCATAATACATTATGATAAGTAAAAGAAATTTTCTCATGATAGATTTATGAGAAACATTTCTTAGGCAGCTCTCCAAAGAGTTCTGTTTCACTACCGTATGAAATATCATCTTTCCTTGGGCTGTGTGACAGCCTGGGTAATTAACTCTCAACAGAAACAAAGAAAGTGCCTTGTTTCAAAGTAGGATTAGTCAGAGGGGTTATCAACTTATCAGAGAAGGTAAAATGGGTTAAGTCTTTATACAGCTCAAGATCTACGTCTACAATAAAAAGAAATATAAGATTAAAAAAAAGAAATAGACTACCAAAAAAAAAAAAAGGAAGATGAAGGAGAAGCTATAATAAACAATCTTTCCTATACACAGGAAAGATTTTACAATGAACATGGTAGAATACTGGCACAGGCTGCTCAGAGAACCTGTGGATGCCCCATCCCTGGAAGTGTTCAAGGCCAGGTTGGATGGGGCTTGGAGCAACCTGGTCCAGCTCACTGGGTTCACATGATGCCCTTTCCAAGGTCCCTTCCAGCACAGACTGTTCTGTGAAGACTGAAGAACCTATTGTATCCCATCCCCAGGAAGTGCTGTGAGTTATCCCTCAGTGAACCACAGAATTTTCAAAGACATCCCATTGCTAAGAGGCTGCTTGTATATTTTTGAGTTTCCTCACCTGTATTCCTTAATTACATTAAATATAATCAAATACTGGCCAGCTACAGAGCACTGGAATTCCATATTGTCCAGAGGAAGCTGATTCTCCTTACTGAGCAATGCTACAAAATCAAGATGGGAACATAACTTTCCTTCAAGCTCTCCTCACAGACTGGCATTACTCTTCTATCAACCACTTAGGGTTAATCCTACACTAAGGTATTTATTCATAGAGCAAAGATTTCACTCCACCAAAATTTTCCTCCAAAAATGTTCCAGTGATGTACCCCCTCTGCTCAGACAGAGAATGCCTTTATGGCTATCTTTTTATGATGAGTAGTAAATAAGATTGTATTCAGCTCATCCATTGCCTGTGAGACCAAGATTTTTTTTTTCCTGTAGGAGCCAAGCAATAACTTGCTGTTGTCAGGAGACTAAAAAGACCCACAATAATCCTAGTTTTGGCATGCCTAGAAAACTTCTAGCTTTGGCATGATAGACAATACTAAACAAACAAAAAACCCCAAGGGCAATATGCTATTAAAACAAGCAATTAATAAAGAATTCTACATTCAAGCCACTATCCAGAGAAATATTCTTACCACAACAGAATATTAATAAAGTAAATAACATTTCTGAGCTACTCTTGCTTAGCTGGGGAGACCAACTCAAGGCTGAGTTTACACAGCTGGTTTTGTCAGTGTCATCCTTGAATTTCTCACTCATCCATCACATCCCTCACTTTTCTCCGCTCTGTAAAACCCGGTACCAAACAATTGCTATGTTTCCAAAACCTTCCACAGAAAAAGATGTTCTCGACTTCCCAGCCGTGTTCAGCCTCCTTTCCTTTTATTCTTAGATTATTTCTTGAAGCTTCCTTTAACCTCCTTTCAAAAATCATTATTACTATTATTATTCCAAACGCTGTTAAAATAAAGCCCATTTAATTCAGACAGGGCAGATGAGAGCCTCTGTCCTACCTGGGCCAACAGCAGGCTCCTGAACAGCACAGAGCTGGAGCTGCACACTCAGATGTCACAGGAGGGAGTGACAAGAACACCAGGTTATTTAAGTGGGCACTTAGAAACACGCTACTGGGAATTGGCAGGAAAATTTGATGTGGATGACCAAATAACCCTTTTCTACATTTAAGTGCTATTGTTTTTCTACTGAGACACTGTCAACGTACTGGGATGAACAAATGCATTTACCTAGGCTGCACAGCTCATTTTACTATGATTTATTCATTAAGAACAGTGTGCTTGTTGCTTAACAAGCCACAAATGGAGTCTCTAAAGCATCTCTAGCAAACAAAGAACCCACAGATCACACAGGATGTCCTGGGAAGGCTCAGACACACAGAGTAGCAGCCCTGACTCACCTCAATTCTCCTGTGCAGCCCACAGACAATGCAACAGCATGTGGATAAAGTGAGGACCATGCTCTGGCGGCTGTCATGGAATCTCAGAAGGTTTGGGTTGGAAGGGACCTCAAAGCTCATCTTGTTCCATCCTCTGCAATGGGCAGGGACACCTTCCACTATCCCAGGTTGCTCCAAGCCCTGTCCAACCTGGCCTTGGACACTTCCAGGGATCCAGGGGCAGCCACAGCTTCTCTGGGCACCCTGTGCCAGTGTCAGAGAGGCACAAATACGTGGTGCAAAAACTATTATTGTCCCATTTTTGCTGTGCCACCCAGCAGAGCCAAGGCAGGAGAAGGCAGCTGGGTGATGGGCTGGGGGTGTCAGTGATGCCACATGGGTTGTGCTGGGACAAGGGGGACATCAGTGGCTTAACAAGCAAACATCAGGGACGCTTCCACCTGACTGTTGCACTTCCAAAAGATAAATTTTCTGTGGGTGTAAGGTCTGCACACAGCGTTAAACAACAGTGCCAGCAGCATTCCAAGAGGCTGGCTTAAAAGTGATGTGAAAATAAACGTTTCTCCAGCAGCTTTGGAAACAGATGCACCTCTAATTGAATTGGCTTTAAACTCATTTGTATCCTCACTAACATATTTCATGGTTTCAATTAACAAACTTCTAGCAGTTCTACCCTTGTTAGTAAACCTTGAGGTGCTTCATAAAACTCAAGGTCATTACTGTGAGAGGGACAATTCTGTGCATCACCACAGCTGCCAATGGTAATAACACTGCTAATTTCCCTTGGAGTCTTTGGGCAGGAGAGATCACCCTTTAACAAACCAGAGCAGCAGAGTGGACAGTGACACAGGAGAAATGTTTCTAATTACACAGTCCAAAGGTAGAGGGAAAAAATTGATTCATTTTGCAATTAATATTTACATTCCCTTGGTTGCTGACTGTGAAATATCACAAAATAACACCAGTAAATCCAAGCAGTGCTAAAAATCAAATAGCTGAAGACTTTATAATGGAGACCTGGTGGACCACAGCATCTGGTGGGCCAAATTCTGCTCAGCTGAAGCTCTGGGATCTCCTGCAAGGCAAACCTCTTGCTTTACCTCAGGTTAAAACTCAGCATGGAGTACAGAGTACAGCTCAGAGATTTAACTCCACCAGCTGATCATAGTTCTATTGGCTGAGGCTTTCCCAGTGTGCCAAGAATAAGGCAGCCACTGGCCATGGGCCACATGGCACAACCAAAAGCTTCAGAAGCTTGTGAGCTGCAAGAGAAGCACCTCATCCCAAATAATCCCCGCATGAAATCTAAATCCTGCTTCAAGGGAGAAAATTATTAACTGAAGGGAACTAAGCACAGTATGTCTGGGAGACTTAAGTTGCTAAAAACTTGAGTTGCAGCCAAAAAGGATTTAAATCTTGCCACAGAACAAATGTTTAATCTTCTTTTTTTTATAGTACACAAGGATTTGAGAGATTTTACACATTATTAGTTTGCTGAGAAATTTAGGAGATAATCTAATTTACATTCAGTAAATGCACAGCCAAAAAGCCCAGCAAAAATAACTTCCACATCAAATATTTTGCAAAGCTCAAATAACGGACCCTTAGCTAATTTATTCCCACTTGCTCAACAAAAGATGCACACGCTCACGTTATCTCATAGCAGACTGATTAGAGATTCTAAATAGACCAGAGAGGACTTGTAAAAAAGGCTGGTAAGTTTAACTCAACATTATTGTTATTGAAATTCATCCAAAGGTTGGTTTTATTGCTCAATTTCACAGTCTCTATAAATCCCAAGGAGGCAGTTGGGTTGATGCTGACTTTGCATTATGATTTCTAATTTCTTTTGATTCTGCATTACAGTTTTCTTCCTTAAAGAACTTCCAAGCATACACTTGGCATTAGACACAAGCCCTGGTAGTTGATATATTTAATCTTTTAACTCAATAAGGAAATCTCCATTAATTAGCACTTTCCTTGTAACAGATTGCAGAACAAGCTGAGAACTCTTCCGGAGAAGGAGTCTCGTCTGCTGCCTTCTGAGTGCAAATAAACAGAGCAAATAAATAGGGCTTCACAGTGTACACTCATCTCCCAGGGAACATGTGATGCAGGAGGGCAGAAATCCACGGTGTTAGTCTGTCCAGGCTCCAAAATCAACTGTGGGAATGATGCTCCCTTTTCCCAGGGCTGGCCTAGCTGCTTGGGAGCCCTGACATCTTAACAAAGTCCTTACTCAAATAAAGAAACATCCACTGGGATCAATAGCAGTTAGGGGAGTAGCTCAGCTGTGTTTTTCTGTATACTTTGCTCATCACTCTGCTACTGGGAAAATCATCTGTTTTCTTCAAATAAAATGGAGTAGCTTTTTTTTTTTTTTTTTCTTAGCAGTGTTGGAATGCTCTATATATCAGAAAAAAAGCTCAGCCCACTGTATTTTATTATGGATTGTTTACCGTATATATTTTTTCAGGCTACTCAGTTCAAAGTACAAGCATGTTTTTAAAACAAACCCGAGACTGTGTTTATTTTCTATTATTATTATATTTATACAAGAAAACAAGATGTTTTTAAAGCCTGAACACAACGAGCTGTCCACAGACCATCAAATTCCCTTTTCTCCTACACCTGACTTCTCTCAGAGGCCTGATGGCACAGCAGGTCTGAAAACAGAGGTGCACTGCAGAGTGCTCTGAAGATCAATACAGACTTGGGCAATTTGGACTAGGCAGGAAGCATCTTCCAGAGCCAAGGGTGCACCACTGGGAGAAAGCTGCCACCAAATGTCACTGAAAGTATCTACCCCCCTCAGTAAATCATCTATGTCCTGAAGGTCAATGGTTTTAGGATTTGCTGGAGCACACTAAGAAACTCCATTTCAGACTTTGGGGCCCTCTGTGGAGAGCATCTTTCTGCCAGTTTCTGAAGCCATGACATTGGGCACTGTCAACACAATATGCCACCTCATTTCTGCTGCCAAGCTGGGACCCCAAGACACAGACAAGCCTCATTTAGACAACTTGCCTTGGACATAACAACGTTATGGCTTTCATTTGACAGAATGGGACACGCTGATGCATCTCCCTGCATCCTGATAACCAGCATGTGTTCTGCATTACAATATTGCTTTTATTTCAGACAAAATAAACCAGCAGATGACTCTGCAGAAGACAGGAACACTAATTAGATCAGTGTGTAATAAATATTATCAAGAGGGCTCACAGCAGCATAAGTTTTTTTTTTTCTTTGAATGTACATTCTTAGTTCTTTTATTTACAAACTCAAGGGGTTTTTCCCAGTGTAAGGGCCTCTGTTCTGACAAGCAGGTCACACAGGCACTGCAAAGGCAGGGGAAGGTTGTGAGCCAGCTGTGACCTCCACAGCCCCTCCCAGTGTCACAGGAGGTGAATGACACAGTGACCCCCAAATCAATACATTTAAATCAATACTCTGACTCAATTCCTGCTCCCATCCTCACTAAATGAGAAGCCCAACTGCACACTTTAATTATACAGGTGCTGTTTAAGGATGCCACTAACCATTACCAACACCAGGAAGATCCAGGAGTGCTTTCCCAAAATCCAGGTAGCTGCTGCCAGGACCCATCTGCTTGCATAAGGAGTTTCACTCCACCTATTGGAGGTCACCTTGCTGCAGAAGCATTTGACCTCCTTGAACAAAGCTGTACTATAAAAAACATCTGACAAAAACACGATTTTGCAAAAGGGAACAGTCCTGGTTTTCCACAGCTCAGGCACGGGGAGAGCAGCGACTCATTTATATGATGGAAAACCTTGAGAGGGAAACAGGACATTTTTGTGACACTAGCAGGCCCCAGCACAGAGTACTGATGTACTGAATTTCTGATAGACTTTTGTTTCAATTTTGTGGTGTGACTTTGAGCTCTCTGGTTGCGTAGCTCAATCTGCTGTGCTGGAGGACTTCAGTGAATTCAGAAGCAGAAGGCAATGCAATCCTGTTAAATAATACTATTTCTAGTGGTCACTCTCCCATGTTACCAAATACAAATGAGACCCAAAGCTTCACAGTGGAAATCTCTGTCTGCACTAAGGGATATTTGAAGATTTGCAAACCAGCCTCTCAGTAATTTAATTTACACCATCCTCATTTGCAAACCTTGGAGGACGGAGAGCTATTAAAGTGTATTTCAGGCCCAGGAACAGACTAAGGTGGGATAAATTCTCTACTACTCATCAGTATCACAGGGATAATCCTCAGAACAGACCGAGCTGAAGTTTAATTTTAATTAAGTTGCTTCTGAAAATCATCAGAATGCATCAGACATTAAACCCTTTAATGCCCACTGAACTCCACTACAGCACCTACTATGTCCAGCTGCCACAAGGCTCCCCAACACTGGTAAAGATAAGGAATTGTCACTCTCCACAAAAAAATTATTTGTCATCCATTTAATTGCTTGAAAATCCTGCTCATCAGAGCTGTATAAAAGGCAAAAATGTTAAAAAAGGCTGCAAAAAACCCATGTAAGACATGAGAGGAATCCTATGAACTACCACCAGGTCACTTCCCAGTGCAGCCACACATCTCAAAGGGATCATGAAGCTCTCCATGAGCAGTAGAAGTATACAGAGGTCTTAGGACTAGAATATGTAAATCATGAACAGGATTAGCCTAAATATTTCCTCATACTTCCAATATAGCATATTGAATGGAATGACATGTAGGGAGAGAAAAATGTTAATTCTAAGTCTATCTTTGTATGGTAAAATTTTATTAGAGCCTGGCCTCATAACAGGCTGTATTTGTGACAAATGTGTTATTAAGGCCAAAGAGATGGGCCACATTTCAAGGAAATTCTCTTTCCACAGCCTGCTGCAGGAATCAGGGCAGGAGATCACCCAGTGCATTAACCTGCTATCACAGCTCTCCTAAAGCTCCCATAGACTATTTCTACACTGAGTTACAATTTCTACACTAAAAACACTCCCAAGTCCCGTGGAAGAGATTTAATCAATCTGTAAAAAACAAACAAACAAACAAAACCCCTAACTGAGCCTAATAATAGAAACAAAAGGCGTGGACATGAGCAAGGGTGGGCAGAGGTGATCTAGCAAGAGGCAGCTGATGGTGAATGTCAAACACTGAATGTCAAATGTGAGAAAGTCTCTTTGAGGTCAGTAAAAAGCCATTCCTGCATAAAGTCTGGCCCTGCCACCTCTTCAAAGGGGTCATTTTATGGAATGCAGCAAAAAGCATAAAAGAAATTTGGGCAAGAAGATAAGCCATAAAGATGTGTATTTAGAGCCAAGGAGTAACAACAGACATCACTCTGACTAAATGCAGCACTTACACAGGATGCTGCTCCAAAACCCAAGCCTCTGAATATTTTTTTTTCTTAAGATGCATGCTTCCTTTCTGTAAGAAGATAAAGACCTAGAAGAATGTGCATTTCTGTGTACTAATGCCTCAGGGGAAGTTTTACCTTGCTTTAAATAAGCTTCTTTGATAGCCAGTTTGACCCATTCAGAAATAACTTTTTTGATGGCAGTTTATCTTTGATTCTGTTGCCAGGAAAACACAGAGAACTCAATGTCTGAACAGTTGTCCTGTGATCCAATTTCATTTGATAAGTCTTTTAACATCCATAAAGGAAGAACAGTGGCCAAATTTTCTTATGGTGAACAGATTTTGAAAAAAAAAACAAAAAAACAAAAAAAGGAAAATATAAGGAATAAATCAACATTCTTTGAGCACTGTTGTGGGAGCAATATGTAAAAATCCTGTAGTCAAACAAGAAATGGAGGCCTGGTCCTTCCCAGGCTCTGTGTTACAGCTCCCCTGGCAGGTACAGCTGTAATTAAGTGTCACCACACACCAAGGAGACATGTAGGAATGTCAGAGAGAGTCCAGAGCAGAACCCAGCCAGGATTTCAGAGCTAAATTTAGAACCTATTTAGCTGTGAGAGAGCAGAAAACAGTCAAAGGTGGCAGTGGCTTCAAAGAGTTCTGAAGTGGGGACTCGAGGGTGGGACAGTCCTGTGATCCAGCCTTAATTCCCATTTCAGGGGATGGGATAGACAGAAAATAAGGTGAATTTTAAGCTGAACTTTCTTTCTCGAGCAGCCTTTGAAAAGCTTTCTAGTAGCAATTAGCCATTCATAAAATCCAGTCATGTAATAAAAAGGCCACAGAGACTGTGCTGGCTTTGGCTGGGGTAGAGTTAATTTTCTTCACAGTTTCTGGTATGGGGCTGTGTTTTGGATTTGTGCTGTAGTGTTGATAAAACAGGGATGTCTTTGTTATCTCTGGGAAGTGATTACAGAGAGCCTAGCTGGGTTCTGAAATCAACAGGTTGTACTAAAAACTGAAATTTCAATATAAAATGTCACTCAGACTAAGAATGAAATTAAACTTTGGATTATTTTCAAAAACACATGGAAACGTCTGTTCAGAAAAGTTTTTGTTTCTGAAGATTTTCAATATCAGGGCTTTCTACAATTTCACTCTTCAAAGCAAAATCATTAGATGTGCAAAACTGTATACCACAGTAATTACTAAAATTGATACACTTCCAAAAATAAACAAGCATCTATTCAGTGTTGCATTTTCAACCTTTTATTTTTTATTTTTCCCCCAAAACTGCTACTTGTAGGAGCAGCAAATTTGTTTTCAGATCAGGACAGAACTGAGTCATATTCCTTCAACCAATTAGGCTTTGCTTATGGCTTTTTGAGCCATACAAATAAAAATTTGCAGAATGCTTATTAAAATCTAAGGATTAAAAACTACCTGAAACCAGCTCGTTTTTTCCTAAAATGGGAGGAGTCAATCCCAGCATTTTCATTTTAGGATGGGTTTGTCCACCAGCAACTGGAGCTCATAGAAGGAGACACTGCACTGTGGAGAGCAAGGAGGTGTTTGAGCACCCCTGCTGTGCCCTTCATAAATTCAGAGATAATTAAAGCTTTTTAAGGTGAGTGCAGGTTGCAGCTAAGCACTCTGTGATTTAAAACCAGGATCTATTTGTCTGTCGTGTCTTTTTTCTCCCAGGTTCCCGTTGTTGGGAGCAGAGCAGAATTTGAATAGGAAAAGCTCTTCATAAACTCCTGCCTTCCGTAAATTGCCCGTCGGATCAAAAGCAGAACCTCCATGCAAGTGCACAGAAATCTCCAGCCTTTGATTTGGAACAGATGAGGCACCCTATGTTCCTCCAAGATTAAAAAAACCCTGTTGGCATCGCACACAAGAAAGAGAAGCAAAGGAACGACGGGAAATCGTTCAAAACAAAGGAGATGGAAATTCAAAAATAGTATGAGCAGCTCAGATGACAGATTGAGAAGCAGATGAACTGCAATTAAAAGGACAATTTCATGGCCAAAGAGGATGCTCCACACACGAGTTAGAAAATGAAGACCCTCTGGACAAGCAGTGAGCTCAACACAATATAAGCAGTCTTCTGATGGGAAGGAAAATTGAGGCAAACTACCAATTATAATTTTGTAATGTAGTTAGAGGTGGTTATCTCTATCCATGATTTGGTAGGTGCATTTCCAAATTAAAGGAGGAAAAACAAGGGTGAACCAAACCTGTGAGCAAATCACTAGCTCAACTGGAAAATGCAGATCACTCATTTCTCAAGCTTATTGAATGGATGATCAAGGAAAAAGGTGACAGCACCAAAATAAAGCAGTTTATCACAAAAGCCAGCCATGAAAAAAAAAAAAAAGTCTTTTTTTCCAAGAAAAGATTTGGTATAGAAAGGAATAAAATTCAGAAAAGCCTGTGATTTGTATTTTTAAGCTTGTCATACCTAATGACCTTGAGCTAACACACAATTAAATAGCATTAAGGATGGGTAAATCAGTCAGTGGTGACCCAAAGTGTTGACACCAGGCTTGCTCAGCACTGGTGGTTCAGGGCAGAGGTCTCTCCCTCCAGGCCAGGCTTCAGGTCCTGACAGAAGAAACTGTAGCCCCCAGGCAGGTAGATAGAGCATTTCCAAAAAGGAACAGCTGGAATGCTTCTGTCTTGACTTTTTCTGGACCTTGGTACACCCTGCTTGCATTAACTACACCAGTGGGGAGAAAATATCCATTTCCAGTTGGGAAGGTATGCTAAAAGGGTTAATATATTTGCAGATAATAGGCTTAGGACAGTTAGAGGCTGAACTTCTAGGAAACACAGATAAACAGACTGAATTGGGTTTTTGGTTAGGTTCCCCCCTCGCCCTCCAAGCTGCAAGTGCAGAATCACTCCGAAAAGTCAGTCCAAGAGCAGGGCCTCAGAACCAGAACCCTTCTGAGCAGTTTACTTCTACACCAGACTCAAGTGAATTGTACATTCACTTGACAACTTCCATACTCTCACATAATAGGTCACATTGACCAAGTGAAATAAACCCTACTCAGGTCCAAGTTCACAAGGTTTCAGTGAGGCAAAATGAAAATCACGGCAGCAAGAAGGCAAAAGCCCAGAGTTTGCTCTCCAGAAAAGCTACAAACTGACCTATTCTGTTCTACACCATTTTTATTATTGTCCTACACCACTACTCAGGACACTATCAAATCCAGGACAAATTGACTCCTATGCTTGAGGCACAATTTACATCCCTACATCTCTTTTTCTACATTTTGCAGTTCTTCAAAAGGACCCATCAAAGAACTGAGGTCTAAGTCTTATAACTTCTCACTTCTGTTCTGGTTCAAGGAAAAGGAGAGAAAAGCATTATCCTGCAGAAAAAAAAGAGCAGGAAACAAAGAGAAGTCAGAAGACCTGAAAGGAGTAGAAGAGGAACCTGCTTATCTCCACCTCATAAAGCAAGAATAATGCCCAGATATCACAGTGATTGGCATTCAATATATAAGACAATTAATTAATTAGCCATAATCATGGCCAGCCAGAAAATGTTAAAAGGTCACCTTAAACTAACTATGAGCACAACAAACCGAGCTGCTTAAAAAAAACACTGTAATGAATAATTTTTCAGGGCTTAGCAATTCTTCATCCTTGTGTAAATTGCTCTTCTCCATTATGGTTGAAAAGCATTCTGCTAATTATTAATTGGATAATGATTTGTTTCTATCACTAATTCAATAAGGTGTTCAGAAGTGCATTTTGAAAGTTCCCAGCTCTAAATATCAGACTTGTCTTCATGTAACCTTGGAAGGCAGGTCCCAGGTGATGGAAGTGGAGCCTATGGAGCTCCTGCCCATTTTTAGTCAGTCTGTGCCCAAAGGCACTGACCACCCCTCTGCCTCTGACGTGGGCCCTGTGCCAGGGCAGTGCCACAATCATTTTTGCTCACATAAAAGCTGAAGACAAGAAAGTGAACAATATTCCCCTGGAGCTACCACTCCCTACTACCTCCCTAAGAGAAGCCAGACCATTAAAAATGCCACATAAATATCACTGACAGAAAACAGGCTTCAAGGTTATTTAAAAAGCCCCACGCATAGACAACCTCCCCTTTTTAATAGTGACAAAAACCCTGAGTTTCTCAAAAGAGCAGGTCACGCCACAGGCAAACCCACCTTCCAAAGCCAGCAGCTCCCTTTTTGCAGGAGAAAAGGTAATGTGGAGGAAAGGTATACTACTCCTCCTTCATGGGCCACAGAGGCATAATCAATTGGTACAAAAGCACATTGTTGAAACACAAACCATGGAAAGCTGCTTTATGAACCTGTGCAGCCAGCTGGAACAGCCATCAACAGCTGCAAGAGGAATTCACTCCAGGACTGAATCACTTCATTAAGGTGGAGGTTTTTTTCCTTTTATTACATGTGGCTCAGGCCGCTGATCCCTGTCATGAAGACCCTCCAGAGAGCTGATTCCTCTGCTCACTTATTCCCTCAGGAGCATTCCTGGTGCCCACTGTATGACTTAGTCTCCTCCTGAGATATCATTTCTCCCCCTCCCATCATACAGCTCATCAGCAGTCTTCCAAACTCCTACATCCTGCTCCATGGTGTCCCAAGACTTCTGGCTGTAAGCCAAAGACCAGCAGTGGTTTGGGGGCAGCCCAGCTCGAGATTTTGCTCCTAAAATAAAAGCTTATGTCTGTGATAAGTGATAGGACAAGAGGGAATGGCTTCAAATGCAAAGAGGTCAGGGTTAGATTCAATACCAGGAAGAAATTCTTAGCTGTGAGAGTGGTGAAGCTCTAGCACAGGTTTTCTAGAGAAGTTGTGGCTGCCCCATCCCTGGAAGTGTTCAAGGCCAGGTTGGATGGGGCTTGGAGCAACCTGGGATAGTGGAAGGGAGCTGAAATGAAATGATATTTAAGGTCACTTCCAACTTGAACCATTCAATGAACTGCATATCACGGAAATTAGGAGAAAACACCCAAATGGAATGACACATCCTGCCCCCCCTGATTTTAATTCTGCCCCTCTTTCTGATACAGGCTACTTGATTATAACAAGAAATGTAAGTGGACAGCACTCCAGGAAGCAGGGACATGAAAACATACTCTATGAATTTATGAAAATATACTCTGTGAATTTGAGCTTAACACTGGCACATAACTGCAAGGAGGAGACCACTGGCTGCTGAAGCCATGTGTGCCTAGCATGAGGGACAGCAGGTGACACAACAGGCATTTTGTAATTAAATATAATTATCTCTAGAAAATTGCACATTCCTTCACTGAAAACAACCATGCAAACCTCCAAACTTAGTGAAAGGAAATAAAAATTTCTAAACAAGTAAAAGCAGAAGTAGGAGAAATCTTCAAACAAAATGCTGATTGAAATAAATATACCTCCTCTGAAGTTTGTACTTTTATGGTATTTTCAGGGAAATAAAAGAAATGTCTCTGGTATTCTGGCACTGTAGCCAACTTTAGCCTTCTTGTGCTTCATTTCCATTGCAGAAATGCCCCAGCAGACACTCACACTGAGGAAAACCTCAGTATTAAAGATCAATAAGAAGATATTCCAAGAACTGTGATGAACAGGCACGGCAAACTTGTGAGAGCTATTCCAGCAAGCACACACCTCGGATATGCTCCCAATGAGCCCCAGAGTGCTATTCACAGGTGTTGTGGGCAGTTTTACACCTCCTTACCCGAGCTGCTACAGCGAGATGGCTCCACCAGTGTGCCGGTCCTGTCGTAGCAGGCGATGGCTCGCAGCCGCACGCCCTGGCCGCACTCCCTGGCCGCTCCTGGGGATGGCATTCCCAGCTGCAGCTCGGATGGAGCCCCTCTGATAATGCAGTCAGACCAATTTCCATGGGGCTGGGAGGTGAACGCCTCGCAGGGGCACGGCTCTGTTTCAACTTGAGGATAAACTTCTGTGTTCTGGCATCTGTCTCGCTTTCTGCTTCGCCCTGCTCCAAGCACAGAAATCGGCGCGTTAGCTCAACATCTGCTGCTCTTGATAACAACACGTCATATTATTTATACTTGCATGAATTCAACACATTAGAACCAAGACAATCTGAATGTTAATGTTCAGGGATCTTTCTGAAGCGTCTATTAGCTGCTGCCAGTGCTCTGGTGTGCAAGGACAACGTATTTATCTCCAGGGGTAACCAGAGAACTTGGAACTACTGTTCTGAGGGTAGATCAAGGAGTAAAATACAAAGTCTTACTCTAGAAATGGTCTGCCCACCATTCTGCCCACATTGTCATTTCATATAACATAATTTTCCTCTAATTATCTGATGGAAATATATTTATTGTTTTGTCTCTATTTGTTTGCAATCAGTGGTTGCCAGGACAACTTCCAGAGGACCCTACATTAGCTACAACTTCTTTGAGATTTCTTTACAAATTAGTTAAAGATGAGCTGTGCACACAAACCATGCTTTGAAGAAAACAGAAAAAGATAATCCTCAGTAATTATTAGTGCTGGAAAGCATTTCAATGGTTGTGTTTTCTTTTATGTTTTCCTTTGCTCTGTTCCTTCAACAGGTTTTAAAAGAAGGCTTTTTCAGTAGTTTTAGGAAGCAGCAGCAGCATCCAAATAAACCCACAGTACAGCTCTCTGCAACTGCACTTCCCATGCCCTCCTCCTGCAGGACTTCAAGGCATGAGAAGGGGTCCCCAGAACAAGAAGAAAAAATGCAAAAAAAGAGAGTTCAAGTTCCCTGAATCCCTACAACTGCTCAAGGGAACAAATGTCTGTACACGGCCTCTGAAGATAAAAAAATCAATGCTTTTCTTGGCACAGGTCAGCCAGCGTGCTGTGGAACAATCTTGATGCTGGCTGAGCTCAGGAATGTCTTTGCATTTGGCATCTGCACAGAAGGGAAAATTCATCTTCAGCAACGAACTGCATCTGTATCCCACCCTCAAAACATTCCTTGGGGATCTTGGACACACTAAAAACACTTCTGCAGAAGGTTTTTAAAGCTTTGATCCCAGAAGAAATGTTTTCTGTTCATTGCACACAAATAAGAGACTAAAACCACAAGGTAAGTTATGTAACTCAACAACCCCCTTGTCAGTGTGGAACCAAGAGCCCTTTCACCACAGACAAGCTGGGTCTCATCAATGCCTGTTTGACACAAATAAGTACCTGCAAAGGAAAGGCCCCTGACTGTAGAACCTTAATATCACCATCCTTCAAGCCCCAGCTCTTTCAAAATTGTATTGTCAGAGTTCTGGGGAATGTAGAATTTGCCAGCACAAAGGGAAGGGAAAAAAACCAATTAGTGCCAGTATCTTTATAGTTTGGTAGATAAATCTATGTTTACATTTTTATGTATATATTTACGAGGAAATGCAGGTACAACTCCCCATAGTTCAAGGTAATTCTTTTAAAAGACTTTATAATGGCATTTCCAGTCTCTTCTGTTTGAGAAGCCATGAGGGGCCACAAACTCTGTATGTTCAGTTGTGTGCTCTGCACTGTACTAGTAAACATGGGAGTTTGGGATTTGCCCATGTTTTGACATCATGACACGAAGCACAACAGACTGAGGTAAGGATGCTAATAATCTCATACTTATGTGACTGGGTTTTTTCCAACTTGCCCTGCCATCTGTTTTGTTGGAATCTTCCCCCTAAATGAAGTTGCTATGAAAGCCCTATTTTAAGGGGAAAAGTGACATTGATCCCATACTCTTCACAAAGAAATATTTTTAGAATTAGTGCTAGTGATAATTTTATCATATTCACAGACAGCTTTAAAAATCGCTGCTAAAAATACCATGTCCAAAATTTTTTGAGGACATAAACCCATCAATTTAATAGAATTTTCTTTTTAAATTACATTTCTGAATACTAAAAAACATTATATATATTAAATATTAGCAGGTAATATATACTGTACATAAAAACTATAGGAAAGATGAAAAATACAGAAAGTGCTTTGTATCCATAATACAGTGAATTAACTGTATTAATTAACTGAAGACTCACCTAAAAACTGTGTTTTCATTATAATGACTTTGAATTTTGAAGTGTTCTGTAATAAGTCTTTCACTTAAGTAATGACTAATTTTATATGTAGAGTCAATGACAAATTACAAAGTAAAGTGAATTATACTATTAAAAATTTAGTGGAGGGCAAGCAAATACTTAGCAAACAATTAGAAGATTTCCACTAAATGACATTATCAATGAACTCTTGTAATGAAGCCAAAGCATTCACTTGAGCACAGACACACGCAGCTGATGAACAAGAGGTACAATTCACACACACTTACAGAGAGGTGAAATGCAAATGGATGAAGGACTCTTAACATCATAAAATACTTGGAAAAATCGCATTTTCCTTAAATCTTTGGACGAGTTTCTGTGGATGAGGGTTTTTTTTAAGACTTTTGTCTACCTCTATTTTTCAAGAAGCTTTTATGCAAATACAAATTGGTGCCTGTCTCACTGAGTTCTCTTGAGAGGGGGCCAAACCAAACCCAGTGACTGATTTGGTTGCCCCTTGCCGCTCTCTGGGGCATTGTCATGTCCCCAGCTGGGACACCCACTGCATGTTCACCACTTGCTTTTCAGGACACCTTCACTGGCCACGGGCTGAGGGCACTCTGCTCCATCCTGGCAGGAAAAATGGAACCCAGCAAGGTCAGATGGGGACACACTGCTGGTGGTTGGCCACAAATGCAGTGCAGGTGAGGAGACAAACCAGCAGAACCTGGGCCAACCACAAACCATTTCTGGTCCACTTACTTGAACAGATCTCCATCTGATGTAGAGCAGAGTAAGAAAGGGGATGGGTAGGGCTGCACTGTTTTGTAACTTGCACAACATTCATAAAGAAAAATCAGATTTAGAACTACCTGTAAGTAATTATTCATTATTCTTTACACATTTTTTGTAAAATCAGGCACCTATTATTTTGCTGGGGATCAAGCATTTCTCCTACTTTTATAAACATACAGGCACTGGTATAGAGAACATTTTAGAACATGTTCTTTGCCAGAAACTACAGAGAGTTGTATAATACTGGGGGTTTATGTGAAAAAGAAATCTTTATCCTTTAATGAGCCACACTGATGAATGGCAGCTTGAAACCAGTACAAATGTATGCTGGAATTGTTAGTCAGAAAAACACACAGAACATTCCAGCAGTAACAAATGCAGTAAGAAGACAGCCATGCAGGCAAGGACAAGTGAGTCTAGGATGGAAGGAGCAGTGCTGGCCACCACATTTTGCTGCCCTTCAGATCCCAGCTTTTATCTCAGCAGATATTCTTACAGCAACTTTAGCACTCTACTCCACAGTCAAAATCTTCGAAGTTTCACCTCTATTAAAGAAGCAAACTCAAGCCAGGTCATATTAGCTCTCAAACACAACAGAGAAACATGAAAAGATGAGAGTGTTGAGAAGAACAATAACAGCAAATTTCTTATAAACCATGTAAGCACGGTATAATTCATTTTTATTTAACTATGCACGTGGGGGAATACAACTCCCAGCAAAACATGCAGTTCCAAACTATTCAGGTTAAGGAGTTTTAAAGCTTTTCAGTTTGGTAACCTCGACAGCAAGTATGGAAGACTGATCCATCAAATGGTTTGAACCGGTGAGTTTAATGAATATATGTAAAAGATTAAACAAAGCTGTTCTAATGCTACTGGGTTTTCTTTATTCATGGTATTAATTTGCCCTGTTGAACTGGGGCATACTGCTGAGCACAAAACTCCCAGTTTTAAACTTCCTCCAGAAAATTACACTGATTTGTACTCTTGTATATGTATTTTCTGCATGCTTCCCAGATTAATAGGTCAGACAAACTTGCACAAAGCCTGGTCACTGTTTCATTTGGTTTATGTCTAAAACCTTCCCACCAGTAAGGTTTTCCGCACTGCTCTTGTACTGGAACGTGTGTAAGGCTGGCAATGATCAGTGCCAGACCAAAAACCAACTAAGGGTGGTAACTGCTCTGTCTGGGTGTTCCCACCACTCCACCACTCCAGAGGAATTACTCCCAACCAGACAAACACCGTACAAGATCGTACCTGTGAGCGACCGCCTGCGGCTCCTGGCTGTGTCACAGTCGGAGGAGCAGGCTGTAAATTTGGACCAGGGGGTAAAGGTGCAGTCATCCTTGCAGGGAACCAGGCACTCCTGCACGAGGGCTGGCATCGCTCCTGCCCACCGCACGCAGTCACCGACGGCGGCAGAGCCACCCTGCTCCGACAGGCACGTCACAGCTGCAGGCAAAGGGACAGGAATCCTCATGTTCTCATATATATATACATATATTGTATTACACCCTGTGCAGTCAGTCCTGGTGTTCTCTGTGACATTCACTCCCCTGGATTAACAGAATAAAGCTGATCTGGTTTTAGGGCATTGTTCATGTGTCACTCAGTGATGTGCTGAGCGGGAGCTTCACAAAACCATAAAGACACGTTCTTATTTGACCAGTGTGTTATCTAAATGATGACATAAACTCAATATTCTCAAGGAAGCAGTCATTTTAAAGGCTGTGGGGACACTTTAACCAATGATACATTGTACAACCAAGCAAGAAAACTGGTAACACTGTGGCCATGTGCCAGAAAACGTTTTTGGTCTAGGCCAGGATTCACAAGCTGTGATGCATTTACTACTCATGGAATTGAAACTGCTTTAAAGTGGTAAAAAGAGCCCCTAAAAACTATAAAAGAAAGCTTCTTTTTCCAAAACCACCATTTTTTCCATATTTCAGATGAAGGGAATGACTGAGCAGATGCTGCAGCTAAATGCTTCTTGCAGTGAGGTGTAAGTACCAGGTCTGGCCCCTCCATATTGAGCTCCCTAAATATTGTGATACTTCTTATACTCTCTCACTTTCTCTGTTGTCCTTTTTTAGAACTAATAATTAATTTTCATGGTGGATATTGGTACTGTATAGCCATGACAGAGAACAGAAGTATTTAATGTATGAATCTGAGTCACAGGAAGCCTAGGATAGAAGTTGCTAAATTCAGTGAATTAATAGTAAGTAATTATAATAAACAAAAATAGCCTGCACATCATGGAGTCTTTAATTTCATTAATGATAATTAATTCTCACAAAACCCCTAAGATTATAGGCTATTTCTATCCTCCAGTGTAGGTTAAACAAAGCAAAGGTAGGTCATGACTTGATTAAGGTAATAAACTCAGGGACAGAGTAATGACCTGAATTTGGCTGTGAGAGTTTAGTCATGTTGGGCTTTCTGATTCTAGGCAAGTCCACACATTGTATCATAAAGCTACTAAGGATGAAGTTACTTAATACAGATTTTATTATTTAACTTTAACAACCTGTGATATTATTTTATGACAATTGCTAAATAATTCAGGGTTTTGAGGCTGCATATATTTTCCTTGTTGCCAGCATTTAACGTGAGTGAGAGTGCATGAAAAGAAAGGTAAAAAGAACTGTGTTTTCTTACAGTTAAAGGATTTATTGGGGTGTAACTCTGCAATGAATACACATGTTTTTTTGGGTTTAAACTATGATACTGTATGGGAGAAAGAAATGGGCTGGCAATCACCTGGAAATAAAAAAAATATCTTATTAAAATGTAATTAGATTCTATGGAAAAAAATCAGCATTTTGAAGAGCATGCAAAAGGTGAGCAATTGTTAAAAGTCTCTTTAGACTCGAGTGACAGCAAATCAGCATATTAATAACCACCTCTAAATTGCTGATCCTTGCCTTTCAGTTCCAATGCTGTGACCCTTCCTAGCTCCAGCTGTCAGACTGGGAGCCCTCCCCCTCCTCAGTTACGGGACAGAGGTCACTGCTCCGTGCGGGGACACGGTGTCACAGGTTAACCTTCTTCAGCAAGGCTGAACAGTGAGAGGCTCTGGTGCCCAGGGTCTGTGCAGCCTCATTACCTTCAGCAAGGACACCCCAGCTTTGGCAACACAGCTGTGACCACGTGAGGCCTGGCCAAGGGGATGCAGAGCATCCTCAGCATGGTGACAGCGACCAGCAGGGACACGAACATTGTCCTGCACTGCCAGCCCCACACAGCAGGAGCTGGGACTGCAGAGCATAGCACCCCACACAGCAGGAGCTGGGACTGCAGAGCAAAGCACCCCACTCAGCAGGAGCTGGGACTGCAGAGCATAGCACCCCACACAGCAGGAGCTGGGACAGCAGAGCAAAGCACCCCACTCAGCAGGAGCTGGGAGCTGGCAGGACAGCACAGCTCACTCCTGACATTCATCAATGGTGTCAGTACAAGTGATGGAAGTTCCAGGTATCGATGTTAACCCAGACACCCCATTGCTGCCATCAGTTATTACCAAACCCCGCCCGATCTGCCACAAACAGCCACGATGGTAAGCATAGAAATAATTCACCAAGTTCACCAAGCCTATCTGGATCCTAAAATAGATGGATGTATATATATATATATAGGGACATATGAAATCAGGGCAAGTATTTGACAGAGATCATGGAGCTTAAAAAACTTATTGACAATGGAAACATGAGAGAGGAGAATAATAAATATATTATTTGTTATCTAAAATCAGTAATATAGTGGATTAGATATGTATACACATGCAGACAAGAAGGGGCTGAAAAGAATACTTAATGTATACTCTGATAAGAAACATAAAGGAGGGGAGGAGGAGGATCTCCTGTGACTCTTGCTATATGCTTAAAACCTGGCTTGAGGTGAGCTGCATGAACTGCTAAAATAAACAAAGTCATAAAGCAAAAGCCCATTAGGGCATTTTAACAGATTGGGAAGGGGCAGGCAGAAAGCAGCAGAGATGATAGACCCAACTCCAGTGGTTCCATCAGGAACCAATTCCCTCATTTCTGCTTCCTGCAAACTTCACAGTTTACTTAGCTTTAACTTCTAAGAGAAAAATATTTTCATATACAGGCACTTCTGGAAAGAGAATGAGAGAAATTTGTTTTCAGTGAACCTTCAGGAAAGTAAAATTATTTATCCTTGGTGGTTTCAAACTACTGATTGGTTTGGCTCATATGTGGTTTATGCTGCATAAAAAATATTTCCCCTTAATCCTCAGTTCTGTCACAATGGTTTTAAATAAACTCATACTGCAAGCTATTTCTGTTATGTCAACATCTCTTTTGTTTTTTCAAGCGGGATACCCCCAGAGAGCAAATGCAGTCCATTTGCAGTCCTATATGCTGAGAAAAAAAAAGAGAGTAATAAATCCCTCCTAGGCATAATGTGTGACTTCTACCATCTCTGCAGCATTTCAAATGGACACAAACATATGACTAAAACAAATAATAGGACACTGCCAGATAAAGGCTTTCAAATGATAATATTGATTCCCACAAAGAGAGGAAATGCAGGATTTCCTTTTGAGCTCACACTATTCTTTTTTTTTTACCACCCAACAACCCCACCAAACTGGAATTAAACACCTGGGGCCAAACTGTGGGATGACATTTTAATGCAGTTACACTGATATAAAAAGAACTGCTGTCACAAAAAAAAAAAAAAAAAAAAAAAAAAAAAAAAACCAAAACACTTTCTGTTGTAATCATAAACATGAAATCATGAATTAAACTGAAAGGTAGCCACATTTAAGAGGCTGAAAGAAAATAACTTTTTTTCAGGGAAGGGCTGGAATTGTTTAGCAGACTGTGTGGATGCACCTGTGAAGGTGCCAGCACAACTCAGTGATTAATATGAGCAATGGAAATAGCCACAGATGCAACTTCTGTGCTTCAAGGCTTAAGTCAAATGTTAAATGTAGAGCTTGGGGAGCAAATTTCCCTTTCTGCTGCTGCAGGGCCCTGCCAGGAGACTGAGCAAGGACTGCTAAGGGGATATGCAGTGTGACAGTCTCTGTCTTCTGGCTTTGCATTCCCACTCACAGGAGCGTGCCTGCATCGCAGCATATGGCACACACAGGCATATGGGAGCTGCATCCTGTAACTACATTTCTCCTAAATTGAAAGTAAATAACAGACACTTCTCCTATAAACTTTTAGATGGTGAAATCAAATGTTTGTACACTGTCAGATTGCAGAGGCACTGAAGGCATCCTTGGATGATGCTACACCATCACCAAAGCAGTGTGTCAGCACCAAATTGAGGGAACTCGGGTGCTCTCAGGGGTTCGTGCCTGACTTAAGAGCACTGGAGATGATCCTAACAAAAGGAATTGTACTGGGAACAAAATAGTTCAGGCACAGCATTGCCTCCAATAAGGAAACATAACATAAATTTAATTCCTCTTAAGTAGAAATCCAATTACAGACAGCCTCTGTAATCATATTCATTTACCAAAGTTACGATCAATTCTCCTTTAAAAATGCATTCCAACAGTTTCCAAAGGGTAGAAAGCTAAAGGCCAAGAGTATCAACTATGAACCAGTAAAATTATATTGTACCATGGCACTTTCAATTTGAGAAAAGTAAATTAGTGTTTTCAAAACTCTGGAATTAAATGTCATTAGAACATCTGAAAACAATGACTGATAATTCCAGGAAGGTACACTCAGGCCAAACACTAAAACTAAAGCTATGCAGTAGTGCAAATCAAATGACTGGAATTAGTACAGGAACAATAACATGAGCTATGAGGCTAGACAAGAGCTTTAATGCCAAGAGGTGTAGGCAAAATAAAGTCATAATCTTCCCTGTCTTCAAATTCTAAGAATGGTTGAAAAATCAAAGCCAGCATGTAAAGTCAAAGGAATTATTTTAATATAGCTGTTTACCCTCCTGTTCAGAAAAATCCTCACTTCTGTTGCATAATTATTCTTGGTATCCCTCAGTGTAATGAGATAACACATCATTTCCTACACATATCACTAAGGGTAAGTGAAAAAGAAGTTAAGGGATAATATATTAGAAAATTAAAGAATAAAATAACGATAAGGCTCTAGACTTGCTCACTACAAATATAGTCCCATAACTCATGATGACCTCATTCATTTTCTGTATTGATGCTCCTTCATACTTACAAGTTTCTTCAGAATCCCAGGTGGAACATTTATACTGTTATTGGTATGTTAATGCAATCCCCAATTACAGCAGGCCAGAAGCAGACATAATAGAAGACATAAGATAAGGCTCTGCTGAGACTCAGGTTGAAGTTTGAATCGTGATTCTAAAAGGACATAAATATACACTTAACTCCATCCCTGTGGCAGCCCCTTGGATGCAGCAGCACTCCCTGCCATGAAGTGTGTCCAAAGTCTGGACTTACAGAAACACACCCTAAGATAACCATTAAAAGTAAATCTGAGGAAAAGAACAAATGATGCCAGGAAGGACATCACAGACACAAATCTCGTACAAATAACTGAGGAAGAGCTGGGACAACTAGTTATTCAGCAGGAAAACTGTCTCTGAGGTCACCAGTTTCCCATTCTGTAATTATTAATGATATTGACAGTAGTGCTAAAGGGCTGACAAATGCCACCGCGCAAACAGAGCGCTGAATAAACACAGGTCCCCACCAACGGGCTCTGTACACAAACAAGGGGAGCCTGAGATGCAATAAAGATGGTAAATACCAACTGAAAAGATAAAGGAGAGCAACAGAAATGATTTGCATGAAAAGGGGTCAGGGAAGAATGGGCAGAAAAGTTGGGCGCAGAGCATTAGCATGGAGAACAGATTGTCATGGGAAAGGGAAGAAGTTTGGGATAGAATTAGAAGGAAGGGAAAAACATCATAAAAAACTGTGAACACCCTTCTCAAGCTAAAGGTCCATGTTGTATCTGCTCTTCAGGCTGGTTTCTCTCTGCAGCCTTTCCACAGTAAGATGTGCATAGGGTTAATGTGGGCACAGAAGCCTCAGAAGGAGTCCCAGCTGCAGCTGAGGGCCAGCAAGGTGGGAAAGCAGCTCAGCACCATTTAATGCCTTCAGCTGGACTCACCTCTGTTCCACCTAAAATAACTCCTCAGAGGAGAGTGCCATTTTTCTTTGATACTCATGGATGAGGTGATCAATTACTTGTTTTGGAATACAGGATCTGAACTGCTGTAAGAACTGAGCTGCAAATGTGAATTTTGCCAAGATTGTGACTTCAGGTTTGATTTTTCCTCATCTGTGAACCAAAACTGCCCAATGTTTGAGGAGGAGCAAGAGACAAGTACACTGCTGTAAAGCCCATTCCTCCTCCCACCCACACACTGAATGCAGGATTGATATATTAATGTTGAGCACTATTTTTATACAAGTGTTTTCTTATTCTAAGTGATTCAGACTCTGCTTGGTCAGGAAGGCAAAATAATATGAGTTTTTAATGTTTCAAATTTACTTTGTCCAGAGAATAGCTGCAATCTGAGTGCTTCTACATTATGCAATCAGTCTAAAGAATCTTTCACAATTTTTCCCTTTTCCCCCTAACATTATTATAGGTTTTGAATTGCTTTTACTTTCATTTTCTATTAAAAAGAAAATCAATGGAAGTGCATTAGATGATTAATGATAGAAATTATGCTCCTTTCAGAGAACATAAAATACAAAAACATGTTAATTTTTTTCTTCCTTCTGTGGCCCACAATTACCAAAATTACTCGAGTTCAATTTCTTTGTAGCGCCTATCATCAAGTTATATTTAAGATGAATTATTTATTGCACAACTTGAAAATAAGACGAAACCATCCTGCTATAAATACACATATTGAGATGACAATAAACACAGAGA
Source organism: Dicaeum eximium (assembly GCA_013396995.1). Lineage (NCBI taxonomy): Eukaryota > Metazoa > Chordata > Aves > Passeriformes > Dicaeidae > Dicaeum > Dicaeum eximium. The sequence goes on along the minus strand of VWZP01008990.1, from coordinate 1,350,358 downwards.
ATCAAACACAAGAGAGAGAGAGAGGAAATGGAAAACAAACACAACATTACATTATTTCTAGTAACTCAAGTTGGAAAATTACCCAGGTGATTAAGCAAGCACTGACTTTCTTTGCAGTGAAGCACAGATACTAAATCCAGAACACAACAATAACCCACATATTCACAACTGCCCCAACATGAGATTTAAAATATGATGGTCCAAGGTAACAACTCAAGACTTGAGTCCACCTTTCCTCCTCAGCTCCCCATTCCCCAGCTCTGGTTCTTCTCATTTTGGTATTCCAAACTCACACTGCTCTTGCCCCCTTGCTAAAGCTACTGGGACATACACAGGCCCTTCAACAGCTTTTCAACTCATCCTAATCTACATTCCCCTCATGGAAACTGCTCTCAAAGTTTTCTGAAATACCAATGGATTTTGTATATATGGTCCTGCATAAAACTTTCCACTCTAACTATCACTTTTCTACCGTAAAAAAGAGATAAGAATACTAAATGCTTTGAGGTCTGAAGTCTGGCTACTCATCTCCAGTCTAAAACTGATAATGCAACTGAAATTACTTTGACTGAAACTAATAAAAACGCATACTCAAATAATTCATGTTATCTAAATTAAGTATCTTTCAGCCATCATACAGCATTGTCCACCTCATGAGAGAAAAATAAAGATACTGGACTTGGGATTCAAGGGTCAGCACAGTGTAAGTACAGTAAAGACACTGTACTTAGATTAAAGGTAAGAGAGGCAGAAAGAGATTGTGAATAATTTCCCTCCCACAGCCTTGAAAAATGAAATGTTTGAGGGTTTTCAGGAGATTTATCCAGTGGAAAAACTAAGTAAGCAGATTGGAATCCCAGTAAGAGCAAAGTCACACTCTGATGCGTGGGTGTTCCATACACATATACATAATATATAAATTATCCATCCAGAATGGCTTTTCCTACTTTCTCCCAAACATTCCTACTGTGCAGGGTAAATGTGTTTTTTGGAAACCCCATGTCAGGGAATCCATTCTTTGGCAGGAAAAAAAAAAACCCCACCAAAAAAAAAGACAAACCAAAACCACAAAGGACACCCAAATCCCCCAGAGGAGCCAAACAGCCCAAGAAGGCTGTTATTTCTAAGCTGGGCATACAAAACCCCTGATTTCCATAAGTATCAGGAGTGGTATTTCCCCTGGCTCATGCTAAATGAACTTTTTTGTGTGTGAATGAAGTAGATCCAATAGCTTTGCCTGTTAAAAAGAATAAAAAAATAATAAAAAATAATTACACCCATCTTCTCTCAGGTTTGCTGTTCAGACCATTCTCACTGCCAGTACATTCCTTTTTACTACTCTTTTGAAGCTAATAGATCTAAAGGGACCATTTGTTTTTTCCTTTCTAGTCTTTTAAAAACAAGGCAGAAGATCAGAGAAGATGCAAAGGGAGATATCTTACAGGACATTGTGATTTTCATGCAGTGATCTTCTCTTCCTTTCTTACGGGCAGAAAAAAAGAGAAACATTTCTTATTTGGCTGCTGCTACTCATCTTAAATTTGCACTAAATTGTTATAATTGAGGGGGGTTATAAAGCAGATTGTATTCCTGCTGAAACAATGGGAAAACTCACAATTATGCCAACAGGAAAACAACAGACCCTATTATATTTTCTTTTTAATGATTCTTCTACGAATAAAGCATTTGTTGGTAAGCATTTGTTTCTAAAGAAATTACACAATCCAAACACTGACTGATCACAACTGGATCATTCATGTATAGCAGATGCAACACTTGGACACAAAGTTCTCTATCATGATTCTTTTACCATTCAGATCATATAATTGATGGTTTACTTAACTGAAAAAAAGCAATCAAATAAAATTTTAAAAAATTAATACAATAGAACATAAATTGCATCAGACCCAGAAATAGTTTCCACCCTGAAAGATTATTAGTATTAGTAATCTTCATTCCAGGCAACCACAGACTGGGACACTCCACTATGCACTATGCTGCATTTTCTTTTATTACAGTCTTTCCAGTACAAATCATTTTAATCTTGGCTATAATAAATCACCAGTTAGACTCTCAGCTTATACCCTCTTTTCACCTGTGAAGTTTTGTTCATCTTTGTTGGAGCTCAGAGCAGTTTCTCCCATAAAATTGCTCTCTGTGTGAATCTTTCTTGATGCAGGTTTCTGCCAACTGTCATTACAAGATCAGAGGTTCAAATTGAGGAGCACTTAAAGCAGGGGAAGGTCATCTTTGGAAATTAAATTGGAATAAAATTTTACAGAAGTGGAGGTGGCTATTCACACTGTGCCACTGCAACAACAGCAGACCCACATTTACCTCACATGCTCATTTGAGAGTGGCTGAGCCACAAAAGGATTTATCCTCAGCCTCCACCTCCTGTAAGAGCAGAAATGCCCTTCACAGCCCTGCCCACACACACAGCAGGGGCTGTGCTCCCCTGAGCAGAGCAGGACCCTGCCAGCCACCCCTGAGGAGCACAGCAGAGACCCTGACCTGGAGCTCAGAGGAACATCTGACCCTTCCTTCCTGAAGGGGGAACAGAGTCTGCCTCCAATCACACCCACCACTCCCACGACCCTTAAAACCAAGGGAATGTAACCAGAGGGACTTCCAAAATTTCCCAAAGCTGTAATTATTTCTTCCATTCCAGAATAAGTTATTTAGGAAATAAAAGTCAAAGCAAAAGCAGCCCAATACTTTGAAAATCCATCAAGATTCACATCACACTTCCTTTTCAGAAGCGAGAACTGATATTTGGAATTTTAACTGTGTATTTCAAAGAAACAGTAAATAGCAGCTTTTTAATTCATCAGAAGCCCAGAGGAGAGGGAACTTTCCATACAAATGTGCTGTACTTGGGAGACCAACTCTTGCTGTTGCTATAATGAAAGTATAAATACAGCATAGCAGGAATTCATAGTAATTTGTTTCTATGAGCAAGTTTGACACGGCACAGGCAAATAAATTCAGATTGTACAGCTACACAGAAGTGAGACATTCTCTGAGCTACTGCACTGGCATTTTGCCTTTCTTCCATCATTCCTTGCATCAGACCTTTGTCTCAATTTCTCTCTAAACCTTTGTCTTGTCCTGTCTGAAGGCCCACGCTCCAGGGTTATATCTTATCAGTTAATTAACTTTTAGAATGGAAATGCAGCAAAAATGACTATATAAACTTTTGCTCATATATATCAAAGCCAGTGTCAACCAGTGTGGCTTGTGTGTACCTAATCCAGGAGACTTGTAATAAAATCTCATCTTCCATTTACAGCCTGAGGCAATAGTAGGTCTTGCAGAGAGAAATGCGAAGTGATGAGGTTTAGTAGAGCAATAACATTGCTCAACAGTTTAAATATTGGTCTAGCTACTGAACTTTATGCCAGGAGATTCTGGCATTACATTATTAAATGCCAATATTTCATCCACGGTCTTCACCTACTCGGAATAATACATAATTCATTTCAGGGAAAAAAAAGAAAATCTTGCAATTCAGGATATTTTTTCTTCCCCCACCACCCCCCCAAAACACCCCCTTGAACGTAACACTACTTTTCAACAGATTGAGGCAGAACTAATAGGGAAGTATGGAGATTGTGTGTGTGTCTGAGCTCTTCCCTGCAAATTAATGAACAATTTAACAACAACATCCTAGAAGCAATGAAAACCATTGCCTTCATTCAGGCCTATAAGGTCGGTGCCAACAAGGAATAAAAGAGAAATTGATTAAGCTGGAAAGTTTGAATCAACAAATAAGGAAGAGGTGGATCTTCAGAGGCAACTTTGATTTTTATTTTACTGACTCTTCACCTCACATCAGCAGATCTCACTGATGTGTACTAAAAAAAAAATAGGGTAAGAAGGAATTGAACAAGAGCCAGTTTTTGAAAATAATTTTGAACTGTGGGCAAAATTTCAGTGAAAAACCCAGCAGTGAAAAGGATGAAACACAGAAAAAGAATAAAGAACCTGAATAGGAACTGTAGCCTGACAGGCTGGGAGCATCCAGCAGCCCCTTGCTCAACTCCAAGCACACCACTTCCACCCAGAGAGGATCAGACCCTCGAGCTCCTGACTCCTGTCATTCCAGAAAAGTTGTGTGATCTGGCATCAAGATATATAGACACATGTCTTATAATTTACTGCCATTCTTGATTTTTAAAATTTATTTTTTAAGGGCATTTTAAAATAGGTTTATTAAGATGCTTTCTAAAGGAAGTTTCACCAAGGCCAGTTTTTAAAGTCGAGAAAACTTCTTATCATTTTGTTTCAATAAAATGCAAGAGAACACTGCAGATTACCATATCAGTACTTTTGATTTACTCACCTTTTCAACGTGAAGACAGGCAATTCCCATATATAACTTTATTCCAAAGCTGTGACCTTGACTTCTACCAAAAGTTCAATTGTATGGGTATTAGTTTTGAGGCAAGATGAAGGAAGAAAGGAGTTCTCACAGATAAGATAATAAACTGCCAGCTACAGTTTATGAAATACAACTGTTTCAAATAGATTATCTGATTTAATATATGTTGACTGTCAATTCAAAAATTATGACTCGGTCATTATGCAGCACAGTGACTACAGAGCTTAAAGTACTTGTTTGTCTCATAAAGCATTAGGTGTGTGAACCAAAGACATCCTCACAGCCTTTTATGTAAGGTTCCAAAGTTAAATTAAATTAAATTAAATTAAATTAAATACCACATATTGAAGGTGTATGGTTAACACACACAAATTTGTACTTTGTCTAAAGGTAAAGAAAAGGTATTGAAAAGTACTATTGGTAGAGTTACTGATTACATCAAGATGAAAAAAAAAGTTTCTCTCTAGTTGAAAGTCAAAAGGAATGCAAAAAATGGCTATTTCAACTATTAACCCACTGTCCTAGGTACTCATACAACTGCAAAAATACAGAGAAGTTTAAAAAAAAACCCACTCCAAACCACATCATCTCCTAAGAGTGAAGAGAATTGCGTACTTGTATGAACTACATACACAGGATGTAATCTCCTTCTTTTTCTCTGCTCAACTCAGTAAATGCAGTTTTTTCTAATAAAAGGAAGAAAAGATAATGAGAAGTCTTGATGAAACTCCCATGTTTTCCAATACAGTAAAAACAAGAAAACCCTGAGATTCATATGGTGCTCTGAACAGATTCTTTTATCCTACATTGTCCAATATAACAAGAGTTTGTTTGACACTGTTACATAAAATTATTCTAAAAACATAAGTGTTCACTGGAAGTAAGGACACGAGTTACATCTAACTTAAAAGATGTAAGATTGGTAGTTCTCTCATAGCAAAAGGATGAGCAAAGATAGTGAAGAAGTGAGGAAATGTTTAACTCTCATGTTTCAAATGCTTATCTACCTTTCTATTGTGTATGTTTAAAATGAAGTTTAATTCACTTTCCATTACAGCTACAGTGTGAGCCTTCAGCAACTACCTCAAACAAAACACATTATACAGAATCACCTGCCAAAATCAAATTATTCTTTATCAACCTAAAATCTGCTTCACCTACAAAAACAAGGGATAAACAGCAAACAACAGTCACCTGCTACCAGTATTAAACTTTTCTCAGAGTAACTTTCATGAGGAAATAAAAAAGTGGGACCTGATTTTTGTCCACCACAGGCTGCCCAAGGTACCTACACTGCGAAATGCAGAGGCAGTGGCAGGTGAGACACCTAAATCCTCTCCCAAATTGTGGTGGCTGCTTCATCATCTTCACATCACAGTTCATCTTAGAAAACTAAGGTGTCACAACATGAACATATTTACTTAAAAAGAGAATGAAAATTTTTACACAGTTATTTACACACTAACATGTATTTTGGGGTGAAACCCTGTTGTATTCAATATTTAACAGCTGAATTCACATAACAGGAATAGTAACATAAGGGAGTACAGCACTTCTGTAAGGGCATGTAAATGATGGTGAAATGTACTTTAACTATAAATTTTACACCTTTTCCATCTTTGGAAGAGTTTATAGAGAATGACTGGTAAAATGCTTTGTGTCAGGGTGGAGACAAAGTAAATCCAACTCAGCATAGAGTGTAAACCATGAGCAGGAATAGCTGGGATAGGCAGGTAGACAAATATATTCATATAAATATATTTGCATTAAAACTAAGTAAGGCATGCTGGAAAAATGGGCTGGCAGGGAAAAGAAAACTGAAGAAAGGTGCAGCTCAGAAAAAAAGGGAAAAGGCAAAGTGAAAGCTCTCCTATGAGGGAATGGGCACTACCACAATGGGGATAATCTGGAGCATGAGAGATCAGCTGAGCTCAGTCAAAGGCTATTCACTGCCCTTGGAACTACAACAACAACAAAAAAGGTGAAAATTATTAGGTCGGGTTCCTGTGGATCAGTGGAAGGCTGCAGCACAAGCACATGCAAAATCAGAATTAGCAGTGGACATTAAAGGTAACAAAGGATCGTCCTGCAAATGTCCTGGCAAGCACCAGACACCCTCCACTCTGCCACCCACCCCACAAACCTGGCCCAGGCTCTCACCACCCTTCACAGGCCAGGACAGCTGCATTCCTGGGAGTGGATTTCCTTACAGGCAAAGGGCTATCAAGATAAAAACAGCTATTTCAAAAGTGTCTGTTCTAATGAATCCTGGCTCTAGCAAACTTAGAGGCTAACTGATCTCGATGTGCCAGAGGTGAACATCAGCTTATTTCTGATTTGTACAAAAATATTGGAACAAATAATCATCCAACAGGGACAGCTATACCAAAAAAAAGGAAAAAAATTAAATACATCAACTTTCTCTTGGTACTAGGTTGATGGACCCAGTGAAACAAAAGGAACAGTGGCCTTATTTTAGTATAGTTTGTTTCCTTGAGGATAAAAATCCTAAAAATGCTCAGCACCGTGAATCCTAAATGACTTCCTCAGTAATTAAATTACATTGCATCAAAAAGCACATGCCTTCAGGAGTTTGATTCAGATGTGCACACTCTAACCAGGAGTAACTGGGTATGCAAAGATTGCATGGAGTTGACATAAAAACACATAGAATGCTTAGCACTAAAGAAAACCTCTGAAATGGAATAGAGCCTTTTGCTTTATGATAATCTCTGACTATTCACCACTGTTTTATTACTGAATGTTGTTATTGTATCTGAATATAATTTGATTTTATGAGATCTTAAATATTACCTTTATAAACATTTCATGGGATGTTGACTCTCTATCTGCAAATTGCTTATTTGCTTATTGTATCTGTTCATTGATGCCACTGCAATAGCTTATTTTTGCATTAGTTTCTTTGTTCAGTCTAGTTTATCTTCTGAGAAAACCCTGAGATGAAATTTTTAATAAGAAATCCTAAAAAAAAAATATATATAACTGTAACTGGTAAAGACATTTTCCCTTATAGTGTTCTGTTTGCAACATAATTCAATCAGGGTATTTATGCCAGTTAACTGAGATTTCAAGAAAGTACTTTGTTTATCATTTCATCAATATTATTTGAGCAACCTAGAAAGATTTTTAAATTGTAAGCTAAATTCTGTTCACTCCTTCTGCAACTTTACCCAAGTTTCAGACTTCTGCTCAATAAAGACTCTCCACACATCATTTCTTTTGCTTCTGCCATTCTGACTGTGCAAACTCAACACCAATAAAAACCTGTGGCTGAATTCCATCTATAGAACACATTAACTCGTTTGCAAGTAATGGAAGATGACAATGACTGCACTGGGAGAAAATACAACAGGATCATTGGGCTCCCCTCATCAACCTATTTGACAGCTGTACTCGTGTACCCATCACTTATTCCACTGCAAGCCTGAACATTTACATTCCACAAAGCATATAATCAAATTTTATTCAAATACAGCCCAAGAACTAAGTGTATTTAACTTCTGGAAACACATTAGGTGATTATTTCATTCATAGTAAAAATGCAATACTCGCAAAACCACAGAACCAACTGCAAATTGTTAATATGTTTCATTATTATAAAGTCTGCCCCTTGGAAAAACCAGCAATTAGGGTCAAATGAAACTCCATAATCCTCCTAAATTTCTTTCATGGTTGCCTCCAGTATTTACAGTTACCTGTGAAATTCATCTAACAAGGAAAGGCATCTTTGAAAGGCTTCAGATAAGACAATTTGCACAGACACATTTTGCTCTGTTTCTCATCAAAGCATTTAAAATTACAAAGTTTATGCTTTTATATCGGATTTGCAGAGTATTAACATTTAAATAAGCTTAAAAAGAGGGCCAGATATATAATCTAAACCCAAAAATTAATAAAAAGCAGCCATCTTCCTATAAATGCTACAATTAATCATTGTGATGAACAGAGAGGAAGCAATCCATCTCACCATGCCATAGAGCTGATGTAGCTCTTCTTTTCACACACCACAAGTTAATTATTATGAGCAGATGTGCTTAGATTAGGGGAAAATTTATACTCCGTGAAACCAGGCACTGAAGGTATGTATTTATATATAAAGCACAGATTTGTCCCTGTTTGTTTGGAGGTTTGCTCACATGGAACTACATCGGCAACGTGGCCCACACGAAACCCATCCAATCTCACAGGATGGAGTTCTGCACTGCTTTTTGTGCGCTCCACTAAGCAAACCTTTCAAAAAGGCACTGAAAAAGCACCTACTGGTGCAACTCCTCACAAACAGGGCAGTTCCGATCTGCCCCCAGATTCTCCACCATGCCCTGAACAGGGAGTGTCTGTGACCACATCCCGCGTTGTGGGGCTTAAAACGCAACAGAAGAGAGAATGCCCCAAACGCCCCAGCAGTTCGTGTCTGCAGCAGCTGCTCCCTTCTGCAGGCCCCTTCATGCTCGACTTTTCAAGTGCTGTTAAGTGCCCATTCTGAAGAAGCCCTGCAGGAGCAGAAGGAATAAATAAGAGGCAGAGAAGGGCCGTGGCCATGCGGGCAGGGCTGGGAAAGGCCGCGTGTCCCAAGCCCTGCCCGCGGCTGGAGCCTGCCCCGCGTCCCCCCAGGATGTGCCCATCTCCTTCACCCTGGATTAAACTCAGGCTGGAGTCTAGGGCCTTGGACAAGCCTATTACATTTTAATGGGCTGGTAAGATCCCCTCATACTGCAGACCTCGAGTTCAGGCACTTCCTCTGCCTACACAAAGACCGGGATAAAAACTAAGATACAGAAAGTTGATCTCCAAAAGAGAGTAAGAAAGAGGTAACTCAGAGACATTTCAATCACCTTGGGGCACATCAAAGAAAACAAATGTACGATTGCAGGGATGAAACTTTAGTGAACTGTCAAAAAGAGACAATTGTACTGACCTGAATTGATCAGGAAAGCGGTAAAAAGTAACATTTGCGACAAGGCTTCCCATCCAAGATCGAAATTTAACACTACAAAACACTCTGCTTCAGGAGAACTCTATCAAATACCAGAATATATTATTCAAAACTTTCCTTATTTCACAAAGCCAATATCAGCAATCCTTTAATAAATGATGCAAGGACCTGGTAAAACCAGCAGCTGCCAGCAAAAAAATTGACTTTAGAAAAATCTTTGTAAGAAGGTGACATATTTTTCATTACTATCTATCGCCATCAAGGTATAGAGATGGCTTTTTCTTGTGTAGTAATTTTATTCCAGGGGAATTCCAATTTTTTGGATGAAGTTTCATTTGATTTATTATAAATAAAGAAAACGGAATCTTCTGCTGAGTCTTTTCAGAAGCAAATTGATGACGATAAGGGAAGTGGAGAAGGGTTGTTCGCAACAGGAAAAATGTTTGGAAGGATTAATACCACAATCATCAGACTTGGTTTAGAAAGGGCTAAACACACCACTCAGAATTTTTAATATTTCTGAACATATTTAGAAACTCTGCCAGCAGAAAACAGCACCACTGGACACCCAAAGCAAATGTAATATCAACCAGTTCACAGGCACCTGCTGTATTCTCACAAGTGCAAGCATTTCATAAGCATCCCTGTCACTTCCAGTTACTGTTCTGTCACTTCAGTGCACCTGTTTGAAAGAGAGATGATGGGAATTTCAAAAGACAGTTTGATTCAAGGTTATTAATTTATTCTGAAATTGAAAACTCATGTCTAAAACCTCTACTGCAGACATAAAGCAATTGGAGTAACATTAATATACAAATTCAGAGTCAACAAACATGACATCAGGATTCCTTTTACACCTTTGTGGCATGACACTTCAAAAAATCTTGTGCTTGAAGATTTATGGTAAGCCATATTGATGAGCTCTGCCATTTAGAATGTTAATATTCATGGTGAGTATTAGTTCTTAATTATTGAAAGAAACTTTACTCAATAATTTCCATTAAGAAGTGCTTTCTAAGTAATGCAGAAAAAGGGAAAATGCAAACTGAAACTTTTATCGTGTTCCTCTGAAGGAAATTCCCCAGACAGGTCAAACCTCGGGACTCTGACAATGAACAATATATGCTATAAATCAAACTCTGCATTCCTTTCAACATCTCTGTTCTCCTTTCACCAACAGCTGGGTTTGTTTGTTGATTTGCTTTTCTGTTTGTTGGTTTGGGTTTTTGTTCAGGGTTTTCTTGGGGGGGAGGTTGTTTGCTTGTTTGGGCTTGTTGTTTTGGTTTTTTCCCAGGAGGTTAAGAGGGGGAAGTCCAAACAATTGACAGAGTCCTTGAATGTTTCACTGATTCAAGCAGGATCAGCATTTCAACCCAGTACTGACTATTTCTCAGATTAAACCCCTTTGGTTCTATCATACTGCAAGAATAAACAACTGGTCTTCATTCTTCCAATTAATGGCTCTGGAATATCTCACAAACTAATAATCCACTTGACTGAGACCATTATGGACAAGAAAGGTTATTTGGGTAAAGACTGTGAGAGTAACATCTCTAGTGTTTTCCTGGCAACTAATAGTATAAAAGCTTTTTAATAAACTTGCTTATTTTTGGTCATGCTTCAAGCTTTCCTGTTTAAAATGTCTATTTGAAGAAAAGTTCTCCTTAAGGAGAACCTATTTTCAAGAGAACCTGGATCTTATCCTGCTCAGCTCAGATGAATTTTTAACAATTTCCCTACGAATCGCAGCAGCTTTGGCATGAATTGTCTTTGGAGTTGTAAACAGCACAACTGTGACATACAGGAAATTAAAATTTTATAAAAGCAAAAGTAGATCTAAATCAGTACTGAATGAGCCTGCCTCCACAAGGAGAGGTGAACAGGAGGGATATGAAAGTGTTATATAAAACAGAAACAAAAAAGGAGACCAACCAGGACACAAATGCCTCAAGAACAAAGGATGATTCAATTAAACTGAAAATCATCAAGAAACGAGAACAGTTTGCTCACTGCAGGATTACCCCCATTGAACTGAGGCATGCCAGACACACACAGGGGCCAGCAACAATTACATGAGCTCATTTAAAATATTAAGGATTAGAAACCTTGTGTTTCAGGCTCTAAGTGAAGAAAACAGAGTTTTAGGATGAAGTGGCTCCTGTGTTTCTGATAAAGAGCACACACGAGACTGTGTGGACAGGTCTGCTTACAACCCACCCATGGCCACAGAAGAGATTTCTAGTCTGGAACATCCTCTGCAGAGACCATGCTGTGTCACCACCCAGGCCTACTGTTCACAGAACACAAATTTCTCAAGATTTGTGTGCAAAGTCTGAATCAACTGCTCATAACTAGGATTTTAAATCACTGGAAGCTGGTGGTAAAAACAAGTCATAATTGAGAGGGCCTGTCTCCAGTTTGAGGGAGAGATTGCTCTTCATTATGTCTCTCATTATGCCTTTCATCCTCCTGAGTAAGTCTCGGCACAGTTTGGATCTCTTTGGACCTCTTTCATCTACTACACTCTGTTTAATGACAATCCATCATTTAAAAAAGGACCCCAAAAATGACTTTTGCCAACGATAGTTGCTTAGATCATACAGACTCCACACTAGATAAAAGAAATCTTGGGAGGACCAAAGAGAGCTGAACTTAATCAGAGGGATGAAAGACAAAATGAAAATCTATCTACCCTTACATTTAAAAAAGGAGTTTCCTTCAGATAAGATGATCTCAACTCTCTCCCTCTGTGCCTGTTAAATATGGTGTGAGCACTGTCAGATCCTGTGGGACTTTTATGACTTAGATGCTCCAGCAATTCCTGTAAATTGTACACATTTGGATGGCGCTGTCTGAGGTGACCAGGCCACTTCCTATTGATCTAAAACCCTTTTCCCCCCTTGTTCCCTCCTTCCTCCTAATCAAGGCAGAAATACATAGCCTGGCAAGCTTTGATGTCCCTCTGCTTTACTTCTCATTATTTTGATCTTTTAACAATCCCTCTATTGGTACATGCCCTTAGCGTGCATCTTCAGGGTCCGTGCCTTCTGGCTTCAAAAGACTGTTCTATTTGATTAAGGCTTTTTATTCCTTTCCCCCAGAAAACAAATGCTCTGTGTGGTACTAAGAGGCTGATGTTTGCTTTGTTTATCAGATAGAAACAGTATATAGTTAAGTTAGCCTGCTTATTCCCTTCTACAGAGTGGAATATACTGTCCTGGTTTTGAAGGAAATCAAATACATGCAATTTATCTGATGCAGTCTTCATCATCTTTATTTTACAGAAAGCCTACAGATCATTGAGTTGCCTTTGGATAAAATGCTGCACTGTAGATTGCTGTCAGGACAAATTTTCTAAGAGTCTCCTCAATTTTTATGTTGCTGGCATAAGGCTACAGTGACAGAAATGACTCGGAGTCTCTCCTGCTATTAGTTCACGTCTATAAAGTAATGTCACGCCAATTCTCCTCCTGCCTATGAAATACTCTTAGAGCAGCTCTACCTGAGGTGGAAGCTGGGCAGACCCAGGCTGAAATACATTTTAAGTGTCCTCTGATGCCTGCTGACATCCCCCATTAAAAACAGGAGGGCAATCCACCATCACTCTTCTGGGAACAACCTGTCACTGGCAAACCAGTATCAATCTTTCTTCCCCTTGTCCTATCAACTCACACCCAAAGAAAGAAAAATTGGTCTAGGGGAACACATTACCTGGAAGATCAGTGGGATGTAATACAAGATGAGGACAAATTTCCATGCCCCACTGCAGTGCCCAGCTGCAGATTCCAGCTGTGCACATCTGCATAGACACCTCTGCTACAACACCAGGTTTTAAGAAATTGGCCCAGGATGATTTCTGTGAAAACATGTGATTTAATTTCTCATAAATTAAACTACAGGAATATCAAAGGCAGCCAAAATGCTCGGAGAGATTGATCCACTCTGCCTCACATAGCCTCATCTGTACTCTCCCCTCCCCTCTTGCTCCCAGTCAATTCTAATGCTACAAAACTGAAATTAATCCCATGGAAAATCTCTCTGGGAGAGGATATCTTCCTCATGCCACTGGTGCAGGGAAGGCTAAGAATGCATACATATATGCATGCATGATATTAGTATGGCATTTCTGTCTCCTCCTCAATTTTTCCTTGTTTCCTCCTTTATGAAACACTAACACACATTTCTGCATGAAGCAAATCTATTATCAAATCTACAGTTAAAAACAGATCAAAGCTTATAGGTAAACTGAGAGAAACCTGACACAAGCAACCTGGACTCGTGTAATCCCACATCCATCCTGCAGTGATCATCCTCTCCATCTCCTGTGTGCAGATATACACAGTTCACCAGAATGAAGACCAGTTTTAAATGCAAAACCAAGGGTAAAGTTTCATTAAGCTCAAGAGATTTTAATTTGTTCAGTGCTATTCACCAGAGATAGACTCCTAAATACTTAATTTCTTTCTGTTAATGAAATTTGAGTATTTTGAAAAAAAAATGTTCCTAATCTATTCTGAATCTATTGGCAAACCAGGAATTGGAATTACTCAAGAGAAAGTTCTGGTGTTTTTATCTGACCTCAATTGTTTGTCATTACTTATAGTGGCAGAATGTGTTATGGAACAAAAATAAAAGGGAGGATTGCCTGTTAAATATATTCTGGTTTATGAAACAGAAGAATAAATTTCAGGAACTTGGAGACAGGAAAGAAAATGTAAGCAAAACATGATTTTATGATGGGTGCTTTTTTACAACAGGGTAATGTCACTGAAATCCATATTTTCCTCTACAGTACTACTGCCTACCTTTCCATAGTGCAAGTGCTGCATTTGACATTTTTTTCTTTAATTAAAATTTTACTTTTCTGATTTCAGAGCATGCTCAAATTTATCTAATGCTCATATTTCTGGTCTGCCCTTCAAAGTACTCACGATTTGTAGTTACCCAGATGTGTTACAGATGTGCTCTCTAGTTCATCATCCACACTGTTAGTGACAGCACTGATGACAGTCCAGGGTGCATGTGCCCTGTGGGAAGCTGTCAGGATCTGATCAGAAGCCATCTGAAACAGCCTTCCTGGCTGACAGCAAAGAGCTGATAACAGAGCTTGGAATGTGTTTTTTCAACAAGGTGCACAAACACCTTGCCCTGCAGTTCTCTAGGTCATGCTTTTGTCCTGCACACGGGAGGGTGTCACGTGGGACTGGACTCAATGTCTTCCTCAAGTTAAGAGATTATTATCAGTGCTGCTCTTCACTTACCTCATTGCCTGACCTCCAGCCCACTGCCTTGTCAAGGGAAGGAATCAGATTATCAAAAAACAAGAATACTGAATCAATTCTGGATTGGCTCTTTCTTACCACCTTAGTGTACTCCATGTGTTTTTAAACTAAAAATTGCATTATCAGCAACAAGAGGAAAACAACACAATGCATCTTTGTGAATTTGCAGTATGATGTAGGGCAATTATATCTGTAAAGTGTTGGTGAAGCCCTGGTCAGACATGGCTGATAAACAGATCAAGGCTCTTCATTCTGGAAAGGCAATCTCCTTCCTGAACCCCAGTGCCATCCTAGACAAACTCTGCTTCACATTCTTTTCAAACATATCACAAACAAGACTCAGCTCCTGTCTTTTCCCTGGTAATTATTTTTCCCCTCAATTATTTGCTCCCAATACCACCAGCTGCCAGGCAGGTGTCTTCCAGACCAGGTCTCTGGCTGGGACCACTCAAATTCAGCTTGCTGTGCTCTGTTTGTGTCCCTGTAACCACCTGTCACACTCTAGACTAGAACCACCAGGAAAAACATTGACCAATAAATGAACACCCAGCATCACTCAGAACAAGGCTCAAGGTGCCATTGTCCTACCTGCCCTACCTCCTCCCTAATACTGGAGGGAGCTGCTGATGACAGGTAAACTGCTGTCAGCTGGACAGATTGACACAGGACTGCACCAAGAGCCCTGCTCAGAAAACATCACCAGCAAACTGAAGCAGTTGAGTCTCTGCCACGTTTACTGTCATAATTGCATTCCTTCTAAACTTCAGGTTATCACATTGCCTTCAGCCTGTAAATTGTCACAAGATTCTAATATGTACCTCCTGAAATTGGTAATTCTGTGCAAAAGCATTCTGCAACTCAAATCACAATGATGTGTTAATTTACCTGATCAGCAGTTATATTAACTATCTACAAAACAGAAAATAAGAACTGTTGGGCGACTTACCTTATGAGCAAAAAAAAACCCATTGGTAACACTGATGCTTTTTTGATGGCACATCTCATTATAAAGAGGTTACCATAAAATAATTGCAGGAGAAACAACAACAGTATATATACATATAGCCATTACTGAGTTACTGATGGATAATACATAAGATAATAGAGCTAAAGGATGCCTGTTTGAAATATTTGTGTAGGTACAGCCTTAACAGGCTATATCTAAACTCATCCTTTCATCTTGCTTAATATGATGCATTAAGTTGGTCACTATTAGACTTGTGAGCACAGTACTGCCTGTGTTTTATATAAGATTTCACTGGAACTATCACTGCATTTAGACACACTCAGGAAACACAGACAGCAGATTGTTAACATTTTTTTCTTACGATGATAAACTCTTGGCCTGAATCAGTCTAAAACCAGTTTTGTCTGCAATGTCCCTACAGCTATCAGAAAGCTCCAGAGCAAGACCCAGAAACCTGCAGTGAAGGAGACAGGAATTCTAAACTGCAAGTCTGGTGCTGCCTGCATCCCACGTTTTCACTGTCAATTGATACATCAACTTTTAAACTGTAACAGATTATATTTAACACTAACCATCTTAGCAAAGTCCGTGTGGTGTGAATTTACAACCAAGCTAAAAGCAGGAAAGGAAATACATCCTGTGTGGTCTGACAGTACAGCAACCAAAAGAAATATACTCCAGAGATGCTCGATGGGGCTGTCCAGGATTGATCCACTCCATGACCTCTGGTGAGACAGGGAGAGTTCTGTTCTCCAAAGCTAAGGAACAGTTTCTTATTACTGCACTGGTGAGTCTGCATTGTTGTTTTCCTGTACATAAATCAATAAACTATCTCTAAAAATATTTCCTGCTCTGTGTCACAGTATTTCTGTATTCTTGAGATGGGGAGCTACAGCTCTGAGAAGGACTTACTGTCTCATTAACAGGGGGAAATATGGTCAAATACTCCAAATGAATCAAAGCAAAGTGGCAGGAGCAGGAGAAACAAGACATGGCATTTTCCATTGCTGCAGCTTCTCCTTGCTTTTGGAAAGTAATCCATTTCTTTATAATCATGTTGTCAGTGTATTTCCAGGATCAGTTTTTAAAGCAGAGTCTCATTAGACCAGTCAGGTCTTTAATACATGTCTATTTACACCACCAATGGTATTTGAAGCTGCCTTCAAAGACACTTGCTTAAAACAGGCCTTCCATCCACTAATTAAACCTTAACAATCCCTTGTAATGAGCAACGCATTTTTTCCCAAAAATTGTGTATGTCCCAGGTAGCTCTTCATGTCAGCACTGAAAGGAGAGGTCATTCCTGAAGGATCCTCCATCACAAACATCTGAGACCAGGAAAGTCACCAAACAGCATGTGAAGAAGCAGTGATTCTCATTAAACCATGGAATGTCTGAATTGGAAACCATCCAGCTCATCTCATTCCACCCCTGCCATGGGCAAGGATGCCTTTCATTATCCCAGGTTGCTCCAAGCCCCATCCAAACTAGCCCTGAGCACTTCAGAGATGGAAGCATGCAAAATTTCTCTGGGCATGCTGTGCCAGGCCCTAGCCACTCTCACGGTTAAGACTTTCTTCCAACTCTACTTTTTGTCAATTTGAAGCCATTCTGCCTTGCCCTATCACTCCATGCTCTCTCCAGCTCTCCCGAAGCCCCTTCAGGGCACTGTAAGGGTCTCCAACATCTCCCTGGAACCTTCTCTTCTCCAGGCTGAAAAACCCCAGCTCTCAGCCTGCCTTCATAGCAGAGGTTCTTGAGTCTTCTGAGCATCTCTGTGATTTCCCCTGGACCTGCTCCAACAGGTCCACATCCTTCTCATGTTAAGGACCCAGAGCTGGATGCAGAGCTCCAGGTGGGTTCTCAGGGTGGGGCAGAGGGACAGAATCCCCTCCCTCATCTGCTGCCTACACTGCTTTGGATGCAGCCCAGGACAAGGTTGGGTGTCTGGGCTTCAAGAGCACATTGCCAGCTCACACTGAGCTTCTCATCAACCAACACTCCCAAATCCTTCTTCCCAGGGCTGCTCTCAATCCATGCTTCACCCAGGCTGTATTTCTGCTTGGGATTGCCCTCACCCCCTGTGCAGGGCCTTTTCTCACAGTCTTGACACCTCCTAGTAAATTAGTCCCTGGTGGAAGCAAATGACAGCTGTGCAGCCACACAAAAGTTTGCAAAGCTCCTCATTTACTGTTAGCAATGCTGCCTTATGTAACTGTCAGGCAACATCCTCACCCTGTTTTACTTGAGTGCCCTGTCTTGGGGGCTTTTTGCCAATCATGCCTCAACTAAGTTTAAATAACAACTATATTTATCAGTTCTAAAGGCTACCTTTCTCTTTCCTATAGCAGTGCTTGCTGAATAAGTTAGCCCACTGAAGCTGATGAAAAAAATGAAATGCTACTGTAATTAGTGTAACATCTTTCCAAGATAAACCATAAAAACTGCAGCTTCAGACAGCTGTCATCTCCTTGGCTATTCTGCTTATTATTCACAGACAAACTCTGATATCTTCTGCATACTGTGCAGTACGTTTACATGCAATTTCAGTGAAAATGCTCATGGAACAGGATCTCTAAGTATCCATCTCAGAATCTAGCTGAGAGAAAGAACAGAGCTTGAAAGTCATTTCAGACCTCATTTTTCCTCAGTACAGTCATTGTCCTAAATAGGTACACATAAACAAATACTTTTTTCTTTAGAAATAATTTATATGAATTCAATGTTCTTATATAATTGGCTAGATATGACAGTCACTGAAAACTAAAATTCTCTTTTTTATACAACAGTCAGGATATGGACAGAAAAATAAAATCTAAAAAATGGATGCTCCAAGGGACAGAGAGACTGATTATCTTCAGAGGTAAAAGAGTAATTGCTGTCACATGGTAAAAGAGGAAGCAGGCAAATTCATATGAATACTCTTTGGAGAAGAAGCACTTACTGGCTAAAGAGGCTAAAGATGCTGTACATTATGTAATGCAATTACTGTGTGGAGTGGTGGTGATACCTCGAATGCAAGCTCATTCACAGGATGCCTGAATATTGCAGGAAGGCAGCACCTTACACCTGGGATTCTTCTAGTGATGGCACAGATTCCCCTGAAAACACCCACAGACTCACAGAATCATACAAGGTAATTTAGGACAGAGGGGATCTCTGAGGATCCAATGCCTGCTCTAAGCAGGATCGACCTCAAAGTTAGAAAAGGCTGCTCAAGAGCTTTTTGTGTCGAGTGTTCAGTATCTCCAAGCAATCTACAGTCTCCCTGGGAAGCCTGGGAATTTCTTTCACTCCAGCCTAGGACTTATCTTCTGTTAATTCACTGTGGACCTCTGGGAAGTGTGGCTCCATCTCATCTGTGAACTCCATGCACCAGACACTCTTCCAGGCTGAACAAACCCAAATCCCCAGCCTCACCTCACATGGTAATTCAAAAGTATATCCAAAACCAGTATATCCAGTGAAGAGTGACAGGATTTCAAGTCCTCCAATGTTGAGGTTTTCAAGCTGAAGAGCCCTGCAAGGCATGCAAGCAAACACCTCCCCTGCCTAAAGGGCTGCTCCCTGACAACACACAGCACCTCTGCACACTCCTGAGGAGTTCAAGCAGCAGCAAGGAGAGGTATTAACAAAACCTTTATGAAAGTTCCCCTGACTAAACATCTCTACAGATAACATACAGAATTGCTGGAAACCCAGCAGCTTCTTTTCCAGACACAGTATGGTCAGAGCTAGCAGCTGGGTTTCAGCTGCATTCTCTGTGGAGATCACTCCTCTTGCTCATACAAAATATCTTTAAAATCTTCTTCCACGGGTTTCATCTGAGATCTCATTTTCCTGAGACCCCACTCATCTTTAATAATACCCAGCAGAGTGGTTCTATCACTACATGTAATTATGAAAACCAAAGCTGTTACAAAAGCCACAGTTAATGACAAAAAGTGAATGCGGCACCAAAACGATTTTTGCTTAAACTCACCAAGGTAGGTTTTTCACAATTATCTCAGAACAGCATATAGCCTAGGTAATTATTGGAGGGCTCTCCACAGAGTAAAAGTGTGATACTCTTCTATTATACTTCTAATTCTGTCAGAGTAAGATTAACACAAAGTTCATGCACCTACTAGAACATAAAGATTACCATCCCTTCACACATACTGAACAATACCATTTCCAGATTTGAAAGCCTTGTGGAAAGGTTTGTGGTCAAAACTTAGTTAAAGATATTTACTTCTTTGAGTTTTAGTTTAAAACACATTTCTTCTTTCAGATACATCCCACACACTGTCAGGGCTTTTCTTTCTTTTCCTTTGTTTCCAGATTATATAAGAAATTCATTTCATCTTTAAAGAATAGCTTCTACCTTTGTGAAGGAGTAAATTATTATGTCAAGTTTCCTCAGTTAGCATACCTGTATAGCAATTTTTTTTCAATAAAAATAACCTTTTGTTAAAGGTTTCATTGTATTTCCCAGGAGACTGATAACAGCCACATCTTTAGCCATCTGCAGGCACCACTACAGACTGATGCATATTCTGAACATTCTTCTCAACACTTCTGTTCAGACAATGGGACCACTAATTTCTAAGTGCTTAATTATGCCAAGGGCAGGAGCCCAAAGCCTTTACCCATGCTGAACTTCTTCAACAGTCTTAATGAAAATCAGGCCTCAGGCAAATCATTAGTAAAATTCAAAATCACGAGGAAATTATCCTTTCCATTTTTAGCACAAAGAATGGATTACTTCATAAAGGCCTATAGATAATTCATTTAAAGCTCACAGGCTTCAGCTTTAGGCAGAAAAGCAGGTTAAGATATTTGATCAAGCACAGATCTCCTCCTATAGTCCAAGCTATTGTGTTAGTGGTACTTTAAAAGGTACTGTTAGTTCTGCCCTGCACAGCAGAACAACTGTGTAATGGAAGCAGTTCCCAAAACAATTTATTTCACAAAGTACTTCAGTTCGTTTCCAAATTATCTACTGCAAAAGAGCAAAGACTTCTTAAATGCCCTATCCAGCACCCTGAGCACTGGGGCTGGATGGAGGACTCTTACCCCTGGACTGCAGCCCGTGGCCGCACGCCTCGCTCTGCCCTGGCCCGCCCTGGCTCACCGGAGCTGGCACCAGCACACAGGGGCTCCAGCGGTGGCTCCTCCACCTGCAGAGGGAACAGCCAACAATCAAGTGCTTGAAACTGGAACAGGGAACAAATCTGAGCACAAACTCCAGTTATCTGTCATAATATGCTGTGGGGACTTTGGAGTCACAAAGCTGTAATTACTCCTGACACAAACGCCGGGAACTGGAATTCAGAGGCCAGGCTCACCTTCTAGGAAGCCACATCCTTGTCCAACAATGTTCCCTTTTCACATTTTGCGGGGCATGTTTCAAAGTTAGGTAAGATACACAAGAAATAGCTCCAGTGGGCTTTTTCACCAGAGACCTTTGTCCCTCCTCCTGCTCTCATATAACTGCTATTGCTCCCAGCCTGCTTCCCATGCTCACAGGTGGGCCATGGCACAGGCAGAGCAGAGCACTGTGTCCCCTGCCTGGCACTGCCTTCAGCTCCACACTCTGCTCCAGGACCATCTCCTGTGGCATGTGCAGGCTGGAGATTCATATGCAAAGATATAATGCTTTTCTATTTACTAACATTGCACAACAGATGGGCCACAGAATCTTAATGAAGAGCAGTGAGTAACTGCTCTCTTGTATTATTTGTCTAATCAGAACTTTTTAAGTGCATACTATTCACTGGAGTGAGAGTACCAGGGGAAAAGACAAGAGTTTCTGCAATAAGCATGCAATTATGATTAAGGCACTCTGGGGCTTGTGGTCCCAAAATAGCTTACATTGATTTTTAGATACAATGAGGGGGGAGTTCCCAGTACCAGTTTCCTTGCACACATCAGACCCTGAGGTTACTGTTTCTAGGAGCTGTGTCTGTTGGTGCTTGTTCTGATGATGCCAGACCTACTGAAATATCCAGTTTGAACTCTACTTTTAAACATTTTGCAAGGTACATTATTTGTTTTAAACTCTGCATTTTCCAACATTATGTTATTGTCTGGTGAAAATTGTGCAGGATGAGTCACTGCTGGAGAAGTGGGCACTCACTAGAGACTGACTCCAAGCTAAGAGTTTTTACCTAAACACTGGACAGATGGGAACATCTTCACATTCCCTTTCCTCATACAAGGTGTCTGGACATGCCTGTCCCCCACTGGCAGGATCCTGAAGGATAATCCTGTACCGGGACTGCTTAACTGCAGTGGCATTGCCTGTAAAGCAAAAAAAAAGTTGTTTTCAGACATGGTTGTCATCCCAAGTTAGTGATTTAGCTGCCTTGGTTATATGCTCTGTGTTTCATTTACATTTGAAACTATGAGCACTATGTAACATTACTTCCTTTAAAATTACCAGTAGTTCAGCAGGACAGCAGCTGGAAGGATGATAAATCAACAGCCTAAAAAATGCATCCAAAAACATCTATTTAACAGAACACCAAATCAAGTAAGAAAATAAATAAATAAGAAAATAAACACCTTAACTGGGAAAAAGAATAAAAACCAAAGAAACAAACTGTCATAATGGAAGGTTTTGTTTCTGAGAACACATTCTGGTGGTCTCAGGCTGCTACCAGTAACCCATCTTTATGGCTCTAGAAATCAGAGATGATAACTTCCTGATAGGAAAACCATTGCAACCAACAGAGGCTAACTCTCTACTTAACCTGAGCTAATGCAAGACCAATCCATCCAGAAAGACAGTTCACAAAATCCATGGTACAGAATGCAGCAGGAAAGACAAGAACAAGATTTATCTATTTGCCTCTACAGCTAAAGCAAACACAATCTTTGGCTGTGTCAGTGGTAAGAGCAAACTGAGTGTTAGTTTAACCACTGCATATGGCATTCTCTGGGTACTGTATTGACACTTCAAAAACAGGTGCTAGAAAAGTAAAAAGGGATCTCAGGAGAGCCCCTTAAAGGATTACAGACCATGTAAAAAGCTTTACATAGTGGACTTCATCAAGAATGTCTGAAAGAGGAAAGCAGTGTGCCAGTAAGCCCACTATGAGTATTATTTTTCCAGCTCAGAATAAGAGCAAAGCTGCAGCAGCAAAATTACAATGTAGTAAAACAGAAGGAAAACTTACAAGTCATATCATGAACATAAAGTACAAGCACAGATCCAAGAAAAATGTTGACTTTAAAAAGACCAAGTCATACAAGCCTCCACTGGCACATGTGCCACCACTGTGAGATCACTGCAAAGGGACGTTGGACTGGCAGGGGGCTGCTCACCACGGCTGCTGCCCTGGCACAGGAAAAGCACATCCAGAGAGATCCCTCTGCTGCTTCTTTCACAGCCACCGCCTGAGGCAGCTCTACAGCTTCCTACAGTCTCCTTTCACATGCCTGACTTCTGATTTCACATGCCTGTAAAGCCTCACAAAGAGCCTTTTCTTAGCCCACACCATCGCTCCTGGAAATTAAACTGTTTTGTCTTCTGTCCATTACATGAAGAAAAACGTTTATCCCTGTCACCTAATGCATAACCTTTACAAAATTGCAAGGGCTTGCATCCATTCTAAGTCTTCCCCTCTCTAAACTAAGCAAACCCAGTCTTTGTAGGTCCAATTCAATTCTCTCTCATTGCTCACCTTCTCACAACACCATGCCCAAGGACCTGCAGCCTCCCCAGGGCACAGTGACCCCTCGGGGGTCTCACACACAACATGCCCAGGAATTTCACAAGCCTGCTATGAATTTTAGCAGTTCTAACTGCTGACCTCCATTCATTTTGTTGTCCATTGTATCTCCTGAGGTACCTCAGGCCACAAGGACTATTTAGGAAGCAGAGCACTTGACACACAGGAGAGACCAGGAAAGCTGGGACTCTTCTGCTTGGAGAGAAGGCTCATAGGACCTTATCAGTGTGTAGCAATACACCACAACTGGCAGTAAAGGAGACACAGACTATTTTCACTGTGATATCCACTCTGACATTTTTCAAGCAGCTGAGTACCCATTTAAGAGTGATTTAATTTAAGCCACTGTTCCTCAGCTTCCTAATAAAAGTTTAATGTGTCAAAAATCTACTCTGTCAAAAAAAGAGGAGATTAAATTTATTGGGCACAATTTGTTCTCAATAAATCCTTACTGGCCAGTTTATTACAATCTGATTCTTGAAATGTTTATATCTTGAGTAATAACTTGCTCTTGTGGCTTTCTACATAATGAAGTTAGGATGAGTAACCTACAATTTTCTTGACCTTTCTTTTTGGAGGAGCAGAGGTGAGGGGGAGATTTTTGGTTCAGTCTGCCTTGATATTACTGAGTTTTAGTTCTTTAAGACTTTCTCACCCATGAGAGAGTCACTTCATGCTCTGGCATTACTTTACTGCTTCCTTCTTATTCACACAACTTCACTGACATGGGAATGGCTCCTCAGTGGAAACACTCCTTAGTCCACTTTTCCCCTGGCTGCAGGAAACAATGGCAACAAATTCCCATTCCCCGTGTTGTGCTTCCCCCATTTCTCAGAATGTACATTTCATTCCATTTCCCCTTTATTTTTAATCCACTTATGCAATTTTCACTGTCTAATATCATCTAGCTTAGTTTTCATTCTTGATTTCTCGTTTCTAATCTTTCTGAAACAATGTGACAATCCAAAAGGAAACAAGATCCTGAACAACTCTGACAGTAAGATAAAAAAGAGCTTCTCTAGATGTGTGCGGTGCTCCTCTTCACAGTTTGAGCCTTGAACTTGCAAATCACATACAGACCTACACATGCCTTGCTCCCCAGAGCTACTGGCTTGCTATTAGCACAGTTTCAGAATAGAAATTACAGTCCAGTAGGGCTTCAGCCCTTTGGAGAGGCATTCTTGGAGCTTCCAGGTCTTCTGCACTCCTGTTGGCATAGAACAAGTTCCCAAGAGGTGATGGATACCTGTGGATATTCTCAGTCTCTGGTAACAGGGAGAAACAGGTAATTCTCCCAGGCTTATCCTGGGAAAGCTCAGAGAAAGAATTAAAACAATTATTATCTCATCTCTGCACCTGCTGTTTATAGAAATATATTTACAAGAAGGAGTTGTTCCTTTGACCAAGGGTGTGGGAAGTGTTTCCTGAAGACCAATCAGGTCTCAGGTCCACGATGCTGTCTTTAAAAGTGTAGTTTTCTAATAATAAATGCTCTCTATGCCTTCTGAAATCATGGAGTCTATATGTTGCCTTCTTTGCTGTCCCCTATCTCACGGTGACAATCGGTGACACATAGCAATTTCTGCAGTTTGTTGAAGTTTTTTTTTTTTTAATGTCTTATTGATATTGCCATCCTTCCTTTCCAAGAATCGTGAACTCTATCACTTTGTGATGATTTTCATTCAAATTATCTACCACTATTTGAATCTTACCCATTTCCCTCCTATTAATCAGTACCAAATCTAAATGAGCTTCCCACAGTAATTTTCGCCACCTCAAGAAACTAAATTATCCTCAACATTTATTGCACCTTACTCAAACCCCATTTTCAAAATTGAATTTCCTCACTGGCTTTTCTACAGCATTCCTTACAAATGTTAATGAGCATAATTTTTATATTTCAGTTAAAATTGCTATAGCCTGATTTTTCCAGAGTACTAGCACTGTGGAGGACTGTCCTTTTAAAGCCAAACTGATTTCCAGCATGGCTATGACTGTTTGCCCTCTGGAAAAAAAGTCAAGCCTCAAGATCTCAGGACCATCTTAACTTTTCTGTCCTTGACTTTGCAACTCAGATAACACTGTTTGAGAATTTCAGGGGTGCCTTACCTCTGCTTCCACTCCTCCCTCCTGTGCCACCAGCCTCCCTTACAGAGCCCTACAACTCCTACTCCTTCCTGGATCTTGCACCCTTCCTTCCTCTGTCTCTCACCCCCAGGGCTCACAGAGCTGCACCACCATTCTCAGGTGAGGGACAAAATCCCTTTTCACTCCTGGAACATGTGCTATATCAGGTCCAGCTTGCACAGGAAACATTCAGCTTCCCACTCTGATCCTGACCAGATGGAAAGCCAGAGTCTGGTCAACACAAGACTCTGCTCCCATAAAAAACAAGGACAAATTTTCTGAGATTTTCTGATATTTTAGTCACCAAGATCAGTGCCATCTGCAATACCTTTGTGGAGATAAGAGCTCTTAAGTCTTTCAGTTTGACCAGCTCTGCTGGTGTGTTTATGAGGATTGGAAGTGGCAGATCATGGACTGTCTGACACAAGGTAGAGGTATATGGAATTTCTTATTGTGGCACACCATGCATTTTATCCACTTTTACCCCATCTCATTTCACATCTGATTTAAAGCACAGGGGAAAAATAGGACAGCTACTATCTAACATTTCATGTAAACTTGTTTAGAGAATTAAGTAATGTGAAATTTCGAACCTTCCTCCTGGACAACCAATGCCCAGAAGAGAAGAGGTACTTAAAGGTACCATCTATTTTCAGAAGGAAGATGAAAAATGTTATTTATTGTTAGTTGCTTCCTTTTTTTAATCTCCCTGTTTTAAATCTCTGCTGACAGACCAGGGAGTACCTCATCCATGCTGAAAGCAGGTACCTCTCCAGGAAAAGCAGTTTCACCCCCAGGAAAGCAGGTGACAGAGGAAAATCTACCTGCTGCTCATTTAGACCATTTCATATCCTGAAACCACCCTACTGCTTCTTTGATTCTTTTTTCACTCCATCCTCAAAGACCAGGTAAAACAGATACATTACAGAAGACTGCAGTAGACAGTTGCCACCTTTAAGTATTTGAAATGGCAGAGAATCAATAACTTGGAACAAGCTCCTGCTCCTGCCTCCCCAACAGGCGCTGGGATTCAGTGGCACTTCCTTTGTGAGTTATGTTGTCTGTCCATCTGTTACTGCCCTAAGTTCAGTGCTGTCTGCACTTCTGAGGCAGGAGATAATCTTCTGCCAGAAAACAGACAGTTGTCTGATGACATTTAAATGTAGGGAAAATGTCAGCTTTTTTATTGTGAGATGGTAAACTGGGGTGTCCTTCCTCAGATAAACTACAAACAGCTCAACTGGTAAAGTTCTGTGTAAAGCTGATTTAGTGATTCCATGTTTGTCTAAGTTCTGATCTTATGCTGGTACAAAATTAATTTTAAATCTGCCAGGCAATACCTGTTCCTGCTTGATCTGATTAGTAATTCACCATCTGTATATTGCTTTCATTAAATACAACTTTTCTATAAAAAAACCACAGCCCTAACAACTCACGTATGTATAGTGGCTTTGAAATTTCATTATCATGCTGAGGTTTTAATTGTGCAATGCAAATTTAAAAAAAAAAATCTTGCAATGCAGCCATATCAATAACAGATTTAGCAAAAAACAAACTCCCTCATCTAAGAAGTTTTAATTTAGAATTATATTAAAATTATAACACTGCCAAGGAGGGTAAATAATTAATTTCTTCTCATTTTAATTGTAGACTATTATTTAATAAACAAAGTAATTTACCAGGTAATTTATTCTGCTCCTTCATAGGCAGCTCATTTAAAGTCTAAAAATAAATTGCTAATTAAAACAGGATTCACTGTTTTAGAAAGCAACTCATTTTTCTGTAAAATCTAACAAGGACTATGCTAAAGCATCCACTGATGATCTTTGAAGGGCAAGGAAACTACCAACAATAATGAAATATTCTGATAACTGAGCCGACTTTCATCTGAACAATTAAAGAAACACAAATTTGTCAGAAAACCCAACGCTGGATGATTATAAAGAAACTTTGTTGTACACTCGTTGTGCCTCAAAGTTAACCAACAAGATCAAAGAGATGTTTGGCCCTTGAAAAACCACAAAGCACAGGAGGTACTTGCACAACCCTGTATGTACACCCAGATTGGTCAAGAAAATTACATTTCACATGTGAGCAATTCCATGGGCAGCCATACAGCACAGGGGCCTTGGCATTACGACTCTGAAGGCAGAAACCCAAAAGGAATTTTTTCCAGGCAAAGAGAACTCACATCTCCACAGCTGCTCACAAGGATCCCACCTGCCCTAGAACATCATCTCAAAAGTCAAGGTCCAAAGCCCTCAGGTCCAAAACTGACACAGATGAATGCCCTGAAAATTATTAGACTGGTGTGAACTTCATCTGCCATGTTTCTAGGCCAATGCTCTGATTTTTCCCCCAAATTTTGACTTCTTAAAGGCTTACCAGGCTGACAGGCTGTGGGACAGGGTGTCCACTCACTGAACAGTGTAACCACACAGTCCTTCCTGCAGGGGAGGAGACACGGCCGCACCGCCTCGGGCCGGACGGACTCCGGACACCTACGGATAAAGCAA
This sequence comes from Dicaeum eximium, assembly GCA_013396995.1. Taxonomy (NCBI): domain Eukaryota; kingdom Metazoa; phylum Chordata; class Aves; order Passeriformes; family Dicaeidae; genus Dicaeum; species Dicaeum eximium. Next base: position 1,322,410 of record VWZP01008990.1, on the reverse strand, counting down.
AATTAAAACTTAAAAGCATGGAGAAAGATTTTATTCCTAAGACTTTCACAGGGCTGTGAGCACACTGCCATATTAAAGACACCACTCGTGGCCAGAGCAAGCCTTATTTTTCTTTTCACTCATGCAACCCAGCTGAATTTAGTATGCTTCAAGGATTAAAAAACAAAATAATTTTTTTAAAAATGGGGAGCTTGGCTTGATGACTGCAGGCTGAATGTAGCTCTGTCTGTGACATCAAAACCACAAAGGTCATGGGAGTGAAACATATATTTATTACTAAGGAAAAGGAGTAGTTATGTTTATAAAGTAGTCCTGTTTTAGCACAACATGCAACAGCCTTCAAACCACCTGTCTGTAAGGGCTGATGACATATTCCTCAACTTTCAACCTCCAGGGAACACAAAAATAGTTTCAAGTGTAATACAGTACGAAGAGCTCTGTGATTTTCTTCATTCATTTTTAACTCCTACATGGAAAACATGTCATACACATTCTAATAAAAGTTTCAGACACAGCTAATATATGAGGACTTGAAGAGCATAAAAGGGACAATTTTATGGGATCAGTCAGATCTTGTATATCAAGTGGGTGAACAGAAAGGGTATTACTCTTTCTTACTCCTTATTAATTTCTATTAAAAGAATAGAATAGTTAGTAATGCATGCAACCCAAAATTGTGCTGTTTGAAGGAGGAATGTGCCACTAATCCATATAAGAAAAAAAAAAGTTAAAACCATGGTTTAGCTACTTAAGTGTTTACTTACCCCCTTCAGTTCCATTTCCTCTCACACCACCTCAATAGTGGAGGGGGCAAACAACTATTTTAGGCATTACATAACTCTATAAACAATATGCTTAATTAGGTAAAGTTTGAGCATATCAATGCATTTGAGACATACACGAATACCACATTTCTTTCCTTTTATTTAATTAACCCCATTGACCTCAAAAATTTTAATTAACTTTACTGAAATCAGCACAGTCTGCTCACACAAACAGCATTGTTTTGAGTTACAACAGGAAAGGAAACTCAGTTCTAAGTCTCTAGACTCATTAATGGTGTGAAAATAATTAGCAACATCTTGATTTTTTGATATTAAGGAAAACATCTGTGCTAGTTATTTTCCTCATTTACTAAAGCAAAGCAAAATTTGCGATATTTCTACTGCAGAATACGTAATTTTGTTGTGTTGCTATCACATCATAGAAGTTATATAAACCAAGTGAACAATATAGATCACATCTATGGTACTGCCTCATTGGAGTGTAAATATAATGCAAAATCTATTTACTTTTCTATTTTATTAGAGCACTGCTAATAAGGTGTTGCTGAACATTAGATTCAAATGTATTTTATATTGTCCTCACACCTGTCCTTCAGGGAAAATCTTTGCAGAAAACTGTAAATTAGAGTAGCAGAGGAGCTACAGCAAAAAATCTCCACCGCTGAAAGCACAATTTTTGCCTGGATTTACACGGAAAGTTACAACGGGCTGGATATTTGTTTTCTTTACAAACCAAAAGAGTGATGGAGTAGTTACAACAGTGATGGAGCAGTACCTGGAGAGCTGGTCCTGAAATGAAACTGCTTCAATGCTGCAGAGTCTGTACACTCGCTGAAAATGCCTTTATGCATCACGTATTTCATAAACAAACACTAAGCTTTATGCATCATGTATTTCATAAATAAACACTAAGCTTTCTTTAAATACCTTTTGGGAGTGACCTGGCCAGAGCTGCTCTTCCTGCAGAAGACTTTCCTTGTCTGGATGCCCACCCCACAGGCGGCTTCCCCGCTCCAGCTGCCGGTGGCGTTGAGCGCAGTGCCCAGCACGTCCTCGGAGCAGGAGCTCCAGGGAGACGCTTCCCAGAAGAAATGCAGGCACGGGTGCTCGTTGCAGGCACGCTGCTCCTGCAGGGCTCGCTCAGGGGGACAGGCTTTTCCACCTGGAAAGGGTCAAGAGAACACCATGTCCTCATCTCACGGCGTGCAGCAAAAGGAAGATGCAGAAAAATTTTTAAAATGTCAAGTTTGCACAATACTTTCTCTTCCCCCTTCCCCCGTAAAAAAAAATAAATAAATAAAGATTAAATAAAGCTGTTGACCTTTATGGCTCCAATAACAACCTTCTAAAATATTGTTTCCTCATTAAACTAGCCTTGCATAAAATTGTATTCCAATACATAATGGAAACAGAAATAGGCAAAGTATATTTCTGAGTTACTTTATCAATAACTCCTACACACAGCCAAGTTCATTCCATTTAAATGCCAGTATCACTCAGCAAACATGCAATCAGGTTTAAAGATGAATTAAGCATTATTTTTATGTTCATTCCCCTTGCTAATCTCCCAAGCAGGAACATCTCTCTCTCATATTTGGTCTCTATTCACATGTTGCCTTAAAGATTTGAGCAGTAGAGGAAGCTGAACTGTAATGACAGCAGGATGCATCAAGTGACATCCACATCTGCAAATCAAGGAGAGGGGAAACTTGAAAGACACATTTGGAATATGAAGCCTTCTCTGAAGCACCATCCTTCAAACTCATGTCCAAAGATTTTGCTAAACTGCTGCATTTCGTCAGCAACTGGTGACAAACCCCAAAGTACAGGAGTTTGAAGAGCCTCCCCAGAAGCCGCAACATTCAGCTTTAACACTGAATTTATCCATAAAAGCAGATGATCGTAGCTCAAAAGCAATGGAGTAATGCAGTGAAATTTAACAGTAAGCATTGTCATTTTAGGAAGAAAGAAGCAAAAACTACTAAAATCAAAACCATTCTCCTCCAGGAGGGAGAACCTGGACAAGTTGGGACACAGCCAGAGTGCTGCAGGTTTTGAAAGAGCTGAAGTGTTGGAGACAGATACCACAAGGTTCAGAGCACATTTACACCCTACTAAAACCAACAGGAGATGAAGGGATGTCAAAGGGATGCCTACTGCCTTGCAGGACTGACTCTCCTGAAAATTCAGTTCAGAGTACACCATTTTTAGGTTAGTGCCTCTCAAGCTGACATGATTGTGCTCCTGTACTTCCAGAATTCACTCCTTCACAATTTCACTCTCGTAATTTCATGTTTTATCTGTTATATGGATTCATTACTTCCATGGAAAATATGAGACCAACTGTATTTTCATTTTAATTATTCTATAGCTCATAGACTTTTTTAGTAGTAGTTATTATCATTCAATCAACAATTATTTTCATCCTGAAGGGTCCCAATTTTCTTCACAAGTGCTGGTGAGTATGTTTATATGAATACAGACCTTCCACATGAGTAAGGGTTTGCAAGATCAAGTCCTTACATTAGCCCAGAAACAGTGGGTGGCTTTAATTATAATTTACAAAATAGCATTTAACAGAGCTTGTCCTGGACTAGATTTGCATCTAAAAGTGTTTTGCTGCTGCATTAACTGCACCTAGTTTTGGCACTAGCAAGTATTTTATGTCAACAAGGCTTTAGTCTGTTGGACCTCTTCACGTTTTATGAATTTTTATGTACTTGATCCAAGACCTTTCAAATCCTGTGTGACAAACCAACACATAAGTTAATTACCATATGTGCAACTGTATTAGAAGACTACACTTCTAATACAAAATGGTTTGTTTAAATAGCTGTATCACTGACATTAACATGTAAAAAACCAGATACATGATCTGTCCGTTAAGATCAAGAAGAAATGACATATATTTATCAAGAGTTATTTACTTACTACAACAAGCAGGTTAACACATTCCAGGTCTTACATTAAAAAAATATTAAAAAAAAAAAATTCCACTTCCTCATTTTTCACAGCCCACTGGTTTTAAATCATTACCGATATGTTCCTATATAAAGACACTTGCATGATGACTCTGTCATGCAGCAATTTTACTGGTAGAGGATGAAGCTCTCCAGAACCAAATTCACACCCAGACAGGCCCTCAACAGACAGCAATTCAGAGGCTGTGAAGTAAACAGTTTTGAATGTGACAGAATTTCTCCAAGTGACACATGAACTCCAGCCCGTCAAGACCTCTTAGTCTCCAGGCAGAGACAAGCACTCAGTATTATCCCTGATTCCTGAGGAAATGGGATTAGCTGTGATCTAAAGACAGTTTGGCTGAGGAAAGGAATCAATGCATTAAAGAACAGTGATTACCCAGAAATGTTCAGCACTCACCCTCGGCTGGAAGGGCCAGGATGGACCTGCTCCTGCTTTGAGTGCCCTCGGCGCTTTTGCTGGAGCAGGAGTGGGAGCAGGGGGACCACGGGGACCACTCGCTGACAACGCAGTCCCTGGCACAGGGGACTTCACAGGCCACCACCTCGGGACGGGGGAGCTCTGAGCAGAGGTGATGTGGGACTTCTTCACCTGGAGCAAATGGAACAAGACAGACATGGAGGGAGGCACAGCTTGGTTCGACACCCACAGCCTGCTCCAAACACTGACTTCATGCCAAAGGTCCACCTGCCTGTGGAGGAATATGCTACAGAACAGCATGTGGTGAGCTTCAGGCTGCAAGGTGAACAACTTCAACAACCATCTTAAACATTTATTCAGGAAAGCAATGAAGAAAAAAACGTGTTTCAAGCTTGGTGTGTGACATCTTGGCTGCAGTCCACTCTCTGAAGTAGGTAAGCGAAACGAATGAGATAATTTCATCAATAGAAAGCTGTAATATATCAACAGAACTAATGATTATTGCCCTATATTTTCTAGCAATCTCTATCTACAAAACTTATTTTCCATAGTACAAACTGTGCAGGTCCCCAAAGAAGTCAGATTTCTTTTTTCTGAGAAGCATCTGGCAGATGTTTTGGTCCTTTCCCTTCAGCCTCAGCAGAATGAGCCACTCTTATTTCTGACTCTTGCCTCTCACCCAAAAGCAAGGAGATCTCAAATTATCAACCTATTGGGCCACCACCTTCCAAGAGAGAAATACTTTCTGTTGCAGATGAACCAAGGGACCTGGACCAAAGCAGACCTCCTGATGAGAAGCATCTTTTCAAAAGTCCTTTCAACCAGAAGGACAGCGGGGAAAAACCTACCAACCAAAAGAACTACTGCCAGAATGAGCAGCAAAAGAAGGCACATGGGGGATGTCATGGTGAATACAACACAGGGAACTATTGTTTTTAGAAAGGAAAATAAAATAAACTGATTTTTTAAATAAGAAATTTGAGTAATTACATAGACCTGACAATGACATCATAACTCATAGAAATTCATAAAATATAACTCTTTTAGTACTGAATTACACCCAATGTCTTACAAATGTGTTTTAAGTGATGAACAGTTGTGACTGACTTTGCAACACTGTTCAATTACTTAGTATTTCTGGATCCTCAGGAAACTTCAGCTACATATCTTAAGTTTCTAGAAGCTCAATTGTTTATAAACAAAAGGGTCCCACCACATTGTTATCTCCTCTTTTGCAGTTATAACAGTTACAAACCTCTCCTTCAAGATTTCTTTAATTATGAACCTAGGAAAAAAACCATAATGACTATCCAGGCTTAATTATACATAAGAAAAAAAATTTATAATGCCAGAAAGTGCCTCTTTCACCTCACGCTCCAGGAACAGGCTCCGTAAGAAGGCAGCCCAGGAAGCAATTATAACTGGGAGGGTAGAAAACTGTGCTGCTTTTACAAGACCCCACATCTACAAGTGAGTAAATAAGAGAGGCAGGCTGTGAGCACATAAAGCTGTCAATAGCACAGCGCTATTATCCGCAGTTGCATCCCTAAATGAAGACAGGCTCATCACCCTCGAGGCACAGATAAAACTTTTCAAGCGTATTATGAGAAGGAACAGCAGATCCAGCAGGCAATCAGACTGCAAGATCTGGTTAAAAGTACTTTGGTTTTATACTCCCTTTCCTTTGTGCTCACCTGGAAAGGCTCGGTGTGCCCAGTCTTTGCACCACCCCCTACACAGAGCCCCCATCCATCACTGCTGCAATTGGCATCCCAAGGAAAACCAAGCTGAATCCACATTGACCAGCCCTTGTATCACCACTGCTGCTTTGGATCCTCACCTAATACCTGAGAGCTACCTTCAGAAAAAAACCAACGTGAAAACAGCAAATAAACCTGTAAGCCTTATTCCAGCTGTCTTCCCGAGTCACTTAAGCGCCAAAATCCCTGCTGGCGTTTGACAGCTTGTCCGTAGGGCAGCAGGTAACGGCAGGGCGGCCTGGGCAGGCTGATTTTAGGAGTCAGTGCTACTGCAGCATCAGGAGATGACATGCTTTGGTGAAGCAGGGTGAAGCACCTGTCCTCCTCTCCCATCAGTGACAGGGAAGCACACGGACAGCCAGGGACAGGCTTCAGCACCAGACGGGGTGAGATGGGACACGGGCCCTGAAAGCGCGAGCGCCGCCGCTCCACCCACAGCTCAGGTATCTGTTACAGCAGGACTTTATGGCCACAAAGTGCCATGATGTTCACCTAATTCTGAATTTTGCCCAATTTTTTCCCACCAATCACACTGTTCTACAGATCTAAGCATCAGAGAAGAACTACTTGTTGAAAGCCAAGAGAGTCTTTCCACTGATTTAATCAGACTTTATAAAACCCAACCCGCTCCTCTCAGAAGATGAGTTAAAACACTTGGGGCCCCTTTGGGGTGGCTTTTTCCACCCATAAGCTCACATGCCACATCCTGTGGGAGACCACCCTGTGGGGAAGGGAGGCAAACACACTTTCAACTTCTTCCTTCCACGATTTCTTTTCAGACTGGATTTACAGCAGGCGACAGCAACAGCAACACTGCAAACAGAGGCTGCAATTCACAGTTCCTGGGCAAAGAAAGGAAGCTTTGTGTTTTGTTAGAAAGAGTTTACCACTGGGTGCATGGAGGCACAATTCAACACTCACTTTGATTTACTTTATAGCTCCATTTGCCGTGTTCAGGTTTAATTACTGCCTTCTATTACTGCAGAAGGGGAATTTCTTCTGTACCAGCTGCCTGGCAGAAAATTCTCAGAAAACTACTGTATACTACAAAGGGAGGTAATAATCTTTCATTTTCCATGAAAAATACTAGAACAGGATATAGCTGCAGCGTGCTTTATGCATCGTCGCAGATTTAAAGGGAACATTAAATTCTCAAGAGCTTCCAAACTGTCCACTCAGTACCTTGAAGGTGTAATTCTTATCTCACATATGGTGAATAATCTTTCTAGATCTTTCCATAATCTTTACATGCACAAGTGTGTTCTGTGGGGCCAGATGGGGAATCCACCCAAATGTACTGAGGGAGCTGGCAGAAGGGCTCACACACCACTCTCCATATTTTACCAGAAGTCCTGCCTATCCATGAAAGTCCCAGAGGTGATTGGTGACTGGAGGTAGGCAAATGTGACACCCAGCTACAAAAGGGCTGGAAGGAGGATCCAGGGAACTTCAAACCTGCAGCTTGACCTCAGTACCAGGGAAGGTCATGGAGTAAATCATCTTGACTGCTATCACATGGCATGGACAGCACAACCAGGGGAGCATTCCCAGCCACCAAGCATTCAGGAAAAGCAGGTCCAGCTTAAGCAACCTGATCTCCTTCTACCACAGGGTGACCCACTCAGTGGATGAGGGAATGGCTGTGGATGTATCTATGTGGACTTTATCAAAGCCTTTGACAGCACTTCCCACAGAATTCCCCTGGAGAAACTGGCTGCACATGGCTTGGACTGGTGCAGTTTGTTGGGTAAAAGCCAGGCTGGACACCCAGTCCCAGGAAGTGGGGGTGACTGGAGTTGCATCCAGCTGGGGCTGTCACCAGTGGTGCTTCCCAGGGCCCAGCCCTGTTTAACATCTTTATTGAGGATCTGGACAAGGGGATCAAGGGCACTCTCAGCACATTCACAGACACCAAACTGGGCAGAGTGTGGATCTGCTGGAGGGCAGGAGGGCTCTGCAGGGGGATCTGGACAGGCTGCATCAAAGGGCTGAGGCCAGCTGTGTGAGGTTCAACAAGGCCAAGAGCACTTGGGTCCTGCACTTGGATCCCAAAACCCCCAGGCACCTCTCCAGGATGGAGGCTGCCCAGTGGAAAAGCGCCCGTGGGTGCTGGTCAGCACCTGCTGAGAGCAAGAGCACAACCAGACACCATCACCCGAGAGCACAACCCACACAACCCAGCTTCTGATCTGCCTGGGCTGTAAGAATTGAAAGAGCACCCTCAGCATCCCAGAGCCCAGCTGATCCCTCTGATATGCTCCTTATTTCATGCCTTAAGCACTGATTGTTCTCAGCCTCACTGAATGCCTGCTTTCCTAAAAGAAGCTGTAGTTAAGAAAAATGTTACACTTTTCCATTCAAAGTGCTTTATTGCAAGCATCCTGACCAACTCTAATGGCATTTTTTTAAACTGATTGCCTTGTACTTGAATAGTTTAGTGATTATAAAGCTAAATACTCAAGATATACCCAACAGATAGCATTTTATAGGAAAGATTTAATCCATTTTCTTTCATGTCGGGGTGTAGTAATTACAAAAGAGAAGACAAGCACGGCATTTTTGTAAATATATTTGCTAACAAAGTTGCTCATTACCTAATGTATTGGTCGCTCACTTGAATTCTTTAACAAGGTAACAGAGAAGCACCCTCCTGAGTGGAATTTTTCATTCAGCTAAAAGCAAACTAAATTCTTCCCAACAAGGGAACCAAAATAAGGAATGACCTGAAACCCTCTTTGAACTGAAGAGCTTGGGTTTTATCCAGAAACTTAGGGGTTTTTTTCATTGTAATTTGCATTCCAGAAGGCGAAGCCACACCCACAGTCCTGAATAATGCACTCCATGGTGAGGCACTGAACCAACAGGAATGTTTTGTTTGGAATCAGTCCAACAATAAACTGCACCTGTCTGTTTTACAGCCTCCCTTGCAGCTCTGGTGCATTGTCTCATTCTTCCCAGTGACCTGTTATGCCCATCTCCCGTGACAGTTTTTAATTACTCCTGCAAAAGACATCCCTCCTGGCTCAGGAAAAAAGGAATGTCCATCGGACAGGAGACAACTAAGGCAGCAAAAATAAAAAATCCCATCAGGCAGCAGGAATCAAAAGATCAACTCAATAACAAACCAAGTGCTCTCCTTTTGACATTCAATAACATGATACCATGCTCATTTTTTAGGAAGAAAAATTGCAAAGTCACTTTGAAGTTTTCATGTTTGAACACGTTTGGAGCCTCAAGTGACCTCCATGATGGGAAAAGGCCCAAGACAAAGGAATTGCATTTCAGACCGTTCTGCACTGCTACCTAGAAGTTCAGAAAATTTATTTTTTGCACAAGTGACTGCTGCAAAAATGCTGCATATTTAATGACAATTACCAGTTTGCCATCAATATTTCTCCTTGTAGCATTTCAAATTATTCAGTGGAAATAATGAAGCTGTCATCTAAAATACTACACGTATCGTAAAATTTTACGTCCCACTTAAATCTCAGAAAATAATGACAATAAACTTTGATTAAATACTTGCCTGTAACAGAGTGAGATGTCAACAGACAGCAGTAAATTCGGAGGGATTCCTATTGACTGCATGCCAGTTTGCTGAGAGCAACTGCATGCAGAGAAACTGTATGCTGGCAGGATCCTGGCCTGGGCATCTCATCAGCTAAGGAAAATGTTACATTTAAATGCAATAACAATCAAATTACAATAGGAGAAATTTCTTATAACCCTCCTGAATGTCTTCATCTTATCACAACATCACAGATTTTTTTTTTCCCCCACATTGCACATCCAGCTTTAGAGAAGAACACCCAGGGCTTGCCGTGCTCAGTCATCTCAGCAGATGAATGTCACACTCCACTGAAATCCTGGCTCCTGGCTGACTTTGCTTAATGCCAGTCAACAGGTAAGAACATGAGAGAAGAGAGGTGTCAGTTTGTCAGGGAAAGCAGTGGTGTATGGAATAAATTTAATTGCACTGGTCCATCACTATTATCAGAGCCCCACGGAGGGGAAGAGGATGCAAAGGAGATGAAGAGGAAGGGAGGTCGAGAGCAGGAAAGAAGGTGAGGCTGTGAAATAGAACAAGCCACTCACAAGAGACAAGAGGAAACAAACACAAATAAACCAGGACCTTCTTTGGGGGGGGAAAAAACAAAAGAGATGAGACAATACCTAAGGTTTTGAGTCAAAAGATTTGGTCAAATGCCACTACAAAAACATTTTTAATCACACAATGCACAATGAAGGGAATAACAAGGCAGGAGTATAAGGAAAAAGTAAAGACAAAAAGTACAAAAACGGAACAGAGGCAATAACAATGAATATGGAAAGCAATGTATGTCTGGAAAAACGTTACAAAATCTCCATAAAATCAAAAGTCTCACCCAAATCCCTGCATAATTGGCCACAATCCTGTCCCTTAGCTATGCTCAAGTGATGATTACAGAGGTTATGATAAAAAGATGATGACGAGTATAGAAAAAAAGCAGTATCTGTTTTTATTCCCTATACATCCTCTACTGCAATTTGGAATGTTTATCCACAACTCTTTTCTCTCTTTATGCAAATGCACTTAAGAAAACTCATTTGTGACTCCAAGGAAGCTCCACAGAAGCTCAGCACAGGAGAGGCACATCAGTGAGCAGCTCCCAGGACACCTCAGTGCAGCATCTCCACAGCCAAGGTTAAAACAACCAACACACCTGCAGGAGGTTACCAGGGAGAGAGCAGCTCTGCTGTGTCTCCCACCCCACACAAGAAAGACAAGTTGTTTACTCAAAAAGGGAATTTGCTGCACCTTCACCTGCTGAGCTTGGGCATAGAGGCAGAATTAGTTCTACCTCGTGGCTGTTTGCACAATCCCTCCTGAATGGAAGAGAAATTGCTCAAGTGGCAGCTGAAAGTAAACATGGGTTCACTGGATCCCCAGAGAAAAGCACAGAAATTCAGGCTGCTGCTCCTAATAATTAACACAGTGCAGCAATCTGAAAACTTAAAGTATAAGAACATAACATAATCCATGTTAGTGTTCTGCAAGATTCTTTTTCCTCTATTTCTTTTCAATTTTTTCCTTTTTTTCTCTCCATTATCCCTCCTCCTTGCAAATGAGGAAATCTACACAGGTGGGTTGATCAAGACTGATTGCAATTAAGATTTATTGTTGAAATTGCTGCTATAGTATAATTGAAACAGGTGTCCTTCTATTTCTATCCCTGTACTGCTTTGTTCCAAATGCTAAACAACACAAAATATTTTAGAAACTAATTACACAAATAATTTCAATGTATTAAAATATTATAAAATATACATATATTTTCAAAACTTTGAGGAAAAAATATGAGTGGACTTGTTAATTCCAATAGTGTACAGAATCCATTTCATCTTATATCTTTGCACAGGGGCAGAATAGTTTTAGTGGAAGAATTCAGGCATTTTAGTTCAGAAAAAAGAAGGTGGCATTTTATACCCAATGTGAATTCACACCTGTGAATTTCCAAACATTTTATTTTTGAAAACTTGAGGTGCCACCTTCAATCTCAAAACAAAAAAAATTATAAGAGGCTTACTACAAAAGGAAATCTAATTGTGCTCTCACACAGCCACTGAGCCAAGAAAGAAAACTTTTCTGCTCAGACGTGGAAAATTGCAAAGCTTTTGTACCTTCTGGTTTGATTATTACGATTTTTCTTCAGATTATGCTACTCTTAATAATGACACGCCCTGCTCATTTCCTCAGAAGCATGAGAAGCCTATCACTGTTATCCCAAGTGATATTCCCAAAGTAAATTGGCTATTTGCAATGTATGGGGAATAGCAGACCCTTTTTGTCTTGTAGTCCCAGAAACCACCCCAAAAGTGAGTTGGCATTAACACAGGACACTGAAAATTCATAAAAAATAGTGCAGCAGATGAGGTTGATCTAAGTTGGCAAAAGTCTTGTTTTCAGATACAGTGAATGCTAATGATAATAAATAATTGGAAATACCATCTGGACTCTTTAAGAAACATCTTTCTCCAAGTCTGCAATTGAATCTCTACAAAAAGAGGATCAATGCAAAAGAAAATGAAAACAGTAAATTAAAATTAGATTTATGCCAACTACTTAAAACTAAGAGCTCATTTAGAAGCAGTTAACACAAAAATGTGTTCTAGTTCAGCTGCAGAGTCTGGCCTAAGCTCATAAAGCAACTCCAAGAGCTCCCACTATCCATCAGGAAATGTTCAGAATCTGCAGGACCAAATACTAGGCTATTTTTTATTTTTATTATTACTACTATCTTTTTCAATTTTGTCTCTAATTGATCCACAAATCTCAGAACTGAGCTTTTAAAAACTGCAATAAAGAAAATACACCCAGTACCAGAGATGATCATCAGTCAAGGGTCTAGATGAATGTCTGAGATTTGTTCTTGACCAAAACAATACAAACATCAAGCCATGACCTTTGGTTCTTGAGGAAAACTTCCCACAGTACACCCAGGTTTAGCCAAGTAGCAACTGTGCATGTAAAGTGCATTAGACATTTTTCAGCTGGGTTTAGTTACTTCTGACTAATGTACCCTGACCTCTGCTTGAACCATTTTTACATAATAAAGCTGTGAATTTTAGGCAGAGTGTTTAATTCCCACTGTATTTTGCATAGATCATTTAGTACTTAAAATGGGGATAAATCAAATATAGGAAACACAATATTAACAATATTTTCTGTGTGCTTCCACTTTGCCTATGAGGTGCAACTTTAATTACATCATTAATAACAATGCCTGCATTTTCAGTCAGTAGTACATCACTGCTCTAGTGCCATTTAAACTGCATTTGGTCTCTAAACTGCTCCACCCTCTGTAACTGGTTCACTGATTATATTGGAACAGCAGCCTCATCCTGCTTACATCTCAGCTACCACAGCATCAACAGAAGAATTTAAAGGCAGGAACCACTTATCATGACCTAAAATTATTTAGAGAAGTTTCCTGATACTTTCTCTCTCCAGAAAGTTTCTACAGATTTAAAGGTGACAGTTGCTTTCAGGAAGAAAACAAAACAACAAAAAAAATCCATCAATCTTTTTCCCAATTATTCAGCATCCAAACTGTTTAACACACATTAAAAAATTAGGGGGTGTGTGCATCAATAGCTGCTTGGTTTTCCCAAATCAAATGACAGAGCTAAAATCTGAAGACTGTATGAAAAAATGTCAAAAAAACCCATTGCCAGTGCTTTTGTAGTGCCCTCGTGGTGCGCCGTAGGCTCACAGAGGAGAGGGAGATGACAGAGGACAACAAAAAGTGATGTAAGAGAAGAAAACCCAGGAGAAGGAACTGCCCTTGTTGCCAAAATTTCAGCAACCTGGGGCTGTCTCAGAGAGACTGAAGGACCGTGTGCTGAGGTGGGAGCTCTGATAAATGATGTTTGCTGGGTTCAGTGCCAGCAGCTGCCCTCCCACACTGACCTGGTCCTTATTTGCTCCCAAGTAGAAAAGAATCATCCCCTAACATTTTCCAGCTCCTGCTGGAGAGCTGCTATTTTAACTCTGCCACCATATTAAAGAGTCAGTAAATGGAATGAGATGAGCACACCTCATCCCATTTTTAATCACCCTGAAGTATCGAAGCTGTCAGGAGAGATTTGGACATGCTTTTCACATATAAGAATAGAAACACAAAAAGCAAAGGATATCTGCCTAAAATTTGGTTTTCTACCACTAAATTTCTTCGTGTGAGAAAAGCAATAACCTCTCTGCAACTTAGAAAATATTTTTGTTCTGATTATTCCGCTATTAAAATAGGAAAGTGTCGTTTTATGACGATTGCTTTTGGCAGGAGATATTTTACACTTATATTTGCAAGGAATAGGAATATAAGGAAGAACAATATTAAAACCTTCAGCGTTAATCTGTATTTTAAAAGCTAAGCACATTTTGACAAACTTTCTAATAGACACTGTTCAAAATTCATAACATATATGAGCATGATTACATTATTCTAATTTCTTTTCTCTCCCCTCATGCACAGCAATAAAATTTTACCTTTGAACTTATATTTATTACAACTTTCACTCTATGGAGGGCATGCAGGCACAGAAATATAATAAAGCTCTGCTAATTCCATACATTATTGAAATTCTAACAGTGCAAATGGTATCTTACTCTCTTCATGCATACTTAAAATTTCAATCCAAAACCTATTCCATTAAAAGGGATGGTTAAGCAACAGTATGTGTTTTTTATACATTTGTAAATTACTGCAGCAGAATTATATCTTATATATTCAGAAAAAAAATTATGTAATACTAGTGTTTGTTTAGGTGTTGTAAGCAAAAACTTGATAGATGCTAAATAATTGAGAGCTCCATCCATCAGATTCCTAAGCACTATAAAAATGCAGAGCGGGGAAATGCTAGAGAATAGCCTTTGCTCACCCATGGGCTGCTGTAAATTGTGTCTAATTCCAGCATTAAAAATTCCACTGACTTCCCCAAACTGTGAAGTGTACAGCTATGCAGGATCACTTTGAACTTCATGAAGCACAAAAGGAATTCATACCAGGAGGATCAGGGGTCATCCATAAAACAGCGAAACCTGGCCAAGGAAAATATCAGGACTAACATACAAGAGAAATTTGGGGCATCTCTTAACTTGGTGGATAGAGCAGCAACTGATCCAGCAATCCAGGTGAGAGAGGAGCTCCTGCAGTCACAGAGATGACACAGTGTAAAAGCTGACTCAAACTGCAAGTGCAATACTGGCACCAGCTCTTTCTCCTCCAAAGGTCACTGCGCACATGAGCTCCAGCTCCATTGATCAGCAGCTCGATAGCAGCGCCGCGCACTCCTCCAGTCATCCGCACGAGAGACAAGGGGGTGACTTTCTGCATGCCACGTCCTTATCACATTCCTGGTAATTGTTCAGTCACAGATAAGGCACAAAAAGGGAAAAAGCAGCAGAGCAGAGTCCTCTGAAAACGTTAACAGAAACAACAACCTTTACATTTGGCATTGAGGCATCAAAAATGATAGCTATTATTACGGCTGTAATTACATGGCTGGGACTCAGAAGAATTACATTTTGCTTCCCTGGAAACACAGACACGTGTTTGACATCTAAACCCACAGGAACAGGTCTCCCCACCATGGCCAGTTTGCAGAATGCCTGCAGGACCTGAAGACACACTGCCAGAAATGGTGCAAACGGCTCCCAAACTCATGGGGTCCTCCTGGAGGCAGACTGTGCCTGCTCTCAATTTCTGATCATATTTAAGCTACTGAGCTATCCTGTGCCACGGCAAACCCTGACAAGACAAGCCAAACCTCACTTTGGCATGAATTCCCAGCACCAAAGAGCAATGCAGGGAACAGTTCACCACAGCAAACTATGATGGTGTGTCTCTCCTACACAAAGGTTAACCTTCAACATCAGCTATCGCAGCTACCAAGCCAGAATTCAATGAAATCCTCACAAACAGGGTCTCAACCATATCTGGTTTAGAGAGGAATACTCACTTTTAAAAAGTAAGGAGAAAGGTTTTTCTCTGAAACTAGATAAGCAAAATTTTTACCCGGTCTCAAGCAGTTAGTTGGAACGTATTCCATTACGGACTTTAAGTCACCTCATTGACAACAAAACCTCCCAACATATTGAAAGCCAGCAGGAAATGTTGAATTAATACATATATGCTAACAAGCACTCCTACAGCCATGAATGTTAAATCCAATTTTTCACTAGCTGACACAGCCCCCCATGGCTGCTCTGTGGTTTTGAAGCTTTGAGACAAGGGAAGAACTAGGAGGCAAGGGCTGTAGAGCAGGGAACCACAGAAAATCAGAGGGAAAAGTCTCTGGAGAAAGCTCAGAGCAGAACACTCACAGCAAAAGAAGTAAGGCAGAAATGTTAACTGGAGTGGGATGGAGGAGGGAGAGAAAGGCCAGAAAGTGAGGACCCAGGAAATCAGCCTCTCTCTTCAGTAGTTGTGGGGCTACATCTAATGATGTGTAGAATTCTTCCCAGTAATATATAGGATTTTAACACTTGTGTGCTGTGTATACAAAGAGATACAAACAGAATGCGTTTTCAGATAGTGCAACATTGGCTGACTGCACAGGGTAACTTATTACAACTGGAAAAAAGGAAGTTCTACACACCTTTGGGGTCTTACCAATACATCTTAATGTTCTGGACCATGACAAATGATTGGATAACAACTCTTACTCCCCTTGTCATCATCCATCTTCTTAGGAGGCTTATTTCTTCAAATCCTGATGATGAACCTCTGTAGTCACTTATCTGAGCAGTGAAAATTTATTGCCTTTACTAGAAAATGAAATTCTCTTCCAAGAGAGCTGCACTGGACACAAAAGGGCAAATTTCAACCCTGGAGTATATGGATGCATTTTCTTTCTCCTTAGTGGAAACTATATACATTTATCCAATGTCAGGATTTGGACCAAAGGGTATCTCCTGTGTTAATAAGAATGGCTAATTTCCAATTAAATAAGCTTACAGATCATCGAGATGCCCTAATGAGGAAAAAAAAAAGATAAGACCACATACTAATCCTGCTTTCACTGCACATATTTAATAGGGCTGCCAAGGCAAAATCTCCAAAATACTTTCTAATTACACTGGACTGCCTCCAGCTACTATCACTGCCAGGGAATGGGCAAACTTTGCAACAAACCAACCCACCAAGAGTTCAGAGACTGTATTATTTTGGGAAACCTGAAGGGCTTGAAGGGGTCAAGAAACAAGAGAATATAGTTCAGGGTTGATTTGGACAGAAAATTGTCTGTGGACTTCATAAGCAGCTGCAGAAAGATATTTTGGCACAGCTGGGAGCAGCTCCCAACCTGGCAAGGTGCAAAAGTGCAGAGTAGATACTCCACGACATCACGTTGGAATTAAACAAACACTGTCCCCAGCAGTTACAGAACCTGTAGTGCAGACTGGAGTGTAAAAAGAAGAAAAGCCATAGGGCAGAAGTCTATAAACTCTGTTGAAATAATCCCTAAATGTTGTCTTTTTTGTGCGTTCAGTGGCAAGATACAGTACCCAAGGGTGGCTGTTCCCAAAACAGGGAGGGCCCAAACACCAAAGGATGACTGGAAGACCTGAAGGCACATCACTAAGAAAATCAAGTTCCTACTTCTGTCAATCAATAATGAGAAATAATGAGAATAATCTGTGCAGGTGGCATGTGACCCTCACGAGAAGCACTACCAGGAGCAGTCTCTGCAGCCTTCCCATCAAGCTGCACTTGAGCCATTAACAGCTCAAATCAGGAACCTCCACTCCAGCTTTACAGTGCAAGAAGGGTTGGAAGAGCTGCAGGTGCCCAGAGCGACACCATAAATATTGATCACAGTGCTCATTCCACTTCATTAGCCATGGAGCACACAATGGTTCCCGAGGGACGGGAAAAGGCAGGAACAATTTTAATCACACCACCATACTAAATCGCAAACCTTGTGGAATATTATTTTAATTACTGCTGCTTATTCATGCCAATTTCAGCCTATTAAAAAAAAAAGAAGTGTTTCTGGACAGCCAGAACTCTGAGCTGCCAGAAAGGTACATCCACACTACATGAATCAGCCCTGTGTAATGATACCCAAGAGAGCTCTGCAACCAGCAAAAAGCAATTTTTCAGCCCAGCACCTCACCCTGGGCCCCTCAGAAACACAGGTCATTAACCAGCAGAACTTGTGCTGCTGCAGCTGTGGTGTTTCTGAGCCACAAACTGGTGTCTGGCAATGAAGGGGCCCTATAAACTCAGTACCTTATTCAGGCTGAGGTGGGCTGACCCTGCCTGGGTACCAGGTGCCACCAAAGCCACTCTGCCACTGCCCTTCTCAGCCGGGCAGGGGGAGAGATTATCATGGATTATCAAGGAGGTTCATGAGGTAAGGGCAGGGGGGGATCACTCACCAGTTACAGGCAAAACAGACCCCACTCAGGGAGATCAGTTTAATTACCAGGATAATGAGAAATAAACCCAAATCTTATAACACTTCCCTCCAGGCTTCACTTTAATCCTGATTTTCTCTTCCACCCCTGTAGCTCACTTGCTACCAAAACCTTGCCACTCAAAGCCAATACACCTACATAGTACAGTACATAAATCCTAAACCATTTAACCTTCAAAAATATATGTCTGGGAACCCTGCCAGAGAATATTTGAAAGGGATTACAGTAAATGTATTAGTTGTCACTTAAAATTAAAATATGGATTTCAATTGAAACTCGATATAAGGGGGACTTTTCCCCCCAAAATCCGTTAGTTAGCAAGCATGCTGAACGAAGGGGAAATTGTACAGTCAGCTCAGACTACACAGGGCAAGCTGATATATTTTAAAAGCTACATTTTTATCTACTGAAATAAAACATTTTACTTTTTTATTTTTCTACTTTAATCAGAATATAACCTCATTAAATGACAGTGTGTGGAAAGAACATATAAACTAGAAAGAAAATATAAAAACTTTCTGAATAATTTAATGTTTATTGCTTTTAGACTTTGATATTCTGGTCTTTACTACTTAAATGCAGTTTAAATGTATTACTTGCCACGGCCTTCACGTTAAACCCAGTAAGTCTGCAATTTGTGATAAAACTCCTTATCTCCCTCTTTCTGAACCTCCACAGAGATCCAAGGTTAATTTGCAGATAATATTACTTCATGAAATAATTATCTTAGTCTATAGTACTTAAATAGCTAAATTCAAGGAAGGTAGTTTAGCAAATGAAGCTGTTAGGGCAGCAGGATGAGGCTGCTCCCAGGGGCACACACAGCCCCACCTGGCAGCAGGATAAGTGGGGGGCACAGTCTGGGTACCCCACGCCTGGAGCAGCCACTCCCACAGGAATTCAGGACAAGGATGCTCCATGAAAATCAGGGATCCAGCCCCATCCAACCTCCCTCTCCAAGCCCCCAAATTCCAATGGCAAGGCAGTCTCTGCCTTCCCCTTCACAATCCCAACACTTGCTGAAAAATTACTCTCTCCAGCCATTCTTTCTCATCCTGCTAATTTTTCTGAGCATCCTCCTAATAAACTACGCAAATATATCCATTTAGTAAACATCCCATTAACCAGGTCAGCATACAGTGTTCACAACTTATTATGGAGCAGCACCAAATCAGTCACAGAAGCAATTATGCAATTTTAGAGCAGACAATTCACTTTAATCTTCATATGGGGCCGGGGATGTATGTGCCAATGTTCATTCACAGGACTCATTCATTTCCAAGTATTGTATTCCATTTGTTTCACCCTCACTTACACGGCACGCGTGTCTTTTGATTTGTAAGTTTTGTGGGCTGTCAGAAAATACGAGCTCAGCGCTCCCTTCATGTCAGGGATTTTTTTAATTGAATTTAAGGGTGTTTATACACTACTAGTGCCTAGGGACAGTAGGAGAAGCTGGGCTAGGTATTTAGAATCAAGACTAAGCTGTCACCGATAGGTAAGGCTTGTAAAAAAAAAAAAAAAACACACAAAAAAACCCAACAACAAACATTAAAGAAGTGAAGATCTTTCCAGAACTATTTAAAATAGGTGGTTGCAGAGAAGAGAAATCAGAGCTAAGAATCTGGGATGCTACAGTTACAACACAAGGGGAAAAAAATGCCTGTTAAAATCCCAGCTTTATTCAAAGACATGCATTTACTGAAGTGTCTTGGGAAAACGGGATGCCATATAATATTAACAAACAAGAACATGCTCTGTCAACCACATGCAGCACCACAGACATTTTGAAGACCTAAATAAATAATGTATTAGAAAACCTAGCCTAGGCTGAATTAATTCAGACTCCAATGATATAAATGAACAGCAGTAGTGGAATTATTTCCCTGGGACTTTAGTCACATACAGCATTAAAATTAAAGGCTTAAGATACTTATTGATAGGCAAGAAAGTGCTATCCTTAGATCTATGCATGCCCAGGGAGCACTCTGCCCAACTTAGAGTCTCAGAGTTTCCAAGAGAGTTACCAAACCACTCAGCTTTATTTGCAAACACTATGAAATAGAACAAAACACCCTCTTGGCTCCAGTCCCCTTTGACACAGCACTAAGTGTACAACAAACAGTGCTGACCTGGTATTAAACTTGGGAAATCTGCTGAAACCAGGGCAGGGGAGCAATGGGAATTCTGCATCTGGCAACAAAGATGGAATCAGAACTTACAGGATCATCCTGGTTTTTACAGTATCCTGTGGGCAGCCAAGGCCCACCTCCTCCCTGCTTCAAGCACTTATGGAGTCTTTTCTACAGAACTGCCCAACACTGATTAGCTTCACGAGGACTCACCAGTTCTGCTGCATTTTCACTACAAAAATGATTATGATTGTTTATGTCACAACCACGTTTGCCAGTAATGAATGAAAACAACCCCCAGATCAGGGACAGGCACAGGTACAGTACCAGAGGAGATGTGGAAAGGGGCAAGGTGAACCTCACACCAGCTGGAAGTGACCTTGTCCATCCAGCAAAGCACCCTGGGCTCACCCAGACCCAGCAAATTCCCTGCTCACTGGCTCATGGCAGACAAGGATTCTCCCTCCTTCCAGAAAAGTCACTTTACAACTATTTCACTCCAAATGCAGTGCCTGAATCCCATGGACAACAACGGCCACAAGACCAACCCAAGAACTTTGTGGGATTATTTTTTCCTTCTGAGGAGTATGAAAGGAAAAAGCAGTGCTGTCTGTGTGCTACTGCCCCCGTCCATGTGGTTGTGTTGGCTCATTTTTATCAGTTTTTCCTCTTTCTGGTCTTGATAATTACGAGGTCAATGTGAGGGTTCATTGGTAACAACACCATCAGGCAACTGATGGCAAAATATAAACCTCAGCTGTCAGAAAGGAGCTGGGCAAATTCATGCTTACAGTCCATGTCTCCATAGGAATTTTTAATAAAGCATCTATTTTAAGAACCATGACAAAAGGTGACACTAAAACTATACAGTAGGGGAAGACCAGACTTCAAATTGTAAAATGCATCCCAACAATCCAGGATGATGCTGTTTCTAAGGAAACTCCACCTTATATATACATAATATATGTTCTCCCCACAAACTTGGCTCTGACAGCTTTTGCAAGCTGCCTAAAGATACAAACTGAACAAGCTGTTTATTTAGAAGGGGACCATGAAATATCTTATCCTGTTACTTGTTTAAGTCTCCTAGACAAAGGCAGTACCTAATTTGAGGTAATTACAGCTGTACTTCATGCAGACAGAAAGAAAAACACCGTACAATGGAATTTTAAATTGTTCTCAATCTCCTCGCAGAGCTAATCTTTCTCAACTCACTAATTCACATTTACTCCAGCACTTTACAACAGCTCCCATTTATTAAATACGAGATTCAATTCACAGATAAACAATTCAATAACATAATCTACACTTAAAATAATAGCTTGCCTTCAAAGTTTGGGTGGAATTAGGAGTTTTCCCTCTTTATAGCTGTTCTTAGCATAATTTCTTGTCACAACTTCAGAGCTGAGATTGTGTAATCGAGGCCCTCTGAAGTTGTTTTCCACATAAGGGAGGATCTATGTGAGGATTGAATCCTGTCCCACAGAACTCACTGAATTCAGTGGGAAATCTGCCAACGGGGGAATGCTGAAGAGCATTTAGGAGCCACATCTTATGGCTGTTTTTCCTGCTCTCCAACTTCTCTACTATTTCATCATGTGTTTTTCTCTTTCCATTACTACCACCTGACTAATCACAAATTGCTGCCTAATGAAGAGTGCTGGCATTACAATACTTAATTAGAATTAAGAGGAAGATTTACTTTAAAAACCTGACCGACCAATATGCCCCAGAGCCAATCTCAGTAGTGCAGAACTACCCCAAAATTTCCACGTTCCAAATTCTTAATTAAAAGTTTGTCCAAACTTCTTATTTTACGGCAGGAGCCTTTCCCTCCAGCATCCATTAACCTTAAAACAAGTGACTAAATTGTTTTTAAATCAGCTCTACTTCATAAACAGCTTGATAAAAAGAAACTCAAAGAAAGTACAAGACTTATCTTTCATTCCCACTCAACAGCCTTCAGAACTACTGTATAAAGGTGGCTCTCACAATCACTCCTGTCCAGCACCGAAGGAATTTCAGCTACAGAAAAAGCTTTCTGTAGGGCCACCCAGCAGGGAAGGATTAAATTACACAAAAAATCCCTGCTTTTTTCCCTCCACTAAAGGGCTGTGGTCAGAGATCAATGTGAGAAGCTGTCTATTGAAGTTACTGGAATTGTTCCCTTATTTAAGCCTCGGGAGAAGGTTGGTGCTGGCACCCAGAGCAGCTCCTGCCTGAGGAACAGGGAGCACTGAGAGCTCCTGGAGCAGGCTGCTCCCAGCCCTTCCTCCTAGCCCAGCTCCTCCACAGCCCTCCTCTCCCTCACCCCAATCCCTCCTGCAGACTGAGCTGCAGGGCAGCCCCCAGCCCCACACCCTGCTTCTTACAGATATTCACCACCATTCTCCTGTCTGCAGAATCAGGTTTAGTTTATTCCTCCTTCATACAGAACTTTTCTGCCTTATTTTAAAATGTTTTGAAACATTTTCTTTTCTTCCACGAGTCGTATCATGTGATTTGAACTCCATCCCACTAAACCTCATACACAGAGTGCAATAAAATACAGCCAGTCACTTCTTTACCCTCATGATCTCCTTTTATACTGTTCTGACTATTTCTCTTAGGAAAAAAAAGCCTTGGCTAAAATAATTTTGACATGTGAATTGGGCAACTTTCTCTCTATTAAGAACTTGAAAAATATCACATGTGCCAAATCCTATTTACTGGTTTGATTCAGCCTGGCAACCAAAGAAAATCAGAATTTGCCATTGTAGTTTATCCATCAGCTGAACACCAGAAAATTTTGAAACATTTTATTAATGTAAGCAAAATGCCTTAGAGACTCCACTTGGGATGAGGAGGATAAAATGATGACATAAAGCATCCCCATTACTTATATTCCCCAAGAAGCTGTGAGTTTCAAAGTCTTAACAGAAATGTTACCAAATCATAGTCAAGGAGTGTAGTATGCTATCTATCATACCTACATATGAGAAACCCTTCAGTAGAAAAGCCATGAAATCCTTAACCCCTTTTGGAACCCCCCTAATCCAAGAAAACAGAAGCCTTATGGATGAGATGAACCCTCACTGTCACATCTTCCACCTGCTCCTCCTGGTACATTCAGCCACATTTGGGTCCCAGATGCAGAATTTTGTCATTAATAATACTTTTCAAACAGATCCTTCCAACCTCCTTCTTTCACCCACTTAGTTAATTTTGGAACTTGTCATCAACCTACGTTTTTAACACGGTTCTAGAGCAATCCTATTTTGCTCACATCTTTTTCTGAATCAGAGTTCCCTAAAAAATGCAATAATCCTCCAAAAAGAATACAAACTACCTGTACGTGAAGTTCTGCTTATGTTAAAGAAAACCTAGCCAAGAAGGTGTTTTGTGCATCATTTCACTGAGAAAACAGGAATTCCTGTTGGTACTTACAGGTATTTTTCTAGTTTTGTACTGAAACAACTTGAGGTTTTTTTCTACAATAGGGACAAAAACAAGTAAAACTATTCTACAATTTCTTTTCCAGATTTAAAAAATTAGCTGTAAATACTTCAGCAATTACAAAATACCATACAAGAACCTTATTTCAATCTCATAATCAAAAGGTTATAAAGCATCAAACTTAATACAGGCTCCCAAGACATTAAAATCAGCTCATTAAAAAAGTTTTAAACTATATATATATGCACTAGCCTGGTATATAAATGCTAATCCTTCCATGAAGTTTCTTCAAAGCACTTGCACCAAAGTAACAGACCTACAGGTCACACACACCCCCCTGCTCTTTAGGTAACCTTTCCCACAAGCTCAGATCAACGCAGGTCAAACTTATTCCTTAACATTTAAAACAGAAAGGGCAATACAGATCTTGCCATATTAACTGATGTTTATATTTTTCTTAATGTTACAGCTCCCATTTCTGAAAGGGCTACCTCGACCCTTTGTTCCTAACCTACCAGTGTTTGAAGCTCAGGTTAATTTTTAAAAAACATCAGCACCTGTTGCTCCCTCTCACAGTGCAAAGTGGGAGCTGGGTCTTTGAAAATCCATCTCCTCTCTGCTGAAACAGCCATAGGGAAGAAGCAGCCTTTGCCCTCACCACTGTAGCGCTGCTCTGAAGTCTTGTAAAACATCTTTTGGAGACAGAGGGTATCAAAAAGGAGCACTGGATACTGAAAAGAATTGTGGTTTTGCATAGCAATTCATTCGAGGGCGTTCTGCACTCTGACCACAAGCTCACACTTAGCTGGCACAGAAAAAAATACATTCACAGGTGGCTGTAATACCTTATACTGAAAGCACAGGAAGGATGAAAGCTGGCTTTATTCCTAATGAACTCCACTACATCTCCATCAGCCAAATATGAGGAGCTAAAATTACCACTGGATACCAACTGTAGCTGCCTTCTGGGTGACTGACACAAGACACACCACCAGCATTTGAAAAAGCACAGCCACAGCTTAGCTGGAAATCATGCAACATATTTGCATTCAAAGATAAAGAAAATAAATCAGAGTATGCTTGAGTTTAACCTCACAATTTCAGCCCACGAGGTTCCACCTGTCCAGCATTAGATCTTTCAGCCTGTACTTCAGAGGAATATTCCTGACTGCCAGACAGTTATTTAGACACACAGAGCTACCACAAGAATCCTTTATAGACTTTTCCATTTCTGTTTTCCTTGGCTGGTGGGCCAAGGTGTTTGCTATAATCTTGAATGAAGTAAAACTGTTAAAGTGTGACTAAGCAGAGAAAGCTCTAACTTTCCAGCAGCTTACCTTAAAATTAACCTGAAGCTGATCTTCTGCTTTTTTTTACAGACATCAATTTCAGCAGAGGATTCAAAGACAGTAAATTCTGAACATGGCAGTGTCTGTTCTCACACTGCTTGTGCACCAGTCCTAGAGCAGGGCACAATCTGCATTTTGAGTTTTTAAATGTTTCCAGCAGGACACATCAAATATTTGGCATGGTACCAGCTGCTGGGAGGTAAAGCTTGATGGAGGCAACTAAATCCACTCCACCTGGCTCGTTAACAACCTGCTTGCTCAAAGAGAACATCAATCTTTATGACTACAAGAAACACAGGTCCCAAATCTACTGAACAACTCACACATCATGCCTCAGGATTCCTCAAACACTCATAATACTCAGCCCTGCTACTACACTGCAATATCCTTCCTCCTCCATGGCTGCTAAATGAGAAATATGGATCTTA
Source organism: Dicaeum eximium (assembly GCA_013396995.1). NCBI lineage: Eukaryota > Metazoa > Chordata > Aves > Passeriformes > Dicaeidae > Dicaeum > Dicaeum eximium. The sequence continues at coordinate 1,297,160 of VWZP01008990.1, read as the reverse complement.
CTTAATTGCTAGAAAGCTTAGCATGTTGCCTTTTAGAATCTGCATTTCTAAAAGTCAGGAAAACACACTGGTTTGGGATCAGCAGCTCCAGTGATGGGGTATGGTGAGATACACTCAGGAACTAAGAGGAAAGAACTTACTTCAGACTCATTTTCAGTAAATTGAACATTGTAAGTCCTTTCCCTGAGAAATTAAACAGAATCTGCAAATTAATTTTATATCATCAATCCTCTGCAAAATGAAAAATCATGAACTCTACCCAGGGAAGAACTTGGCTTTGCCGAGATTGGACTCTAAGAGGTCTTTTCCCACCTAAGTGATTCTATGGCCGGTGTTAAAACAGGACTGGCCAGGAGGCTGCTTCCCTCATGGCCTGAGGGAGGAAGAAAAGCAGCTGTCCTGTCCCCATGCAGCCCCTTCCTTCTGCAGGATTCAGGCTCAGCTGGTGGGGATGCTCCAGCCCCTCGGGAACACAGACACTCCTGGGGACCACAGGGCACACTGGGACTGCCCTGGAGCACAGGCAGGCAGCTGAGCACACCACTGTTGATATTCTACCCCCAAGGAGCCTTCAGCTTCTCCAAGTGCACAGCTTCACTGTCAACCCCTGGCAGAACGTAATATTGGATCTTAAACTAACACTGCTTTGATTATCTTACTTCCCTTTACTCCTCGCTTCAATTCCAACAGGATTTCAGTGTCTGCTCTGGCAATTGAGTTGTGTGAATAATGGATTTCTGTTTGGGCACTGAACCAAACACAAAAAAAAAAAAAGAGAAAAACAAAAGGGAAAAGGAAGAAAAAACTAAAGTTTAAAGTAGAATTGAAGAGAGACTGGGGGAGGATTTAGGAAAAAAGTAATTTCAAGGTAAGGCAAAACACTTTTTTAATCTGAAAGGAATATTTTGCTTTTGCTAATAACGTCTTTTAAAAATAGTTTCAATTTTTAATTTTGTTTTAAGACTAGTTGATTTACCAGGAAAAAAAAACCCAAAACATTAATCATTTCATCTAAAAAATGCTGAAAGAAAACATTTTGTCTCTGAAATACTATTCCCCAGTTTTACAAATAAAACTGCCAGATGGAACAGAAACTCAGAAACAGATGTATTTCAACACAAATGTACTTTTTCAGTGAACTTATTAACACTGAAAAACAAAAATCCTCTTATCTTCTTGTCAAGTGCCAGGTTCTAGATTCCAGCTGCCTAGAACCAAAGGGGGGTGGCACAGGAAAATAAAACAGAAGGGCTGTGCTGCAGTTCCTCCCAGCAGTACTGCCAGAACCTCTGTGGCAGCGTTTTCTATTCCTCAGCTGCCCCTTTGGCAGATGGTCCATAGCAGAGAGGTTCACCCCCACAGCCCCGAGTCCTGAGACCTGCCAGGTGATTTTCATTTATCAGCTGAGGCTGGGAAGGATGCACAGACACCCCCAGGGTGCCTCACAGGTGCTGAGGATGGAGTTTTTGTGACAGGTCCCAGGACCAGTCCTTCGGGTGCTACAGGGCAGAGTCAGCAGCATCCTGGGCCCCTTTGGACTCTGCTCCTCTGGCTCAGCACCTGCATCTCCCTGGCACTGCCTGAGCTGTGCAGAAGGAACAGAGAGATTATTCAGTATGGTTATAAATACTGCCCTTAAGATGAAGACACCATTTTTAACAACTTTGGATTGCCAGGCTGGATGGGACCTCAAGCAAACTCATGGCATCCCTGCCAATGGCAGAGGGGGTTGCAATGAGATGATCTTTAAAGTCCCTTCCAACTCAAACCATTCTCTGATTCTATGAATTTTAACTCCCACAAACCAGAGAAACCCTGACAGCCAAGCTGACAGTATAGGGAGGCAAACACTCAGCAGCTTTTGAGCTGTGCTTAGATTTGTTAACCAGGAGTAGAGTAGAAGAGCCTGAATACAGCAAAATCACATGACCTTTGCATTAATCCCTGTTGTTGATCTAATAATTTTCTGATTAAAACAATTAAGCCTTTGGGTATTACTGATTTCGTATATTTGATTACTTAGATACCATGCTGCTCACTGCCTCAGATAAATCCTCTCTGCTACTAATAGTTCTTCTGGTAGGAATCTGAACAAGCAAAAGCAAATTAATAAATGATGACATGGGAATTCCAGCAAAATAGACTGATGACTTGTGGGTATGATTCTGAATAATAACATTTTACGATCTACTGAAGAGCACTGCTAATAGGCAAGAATTCATTTATGACACTGTCAGAAGCATTTATAAAATGCTTGGAAAATGAATTGTTACTTTTATGAGTCATACTTGTTATTTCATGAGTTTATTGTTACAGTTGCTTTTACGTATGTGCTCTCAGGTTGTACTCCTCACCACAGTGACTACTCTGCACAAGCATTTCCAAAAACAAGGTCTGCTTCGACCTCTGTTTTGTTTCAATCTCATTTTCTATTATCAATGCAGCCTAAAACAGATATGGGAAAAAGACAATAAAACGGGTGCCCAAATTCCTTCATCAGACTGAACCCAACATGTTTATGTATTTTGTAGCACCTAAATCAAACAACTGTGAAATTACCTCTGAAGGACAAGTTCTCCTGTCTGGACTGAAGTTCCACCTGCTGACCCTGAGCCCAGCCCTGCTGTCTGAATGTCCCCTGACTCACCACACTCAAAGTGCTTGTACTTACAAAGACAAAAGAAGCAAAACATGATTATGGTCACTCTCTTCAAAAAGTGGAATACAATACACTTCGGCTACTGCACAACTGCATTTGAAAATGAAAAAGTTTTGACTATGTTAATGTTTTGTAAACTGGAAAGTTTTTAGGGAGTTCCTTTCATCTGGTCAATGCACAATAATGTTTGTCAGTGCTAATCAAAGCTGTCCAAAATCCAATGTCAGACACTTGCAGCTATCTGCCCCAGAACACATTACTCAAAGGCAATTATTCAATTCCTTGTTGAACAACCAAATACAACTACTCTGAGAAAAATCACAAATAATTCCTGAGGTGTCCGTAAATATAAAAAAAGAGCTTTCAAAGAAATTCTTTTATCTGAATTATAGATCAATGTAGCCAATGACACACACAATCCAATTTTTAGTACAATCATCAATTTTCCTATACTGTTCTTTTGCCTTCACAGACTTTCCCAAACATATCCATTGACCTTCACCAGCTAAATAAAAAACACCATCCTGAAAAGTTTTATTTAGAAGAAGCACACAAAAGAACTCTTTTTCTATTCTATGCATTACTTCACATTGTGTTTCTACACATTATTTAATTTAATTTGGCTTATAACACTACTGCCTTTTGTTGATACAGAAGAGAAGCACTCAAGGGATATGGACCAGACACTAAGAGTATCTTGCACATGTTCAGTAACTTATTAACAGAGATTAGAGACACTCCTAGGTGGGAGCAGACACCTAATAATGACAAAGTAATGAGATTACTATTGTCTTCTCATTACTCCTCATCTGTGCAAAAGCACTGCAAATCACAAATTACAGACTCCAGCTATGACATAAAACCCCGCTGTCCATAGTATGGGCTCTGTGGAACCACTTCATTATTACAAATTAACCTATTTAAGAAACAAAAAGCCATTCCTGTACCTCTAGGCTGAGCATAAGAGTTACATCACTGAAGTTCATTCAAGCCCTGACACAGAGATGTTGTTTTGACAGGGAAGCCTTCAGAGAAACCCCACAAATCAGAGCTTGACCCATCTGTGACTTGCTCCCAAGTTGACCAAGCTCCAGCTCAGGCCAGCAGCAGTTTCTTACCTGGGCCAGTGCAATAGTCTCACCAGAAAAGATGGCTCTTGAACATGGAAAGGAAGGACACTAAAAGGGATTCAAAGGTGAGGCTTCAGTTGGTGAAAGAAGTTCTTTAACCCCTGCTCCCTGCTCATCCCTCTCAAGGCATGGGCTGGCACCGTGGACAGTACATGGGACAAAGCAAACACGGTGACCAAAAGCTCCTTTCTGGCAAGTGAAGAAACAGATTCCACACAGGAAAGGCTCCTGTGTCTGAGCCGTGGCGAGCCCGGCGTTACAGAGCCCAGCACAGGTGGAAAGGACACGGGCTCAGCCAGCGAGGATGGAGGTAGGAGAGGACAAGGAGCCTGATGGGAAACTCCTCTGCTGCACAGCTGGCACCAACAGCACAGAAGCTGCTCGTGAAGAGAAGTGAGCACACTGCAGCAACATGAGAGAGCACCACATCACAAAGTCTGGCATTTCCATGAAAATGAAGGCATCTCGCCGGCAGGGACACACAGACAGCCCAAAGTACCCTAATCAACACACTCCAGGCCCAAATGAACTGTTAAGATGATGATATACTGGATTTTGGCATTTAACACGGTCCAAATATTATTTTTTTCATCCCTTCAGGCATTCAGTAGGAATACTGAGCAATAATGCCAAACGTGGATGACAGAATGACTGGATTTTAGAGCTGAATTCTACAAAAGACACTTAAGTAAATGAAAATAGCAGCCCACAATACAGCTTTCAGCAGGGCCATTGCTTGCACAGAATACTGAACATGTGCACAATGCTAAGCATGGACACAGGCCTTATGCCATTTCACCTGAAAATGACACAGCTCAGTTCAACATAATTCCCTTCTCACCTCCTACTGCCAACTAACCAGCTATTCCAGGTAAAACACATTAAGCAAAGCTGACATTTACTCCAACTTTTACCCAAAAAAAATCAGACTACTTTTTGCAAAGGAAATCTAGGTAAGAGAACATTACAGAAGGAAATAAATAAGGTTATGAACAAAGCAACCACATTAGTGAATTGAGAGAAGAAGAAACAATTTGACTCTTTTTCCAACCTCAACACTAAGGACTCTTGCAGACCTCTCATACTCAATCAAGACTTCAGAAAGTCTTCAGAGTAGTAGCAGTGATTCTAACCTGCCTGGAAACCTGGATAACCTGGTGAAACATCCTCAGTTTTAAGTGGACACTGATCACATCTAGTAACCATGTTTGCCTCAGGCTGGTGGGGTGGGAAGACTGTCCCAACATATTTTTTTTGTAACTAGAACATGCACAGAATAGTTGAAATGAAAAGGGTAATGTGAGACTTCCAACACCGCGTTGAACAATTGAGTGAAAAAGAGACACTTGAAAGGCCTGGCTTCTGAAGGGTCACAGCCACAGAGAACAGCTTGATCAGAGATCAGTGAGCATCTGCCATGGAATGTGCTTTCTGTCCCGAGGACAAGTTGGGGCACAGAGATGCTGGCACAGCTTTAACAGGGTGAAGTACATGGGGCTCCTTAGCAATGCCAGCCTCCATCTGCACACATCCTGCTGGCCTGGACCTACAGTAATCATCACACAGCAGCAGAGACCACTCAGGCAAAATTCACAGTGAGCTCTTTGCTCTCCTTGACATTCTGGCTGTGTCATTTTGTAACAGCTGAAGATTTATTTTATTTCCCCCATTCTCACAAACCAACAAGAAAACCATATAGATTTAAATATATTTCAAGAGAATCCATGCTCTTCAGACAAAGCAGCCATTATTTCTTTCTGCCAGGTTCTAGTGCCTCCTAAACAACCCACTGTATTAACCACTTAACAATTAACACTTGTTACCACCCTGAAATTGTTTCCTGTGATTGGTCTCACCACCAGGTAAAAGAGGAATTCTCTATTTCAGATACAATATCAGGCTCTAAAGTTGCACAATTTTGCCACTTTTGAGATGATAGCACAGTCTTGCTGTGACTAAGGACTGCAAAATTGTGCTCCATGTAATTGAATCTAAAGATCTGACAACAGTGACCTTATCAAGAAATGAAACTTTTGGCTGAGGTTCAAACCATACACAAGAAATAACATCTCGCTGGCTGTTTGTAAACGTCACATAAAAATGTCCTTATTCATTATTAGCAACTTGTACACTGAACACTCTGCAGGTCTCAAACTGCTGCCAAGGGAAGGATTACTCAGTACAATCATTTCATTTACATCTTAGTCTTGTATTAATTTTGGCAGCACAACCGAGCATCTCTTCTCATGACTATAACAGTGTTATCCCAAAGAGAGAATTATTCAGACCACAGGCTAAAATCTGAGGATAGAAGTAGCTCTGGGAGCTGGACTGGTATTCTGAATGCCTATAGAGCTGCTGACCTCAGTGAGAGCCCTGATTTAGTACAAATATCCCACTTTTTTGGTAATAAGGCCAGCAATGACAACACACAACCTGCACTGGTGAGCCATCCCCTTTTGGGTAAAATGGAACAGAAGGCTCCAGGCAAAGTCCTGGATCCTACCAGCCCCAGGCTTTAAGGAGCAAAACAGTCAACTCAAAAATCTGAACGTTTCATAAAAAATTCAATAACGAGCCATTGTACATAGTCGCAATTGCTCTGCAACAAAATGTCATTTTAGGAGGCACAAAAACCCACAGGGCACTTAGGAGGACAGAGCCCAGCTCACCTTTGCTGCTCTTGCAGACAGCGTGCAGGACGCGGTGCCCAGGCCCGCACCTCCCGCGGACGGTCACGCACGTTCCCTCCGACACCACCCACTCGTGGCACCGCGCGTCCTCGCAGGGAATGGACTCCACCAAGTGAGGACAACCTGCCAGGGTGCCCACTGGATCCACCACCACTTGCCTCTGTCTCATCCTAAAGCCTGGAAAAAGCAGAGCTGAATTAGCTGGACAACAGAAAAAGTATCCATGCAACAATCTAATGGCCAGAGGGCTACACGGGGCATCTGGAGCTGGGGGATTTAAAGCCAAACAAGAGAACAATATTTACAAACTGGATTGATTGGGACAGCACTCGGCTGTAGGTGCCCAGGCATGCAAAATCTAACAGTGTGCAAAGAATTCCAGCAGGCCACACTTTTCACATTTCTTTTTCCCTTTCACTAACATTAGACGGAAACACACATGTCAGGATATAGAAATTTACCATACTAATGTTATAACAGCAATAAGAGAAAAAGAGAGGAACAGTTAAGGAACTGAAGGTATCAATGACATCTATATTCTGCCTGGGAATCCACTAATGAAATTATTTGTTTTGAGACACAGCAGAACAGTTTACTAAGGAATTAGTATTCTGTTTTATGAAGGTGTAAGGTTTTCTGATACATAATACATATCAGACCTCTTTGAGATGACATCCTATTAAACTGGAAGATTCAAATGTAAAGTGGAAGAAAAAGGTTACAGAAATAATCATAGAATTGATTACATAATCTACCTCCTTCTGAATAAAACCAAAAGTCATGTTGCTATATACAATGCAGAACTAATACACAAGTATCTTTCAGCAAGTTCTGTTATGTAAATGACACAGAATTCTAAGAAAAAGGCAGAAAAAAATACATGGGGTCTTTCCTCTGACAGTCTCAGAACAGGGGCAAATATACAGTATTAGTAGAGGCCACATAGAAATGCTTTGGTCATGAAACAGAAAAGAAAATTAAAAACAAAACATCCCAGAGAATATAACAAATCAAACTTCCACAATTAACAAATGAGCAAAAAGAAATTATTGAAAACAATTTAAACATTAAATGTTTTTGCAAATATTATTTTTATTATTTCTCTTCTTGTTTGAAAATTTTTGACCAGTTGAAATCAATATCACATACTCAAGCAGTTTTTAGAAAAGCATAATTTCTAAACCAAAATATTCATTCCCTGGCATGCACTGCAAGAAAGATCTTTGCAACTTGGAGCCTTAGGAAAGGCTCTGGAAGGAATCTCAACGTGTCACAGCAGCAAACATGTACAGCAGCCTATTAAAATCCAGGGCAGGTTGAATTACATTTGCACATCCTTCTTCCAGGAATTTAAACCAAACCCACATCAATGAGAACGACCTCTTGGGTGCACCTGAGTGCAGATTTCAGGGCTGGGGGCTGCACCTCCATCCTGACACACTGCCCTGGAATTCCAGGGGGATTGGAGAGGGGCAGCCTGGCAGCTGCTAGCCCAGGAGATCATCCTGCACAAGTTCAGTGCAGGATAAAAGGACCTGAATCAGCTTGAAAAATCTTACTTTTTCTTCTCACATGAATTATGGCAAAAAGCTTTTAAAGGTCAGATTCCACTACACACATCCAAGAGCTTCACCCTGTGTTACATTAATCATTTTAAAAAACACATTGGGCTCCCAATGTGACACCTCTGCTTTTGCTGTCTTTTGGCAATGTTGCATTCCCTGCTCACCTCTCCCTCCGTGGTGGTGCTGGCAGCTCTCAGGCAGGCAGGGACCCCAGGGTGACCACGAGGACACCGCGCACTCAGCCAGGCACGGCAGGTGACACACCTGGGAGGTGGCAGGGGCAGGACCCTGGCAGAGCTTCCCATCGACTGGTCTGGCAACTAAGAGAAAAAAGAAAAAAAGAAAAAAGAAAATCAAGGCTGTAACTCTGTCCTGCTGGCCTTAGTTTTCCAGAATGCACCAAAATCCAGTGATTTTTCAGGATCTTATCTCCCAGGGTAAAAAGTTAATCCTGTGTTCAGAAAGGTACTTAAGAGTTTTATCTAAATCACCCATATTCAGCAAGCCAGTTGAGACTATGCTTAGTGGTAATCAGGTGCTTTAAAACAAGATTTAGTGGTGATTTTCAACAGTGCTGGAGTAACAAACTGGGATCTAATCCCCACATTTATGGCTGAGGAGGCCTCTTTAGACAGGGCTGAAAAGAATGATACCTAAGAAGGGAATCCAAAAAGCTCCCACTGCAACTGGGAGCCAGGCAGAGGCAGGTGAGTAAAATCCAAGCACAGGGAACTCTCCCCATTCCCACGCCCTTGGGCCACTGCCACCTCTGGATTATGGATGCAGTGTCCAGACCTTGGAATTTTCTTCATCTACTTCCAATAAACTGAGCAGAGCTCTCTGATTCTTCTACACAGACACAAGCATGAAGCATCTTTGCAGCCTGGGAGGAGAGACATTTACCTGAGCTGCCTGCAGCCATGGATCTCCAACCCTCTTTATCCCAGAAGTGAGCCAATCCCAAACCCTGCCAAGCTCCAGTTTAGTTGATCCTCACAATGGATTTGGAAAGTTGACTTTCTTTGTATTTTCATTTATCATAAGAGATTTCTAGATTTAATTAACTTCTTTCACCTTTTTATTTGGGGCAGAGGGAGGAAGGAAAAGAAAGGGAAAGAAAGACTCTTAAATCTGTTCTCTGAGTCATTATATGATATTGCATTTCAATTACACTATGGGCTGAATTTGGCTGTCTCCTTAGATAAATCAATATCAAAGCAGTCTTTCAAAAGGCAAAGGCTTGTTTGAGTTTACTCTGCCATGGCATTACCAAGACTTCATTAATTTTTATAGCTACTGAGTTTGTTTTATCCTCATTTTTATTTTTCATGTCTGTTTTTCTTTGCTTTCATGCATGGAATTGATTTTAAAAGAATTTGTAAGAACATGCCCAGTATATGAGTAATCTTTCCTTTTTCTGATATTACACCATTTTCTTTAAAATGAATCATCTGAAGAAAAACACAACTTCTTTTTTTTTAAGACACAAGACTTTAGTGCTCAAAATCTCAAATTCTGATTTGCACATCCTGAAGCTGAGTTTAGACCTATCAGTCTGAAATGATATTCAGACCAATATCAGTGCTTATGATTCCAACTCATCAGAATAACAAGATTAAACAGTATGATTTAATTCTAAGTTGAAAGATAATACATTGGTAAAAAAGACCATTTTCTGAATGTTTTCTGAGACCCTGTAAGGCCTTTGACATGTTCATTTAAAGATTAGAACGAGGTGGCATAAATCCAATTCATCTGAATGCTCACATAAAAGGACCTTTTCTAGAAACCTTGCAAGTGAAGTGACAGACAGAATGAGATTAATATTAGAGTTTTAAGGATAAGAATATTTATTTTACCAAGAAGTCTCATGCATGGCTTAACCTGCCTCTCAGCATCAAACTTTACAAAACTGTATCAGTTTTCTGAGACTTCACTTGGAGAAAGGAAAGGAAATAAAACTGAGTACAAATGGTCAACCCAAGGAATAAAGCCCTGCCCTGCTCTGCTCTAACTCAAGGTGTCGGGAATGGCTCTTCCCTCCTCACTGATTTTTAGGTTGTTTCTATACTGAATTTAACTATATAGATGTGGAAGCCTAGATACAGCTGGATGTTTCTCCTTCCTTGAAAACCAACCAGTGTGCCCAACACTATTTTCAATTGATTTTGGATTTTAAAAAATAAAGAAAAATTGATTACAAAAAGTTAAAGGAGCTACTACCCATCCCACATTCATGGATGACTTCTTTCCATTCTGATGGAAATCCCTGCCAACCACCCTCCTGCTCCTCTTCCTCCCTTGGGCTGATGCCCTATTTAATTCTAGCACTGGGAGCTCTTTTCCCAGGACCTACATCCCACTTTTCACTGGAATAACGCTGCCTGTTTGCTCACTTCCTTACAGAGTTCTTTGCATTCTATGAAAGGTAAATCAGAAAAATACCATTCTCATCAAATATCCAAACACATTCCAAGTCTGTGCCAGCTTATGCTCCTCACTCTACACTGACTGCAACCCTCCAGTCAGTCTTCAGGAACAAGACCAGAACAAAAAACACAAGCTGTAATGATAAATGTATATACAATACCTTCCTTTTCCAACACCTGGCATGTATAGAGAGAAACAGTTTCTACTCAGTGACAGGATGAACCAGCAGGGTCCTCTTTAAAACAGAATTTCATTCCTTCTTCAGCATTTGATTAAAAACACTGATTTCCATCTGGGTCATTTCAAAGCTTAATGTGATTTTCTACTGTCATTCTTTTATACTCTAACAATCTTCTTTTTTTTTTTTGTTATAAAGGAATGACAAGAGGGGGACTTTTTCTGTGAACCTTTTAAATGCCAAAATTCTCACACACTGCAGCCTCCAAATGGCACAGGTAGCCTGCCTGGGGATGTCCTACTCAGGAAAAAAACCCTGACATTATGCCTATGATAAATGAACACAGCTGCCAGACATGTCTTTAGGAATGGGCCAGCCTTCTGATTTCATTCAATAATTGACTCTGTAGTGGCATTTTCCTGCATTCATATAGAAAAAGTCGGTTTTGTGTAATTATTTTCCTTGGAACAATGTTAGCCATGTTTTTGGAGGAAGGTGAAAGGCAGAAGCCTGGAAAGCAAAGAGTGGGAGGGGGGAGGAAACATCTCTGATTCAAGTAGCAGCTTATTTATGATGCTTGTTCCTACCTTTTAAAACCCTGTGTTCTTCCCAATCTATAGAATAAGCTTGAAAAAGCAATCAAGTACTAATCTGAGAGCCTCTGAAACATTGCACATTTCTATAGCTGTTATATTGAATCTATCCTTTATAAATGCAACTGCAGCTGTTCCCAGCACCAGTGTCTTGCCTCAAGTTTGAATTTTACTATTTGCTGTTATTTTCAGGTTATTGCTACCAGCAGGACATAATAAATTGGGTTCTAAAGTGTCTTGTTTCCCTATATATTTTTACTGAGGTAATGATTTGGAGGAAGAGTGGAAGAGGAAATCAGATTTGATATGATTATTTGCATAATGTAATTTTAAGCCAATAAATAAATTATCTTTGACTAGAGTCATGTGGACAGATACTTGCAGGCACACATACCCCCACTATGTTAAAAGCAATGCTGACCAGACAGAGGCAGAAATGCATAGGATGGCATTTTGTTTGTAGGGGGTCCTGTCAAGTATGGTTTTTCAACTCCTCAGGAGGTAAATAAAAAACACTTTTTCCCTGGACTTTAACTACATTTCTCTTTTATAATGAAAACCCAAGTATTTTTCATACTAAAACCAAAATGAGACTTTTCTAAATATCACCATTATATCTGGAATACACACGATTATCAGTCTGCCTCTAAAATACATTTTAGGCAATACCCAATTCTCAAGGAAATCAATCCAAATGTTTACCATATGGCAAAACTAATCCAAATTACAGATTGCCAGGACACAAGGCAGGTACAAGAAAGGGATGGCATATCCTTGTGAAAGCTCTTACTGCCTTTACTGGGACTTATAAACCAAAGACACTTGGATCAATACAAAGGGAAATTACTTGAGAAAACCACAAAGGAGAGAGTTATGCTATAAAAAACACCTTCATGTGTAAAACACAATAGGGGTAAACCCAGCACAACATTTGCAAGTAATTTCTCTAACCTGAAAGACATTTTTATAGCAAAAACAAAACACTGCACAAGGGAGAAGTGGTGAATGCAATCTGACCAGCCTGGAAATGGCACCAGCCCCAGTCCCTTGCAACCCTCCATTAAGGGCCTCAGTGCACATCATGTCTGATGGAAAGGGTTCCTTTATGCTTTGGGGAAGAATCAATTAGTTTTGAAGCCACTAAGCACAAAGTTGGAGGCCTATTTTCAATTAAAATCCATTTAATAGACAAGGAACAATGTATGAATAGAAGGCTAATCACAGCATGAAAGAGGGTTAATAGTGGATTGCCAAGAGCAACAATGGCTTAATGTATTTCAGAACAATAAAAATCCTCACAATTTTATTAAAGTGACACACATAAAAAGTATCCCCGTGTCCTCCCTCTGCTGCTCAACAGGACTGGGATCTCAGCTGGGATACTGCATTGTTTTGCTACAGCAGCATTTGTGGAGATTAACAACAGGCTCTACATATCTGGCAAAAACTCAAAATGGACACAGGGCCCCCCACCAGCAGCCACATGACTGAGCAGATCAGAGGTGACAATTCACTAAGAGTGTCCAGGAAAAACAGCAGAGGCAGCAGGGATGCTGGGATGGCAGCAAAGGCAATGATGGGAGGGAAAAAAGGATTCTGTGGGATATTTGAGCCTTTTGGCTGTTATCCACAGAAGGCTGAAAATCTCTGGAGCAGACCACCAGAGAAGGTGAGAGAATGAACAAGGAAAACAGGGAAGAAAACCTATGAAACAGGGAAGAAAATCCATGAAATCTTTGTAAGAGTGGGAGCTTTGCCCACTGCCGAGTTCAGCACTCATTCCACAGGAAGGAGAAGCCTCTTCTGTGACTGGCAGAGAAAAGCACCTCTGCGGATGTGCCTGGATGTGCCTGGGACACCGGGATGTGGCACAGGGGGCCCAAAGCTGCGCTGGTGGCACGGCCAGCGCGGATCCACGCAGAGCTGGCCTTGGCACACCAATTCCATTTATCCCCAGTATCTCCTGTTCCAGACACCTCTGGCTCTGTTCTCTCTCCCCTCAGTGTCCCAGTTTGTGGCGCAGCCTCGTCCACACAAATCCTTTGATTTTTTCATCTCGCTCCATGTTATTGTCTGAACACAATGCAGCTCCCCGGGCTCAGAACAGCAGCGGGACAAAATTACAGAGAACAAACCACCCCTGTCCTGAATGGAATGAATCCAGTTTCAGTGGCAGGAAATAATCACAAAAATACAGATGCAATTAAAATGTTAGCTTTCAAAGATAAAAGCCTGGACTAAAACCTAGTATATCTCACGTGAACTAACTGGGCAGCATATTATTTCCTGCATACCACAGCCAGCTAAACAAATTCAAGCATTTATAAAGTGATAACCATTCATGGTCATAACAAATAGATTGTTGACAAAAAAAAGGCCTAATATTTATAAGGCACCTCTTAAAAGGCTCGCTTTTTTCACTGTCAAAGTCTTTTTAAACATTACTCACTCCATTTTAGTTTAATTAGTTTTAAGATATGAAAGAACTGAAAATATTACACCTCTGAAAGACATTAGGGAAAATGTTTTTTTCCTTAATGGATTCAAACTCAAATTTTTGAAATGCACATTTAAACACCACTGTCAAGCACTACAGCAATCTGAATAAAATCATTTCCTCTTCTGCTTCTACAGGGTTTCCCCTGAAGAAGCCAGCTGTTACATATTTATTTTTCCATTATGTGAGTTGTATCTCATAAATCTGCTCAGCATTTGGTGAGCTTACAGATCAATAACTTGGCATCCCAGCAATATAAATCTGATACAGACTTCCCTGAATATATTTCACACTTCAGAGGAGTATTTCTCATCTTTTCAAGCCAATACAGCCATCCCAGTGATAAATAACTAGTTTGGGATGAGAGGGATCCTTGCAGGGCAGATGTTCCACCTCAGAATCTGGTTTCCAGCTGATTAAGGTCAGCTAAGCCCCAGGCTGGATGCTCCTGTTGCTGTACCAGGTGCAGCTCAACAAAGCTTTTTTCACACCACTGCTGACCATTATTTCTCTCCCTCCTACAGTCCTAGTCAAGTTTTCTCATTACTAATATATTCTAACCTATTCCTTTTCAATGTCATAAACCAGACAAGGAAAACAGGATTTAAACATCAAAGTCCTAAAATTCTAATTTCCGTAGAGTAAATTAATCTTCTCATTCCTGCAGTTTCACCAGCATAAATTTNAAAAAAAAAAAAAAGGTGTTCATTTAATATAGGGCTCACACTCCACACAGGGTTCCTATTCCCTCCAACAGTGCATAACCTGCATCAACTCCTATAGGCAGCTTACCCCCATCAACACAGCCCTTTCCCAACAAATGTCCAGGGTGGCAAAAGCCATAATCAACAACAACCTGCACAACCAAGTTCAAGTTCCTAAAGAGTCAGACCTGGCACCCAAGGGGATGGTGGCACGTTCAAACTGGACTTTCCACTGGCACTGTCCTCTTCCCAAAAGTTCTTCCACCATAGTTTACTGAACAGATGCCACAAGCACCAATTTGAAGCACTAATCCCCCAGGAGACACACACTGGAAGGTCATGATTCAGAGCAGAACAAAGAACTTGCAGGGAAAAAACTGTGGCATCCTCATTAGGGAACAGAGCATACAGAGCAAAGGAAGTAAACCAGCACATTTTGGAGCTAAAAAAGACAATAAGGCAGAAAGAAAGGGATGAGAATAAATAGAGAATAACATAAGATATGAATCAAAGGACTCCTCGAATTAATCTCTGTGCAAGTCCAAAGAGGCACCAATATGTGAAAAACAAAACACAATGCCAAAATATTTCCCATGTGGGAATCAAGAAGAGTCTGAAAAATTCACTCATCAGATAAGAAAGGAATAGGCATTTTTGTCTATCAGCAGTAGGGAGAAAGTTCAATATTTTGAGGAAAACAAGAATGTATAAAGGCCATAAAATAATCATTTTGAGACTCGTAGAAGTAGGACTTAGATGAAAGTGCAGGGGACCAGTTTCAGCTTCAGACCATTTTGTGATTTCATCAGTAAAGGGGCTTGTAAGACAAAACTACATAAGGGAATACACACAGGGATGGATCAGAGAGTAACCATTAGACCTGAACAGGTACTTGAGTATTTTCCAAGCCCTCAGCAATAAACAGACTAAAGGAGGTTTTGCTGCTACAGCTGGCGACACACAAGTTTATAAAAAAACAATCTGATGTAAAATGAACCAGGTGGAATTGCATCCTAAAAATAAAACAAAAATTAGTATAGGCTGGGGAACTGCAGGGGAGTAAGTCAGGCAAAGTACTATGTCTACTAACAGGTGAGGGTTGAATCTCTCCCAAAGGAAAAGAGGAATATAAAAATAACAGAGACTTCTGTACTAGTTTTGGAGGGTAACACTAAAAGCTATCCAAAAATAATGAAGGCACAACTATGTCACATATCTGCTATTGAAATTAAATCTCAAATAAAAATAAATATATGGAGACAAATAAGATAGAGAAACTCATTAAGCAAAAAAAGTAAACAAAACTTTAGAACCTTGTACAGGCATGAGAATTTTATGTGGATTTTCAGATGTAAAATTACAAAGATTAAGGAGATAGGAACCTGCAATGATTTCTGGTGAGCAGGTAATAAGAGATACATTTTATTAGCCAAATTTACTATGCTGAGTAAACAATGAAGAGGATTCAAGGAAGTGAAGCAATATTCCACAAGGATCTTTTCAGTCCTATAATTAAAACTTAAGCAGACATGCTCCCAAAACAATTGAAGAAAATTCTGAAAGCAAGAGGTAAATTGGATCTCATTCAAACAAGTAAAAAAGGAAAAATGTCAAGATATATAAGGCACAAATTTTATGAAACAATGACAGGGCAGACAGAATCCTAGTTAGATAACTGCAGAAAATATGGAAAGTGCAGCAATCCCAGTCACTTGAGACAGCAGGTAACTAGTTCAGAGAAGAGAGGAAATACTTCTGGAGTATTTTATAAAGACTGCCATCTCCCAGACTACTGATAAAGAGATACAGTTTCCAGATAAATCCAAAATCAAAATTAATTGGAAAACAGAAGGATACTCCCTGGTCTTCAGAAAAGAAAGTAAAAAAATCCTGAGGTAGAAAATTAGATCTAGGAACTACATATGTTTATTAACTGTTTGAACATAAATACAGACACCAGTCCCAGATTCTAAGAGGAATTTTCATTCCCATATCACTGGAATAATTTATTGTGATTGAGAGGAGAGTTCCACTGCCAAACAAGAAGAGGTTTCATAAACAGATTGTTGCATAATATTCTTCCCTACCAGATGTCCTTTTTGTTGGGAGACTGGGATTGCTAGTTAGTGATATTCACCCAGATCAATTAAAATTTATTATGGAAAAATACATTTCAGATAAAATTTCATAAAACCCCAAAAATCTCATCTCTTTTGTAAGCCCACTTACAGAAGAGAAGAAAACATGTGTGTCCTACGGTAGCAGTGTCAGGCTTTGAAAATAAGTGAAGGATGTGCATTTCTACTTTGCTTAAAAGAGTTTACAGATTTGCTTTTTAAAAAAGAAGTACAAAGAAGGGTAGTCACCACCATTCCTACAGTTTGTTCAAGAAATGAGATGTCAGGCACAGGGATCAGGGAGGATCCAGAGCTGAAGCGCAGAAAGGGCTGTACCACAAGGAGCTCACTTGCATATTTTGTACCACTTTTTGTGCAAAATGTGTCTCCTCTTTAAAAGCAACATCATTTCAAACATGCAGATTTGTCACTTCCATCTCTGGAATTACAAGATTACAACCTCTTTGTGAAAATTAAGCATTATAAATTTAAACATGTTAAAATTCAGGGAGATACTTAAAAACAGCAGGATCTGTTGAAATGTAATCATGTTAAAGTTCAGCCTAAATTAACAAAAGCCTCACAAGTCAGGAGGGATGTGGACTCCTTGGACAGAACAGTCAGCATTAACACCAGCACAGACTCTTCACTTAGGTTACCTACACACACAGGAACACATCTGAACTACACATCACTTTACACATTTATCAAAGTAAATTTAGCTGTAACAGCCTCAGGATGCAGGAATATTACCAAGGACTTCAAAGACTGCAAGATCTTCTTCCAAATACTCATATTAATAGTATGAACATCCTCCTCAAGGCTTAAAAAACATGTAACTTCACTTGGATCAAGACTGGGATTTCTGAGTTAGCTCACCTCTTGGGGGAGGAAAATATGAAATCTTATCAATGCATTTCTTAAAGTAATACCTGAGTGAGAGTTTTCCATTTCCAGTATCTTCAAGTTGGAACCTTATAATCAAAATACAGAAAGATTTCAGTAGACTTAACCTTCTGAACAACTGATATATAGGGACTCAAGGAAACAGGTGCTCCCTTTCCAAACACACATTTTAATAAAAGAAGAAATAGATGGGAAGACTAGGCAAATAAAAGATGGGAGAGATATCCTTGGGGGATAAAAGAGCTTTGAGCAGTATGTATAAACACATCACAGATGGTACCTGTCTCCAACTAGGATTTAACATATTTTATCCCAGAATGCTGCTGGAGAGACCACGGGACAAAATCTTCTTTCACATATGCCATTGGGCCCAGGTCCAAATTCTCTTTGGAAGTAACCAGAAGAATAACAACTGTGATGGATGGTAATACCCCATTAGACTTGCTTGTTTGATTCCTGAATGATCCCTTTAAGGACACTCAAGAGGTGAAGAAAGAAAAATTACTGTGCTTTGGATGGTAGCAATTAGACACTATATTTGCTTACACATAAAGGATTAACCTCCTCATCTTCTCCTCATCACTGAAAAATGGGCACAGTAAAAGATGAGATATCCTAGTGATAAATAAAAGTATTCTGCCAGTTCTGATTGCCAGAAGAAAAAAGCCAAAGAACATGTGATTCCTTCTTTATTCAAAGAACAAAAATTAGTCAGCTAGTAAACGAGACACACTGAATATCACTGGATGAGGAGGGATAATAGGGAATGCTTTCCCTGTTTCCATTTGCATGTGATTGTGCTGACAGTAGTTGGGATTGTCACTTTACAGGTACTACTGTACATCTGAACTACTGCTCTGAAATTACAGTAATAGTTTATACCTTGTACAACTGCCCTGCACATCTGTGTTTTTTCAGTTGCCTCTGAATTTTTTTTTTTAATTATTAGAAGTGTAAATACAAGGAAGAGGTATCCCAGAGTTTTTGGTTTTTTCTTAGGTGAGGAGAGGGCTTGCAGCTTTTCAGCTGAACTGAACTTTGAGCAAGGTAAAAGCTGCAGGTGGGTCACAGACTGGATATGTAGCACCACTTTGGTCATGAAATATGTAAATGTTCAAGGAATTCAGAGGCACTCCTCTGTCTTCCTGAGAAATTCACAATTCTGACAAAGAATAAAGTGTGAATGAAGTCAGTTCAAGCTCTCTGCTCACCAACCTGCCATACAGTGGCTGCAAGGAACACACAGGAGTGCTCAGATGGATTTAGAAAGTTAATAAATGCCACACACCCTTCATCAACAGCCCTCTTCTAACTCTGAAAGTCCCCTGCATCCACACTTGTGTGGAACAAGAGAGAGGAGTTGTGCTGGGAGAGCAAAGTAGTGCCAGATGTCTGGGAGAGGTGAATCAGCCACTGTCCACGGACTGAAAAGAGATTAAAACAGGTCTGGTTTTCTATAACCTCAGAGTCTGTGAGGGATGCTGGGACACACACTGGGCATCCAGGAAACACTTGCTTCTCCTCTATAAGTAAATAAATCTAAGATACAATATTGTGTTGCTATTATCTTACATCTCTGCTCAAAAACACATTCTGCAAGAGCGCCACATTGAGTAAATAAAGCAGCCAATGATGAATTATTCATTGTGAATCTGTAACTACTTATTATTCTTCTAAAGGAAATATAACTCATTTCCAGAGTCCAAAACCCGTCTGTCTGCTCTAAAGTTGTGACAGTATTACTTTTGCTTTCCCCTTCAAATCACAAGAAAGATTGTGCATCAACGTGAAGCAGAGGCTAAAGCCATATCCGGAATGGTGTGTGACAACCTGGTTTATATTCTAAACTAAGACTACACTACAGATAAGTGCATTCAGCTACCAAGGGGCTGGGTTTCCTGATATATGACAGAGGAAGAAAAGTCAACTCCAAGCATAATTTAGTTCCTTCATCCTTTGTAGCTCTCCCAAGGCAAGTGAATAACAGAATTCATCCCAGGAGTTTGTGGCTCCTGGCAGCTCCTCAGGGCTTCCCCTGGTGCTAAGCAGCACCTCCCTGTGTGAGCACGGACACAAGGAGGGCATCAGCAAGCCAAAGGCTACCAATGACTCCATTTAACTTCTTCTTTCTTCCTGTTTCTCCTGCTCAGATCTACTCGGGCCAGCACTGCAGAGTGACCCTGCACACGCACCCTCCTTCAGCCGCGGTGCCCCCGGCTCCACGATGATCTGGGCACAGAAGACCACCCGGGTTTGGATCCCACCTCCACAGAGCCCTGCCTGCTTCTGCTGCTGAGGGTCCTCCTGGTCAAGGAGCAGAGACACTTGGCAAGCTTTCCATTCAGATGTCCTCCAGGCAAACCTTTGGGAATAGAAAGAGAACAGGTGAAATGAGATTTTGAAAGAGTACAGGTAAGGGAGAGGTATTTTATTAGATGATAAAACACAATTGGTTTAATCTTTATAGCAGCACTTTCCTATCCAGAACAGGGAACGTTTGGAAACATTCTGAGTGTTAAATTTACATAGGTTAAGTATGTGCTATTTGTCTGGAGCACTTGTGTAAAACTTCTGACAGAACACCAATCTCCAAAGCATTCTGAAGCACTAAATCATCCTGACAGCACCTTTGAGCACAGTGTAAAAAATGAGCAAAGATTAAGAGGTTTGATTAGGTGTGAACAGTAGTTTTCAAACATGTGTCTCAAAGCACTAAACCACCCCTCTCTGCCAGGAGGTGAACACCTCACTCTGAAATGCCCCTAATGCTGAAATCCTGCATATGTAGATGGAGCTCCAAGCACTTGCAGCTCTTCCACAGGGGGCACCTTTCTAAGGGCCTAAGGTCCTGCCAGTTCCTTCAAGGGATTGGCTAAAGCATCTCAGTTAATTCCATTTTCCACAAGTTGTGATACACAGCAAGCTCGAGACAAAAAATACTTTCATTCAATGTTCCATTCACACCTAAAGAGCATTAAATGTTTTCAAGGAATTATACTGTTTTGGGGCACAGGTAGGTGAATGCTGTACAGACAACAGTTGTTGGTGTGTATCTGCTTAAATCCCAGGAAGAACTTATTAAAACCACAGGGAAAACAGAGCTGTGCATCTGTGGGAAGCAGAATTTATTTCCCCATCATGACTGAAAATGTAAAGCATATTTCTAACACAACTGTTTCCCCAGGAAGAGTTCACTTTGATTCACAGGACACAGTATGAGGGGCTTAAACAAGAGCCCAAAGTCTTCCCGAGCTTCCCAAACACAAATCTTAGGCAATAGAGTTTTTGTAAACCAATCTGTTCACACTTGTGCTGCTTTATGCCTCCACTTCTCTAAATTTCCTAGTTTATTTTTACCACAGAATCTTTAGGTTTTGTGTAATGTAAACTATGTAAAATAATTTCCTTCCTTTATTCTCAAGACAAATACCCTCTCCTTTTACAGTAGATCCACAGCTGTTAAAACTACATATGTTCCTTAACTGCTGACTGATCACTGTAAACTCAAACACAGTGGGGTGTCTCTACAGAAAAAGCCTTCCACATCATAATTCTGTTTATTCTCCACAGTACCTGACTCTGACTACAGCTATGGCAAGCAAACCTGCATCTCAAAACTATATGAAAAATAAACACACTAATTTAAGAACACATCAATGTTCTCTTATTTTGTGAATTACTTTCTTTTGTGAATGATTCTTTTTTTATTATTAGCCCCAAAGCACTTACAAATTTTGTAATGTATTCATGGAAAGTATTTGTGAATCCTGCCAATTACTTGCATTTTCAGGTACTGTTCAGATGAGCTGTCATGCTCTCTTACGTAACTCACAGGATCTTGTGCAAATCTGGATACACTCACAGGGTTCATTACTCCCAAAGAAAACAATAAAGAACACACTTTTCACATGACAAGTATCAAATACCTAATTCCCACAACACATAAAGCACAGCCATGAATTCCTCTTCTCGTTAGTTCCTTTTAGGAATTCCCAATCCCATTTCTTGGGCCTGCAGTGTTAAATGCAACCATAAAGGCAATGAAAAGTGCTCTTCATCAAACACTGGTTGAAGAGGATTCCTCCTCCACATCCCTCCAGAAGTCTGTGCTTTTTAGGTCTACTTTTGAAATGAAAATCTTAAATTTTAGAACACACACATGTTTCCGCAGCCACGGAAATAGTTGTTTTAAGGAAGTATTTCTTAAAACAAAAATTGACTAAGGTAAAACTCATTATCAATATCTGGCTTAGGAAGTCAGCTGTGAACTCTGGATCCTAAAGACTCATTTCCAGAGGTGTGAGCATCTGCTTCTCCTATTCAGCGTGAGCTGCGGGAATTAACACCTATGAAAATTAGGCCATCGGTGATTAAAATTATGCAAAACAGCTAAATCTGACCTCAGAGAGATAATTAAACTTCATCAAGTCTTGAATATTAAAAAAAAACAATTCCTTTATCTATTCTCCCAGAGTAACCTGTGTGTGAGCAGTGTGCAAGGACAGCTCTCGGCGCTCTGCCAGCGCCACTGGCACCAGCGCCGAGCCTCAGCCCTGTCTGCTCTTCCCTGCACATGTCCTCAGCTGTCCAGTGCTCCAAAAACAAATCCTGACCTCCAGGCATTAAAAGGGACCCATTCTCATAGCCATTAACAAGCCCACCAAGAGGTAAAAGGGCTGAAGGGTACTGTTGCTACCACTCCCCAAGTGTAACTCCAGAGGCTTCTAGCACACCTCCCTGCACTTCCTCTCCAGTCTTTACTGCTTCACACTTATCTTTAATTTGGGCATAATGAACCTCATTTACAAAGTGATATCATCACACCTGTATCTCAGCAATAAGCCTTTTTTAAAAAATCACGTCTTAAAACAGTCCCATTTTTCATCATTTAACTTCTGCAAAGCTTTGAATTTCCAACAAAGCCAAGAGAGTTTTTGCTATATCCCTGTCTCGTAACGTAGCAACTACAACCAAAATGAATGATATGAAGACATAATCATAATTCTGGAAAATCTCTCTATTCCCAGCAAACATGAAAGCAACACATCAAGGATAAAAAAGATACAATAGATTGTTTTAAAACTCATGACTCGGTGACAGTTATGAAACAAACAGGGGCTCAATACCTTTCCAATTTATAGTAACCTCTTGGTCTATTTAGTCCATAGGACTTATGCTCTTAGTGTTCACACAAGTTTTATACCTGTATATACCCATTCACTTTAATTGAACTATCCCAAATTTATAGCACAATAAAAAAAAGTAGAATCACCTCCTATGTGTTTAAGCTTTTTAAGCACTTAATCCTTTCAGAGCAAATAACCAAAGGTAAAACAAAGCACAAAGCTCTGGAGTCTTACATGCAGTTAAAGTGTTTTATTTTCTTGCATTTAGACTATTGATTATAGATGTTATTGTAAACTTCAGTCATAAAATTAAAGCCCTTCCCATTTAACAGCAAATTTACACCTCTGCCACCTATCTGTGATGGGACCTTTAACTTGTAGCTTTGCCATGGGCAGAGAGGTTATATTTAACTGAGCAGTTCTGAGGCTTTAAGTATCTTTGTCATCTCTGGATCCTTTTAGGAGACTGGAATATAACTTTACCCATCTCTCTCTGTGGAGTACAACTCTGCAAGTGCTACCTCTTCAGCTGCTGCTTTTCTATGTCAGTGGATGAAGCCCACACTATGACCTTCATCCAGCCATGGGGTGCTTTCTGCCCCTGCATTAAAAAACAGATTCTAGAAAATCATAAAATCACCGATTGATTTGGGCTGGAGGGGACCTTCAAGATCCTCTCATTCCAACCCCCTGCCAAAGGCACAGACACCTTTCAGTATCCCAGGCTGCTCCAAGCCCCATCCAGTCCATCTGGTCTTGGACACTTCCAGGGTTGGAGCCGCCACAACTTTGCTGGGCAAGCTGTGCCAGTGACTTACCACCCTCACAATGAAGAATTTCTTCCTAATATTCTTCTAAATATAATATTAATTTCTTCCTAATCCCATTCCTTCTGCTCAGCAACTTGTTCTGGTCTATGTCCTAGCCCATTTTCTTTGCTGCAGCTGAAGCATGCTTTGGAAAATTCTTGCCCTAAAAATAAAGCTAAAGGAAAGACTACTTGTTTCCAAATCAACCTGAAAAAAGAGAAGATTTCTAGGAAGTTGGAAAGTGAACAGGAGTCTCACCTTAAAGGATTTTAAAACTAATCTGATTAGGCAAACAGAAAAAAAGGAGTGGTTTGTGTTGAGACCAGACAAATGAAGGAGAGCCTCTTATTTCTGCTATTGAAGCTCCTCAAATTCATCATCTTCATTTAAGGGGCAGAAAGAAAAGACCATTGTTTGGTAAGCCTCAGCAAACTACAGATGAAGTGGCATATATTTAAGGGGGGAAAAAGCATAATCTTCCTAGGTATTACCCTACAAATAGAATGTGGTCACATTAGGAGAATAGGAGCATCTAAGGTTTCTTGTATTATTTCACAAGGATTAACACTACATCTCTCCATGTCTGGAAAGCTACTGCTTTCCAATCTGAGCTATTTCCAGTAGCTCAGTCACCAATTCCCAAGGACCAACACCAAATCACCAGGATGCAAACTGAAATATGGACCAAGAGCAACCTTTACCAGCTGCTGAAACCTAAGTGACATACATATTTTACTTCTGTTCATTAATAGAAAATCCTGATCCCCACAGCCTTACATCCAGTAGACACACAGCACAGACTGCAATATTATGGATTTTCATTCTCACTTGTTTCTTTATACTGAGTCAATCAATCAAAGTCTATAACCAGGCAGTGCTGCAAAATTCTTCTGCACAATATGAGAAGGTCATAGCCTAGCACCTGCATTTTGAGATATTACATCCCTAGAAATAACAATTAACTAAATACCAGAGTTGTACTTTTTAATATTTTCAGCTAAGTGTCTCTATTAACTTGCAAGTTTAATGTTATTTTTCTGAGCTAGCACATTAGAGTTCATCCTCACTCATGCAGACACTGCCCCGGAGGTGTTGCCTCAAGGCAGGGAGGCATAACTGGATGAGGAAGGTTTCAGAGTTCACAGGCTCATGAAAACCTAGGCAGAGGAGCAATGCACTGAAAGAACAACAGATTTTCTTCTACAGAAAGAGAGGCACCTACAAAAAATTATCAGTGGTTTGCAGGTTCTCACCTTTTGGGCTCTCTTGGCTCTACACAACCGTTTGCCCTTCAATACAGTGCAATGTCAAAAAGGGGAAGTGAGAAACCAGGGACAGACCCACGTCTGTTCACTCCCTGATTAACTTCCAGCCAGTCTCCCCCAATCAGGTGTCACCTGCACCCACGCTCCTGTACAAAATCAGCAAGACAATGTGTTAATCTATTGTCTTTGAAATTGATGTGCACTTGGGCAGGAGCAAAAATCACTCTGTAAGAGCCTTTCCGTGGGATGTAATCAAGCATCAGAATATTTTTTTTTATACTTCCTCTGTTCTGCTAGCAGGGTGCATAAAAATGATCAGCATTTGATTTTGAATGAGCCCAGTGATACAGAGACACTTTTACAGGTGATGCCTTTCTAAGAAATGTATCTTGCAAAGGCTTTATAGAAGGTTTTGGCAGAATCTGGCAAAAGCCCCAGAAACGCATGACTTGAGCACTGAACAGCTCTCCTATTAAACACACTCATGCACAGACAGGGAGATTTTTCTGCATGCATATAATATTCCATCAATCCCAAAGCATTTTACAGTCAGTCTCAGAACATGTCACAGGAAAAATCAAGCAATATTTTATTTTCTTTGCGAAGCACACTATCAAGCTCCTCTGTTAGCCTGGCCAAGCATAATGGCATGGGCTTGCAGACCAGAAAGGTGAGATCCTCTCCCTCACACCACAAACCAAGCAAGCTCTCAGGGACAGAAAAGTTTCCCATTTCAAGAAGCACACGGGGGAGGCTGAGTAAAGTCCAAGCTATTACCTCCGAGTAGTTCCCATCTTCCTCAAGGAAGACTGGGATTTTTTTAATGGGGAGATGAAGAGGAATCATTAAATCTCATGTAAAAATTAAAATTAAAATTTCAAAGCCAATAAAAGCTTAGTTGTGGAGACCTGCCCAGTCTCTGCACAGCTGATGAAATTCTCAGAAACAGCAAGGAGGACAAAAGCCATTTTAGAGAACAAGAGCAACTGCCCTCAGTTTTTAAAATATGAAAATGTAAACTACATATGAAATGCAGTGGGTGTAATTCAAATTTATTTCTATATATAACTGTAATTATTGTAATAGTAATAATGGAAATAGCAACAATTAAAAGAGCATTAATAAATAATAGCACTAATCACAGCTAACAATGACCAAATCGATGATCTCTCAGATAGAGAAAGCACCACACGCAACCCCCTCCACGCACAAACCGAGCAGGGAGGATCTGTGGGGGCTTCTTTACTTCCAAAACCCAGGGGAGCAGCTGTGGCCGTACCTGGGGCAGGGCTGCAGCGGTGCCTTCCCTGCTGCACTGCACGCTTCCCTCTCCTCCAGCTCCGGGCACGGCCGCCCGCTGCCCACGGCCACGCTGCGCACGCTGCGGCGCCGGCTGCGCATTCCCGCGCCCACGCTGCCCCACGCGCAGCTCCGCGAGCAGGGGCTCCACGGGGACCACTCGGACGTGGCGCAGTCCTTGGGGATGACACAGGACCTGGAGGTCACAGGGACGGGGTCTTGCAGGCACAGGCTGCGGGAAGAACACAGGAAAACAGCTGAGGAACTTCTTTTTCAAGCTAAACTCCCCAAGAAGAAATCCATGGACACTCAATCAGAAGATCTACAACACTAGTGCAATGGAAATAAGAGAAGTTCTAATGCAGGGCACAAAAAACATTTCCAATGACCTCTGGGTGCAAACTTGCATGCTGAGTACTTTGTAAATAATGTATCTCGTTAATCTCGAGTTAAAAGAGATGCACAAGGCATTATATTCGCAACTGTGTAGCTAGAATTTCACAGTTCATCCTGTATGGAAAACAAAATCCAAGCCCAAGAGAAATGCTGCCACAGGTAACCATTCCAACATCCCACACACAGGACTAGATGTCCTCCATCCATCCATCCATCCTGCTGAGCAACTCTGCTCTTTTAAAAAAATAATTAATCCCACACTAATAAGAAAGGTCTCAGTTCCATGAGGCTGTTATCAAACATGTGCTGTCAAACAATGTCAGAGGGTTTTCCAACCTGCCAAACAACCAGAGACTCAGGAATGCTGCAGCTGGGGCTGGATTTCGGGACTCAGTTACTCCTGCTGACATCAGGACATGGTCTCATTCTGTAACATATCAATGGTGCCCTAGGCCAAACACAATGGGAAACCAAATTCCAAGGGCTACCAGCTGATGAGATTAGGTATCAAGATACAAAGTCCCAGCATTTTGAAGAGTCACAAAGCTGTAACATCTTTTGACTTCTGCACAGTGTTATATGGACGATGTGAACTGGCCTCTGAATTAAGACCACATCTGATGAACTCAGTGTGAACTCTAATTTTTCCTCTCCAGCCTCCAGCTGCTTGTGGTCAAGCTTTTGCCAGCTGTAAGGAGCAAACACAAGTGCACTTAAAAGGTGTGAAATCCAGAGCTGATGCCAGGGAAGCAGCCATTACCTCTCCTGCTATTCCTTACAGCACAGTTTGGCCAACCTACCTTCCTCTAAAGCAAACAGACTGGGGCACTCATGTCAGGATTGCTGGGCAGCCTCGTGGGGGGAGCAGAGAAGATAAAGGGCATTCACTCCCTCTCCAGTCTAGAAATTGGACCCCTTTTCACACAGGTCAACAGGAATATTCCCATTGAAACACATCAAGTTTGACTACACTCTCAATCACAAGCAAAATAGAGCATTTAGTGGCTTCTATTTGAACTTCAAAGTAAACCAAAAGAAAAAAAAACTGTAACGACTTTTTGCCTCAATTTCTTCACCCAGAACAAAATTCAGTAATCTCATAGGTGAGGATGAATTTACTGAGGTTTATTTAAACAACTTCAACAAGTACGAACAGCCTGTGATGTGGCCCCTTCAAAATGAAACTATTCTTGCCTACAATTGAAAAACATGTCTCATTTCTCTATTACAAGTCAAATGGAACTGATTACAAAGCTATCTCTGGTACAAAATGTCAGTTCTATCAAAACAAGGTTCTGGAAAGTTATAATCATTATATAAGTACTTACTAACCCAGGGGGTTTTTGTGGTTTTTTGTAACATTAGGTTAGGTGCAGTCACATGAATGGTCACTTTATTTCCTTTTTAATATTTTTTCAACAGGGGAGCCACCCATGCCAAAATATTAAGGAAGAAGAATAATTCCTGATTTTCAGTAGATAAAACAGTAGCACATAAAAGACACTGCCCTAATGATGGTAACAGAAAAACTCGAGTTTATCTAAGAACACAGAATGGGGGTGGGGGGTAGGGAGGGAAGGTAACTGATCTTACTTTTTAAAGTGATCAAAACTCCCCGTTCAGATATAATGTGAATAGCAAAACCCACTTTTGGGGTTGCACCACTGCAAAAGAGATTTTAGTCCTGCCTGATCTTTACTGAAACACCAAACAAAATGCAGCCTTTAAAAATCTGGATTGGAGTTTTGCTTCAAATGATTTTTGCCAGTCCCAGTTCTTAGCCAGACAATACCTCCAATACCCCCCTTCCAAACCTGAGCCAACCCTCTGGCTGGGAAAGCCACCTCTGCCCAGAAATCACCCTTGCACTGGCAAAAGCCTTTGCCAGAGGCTGAATAGCTGCTTCTTTCCCTGAAAACCCCCCCACTCCTCCTGCTAGAAAAGGCAAGATGCTAACTTTGTTGACCTCGAGGTGAATGAGACATGGAGCTGGCAATTTCCATCCTGTTCAAGGAGGCTTTTGAGGGAGAATTACAAACAACTGCTGAACAGAAAGAAAATTAATTAACTTGTACCTACTCACTCAGAGCCTCCAAGTCAAATTAATTGTGACACCGAGCAACACAAAGACAAATGTAAAAACACTCTTTTGCATGAAATTCAGACACAGCCTTTCATGTTGTAGATGTATTTAGGACGATCTAATACAGATAAAGCCCAGACCTGCGAGACACCCGCTGATCTGAGGCTGCAAACCAGACACAGAATTGTGCTGCTGTGGCTGTGCCCAAACCAGCAGGGACAGGAAGGAGGTCTTGGGGACAGGAGGTACTGTATCAGCCCTGTTTTTAAACTGATTTTTGACATTCATGACTCAGGTTAGATCTTTACTTGGGGGTCGATCTGGTAACTGTGATGTAGTGGAGTATTCACAAAACTGATGCTTTTTTCTGTGTTACATGTTTGGACTGACACTGTCAAACCACAGAGTTGTTTCCCAGCCCACACTGCGGTGTCTGTGGCATGGGATGGATCCATGTGAGCAGCCAGCACAGAGCCCAGCTCACTCAAGTGGCACAGTGCCCTCTGAGCCTCTTGTGTGCTCAAGGGCAACAAACCACTTCTCTAAGAAACACAAAGCACTACTCCAAAGGAAACCTACTCATGTCTGCTTCACGCTCACAGTCCTGGAGCACAACACAGGAGGAGGGAAAGCAGCCCTGGGTACCACCCCGAGTGTGCAGCTCCACGTCCCCCTGGCTGTGTCACTTCAGGCTGGGGCCCACGGAGCAGCACCGCTCATCTCCTCCATCTCCAGCTACACACACCCATGAGACACAGGAATTGTGCAGCCCTGAGCTGAACCACACCACCTTCCTGCTCTGGACAAAAAGCAGC
This sequence comes from Dicaeum eximium, assembly GCA_013396995.1. NCBI lineage: Eukaryota > Metazoa > Chordata > Aves > Passeriformes > Dicaeidae > Dicaeum > Dicaeum eximium. The sequence goes on along the minus strand of VWZP01008990.1, from coordinate 1,267,895 downwards.
TCACCAAAAACAGCACATTTTCCAACAGATCAGTGCCTGTGCTACATGCCCTGCAGCCACAGAGCCATCACATCCACCACACGGGAATGAGTGGGAACAGGTCCATCAGCTGGAAAAAGCAGCAACACCACCCAGGAGCTGTGCACCAGTAAATCAGGTTGGGCACAGCACAGGAGTCACCCCTGCTTTCCCTTCCAGCTGTACCAAGGCATTCAGAACCGCAGGTGAATGCATTTCCTTACATTACAGGATGAGACAGGCAGTTCTTGTTAAAGCCTTCACTGAAAGGATCATCTGCAAAGTAACTGGGCACACTGAGGAGCTGTCACCACGGCCATGCTGCTGGCACAGACGCAGCACCAGGAGGACAGAGCACCACGTCCACAGCCAGGCTCTCCCTCAGCAGCTGGGGAAGGCTCCTGGGAAGTGTCTGACCAGGGAACTCATGTTCAAACCTGTGTGCTGCAGAGCAAGATAATCCTGAAGTGAGCTAAGTTAACAACCCATCTCCATTTTTTCTCTTCTTTAGCAGTGTCTCCTGTTCTGTAATCACAGACCCAGCCCTACAGGCTGCTGGAATACACACTACTTGCTCTCTGCACTTGGTCAATAATATTAAGCTCTCATAATGGACAGTCTTGCCATGTTTCTAACAGCATCAAAACACTTATTTACCTTTGAAATTGGCAATCAGTGTTAACAGGCACACTTCTGAGAATTCCTAATGTATCTTTAGGATCTTCAAGTGCTGCCAGGGCTTTTTTGGACACCATATATTCAATTTGTGCAGCAGAGGTTTCTTTGGCAGAAGAAACAGCAGCCCCTTCTGCACCAGGGTGGTGAAGATGGGGAGTATTTGCCTGCCATACAACTGACCTAAGGGAAAGGGAACTGGGAGACCTAGAATCCAAACAAACATCAGTGAAGATGTCAAAGTTTGGTGTTTCCAGAACTTAATGCACTAGATCCTCTGTTTTAATTAAAAATAAATGCTGGCTTCCATTTGGACTACCTTGGCAGACTCAGATCTTGGGGCTAGAGAGGCAGGTGCCTCCCAGCACAGACTAGGAACAGCAGAAAAAACACAGTTATTATTGGATGAAAACAATCTAAAATCATCAAACCCCAGAATCATTAGGGTTGGAAAATATCTCTAAGGTCATTGAGTCCAACTATGAACCCAGCACTGCCAGCTCCACCACTAAACCATATCCCCAAGTGCCACATCCACACACCTTCTGAACCATGCCCTGAGCAGCCTATTCCCATGCCTGGCCACTAAAATGTTACTCATGGAAATGAAAAAAGCCATCACTGCTCCTTTGCTTCTTTTGTGCTTTTAAATAAAAGAAAAAGAAATGAGAGACTAAACTTTTGAAAATAACATTAAAAAATAAAACATCCTTCTACTCCAACAGCTTAGGGATTTGTTTTCAAGCCTAAGCACTGAGGCTTGATTCCTACATCTGCCAGGAGGAATGTGAACATAGAATTCCTCTCCCAGATCAGAATCACAACCATCAAATAGCATTTTACAGCACAGCATTTTCAACTCCAGACTGCAGCACTTTGTATTCGTCCAGAGAACAGAAGAATGTCAACACTGAAACTGCAAATATTTTTTTCCTAAAAACATACAACAGCAAAGTGGTTAAGCACAGTCCACTAGGAAATGGATAATGGAAATTTAAATTACAGAGGCAAACAAAAGAGTTGAATGCTGCTCCACCTCTGCCTTGACAGATGGGCTGTCCCTTGACTGAGTTTGACCTGAATTTTCACTTACAAAGTAAAGTAAACAGAAACCCAAATCCAACTCTATTATATCACTGTTGTCATCTTACACATAGAATGAAGAGTTTAAGAAATATGTACATAAAAGACTCCTAATCCAAATAATAATAATAAAAAAATGCTTTATAGCTGTTTGCTCCTGACTTTAACTTCTCAGTATGCTTAGTTGAGCACACACATCAGGTTAGAAAATCAGTTCAAATTTAGTTAGAATTTCAACGTCGAACTATGCACCTTTATTTTACCAAACCGCAATTTAGTGTCTAACCTAAACAACCTTTTATTAAAAAAAAAAAAAAGAAAGGAAGGAACTCAAGTGCCTTTGTCTCATTATTCTGCAGATTTTGACAACTATGACAAGACAGGAAACCAAAAAGAGCAGAATTTCTTTCACATTCATTTCTTGCATCTTTTTCAGAGATTTTTTTTAATGCATGGAAGTGTTTGTGTTTGAATCTGTTATTGGATGTAAGGCTTAAGGCAAAACTATAACATTGTTCTGAACTAAAATGAAACCTGAATTCTATCTGAAATAGTATGAAGAAAAATCCAACTTTTTAAATAAAGAAAGTCTTTAAAAGGTTCAAATCAGATCCATAGCATCATTCTGTTTTGATGTTACTCCTTTTATTTTCATGAATATAACGCTTCTACACCAAAATCGTTTCTGAGCAAAAGTGGACCTGTCTCGAAGCCTACTGATGTTTGGCTGTTCAATTGTTGTCATTTCAGGTGTTTTCAAAAAGGTCTGTCCCTCCCTTTCCTCTTCCTTTGTCCCTTTTCCTTCCCTTTTGAGAAATGCGGAACCTCCAGGCTGAAAAGATATTTTATCAAAAACCTCCCCAGCTCTGTTCCCCTGACACAGCACGTCCAATCTCCCACATGCTTCTGCTCCTCTCCAAGTAATTCCTATTTACAGCCCTGCAGTCAGACTCCATAAATTAAACAACCTTAGTAATAAATTGGGCATCTTTGCCATTTCATTATAAATTAGGAGGCAGGATGAGGACGTGGCCCCTCTCCTCTGGTGGCCCTTGGTGGTGGTTACCTGACCCCTCCTGTTACCTGCAAGAATTGGGCAGTGGTGGAAGGCAAAGCCCTGGCAGACCAGCAGCTCAGAGCCCACTGTTAAAGCACATCTTGGGATATTCCTGTCCCTTGCCTCAGTTTTCCAGAAGTTTAATTTACAGTGGTGCTTGCTTAGCAGCGTTAGTAGAAATGGGAAGCATCAGCCAGGAAAATGCAGGAGCACAAATAAGGCACTTCTCTCCTGGTTTACAGCAGACACTTGGCTGCCTGCCAGCCCCCACTACCGGGTTATGCAAATGCATTTACTCTTCTTTATCAGTAGCCAAAATACCATCACTGTTGTAAGGCAACATCTGTAAGATCGGGGCTGCTCTTCAGAAGAATGGCAGCAAATCTGCTGCACAACAAAACCAGGAGGACACTTCCAGGGGATGCTTAGAGGGAGTCATTGTCAGGAGTATTTGATATCTGTGACACTCCAGCCCTGGAATTAAACACGGATTTGATTTTGGGCTGGATTTTTAGCTTTGAATTTTAGGTCCAAAAGGAGAAAGGAAAAGTGTGTGAGTGTCTGGATGCTGTAACATGACGTGACCTTTTCTCCTCTACTCAATCAATGGGTTTTGCTCTTGCATTTAGAGTAAGAGTAAAGGATGGGTCAGGCCCAGCTCTGCAGTAAACCTGAGACACAAGCTCAGCAGAAAAAGACTGCCAGGAGGTGGCTAATGGAGCTGTACACTCCCAAAAAAGGGCGTTAGATCAGCAAAAAACCCAGAAAGGAAAAAGGAAAAAGACAGCTCGATCAGGGATAGTCACTAAAACTAAAGTACCCTCTGCACTGTCATCCAGAAATTCAGTGTATAACACAGAAAACATATATAGAAAGTTTCCATTTCCATTATTAGAGCAAATATAGCAGTAAGTGTGTGAGGGCAGAGCAAGTGAAATTTTAATAAAATCAGGATTCCCCTCCCAGAGCCTCTGATAAGGAATGAGATACAAGAGGCAGGAGAAAGGTAACAAGTGTTAACAGACATAAACCTGCTACTGGTCACACTGTGGAATAAATCACAAGTGATTTCATTAAAGTCAAGCAGCTACATGAGCATAATATCTGTATATTTAGAATCAGCATCTATTAAGAGACGAGTAACAAAGTCAAGATGTTAGAAACTGCATTTTACAAAGCCTGACTTTTTTCCAACTGATAAAAAAAAATGCTCCATACTTGGCTATAGGTGTAATAGGAGTGGGTAAGAAAAAATGTTAGAATTCATATTTTCACTTCAGTGTGTGTGCAAAAACACTGCAGAAATTAACAGGGGTAGAGAATTGGATGTAAAATAACCCCTTCTCTCTGCCATTTGAGTTTGTGCAGGTGCCAGGAGCTATGGATTACTGAGAAACAGATTGATTTCTGCAAAATTCAAGAGCAGGATTTTTCAAGAACTTCTGATTTCCTTGGAAAACAGAACACAGTAAGACCTCCAGAATTCTGACTTTCTTAGAAGTCAATCAATTTATCAGTCATCTGTAGCTACTGGCTCCTACTCAAATCCAACCTGAAGTCAAACAGCAGAGCTCAGCTTAAATTTATGTGTGAGAAATAGGAAGAATAAATCTTTCCATTATTTGCTGCACATTACTGTAACCTTCACATTCAAATCAACCTATACAGACAAAGAGAAGTCATTAGGTAAAACATTAGATAAGGACAGAAATCAACAACCTCTATCAATGACAGGCATGCCAGTCACCTACCCTGTACCAGCACCCAAGAGTTATACCCAGGCTCCTCAGTAAGGATGACAATTCCAGCTTTACTCACTGATTTCTTTCCAAAATATACCTTCTAGCAGATTCACAAGGCCAAACTTTTCAGACTTATTTTATCCTGTATTGATTCGTAAGAATGAAGGAGTTTAAGCTGATGTAATCTTAGCCTCTTATACCAAATATATGCAGTACATGACTGAGAATGAAACCTCCCCCTCCCACAGCCAGGGCCCAGCAACAGCACAAAGTGATATATAATTCCATTTCCTCAAAACAACAACAACAACAACAAAAGACCTAGAAGAGTATTATTAAAAATATAAAATGAATTTAAACAGTCGCAAATCATAGAAGAATGCAAAATCTTCAACATATGCTAGAAAGGAATTAAATCAAGAAATGGTTCATAAAGAAAACACATAAAAAATTCCATTTAGAACTCAAGAACGGGGCTCATACACAGCGGTGCTGCCAGGCAGAGCCAGCGCTCCATCACACAAATCCGGTGGGGACGGCAGGGAGCGGGACCAGCCTTACCTCAGCGCTGCGGCTTTTCCATCGCTCCGTACACACCTGACCTGCCTGCTTTGGTAACCGATCTCCACCTCCCCGGCGCGGTGCTGGGGATGAGAGCCGGCAAGTCCGGGTGTGCTTCGCTCTCCAGAGTCCGAGCCCAAATCCAGCATAGTCCTCGCCGCCAGCTCCACGTCTGGAGGCTGGGCCGGCCGGCATTCGCCCCAGGGGCCCACGCGGAGGCTGTAGGTGCGCTCCTCCTCGCCGAGGGGACAGGCGGGAGCTCCGCACGCTCTGGATTCCGTCAGGTTGGGGCACGGGGCGCCCCCGTAGAGCGGAGGGGCGATGACCGCCCGCGTGCGGTGCTGCAGGCGGCCGGCGCAGGCCGCGCCGCACGGGGACCAGCCCGAGAAGCGGGACACGACGCAGTCCCGCGGGCAGGGCACCAGGCAGGCCTGCTCGGCGGGCGGCTGCGGGCTGAAGTACTCACAGATCTCGCTGGACACCGCGGTCCTGTTCAGCTTCTGCAGGCAGCGGACGCTGCGGCGCTGCAGCCCGTGCTGTGCGGTGACACAAAGCTCGGCTCCCGCCTCAGCGCCCGAGACCAGCCCGCACCTGTCCCATCCCGAAACCTCCCACTCGAACAGCTCCAGGTGCCAGTCGCAGACTTTAAAGCACCTCCGCTGGCTCTCGGGTTTGTCCTGCTGGTCGCAGTTGGCGTGGAACGTGGTCCAGCCCTCGGCGTGGGTGCACCAGACGGCCCGGCTGCGAACGCCCCCCGAGCCGCAGTCCCCGATGCAGCGGCCCCAGTGACCTGCAAGAGAGCGGCCGGTGAGATGCAATGGTCCACGCAATGCCCCACACAATGCCCCACGCGATCCTCCACACAACGCCCCACACAACGCCCCACGCAATGCTCCACACAACGCCCCACACAATGCCNTGCTCCACACAACGCCCCACACAATGCCCCACACAACGCCCCACACAACGCCCCACACAACGCCCCACGCAATGCTCCACACAACGCCCCACACAATGCCCCACACAACGCCCCACACAACGCCCCACACAACGCCCCACGCAATGCTCCACACAACGCCCCACACAATGCCCCACACAACGCCCCACGCAACGCCCCACACAACGCCCCATGCAACACCCCACGCAATGCTCCATGCAATGCTGCCCTTCCGGATCTGTCCTGACACCTCACAGAACATCGGACAACCACAAAGCCATAAAGTCACAATGGTTTGGGTTGGAAGGGACATAAAGCTCATCTCACCCCAACCCCCTGCCATGGTCAGGGACAGTTTCCACTTGTCCGAAGCCCCAGCCAACCTGGCCTTGGACACTTCCAGCCACAGCTTCTCTGAGCACCCTGTGCCAGGGCCTCAGCACCCTCTGATTAAAGAATTTCTTCCTAACACCTCACCTAAATCTTGCCTCTTAATTTAAATATGTTCCCCCTTCTCCTATCATTATCTACTCATGTTAAAAAATATAAATAATTTATAAAATATAAGCCGTATCCTGTCATGTAGTAAAAAGCAAATAACTATCAGCTGGTCCCTAAAATTGGTTAAATGCTTCCTAAAGGCTGCGAGTCGCTTCTCGACTCAGTGTACTCACATCACTGAATCACTCAGAGAAATTTGGGGAAAAAAGAAAATTCCTCACAGTGCTTCAAATTAAAGGCAAGCCTTTAATTTCTGCAGCAGTAGAATTCATCCCAAATGAATATTTAATTTCATTTGTACAAATTATTATTAAAATGATCATAAAAGAACAATCATCTAATAGGAAAAGGAAGTCAAGTTAGATAAGAGGAAAACAGTCTTAATAGAGCAATTAGTCAATAGAATAAACTGCACTGGGAAGCAGCAGAATCATCATCTAAAGGGATAAAACAGTGAGGATAAATACATGAAAATAATCACCCTCAAGGTACACTGAGTAAATCGTTTCCACTTGCAGCACGTGGCACTATGAGAGGTGGCAAAGCCATCATTCAGGAGGAGAAATTAAACCAAAATAAAACCCAGCAATGTAATTTCAGTTCTGGAGCACACGAACACACATACGTAACCCTATGAATGGTACTTGAGGATTTACAAGTGAAAGTAATCAGACAAGGCTAAACAGAACAATTTGTCTGTGAAAATATTATTCAATAAAAATCCACCAAATCAAAAAAAATACTGAGGGCTATAAAGTACGAAATTGCTGGCAAACTGAAGAGCAAAGGTAGAGAAAAGCACTCAAGTCGAATCTTAACTATTAAAGGGATTTTGATGATCATCTCAAGGGGGTGTTATCTCGTTCCTAGTTTAAAAACTTTCCAATACCTCATAAAAGAGCCATTTTGTTCAGTACAAACATTGCATATGTAATTCTTGCCTGAAAATACACTGCAACTGCCCTACCTTTTCTATTTTTTCAAGGCAGAAAATGAACTTGTAACAAATAAGTCGATTCATATTAAGCAATGCTATTGCAGTCAATTTTTTTTCCAATTGATTTTAAAACTACCGGAATCAGTTACATGTTCATAGTGCAAAACCAAACACACACAAAAAACAAAACCAGTCCCATAACAGCTGCAATTATAATCCCAGGTATTTTGTTCAGGCACTGGTGGTTTCGTTGGCAACCCCATTGTTCTTTCTCTGTGAAGAGAGGAGTTGATCCTCCAGAGACAGGGGCTTGACACTGTGTAATGAAAAATGAAAATAAATAAAAACTCCTGATGTTTTTATTTTTAGGAAAGGAGGGAAAGCAGATAGAAACTGGATATAACTAAACTTCTTTTCCAACAGATCCCACGTCCCTCCTGGCCCATCCTCCAGGCCAGGGCTGCAGCTCTGCCCTCAGAGAGGCACCTTTTGCAGTGGTGGACAGGCTGGGGCAAGAGGGGATTGCAGAGTCCTCGAGGTTTAGACAGCTCCAGCTTTTACTGAATCCCTCAGGCTATGTGCAAAAACCTTTGTCCTTTTTATGCCTCTGTTTCACACCAAAAGACATCAGCCTGAGGTAAGGACTCAGTCATGACAGGTATCTTGAATGGGAGAAGGCAGCATCAAACTCTAGCGTGCTCTACACGCTGTCCTACACTAATGACAGGCTTTCAACAGAATCCAGTGTGCTTAAAAACTAAGTAATAAAAAAAAAAAAATTTTAAATATGCTTTTGAAGTTCAGTTACAGGGAAGAGGTCCATTGACAACTTAAACATTTATCCTTGGCACTTCACCTTGATCTAACAAAATTTTCTTTTCTAATGCCACCGAGATTTGAAACCAGACATCAGGTTATGTAAATACTGTCATCTAAAGATAATAGTCAAAATTCTGACCTCAAGTCATGGGTGGTTTTTTATTAACAGAGAAAAGTAACAATGATTAAGCATCAGAACATAATTGTATCATGAACTTAATTATTTCTGTGCAGCACTTCAGCAAAGGCAGTTTAGTTTTTAGAGGTGTGGAAGTCTCAGTACAGGAGAAGTTCCATTTTCACCAGTTTCATTTAAAGCAAAAATTTTAAAAAAAAACCCTTTAGCATTGAACAGAACGACATTTTACACATAAATAGGACCTTGAAACACTTTAGACCAATCAAGGATTTACTATTTCTCAAGACAGTGAATTGCATTAAAAATAGCATTAGCAGGCCCCCCCCCCATGGAGGAATGCCAAGCAGTTGTAGCAGAGGAAATCACTCATCAAACCCACCACTGCTCTTTCCCTACTGCACAGAACTTGTCTCTTTAGTATTTTTTATACACTCCTGGGTGCTGCTCATGAACTGCTCTACTCATAAACAGCAGAATGACCACTCCTAACATTAACAGGATAGAGAGACACTACTCAGCTGAAGCCAGAAGCAAGAACTGGCCATTATTTAAAGTCAGATGTGAATTTAGAATGAAAAATTACCAAAAAAACCAAGCAAGAACTTGTAAGTAATTATACTGTCATCAGACACATTACAATTTGCAATTATTCCCTGGTAAACACGCTAAAAACAGAGCCTGCTCTTGGCATACCAGAAAAAGAAGCATGAAAAATAAGGTAAAAAATCAGATGCAAAACCCATTACTATAGATTTTTTTTCACTTCCTGACAATCTCCTCGGGACGTGGCAGTAAACTTATCTACAATGTTTCACTGCTTAGTTAAATATCCTGTTCAGTGGCTTAAGTGAAGAGAAAGCTCTAAATACTTCCTAGTCAATAGTCTACTTTGTAATTAGAATTTAATTATATTTAGAAGGCTCGTATCACATTTACACTTTTCTCAAAATATATCTGAGTCAATTAAAAGAAACATCTCAGCACAATGTGAATTATAATATTAACTTTGTTATAAACCCACTGGAATTTAGGCATCAGAAGCCAGAACTGCAGAAACATGCCTTACAACTCTCCATCTAGAATGGAAGGCCACTGGTAATTAAAGAAGAAGACTAAATAAGAGGAAATTAATTTCACTGTGATCTGTCTATAGAAAGTACAAAAATATGAAGATAAAGGATTGACAGGCTGTCTCCTATGTATTGTAAGCTAATCAGATACTGGCTGGATGTCTGATCTCAGCACAGCAGGACACGGATGGGAGAAACAGGCTGTGGATGTGCATGGAAACAGCTCCAAGCTGGCTGTAAGGGAAAACCTCACTGCTGTGAGGATAACCCTGGGAATAGGCTGCCCCAAAGGACAACAGAACCTCATCCTTGGAGGTTTCCAAGATCTGACTGAACAAACCTGGTGTGCATTCAGTGCTGAACCTGCTCTGTGATGAGGTTCAAGCAGGTGACCTCCTGTGGTGCTTTTCAACCTGGGTTTCTGTGTAGGAGCACCTAACTGAAAGCAAGGCTTTCTCCATCAGGATGCAAAAAAAAAGGCTTTTCACTAATAAATACCACTGAGACCTGCAAAATACCAAAAAACACACAGCAGCATGAATAAAGCCATTAGTTAACCAAGCCAAAGAGAAGTTCAACCAAATCACTATTTCCAAAAATGAGAAGTGAAACAAAACTTGCTGGGCTCACACAAAAATCCTAACAGATGAGGTGTTTTTGTTTATGAACAACTGTGAACAAAGACATGCCACTGTTTCTTCCAGGGCATCTGTAACACTACAAGCAATGACATGAAAGGGATTAATAAGTCAAGACAATCTGTTAAAGCAAAATTACACATTGTTCTGTTTCTCATCTTTTATCAGCCAGAAAGAGCTGCACTATCACCCCATACAGCTTCTCTAACCCCTTTCAAAACATGCAATAACACAGCAACTGGAGTTTATTTGATGCTCTGTGCACTGATTTGTTTCCCCTGCCTTCAAGACCTACCTACAAATGCACCGTAATTGTGTCTGAAAGGATGCAGTGACATCTGCTCTCTGACACACAGCTCACACACACATAAGGCAAGAAGGCTATACAGACAATAATTACATTTTACAGACAAAATAAAACACCAAACTTACAAAAGGAAACCCAAAAGAGCTGCTTATTAAGTATGTTAGTGCTTCATAAGGATTGCTAGAATAATTATGCTCTGTTTATTGTGACATTTTAGCTTAATTGAAACCATTTCACCATCAGAGAATTCATTCAATAATAAACATCTCCCACAATGACTCTGTCCCTGTTGCTATGCTCTGATTTGCAAACTTAGCAGAAGATGAGCAATCAGTAAAATAGAATATTGTGTTAGCAATTTCTATCAGACAATAGATATGCTCCAGTGAAGGAACACTGAAAAAATTAATGGACAACCATTGGAATACTCCTATTTTCTACCCATATTTACCTTCTCATTCAGTTCAAGTGTCACATTTAGGAGCAAGTGTTGAAGATCTTAGCAACTTGCTTTTGAACAGCATCTCCTAATTCTTACCCATCATAACAAAGAGGTACAACTTCATTTACTGAGGAGTAATTCCACCAGACAGGACGTAACTTCTCAAAATCCCTGCAGCATCCACTTTAATGGAATACTTCTGCTAGAAACATCCCAGAACCCCTCTGAATTCATCCTTCCACCAGAGCACGGTTATGGGAAGTGCAAAGCTCCAACTCAGCCTGTGAATTCTGAGAACAGGTAACAACTGACTCAGAGAACTCATGAGCCTTGATCCTAATGGCACTACAGCTAATTCATCTTCACTATTAGTAAGAGACAAAAAAAAATTCCACTAAATACATTTCATCAGAATAACTGGTTGTTTTATGAGAAAGTTTTATGAGATTTATGTAATTTTAATGTAATTTTATGAGAATTGTGCATGTTTTATGAGATTTGAACATATATTTATTTCTCATATGCCAAAACTGTCGAAGATCATACAAACTATAACACAGTTTCTCACCAACATTTTTTTTCTTAGCATGATACAAAGGCGTTGTAGTTCTTGGCACATTTTGCTAAGAAAAGTAATTCTAAAGATTTAGATAAGGATCCTACAGCCACATATTTTCTTGCAGACTGAACAGGCTAAAATCTTTGGAGTCTAGGATGCCAGATCTGAATGTTTCAGTATTTTCTAATACAAAGCAATGTTAGTATAGCTGTAGCTGGCTGAACTGCCCATTCCCTTGCTTTCTAAAAGAGCCCTCCTGTCTCTTTGCCCTGCATCTACTACCACATCTCACCCAAAATATGGATTATTTTCCTTCTCTATTCTTAACTGTCTCAATTATTTTCATATTTATTATTAACAGTAATTCATTAAATCCCTTTGTACTATAATCTGTATGGAAGATTCTATACAAAAGCCTATTGTTCTATTTGCAGTGTGTCACACAGGGCATAAAAAATTCCTCTGATTCCTGGGATTAATTTTAAATATATGCAGCACTTTTTTAAACTTTCATGACCTACACAAATGAGCAATTCAGCAGCTTAGTTATTCATCTTATTTCAGATATGAATAAATGTGAAATTTAGTGACTTACAGCCATGCAGCAGTTTGTTCCAATTTTACATTTCAGGTTTTTCCCTTATTATCCATATGCTATAACACTCAAGACACACTCCAGCAAGAAAGACATTCTGCAGCAGAATGTAATGAACACTGCTGTTTATGAAAATACAGAGATTTACTAACCCCTTGGCACTGGAAGGCAGGACTTCCCAATATTAAGAACTAATGTAAATGGTATTAGCTGAGCTACTCAATCATGTGCCCACACCCTGGAGACAGCCCAGGGAAAAATATTCTTTCCTTTCAACTCTCAATTAAAAATAGAAAAATAGAAAATACCCCCACACATTCCAAAACATTTCTGTCATATTCATCCAACACATTTTGAGGGTCTGTGAGAACAGATTTCAGGCCTTGACAGCAGTGGGTATTAGGATATGAGACTGTAATGTATATAAGCTTATGTACTGAAAAACAAAAAGAATAAATAGATCTTATCAACAGATTACAACCCTAAATTGTTTACTGCATATAAGATTAAAACCACCTCAGTACTGGATTATAAATAGCTATAATCAAACTCTGGCCTTTTTGGAATTCCAAACATCAATGGAAACCAATTCTTTTTAAAACATAATAGCCTCTGAAAGGCGTTTGTAAATGTTACCTGAAGAGCAAAAGAAACATTTCTTCAGTCACTCCAACCTGACTCTGGGGTTTGTAATCCCCAATAGGAACTGTTATTTCTCAGTGGAAAAAAACCCCCAAACCCAGAATCAACCCAAGACAGGTTACACAGCACCTCCTGTATCACAAAACACCATTTACCAGCAGGGACCGTGGGCACTGCTGGACACCCCTCTCAGCAGCACCTTCACCTTCTTCTGAGCCCCCAGACATGCTTAAATCTTTCCTCCAGTCCACAGAAATCTCAGATCCCTTCAAGCACAATGAAACAAGAAGCTGAGGAGGTCCACTCTGATATTTGAGGGAAGTAGAAGGAAGGGAGAGATATTTGTGAATGGGGTTATTTCTTACTTGGCTCCAGGAACTGGGTGATTCAGGAGTCTCTCCAGTTGGGTTTGGGTTGGAAGGGGCCATAAACATCATCTCATTCCAATTCCTGCCTTGGGCAAGGACACTTTCCACTGGACCAGGTAACACCAAGCCCTGTCCAGCCTGGCCTTGGACGCTTCCAGGGTTGGGGCAGCCACAGCTGCTCTGGGCACCCTGTGCCAGGGCCTCACCACCCGCACAGAACCCATGAAGAAAGTGAAGAATGGCACCCATGGACTCCTGAGGGAACCACAGTAGGAAACTTCTGTCAAAGGTTCACTGCTCTGAAACAAGGCCTTGGTGGGACAGCTGGGGGAGGGCACTGGCAGCAGTTCAACACCTGCTTATTTGAGCTACAAGACACAGAGAGAATTCTTATTTTAGTTCTGTAGGAATTCATTACCCAGCAAACACCAAAGATAGAACCCAACTCCTCTCCCAAATTGTTGCAACTGCAGTTTCTAATTTTCTTACACTTTCATGAAGCTTAAATTGTTTTTTCATTGAAATAACAGCAAAATTAAAAAATTGTTTCAGAGAAAAAAGTTGTGAAACATATAGCAATCTGCACACCTGCAAAACCTTTCTGAAGTATCCAAATTTACTTCACAAACACATTATCACAGAAACCCATGCATCCCCCTCCAGACATTCATTTTAAAGGAGAACTGTATTTTTTCTGCTTAGCTTCATCCTATTTCCAACTCACATATTTTATAACCTACCCCAGCCCAGAAGCCCACATACATTCTCAGCTACTATGGGATCAATATGCCATGGTAAAGGATTGGAAATCCAGAGCTGCACGTGGAGGTGCTACCAAGTCTGGTTGGGGTGAAACAGAGGAGCAGCTTCACCTGTCCCTCAGCCTCCTTAGAGCTGATGTATCTACAGATGTGTCCTGTGGGGAAGTTCCCCAGGTGGGACCTCTGGGAGCAGCCCCTGTCCCCTTGCTCTGGAGCAGAAGGGGGGCTGCCCACAGTGCTTGGAATAGGAAAGGTAAAACAGAAACATCATGTACTTCTACAGAAACACCTTCTCAACCATATGGGCCACTCATTATTCCTAATAAACATTACAGAAGAGCTATACAATGGGCAGGAGCCCCATGGAGTCCAACTGCTGCTAATTAGTATTTCTGCAAAGATGGAGAACACCTATAATAACGATTCCCTGGCAACAGCATAATTAATTCATGTGCAAAGTTCTATTTTTAAACATGTGCATTATCAATTCTATAAAAACTGGACAGAGGTTATTGTAGAACTCTACAAATTGCTTTTACTGGGCATTTTCACTTTATTTACAGTCCATATTTAGTTATCCCCTTTCAATTATTAATAATTAAATTTCCATTTACTCTAGACACTCCATATTCTCAAGAAAAAAGCGTTTTGGAAAAGCACAACTCGCTGTGCTGTGTGGAAATAGCTGTGCAGGAATAAACCAAATGAGAAGCTATGCCAACATGTGGAATGTGAGTGTTCTCCAGCAGTAAATCATTTTCACTGTCCCACAGACACTGGGAGGCCTGGCTGCTGACAGGAGGGTGGCTGAGCAAAGAGCTCAGAGCTCCAATTTCCAGTGCATAGCAGGGTGAAAGGTTTTGAGATGCCAGTGATTTTCCCTTCAGGGAAGAAGGACAGGCATATAGCACAAACAAAACAAACAAACCCCAAACCAAACCAAACAAACAAAGAAAGCTAAATCCAGCCCTCAAAAGTTCAGTTTGGAGGGGGAAAATAATTAATGTAATAGGAAAGCAAGAACAAAGACAATAATGTCCTAATTGAAATACACTCCCATCACATCATAAATTCTGCTTCTTTACAGCAGAACAGAATACTAAAATGCTTCAGTTTGCACTCAGGGAACATGATTGCAGTACCTCATTCAGGCTTGCAGGTGTTAAGATAAGAAAAATCTTGGGAATCTTGTGCCAAGAATTACAAAATATAACTATGCACATCATATCTGGAAGAGTATGTGAAGAAACAAAAATCTCCATCCCATCTGGAGGCAGATTTTGCCAGGCATCATTCCAAACGACTGCACAGGCAGGTAAGTGAGAGCAAAATATGGTCAGATTGAGATCTGAACATCAGGCTAGACTGAGATCCAGGGATCGTGTGAAGGGGTTGTATTAACCCATGAAATTTGCTACTAGTTTTAATTTTAATTTAGTTTTTTCCTCTTCCAGCTGAGATTGATTCCATGGAGCAAAAGCCAGTAATGCTCTAAGGATGAACAGAGGAGAGAACCATAGGTTGGGCCATAAATTGTGTCAGGCCCTTACCAGGAGCCCAAGAGTTGCAAGTCCTGCAAGGTGCTAGCCCACAGTCCGGGCTGGGAACAAGCACCTTTAGGGGAAGGGGCAGAGTCTGGGATGCTTTTTTTCAATATCTGCACTTCTGAAATAAAGAAAGCTGGAAATAGAACATGGGTTCCAGTAAGTTAAAGATGGAAGTGTTCAAACATCAAACTGCACCCTGAAGTTACCCAGGGGTCAGCCTTACCAGACTGGTAGATCTTCGCTACCTCTTTGGCAGGTGTTTTGCTCACACTATACTGAATTTATAGTGGTTTTGCATTTCTGAATAGCCTTCATCTATCAGTGAAATCCCAACAGATGGACACCTTTACTCACATTTTCACAGCTTCGGTACAAGGGATAAAACCACCTCCTCTGAGATGTTTAACCAGCTGATAATACCTAATCCTGAGGCTGGTTTTGCTAGCACAGCCCCACAATTCTTTCAAAGACCACTACCAGATGTGGCAGGCAGCATTCAGGTTTTCTGTTTGCTGAGCAGAGATGAACAATCTTGAACTTGGAAATCTGATCGCTGCTGCCATAAAAGATCTCACGCCCTGATTTTTTTTAAATAAAAGAATGGTGACATGGGAAAATATCAGTTACAGATGCACACATGCTGTACATGTATTTCACATCCCAACAAAGGCATCTGCTGTCACAATGTTAGCCCACACTTTGCAACTGAAGATTTTTCAGAAACAGACGTTCTTACACATAAGTAATCATTTAACAAGGCCTCAGAAAATGCAGCCCTTAATAGATTTAATTAACAGGTTAATGATGTGCATAGCATGCATGCTCTCAAAAGCAAAGATTTTCACATTAAGCCTGTTTCTGTTTCACAGAAGCAGCTTTCTGTAGAATATCTGTGCTAATGTAATTACACATCTGGCACTTCTGCTGCTTTCAATTGCAGAGATATTTACAAACAGTGCTAGTAATTTGCACAAGAGCACCTATCTGTTCTACTGTTTTACACTACAAATAAAGATATTTGCATGAAAATCCAACTGGAAAGAGTCCTCTTTTGTACTCCTCAGTGGTTCTATTGAATATATAAAATGATCATTTAGCCTGCACAATAAATCTAACACACTGATGTCACGGCTGCCTGAGATACTTGCATAAACTAAGCCTGCCTGAGGTTCACCTTGATATAAAGGGGTCAAGTAAAAATTTTTAGATAATTTTAAATTGAACATCAGCCCTGGTAATCATCTCCGGTCCCCTGTGCCACCACATGCCAAAACTAATGTTTTAAAATATAATTTCTTGGCAATGTTCATTCATCATCCTCACTGTAACTGGGAAATGATCAAACACCAGGCCAGAAAAAATGGAAATCCCACATTATCTCTACCAGTATTGTCAAGATAATGCAGTGGTTATTAATTTAAATACACCTCAAAGAACTATCACAACTTCAAACACGATTCAAGAAGATAAAAGGCCATTCCTGCCTCAAGCTGCTTTCAGTTCAATTTAGGTCACATTTAGGTTCATCAGATAGCACCTGAAATCCCTCAACTTACTAAATATTGACAGAAGATGTTGCTGCCCCAGTGTTTAATCAAAGGAGTGGATGAGCCCAAAGCCCTGACTGAGAGGAGATGCTATCAAAGGAACCTTCCAACACCTGCTCAAGCTCAGGAATGGCAGAAAAGATAAGCCAAGACAAATATCCCTTTCCCCTTCATATGGTAAGACACATCTGATTAGGAAAAATCATAAATTATTTAATAAGAGGAAAATTATATATGTGTGAATGTGCATAATGTACATAACTGATGTCAAATATTTAAGTACACACAGACATATAAATATGTGCTGTGAGATATTTACATCCAAATAATCCCATTTTGCTCACATTTTGGAATAAATGGGTTTTTTTCATTTTTCAAACAGTGTTTTCCTGCTCAGTCTGTACCCAACACACCAGAGGCATATGTAAAATGTCAGGATTGCCATGCCATGAGCTCTCAAATACTGGAGCCAGCTCCTAACCCTTCCCACAGAAGACACTTCCAGTGCCTTGGAGGTCACGATGGAGGCGGTGGATACCTCTGAAGATCAAATTATGACAGACAATGAGCAAAACACTGAAATCTGGTAACCTAATTATTCCAAATCCCCTGAGAGGAATGCAGACAGGGAGAATGAGGAGTGATTTTGGGGAATAGGGCAATAAAAACACTTAGCTAATAATCCTGAACCACAGATTTTGAGTGGCTTTTAGTTTTGCTGCTTTCGTATGAGTAAGCTGTTTCCATATGAACCAGCTCATTAGCATGCCCCAGCTGGGTCATTAACCAGTACATGAAGATTCAGTATCACCACAGGAAAACAATAAACTGCTACAGAAAGAAATTCCTCAAGAAATGGCGAGGACAATCCGGGCTCTCCCAGAAGGAAATCCAGCTCTTGGTCTTCTCCCCTGGTTTAAAGAATTTCCAAGTTCAGAGCAGAGTTTGTGTAACCATCCACCAGCCACAGGAAACCTTTCCACACCCACAGCAGATGGGGAACACTCAGCTGTAGACAAATCAGTCTGGTACTTCTGTGAAATGAGAAAAATTGGCTTTCCCACTAAGGATACTGACATAACTGCTCTTAATTGAGTTTTAATTCCACTAGGAGTTCTTTAATTCAATGAAGCCACTTGGAAACAGTATTCTATTAAAAATGTCTATTCCTTTCTTATGATTCCCATAATAATATATCAGAATATTCTGAGGTAAATAAAGACAATTTGATTTGGGATCCTTTGAACAGTAAGCCATATATTTTACATATACAAAGAGAAATGATTGGTCAAATGCAAAAATCAATGAAGAAAAGGGAGCTAAGAAAATGCAATCCATATTCATTACATGTTTAAAACGTTTACAGTCTGCCCTGAAGTTTAGAAATTCAAGATATTCATCATCTTTGAAAACTGATCTTAAATGACTTCTACTCCTTCTGCGATGATGCACAAAGATTTTTAGTTTATATCTAATCTTGATACTGCTGCACATATAGAAAGGGTGTTCCAAAAAGCATAAACAGAAAGCAAAAACAGGCTGTATAAGGCTAATAATCTGCATAAACTTCAGGTCTTTTTAAAACGAACAAGAATTCTCATTTCTTTAAACAATATTTACTGTTTACAAGATGTGTTTTTTAAAAATCCTTTCTTAAAGCTGGTATGCTGAATTTAAACTGTTTCTACTTTAATGTCTGAAGAACAGAGAAGAGGAAAACACCTCCTGACCTCTGAGCTTGGTCACTCTAAGGCAATGTAGGCTGCATTGTCATAAGTTCTTTTACTTAAAGACAATTAAGTTTTGTTGTCCCATCACTTCCCAAACTACTTCACTTTACCATATTCCCATTCTCCCAAGTATTCTCACTTAAACCAATAAACACTCTTGACAGGCAAACTAAGCAACTAAATACTCTTCCACGGTCATTTTTACTCATGCAAAACCACAGAATTAATGGTTGCTCAGTCACCATCTCCATTTATCTAAATTTGCCTGGTTATAACAGTTGCTGCCCGAAGAATCTTCCCCTGCTAATGACGGATGTGTGACCACACACCATATCCACAGACAGCCTTATTTATTTCCACAAGCCATCAGTTTGCAGCAGACTATGAAAGCAGAAGCTTCCCACCATGTGTCCAGAAAGCCTCACACCAAACTTTGCAGTAAAGAGACAATAAACAGTGTATGCACTCCTTCATTGCCCTGTATCTTCCTGGCCCTTCAGGACAGCTTCCCGCAGGATCCTAGAGAAGAAACCATCAACACCAGCAACACATTTCTCCTGGGAGAAGACTCCAGTGCTGACAAGCCACCACCTCCCCAGGGTGACAGCCCCAGCCTCGGGATGGGTGGGAGCAAGGGGACAGTAACACCAGGAAAGGTGTAGGAGGTGGGAACTGTGTAACTTGAACTGCATTGCTCTTCTCCTCCGTAATGATCAGGTCTGGACTAACAATGCTGACCCTCACAGCTTCAGCCACATCACCATTAATTAACTGGCTTTATTTATCACTTCCTCCTTGACCAAGAGGAGAAAAAATTTGCCTTGCAACACATTGACTCATATTAGAGATGGACTCTCCTTCTCAGTCCATGTAGATCTGTGTGTTTTTATTCCTGGAACTGCAGTCCCAAATCCTACTGGGACTGCAGTGAACCAGGAACAGGGAACCAAGCTCTCCCAGACAGCTCAGGCAGAGAACTGTGCCACAACTGGTAAACACTTAAGTGCCTGCTGTAATGCAACAGATTCAAATCCTGAGTCCAGGGAATAAATCAGCCTCAATAAATAGAAATAAAGATGTTTTGCATCAGCCCTCACAGTCTTTACATTTATTAGGTACTGCAATGCCTTGGAAAAACAAGTCACTATGGCTCCCTGACTACAAAGTTCAGAGTCTTGGGTATTGCAACAGACCTTAATCTTTTCAAATAATTCATTTCACATGTATTAGCTGAAGAACACTATGTATAACAAAGAGACTTATGATAGAAACAGATTTTTTTTTTTTAAATTACCAACTAATCAGAACGTTTTATAAATTCTTCCTTAGATTAAGGATGTACTAAAGTCCTTCTCAAGTTTCATATGTGAATAAACCCATCCATAACAATAAGTCTGTAAGGCTTTCTATATTCATAATTTTTGGGAAAAACAGATTTTCCCCATCAAAACTTTGGTGAGGCTTGAAAAACACCTTTTTAGGCTCACCTCAAAAAACCTTTAAAAATCACACAATTATAATGATATTGCTTATACAAGCTACATTAAAATATTAACTCAGCATCAAGAATATATAAAAAGGGCATGCAGCAGTAACAATGGCATGTGCCATCAGGCCAACAGGGATTACAGCATTCAACAGCTGGACCATTAGAACAAGACACTGGGTGCCAATCACACTGATAAAAAATAAAGGGGGATTTACTGATCACCATGCCCCAGGGAGGAGGAAGAACAGCTGCTATTTCCTGCTGAATCCATCATATTTCCTCTCTTCAGGGAATTCAAGCCCCAGACAAATAAATTGCTTGGGCAGGCACAAGAATTCCTTTTTTTCCAGTCTATTTTTGTGTATGTGTTTGCCAGCTCAAGGAGAAAAACACTTTTACAGCAAGACTGAGTATCTCTCCCTGCAACATCCATGTTCTTCACTCAGGGGATTTGCAGTGTCAGGACCAGCAGACACTTGACAGGAGCATCCATGGCATTATCTTCCAAAGGGAAACAGGGACAAACTGGTCTCTATTATGTCAATTTGAGGTGAAGAGAGTCTTCATTCCTACTCCATTTTTCATTTAACTCTGTCCTACATTCTGGATGCTGAACTAACTGCTAAGTTTCACTGATGAACCTCACTTTGCCAAGAAACATTTTCCAGTAACTTCTCTGAATTGCCAAATGGGTACCAGGCTGTTATATATTTTTTTTTTTTTTAAGAAGTCACAGGAAAGAATTCCGTATCGACTCGGACTCGCTTCCCACTGATGCCTAATCCATACTGCAATAACAATGTAAATTATCTCTGAGGAGTGGTTAGCCACTGTGGTCAGATCACATTGCAGGCAGACAAGCTCAACCAATACGTAAACTGTGAGGGAGAATGGTAAATGTGCTGATTATGTAAATGGAATTGTTTGAAGTCAAAGATGCGGGCCTGTATTTCACTGATAAAATGTGTAAAATAGGAAAAAAACACTGCATAAGCAATTAAATTTAACTTTCTAATCAATAAAAGGCAAACTGGGACCTAAATCCACTTTATGAGATTTAGGAATCAAAGTCTTCCTGCAACTCAAAGACAGCTGTGATGCCCATTTGACTAGAGGGGAACTTACTGCAAGACAAAAATGTCACATTCTATCTCGATTCCACACACCAGAGAGTCATGGGTTAGATTAAGATAATTTGGTGTAATGATGCTCCTGATCTTTAGTTCTGGCTGGCATTCCTTGTAAATAAAGCTGTATTCTCAGTGCTTTTGATGGCAGCATCTCACAGGAGTTTGACAGATGAGCTCACCTGTCTTTGGTAACGTTTTGGGTTCATTTTTTGTAGGTCAAGTATTTCTCCAAGAACTCCAGAGGTAGGCAGCACATTGTGCCTTTAAACTTGCACTTCATTTCAAACATTTCCATGTTGGCAGAACTTGGGCTGTTACCAACGTGGCCAGAACTGCAAAGCATCGATTCTCCCACCCTGTCCTGTGTGGAGGCCACACAAAACCCAAACGTGGTGGCCCAACACAGAGCCAGAGCACGGCTTTGATTTCACTGCTGGCTGCCAGACACAGACTCCACTTCATTTTTCTTCCTCTCCTCATTCATCTTTTTCATACAACCATAGAATAGTTTGGGTTGGAGGGATTTTAAAGACCATCTCATTCCAACCCCTGCCATGGGCAGGGACACTTTCTACTAGATCTACTAAGTTTAGGTTGCTCCAAGCTGGCCTAAAACACTTCCAGGGGCATCCACAACTTCTCTGGCACTTTTTCACTGTCCCAGTGCCTCACCACCCTCACAGGAAAGAAATCTCACTTTTCTATGTTGCCACTGAAACATGGCACAATCACAATCTGCCACCAAACACGAACTCCTCTGCTTCACAGAACTCACAAAATTCAGCAGTTTCTACAGACACTGCTTATGCCAAGCTTCTTCTTTACCATTACCTGGGAATTGCTGCTCTATATTTTACCTGCCATGAACTGCAGCTTTATCCATTTCTCTACTTTGTGCAGGGTCACAGTCTTACTGAAACAACAAATACCTTTACTGGTGACATTTCCACATATGAAAACCACTGGGGAACTACGCACAACAAATGCACATAAACACACCCAGAGGTGTCTACTGATGCAGGAATAACTGAGAATTTACATTTCAGAAATTTAAATCTACAACACACAGGTGGGGCTGCAATGGTCAGGCTTCAGTCTGAAAAGCAGCAAATGACCACCATCTGCAAGGCCTCTGATAGTTCCCTAATTAATGATTAAGATTGCATTTGCTTCAGCATAATTTTGTGCTTTTATAGAGATATTTTATTTGATTATAATTATCACAGACTGGAGAAGTTTATTAGGGCCAATCATTTCTTAATGCAATTAAAACCCCAGGGGAACAATACAAAGTAATTTTCATTGGTGATGAGAGCTTATAACCGAAAGGGAGCCTACTTATTGATCACAATGATTCCAAATTATAAAATTAAAACCGATTGCATGAATTTTCCAATAGTTTTTTTGTTAATACCTGAGTTAAAACAACCAGTTTGTGTTAGAAGTGGCAGAATGAGCTGATCTTTGGGCTCCTTCTGGCTCCTCTGTATTCACCTCTTTGGGGAAGGGATTTTGCAGCCTTTTTCTCCTCCTGGATGAAATCACCCAGTCTCAAAATAGCTCTCTGGGCTATTGCCTCTGCCTCCCAGCCCTGTTAACACAACACCTCTAATTCTTTCCCTTCCACAACACTGTGACACTTCCCATTAAAATGAGTCCAAAAACCATTTCTCCACAGCACAAATAATTATTCTTTCACCCAAAGGTATTAACATGGAGATTGGAGGGTAAAAACAGTAAGAAGTGTCTATGAATGGATTCTATGTACATATACCTTATCCTATTCTTTTATACATTTTTAGAATACCTCCACCTCAGTGCTGGTAAAACAAATTATTCTCTTCCCCATTCTGTCATTCTCTCTCTATTGTCAGCCTAAAGGTGCTCCTTTTCTTTCTCTGCCCAGACAAGAGCCTTTCAGGGTTTAGCATGCTCCTTACTCCAAGACCTGCTTAAGAAAAGCAATACACAGCACACTGATGGGTGCCACAATGTGATTTATTTCCATTGCACAGTTCCCCACCGTTTCCCCTGAGAACCCAAGTAATCACTGTGAGAACATCTCATCACTGCCACTGGTTTAGCCCCATTTGCTCCCCCTTAAGAGAGCCTTTTGATTTACCATCTTGCATTTAAGCAAGATAATATAGCATGTTCCAAATTCCACTATAGTATTCTAAAAAAAATTGTTCAATTTTGAGAAATAATGTTTAGCTAGTCAATCTGCACTGGATGGCTGTCTGCACTGCTGTTTCCAAACAATATAGATAACATCCTACCATTCCTTACATCACACTATTTAAGCATTTTGTAGTTCTGATAAATGAGACCCAGTATCTGACATGCCACACAAAAACTGGAAATAAACTACCCTAAAAAATTTTAAAAAAAAAAAAAAAGAGTTGTAAAGAAAATGTCTTTCATTTTCTTAGCAAAACAGACCAAAGAAAATAGCCTGTAGAGGAATAAAAGGCAGATCAGGGAAATACCAGCCAGCATTATCAAAGTGAATAACCTGAATAACCTTTCTCCAGGCAGCTACACCCTTCTGCTGGGATATTTCCAGTAGGACAGGCCTTCCACCAGCAGGTACAAGCAGGGGCACCCAGAGCCAGGACACCTTCACTGCCATCAGCCACCTCACAGGAACCAAGGAGAGCCACAGAGGCACAGTGGAGAAAGGCTGATTTCTATATAAATCAGCTTCCCCTGATTGTTCTTATGAATTACATAAGAGAAATATCAGAAAAGCCAACTGTGACTGGCACTGAACAATTTTTGTAAGTGTGCTTAATAGCACAGAATACAGGCATTTCTTCCTGCATCAATATTCCGCTGCAAAAGCTTTTCTCCCGAGGCTTAGAGAAATCCTTCCTCCCCTAATCCTGTTTTCCAGTGACAACTTAAGAACTGAAATGGCAATAATTTCCCATCTCCAGTGCTAATTCACTAACTGCCAAACCTCTTTTTTCCCTCTGCTGTTCTACTCAGCAGGGCTCTGTATCCTCACAGAACACGAGTTTGAACTGCTCAGCTCAGTGAGAGGCAGCATGGACAGGTAGAGAAGGATGGGGAACCATTTCTTCTTAAATTACCCATTTGCTGATTTTTAATTTCTACTCTTTGGAAAGAATACCAAAATCATCTTGGATCAAGGCCACTTAGCTCAAGGCAGTGATGCTAAAAACTCTCCAGCCCCACTGAACACCCAAGACTGGGCTCCGTGTGTCACAGAACAGAAGTTTACAGTCATTTGCAAAATACTGAATACCTATTAATTTCAAATGCTTATTAAAAAAAAAAAAAAAAGGCTTCCTCTAATAAATCAGCACTGTCTGTGTTTGTCAATTTATTTGCAGCAGCTCATACACCACCGAGACCTGCACTGGCAGCAGCCTTGCACTGCATTAACCACTCTTGTGCTGTTAACCACACTTGTCAATTGTGAACTGCAACAATTAGAATGCTGCTTGATCTTTAAACATTTCAGAACTAATAAATCAGTGAGATAGATATATATATTTATACATGTATGATGAAGTCTTAGAACAGGATACACACTCGCTTCAGACTTCAAGTCTCAAATAATTCTGCATAGCAGACACTTTAAGGGCAGGTTAAGTACTTTTTCTTTTATATGACTGGTGCCAGATCTGAACCAGAATACTATTTCATCCCAAAATGGAACACTGAACAGTCTGAGTCAATGCCTGTGAAAGTCACTGGAATGCTTAGATACATTTGTTCTGTATTTTTATGATAAAAAAAGAAAAATTCTATGCCTGCAGTGTGACTCAGTGTCAATTAGACACTAACACCTCAGGCATTTTCCTTCTGGTTTGATACTCAACTCCACAAATGTAAGTTCAAAGGGAAGAGTTTTTCCAAGCCCACATTTGGGCATATCACGTGTTTCCTATGAAATGGTAATCACCTTGTAGTAGTGCCTAGCGTAGAAACAAAAATGAACCAGTGTTTTCATAGGGCCAAATATTATATTTAAATGTCCTCTATAGATATTTGGGAATTTGCAGCCACCTGCAGCCTGCAATTCACTTTTGTTACAGGTATTCTGTGAACTGGCTTTAATGAGAGTGCAGATGGAGGAAGAATCACACAGAACTAATTTTTATTAACTAGATGTCAGGACTTAGAGACAAGCCTGTGATAGATACCTGTAATATTTTTGCAAGAACAAAACCCTACTGCTGGCAGGATGGGGTGGGTATGAACATGCACTGACTGGTCATAAAGGGCCCTCAAGGGAAGAGCCCTCAATGGTTAATTGAGAGCAATCAGCTTCTCCAGCAGCAAACTGGGAGCACCCAGGTCATGGCCACATGGGGACCTTCTGCCCAGACAGACACAGCTGAGGTTAAAGACAGTCTTTACATAAAGCTCTGAATTTTCCCACTCTTTCTGTAGGAATATATACATTTAACTCACCATTCAAATAGTGTTTTGTAGGTATTACCTCAGAAATCCTTACTTTCAAGAGGCATATCCCATTAATTACCTGGAATGTTTTTAAGCCCAATAAGTAGATACCAAAATGGTCTGTCAGTACAAAATGCTGCAAACTGGGCAGGTTCATGGGAATAGATGGGGAAACACTTAATTCACTACAAGATGGTAAACCAGGTGGAAAAGGAAAAGGAAAAGGAAAAGGAAAAGGAAAAGGAAAAGGAAAAGGAAAAGGAAAAGGAAAAGGAAAAGGAAAAGGAAAAGGAAAAGGAAAAGGAAAAGGAAAAGGAAAAGGAAAAGGAAAAGGAAAAGGAAAAGGAAAAGGAAAAGGATGCACATGCCTTCCATTGTGAACAGCTGAGCAGAAACCAAACTATCAGAGCTGCTTGAATCCGAGTTTAAATTGTGATTTCCACTTCTGAAATCTTGCCACTACCCATCCACACCAAACATTAAGTTTCTAATTAAATAGCACAGATTTCACCCAGAGTTCTGCCCTAGCAGTGCTATTCTCAATCTCTCTTTGCCCCTCAGAAAAAGTCCACTAACATTCAACTGTTTGTATCTTAACTGCCCCAACCTCGCAAGAAATATTCTACCAGCAGAGATCAACTGGATGTACCAGTATAGCAAAATCCCTCATTCTCCATCTTAAATTGATTCTTTTCTCCTTCATACATATAATCTCTTAAGCCCTACATTCAGTATTTTTGCACAGCCTATAATGTGTTCCTAAGACACACACACAGCAGCTCCAAACTCATTCCCTGCTCTTCACCATGAAGTGCAGCTCAGTACAAAAGAACAAACACCTCATTTTCACTGGAGACCCAGGGAAGGAGATCCCACATGGCCACAGCTGCAGGGGACTGCCTCAAACAGTGAAAACTGCCTCAACAGAAAACTTCAACCATCCACATTATTTTTGTTCCATACCCAGCCCCTGAGCTGGAGAAAACACACATTAGCATCTAGTCTGAGACAGAAAAACCCAGAAAATATTTTTGGCAAAGTAATACTTGTATTGTTCAACCCAATTTATAGTCATAATAAATAAAGAGATCATACAATAGTCAGCCTTATTTTCACTGCTGTTTAACTTTTTCTGACCAGTGCATAGCAGGAAATAACTGCACCCCCAAAAAGGTTGGTACACTTTTCTAAAGTTCGTTTTCCTCTTATTTCACTCAATTCCAAATCCTCCTGCAATGACAGGTGTCACAAGAGGAAACAGGAACTTTTTTTTAATTGGTCCTCTCAGCCTAGCAGGAATTGTCAGAGTGCAGGGAGGCTTTTTTGACAGCATTTTTATGTACAATACTTTCATCATTTAAGAAGGTCTGGAATGTTGTGAGGATCATTATCACATGACGAAGAATATTAGGCAAAGCTTTTTATCTTGGCTGCTATTAAGTGCTCTTTTATTGCTGTATCAATCAACCAAATGCTTTCCAAAGTCTGGTGTAAAACAGCATGTTGGTGGAGCAGGCAAAGCTGACAGTGGGTGAAACTGTAATCTGTTTACATCTTTGGACTTGATGGTTTTTGCTGCTGGTGAGGCATTTCCTAAATCTTTCATTATTGTAAGAGAAAAATGAAAATGAGTAAGAGGTTGTCTGGTGTGCAGGTGAATCCTTGAAAACTTTGAATACCAAAAATGGAGCCCATAAAAACAGTACTAAAATAACTTTATATGTTTAAGCTGTAGGAGGAAGACAAGAAGGAGATAAGAACAACTTTGGAAATAAATGGAGCAAAACTGTGATGATGCAGATGGGAGGGAACCAAAAAGAAGATGGAAGGATGATTTCCCATGAAGTTTTTATAAATTAGGCGAAAAGAAAAAAAAAAAAAACCCTTGGATTTTGAGTTAAGAGCTTCAGACTTCAAATTCAACAAACATAATTATGGTTTTCCATGCTAATAACAAGGCCCAATGCTGCTCCCTTCAAGCAGTTCAGTGCTTCTGTCACGCTGCAAGATGAAGCACAATCAGCTGCTTTTATTAGAAATGGTTGCTTTCTTCCCCAAAAACTGAATGTTCAGCAAAAAGTAACAAAATGCTATTTATTAATACACTCCATGAAACTTTACAGTACAGGGGGAAAAAAACAACCAGTAAGTCAGGTGCATTTCTTTAACTAAATGCATCATGCAAAACACTGAGTATTTAAATGCACAAGTATATTGGCTCTGGCTGAGATGCAGCACTTTGAAAGTTTCAAAGCAGCATCTTGAAACAGATGGGTCACTGGTTATAGAAGTTTGCTGCAGATGGAGAATTACTACAAATACTTTAGAACTTTACACTTGGATTAAAACTTTGCATAGAATACAAAGAATTTTCTCTCACAACATCGCTCTGTTCTTAAAAAGAGACCTTGTTGCAATTATTTTGCAACGTCAGAAAACTTTAGTTCCCCAAAGAAATGCCCTGCATATACTAAAAATACACCTCTGTTCAAAGCTTCCCTCTCCATGAAGGGAAGAACATCCAGCATCTTCCATTCTCTGCCCCCTGCATCACACATTTGCCACCACACTTGTGTGAGCTCGAGCCCTTCACACAGCAAGAGTTTGCAGAAGCTTAAAGCAGCAGCAGCTGGTCAGGTGAAAATCATCTCCTGCTGCTGCAGGGCTGGTCCCACAGCCAGCGCTCCTCAGGCAGCACCACAGCAGCAGAGTTCAGAGCTGGAGATGTCTGTGAAGGCTCCACCACCAGTCCCACAGCTGGAACAAGGCTGGCACTGGGATAACCCCACCTCACACTGGTGAGGGCCTTGGGATGCTGCCATTATGGAGCTGCATTTCTCCAAATGCTGCTGCCCTGATCTAAAGCTCTGAGTAGGATGATTTGGAGCCCTGAAGCGTGCAAAGCCCAGCTGCTCCTCACAATGCAGGAAAAGCCCTCCTTAGACTATTTTACAAGCCATCATTTTTTATCTCTTTCCCTCATATATATCAGAGACTGCATGTTGCTTTTCATCAACTGCCTTTTATTAAGCCTACCACCAGTTTTATCAGTAAATTCTACCGTATATAAAAGTTTTGTGTACTTCACAGTGCAGCTATTTTGTATCTGATTTTATCTCTGACTAGATGGGTTGTTCAGAAAATTTCAGATAGGACACCTGCTTTACAAATGAATTAACAAACAGCAATAGCTTTGGAAGATCACGGGTAAAACGTGAGAGAGACTCAGAGGTTCAGTCATTTTACTGCTCCTAAAGGCAACTCATTCTCACCAGGCAGTGGTTCACCAGACTGCTCATACCCCTCTGAAGTATGAAGGACTAAATGCCTGCCTTTATTTCCTGGGCTTAAATGTCATGGGAACAGAGACAGAAATGATAGTATGTGCTTTCATTATTAAATTTTTGCAAAATTACTGAGCTACAGGTTATATCAAAAGAAACTGCTCCCCAGCAGGTGCATTCTGCTGTAGCCATCTCCATCACCTCCTTACATTTGTGATAAAACAATTTTACAAGAGCTTGTTACACTGTAATATTTGTATTAAAACACCTGGAGTACACCGAAGCACACATTACTCTCCTGAAAGGTCATAAACCAAAATTTTCAAGGCCAATTTTTACTGTCTGTCAACTCCAAATTATTCCACAACCTGAAAGCGTGAGGAAATTCAGAATGAATTCAGAGGTGTGCTGCTATCAGAGGTGGGGTTCTCACACACAGAGGTTCTGTCTCCGTCATTCCTCCAAGTAAAGAAAAATCAGAATTCCCAGAGGCTGAGAATAACATTAACCTCCCGAATCACATGGAACAGCAGCGAGCACAAGGAAACCCCACAACACCCAGCCACCCACCCTCAGCAGGGCATGAGGTGAGATGTCCTCTGACACTGCAGAAGTCCCACAAAATATGCAATGAAAAAATATTTTTTCACTGTAATATATGAATGCCTAACACTAATGGCAGTAAATCAGTAAACATCATTTAAATTGTCAAGCTGTAACAACCTTCATCCCCTAAAAGTGCTCTTCAAAGCCATGTTTGCACAAATTAACCAGGGCAAGGCTACAATGATGCATTGGTGAACTTGCAGTGAGATGAGTAAACACAGTAGGAGAGTCTAAATATGAAAATACTTCCCATAATACTGTTTGAATTACAGGCTAATTAGGTGCTTTTTTAATGTATCTTGTCAAACATTTGGCTCAGGCTAACATACAACTGTGGCCTTGTTAGAAGTAATTCATTCACCACAGACTTCAGCTGCGAAGGAGGAAGAGTCTAAAGTTTCAACTTAATAATTCATTTGCAATTTTTAAATACTGCATATAAAATATCAATATTTTAGCACTTTAATCATTGGGAAACTGAACACATGCTTAATTTGAAGTTACAGAAGGAATGATGTGAGGCAGACCGTGGCTGGCACCTCAGATCTACCCTTGGAAAAGATTTCCCTTGCAGACAGGGCTATCCAGATTTGTTGGGGTGAAATGCTCACAGACTGGATCTGCAGCCTGCCTTCTACTCACAAGCTACATGAAACAACCTGTGAGACATTTAAAGATGTATTTGTGAGACTGGGCTGTTACAAAACTAGGTTTCTAATGAAATATTCTCAAAGTCACTGCACTTTAGGCATAAATTTTGCTTGGGTTATGAAAAAAATGTAGACATATTCTCAAGTACATGCTGCACAGCCTTGGGCTCCCAGGTACTGAAATGCTTTGGGTCATAAAAGGCACTTTTGGTAAATGCCAGTGAAGGCTTCCCCAAGATAACAGTTTTAGCACACTGGGCACCTCACTCTGCCCAACCAGGGCAGCTCTGAATATAAAACTGCTAACAGATGGCAATGCTTTACTTTATAAACTTGATTCCAGTAATTAAAAATGTGAATTTTTCCACTTCATTTCTGCTGATGCAAATCCATTAGAAACCTTGATATACAAAAGAAGCCCACTTCTTGTGACAATTTAAGTGTGACTGCTCAAAATTTGTCACAGACATAACAAGTGTTATCTGGGCTTCATCCAATCTCAATCAGATTTGAGAACTTCACTTCAACCCACACTGCAGCTCTTCTTTAAACAAAAACACACAAGATTCAGGAAAAGAGAAAGTTCACATGACACCATTGTATCTTATTCTGCATTAACTACTCTGAGAGGGTAACATCAGTTAACCAGCACCCACGTGTGAGCAAAGTGTCAAATTGAGGCTTTTGAATATAGGTGCTTTAAATAGTACCTTCACATTTATGTGTCTATTCTATGACACACAATGCACAAAAAAGAAATTTTCTTTATTACAATAGCGCTACACATCAGTCACAAATTATTAACCAGTATTTTCTGACAATTCATTCCTTTTCAATTATTTATTATTTGGCACGTGCTTTACATTTTTTCTTAGATTGTACTTCTCCTGTCTTGTCAATAGGAATTTATATTTCCTATTCAATTTACATAATGTGTAGGCTCTCCTGAATCATCAAAATCAGCTGAAGTAGTAGGGAAGTGACTTACATGAATATCAACAACTCCTATTTTTCACTCCTAGTGACATCCATACAGAAGCTAAAGTACTGGAAAATAATACAAAAAGAAGAGGGAGAGAAAGGCCAGAGGGCAGGCAGCTTGATAGGAAAAAACATCTGGCATCAGGTCAAACAGGGTAAGAAAATGGTAATTAATAGAGGAGAGGGGTTTCCTGGAGCACACACAGGCATGTGCTCCCAGTACTGTGTCCAGCCAGGGGGCTCCCAAACTTGATTTAATTTGGAGCACAGGGCACCTCTGCTATCAGCAAAGGAATCCTAACCCAGCTCTAAACAGCTGTAAAGAACAGACACTGCAGCCACAGGGCCAGAAAATAAAACTCAAGAGTTTAAAAACCAGCTAAAGCACTGGGCAGCAGCTGGAACAGCTGACTCAGCCCAAAGAGGTGCCCCATTGTCACCAACACCCAGCTAAAATTATACAGGTGATCACCACAGGGAAAGCCAACAAAGTAAAAAGTACTTTATCAACCACTTCTCTGAAAGACATGCTGAACCTCATCACTCCTACCTCTATTTTATTGTAAGAAATATATTTAGGTAGAGAAAGACAAGTTCAATCTTTCTGGTAGGAAAAAGAAAAGTGTATTTTAATGCTTCTCCAAATTTATCAGGAAATAATTTCTTATGCAATGATAAAAGGCACAGTTCTGCTGAAGTGTAAGGCAGTACAGACACAGCACATCTTCACTGGCAAGGAGAGTGTTCCACTTTTCTGCACAACTCATTACTGACAAAACCCCAAGAAAATCTTTATAATGTTCTGTTTCTCATTTCATGAATTTTTACAGCTAATGTGCTTTCAGTCAAGAATAATGTAGTGATTAGAACAGAGCAGGGTAAGAATATCAGGCAATGTAATATCTATAGAATTTAATGAATTTCTCTCCGCCTAGAAGAAATTTATCGATCACCAATTTTTTTTCTAGCTTTAGATCAATTTTTACATCATTTAGCATAAAGTTTCTAGAATTAATTCATGAGAAGGTACAGATAACAAGCTTTGAAGGTAACAAGATATTGATTTGTGCGACTTTCTATGCTAATTTTAGGATTTGATCACAGCTAATTTAATTGGACTGGTGCTTTTTTACTTTTAGATATCTACTAAATAACTTGAGGATGAAGATTCCCTTTGACAATAACTTCTGAAGACTCCATCAGAAAATAAAATCAGGAAAACTTCCAGGGTTTTGTACTCACTTGTGCACACACACTCAGGTATGAATTCACACACCAGCTTGTTTAGTGGCAAAAAATATTACCTGGAGTAACGTGCCAAGACACGAGGGCAGGGAGGTCTCAGCATGGAGCCACCTTTGATTGAGAGCCTCCACTGAAATGATCATTTTAAAAATATCAGGAGTAAAAGATGCATTTTGCTTGGGCAGTGTTCAGCACTATCTCGTGTCGAATCCCTTTGTGTGTTAAGCAATGTGTGCCAAATTAATGCAATTTTCACACTGAAATAGTTTAAGGCCTGATTTTACTCACTGGAGCTTTCACATTCCTTGGCACTGCCTCTGTGTTTCCTGGGACACCACAGCACTGGACAAGACTCTCGGACTGGGATTTGTTAAAAGCACAACTCCTGATCTAGGGTAATTGTTTGGCAGCCAAATTAAATAAAATCTAGAAACCATCTGTTTTAGAAACTTTAATGATTAATTTTAGGAAGATGTTCTAAAAATGAGATTATTTTTGGCATAGCATTTATTTGTAAGACATATTGCTAGCAATCCAGCATTTTTCATACCAGGCTTATAACTGCATTTTCCAGTTATCCATCTGGGCCCTTTTCAATTCAGTGGTTTAATTAAAACTCAATGGTATTATCAATCTGTTGCATTTTTCATTTTGATGGTTATTACATTTACAGTACAGCAGGAGTACAAATTAGAGTAAGAAGATAAATCTCATCTTAAAATTTCATTTCTCTATCTTCAGTAACTTTCCTTGTCATAATATTTTCTAGCTCATTCACGTTCATAAAACAGTTTTAATGATCTATTTTTTTTTATTACAATAAGGGAAAACAGGAAAAAATTATTTTTCAATAGCTTGACACATCTCACAGGGTATCTCTCACCATTCATTCCATCAGTCTGGTCAACAGATGGGCATTATACAGCAAGGTTGGGAAAAGGTCCATGACAGGGTTGATATTAAGTTTCCTTTTCACCTCTTAAACATGTAATTTGGCAGCAAGCAGCCAAGTACATATTTAAGAAACAGAACCAGACATAGAGATGTAGGGAAAATGTAACAGATTCTTCAAAGAAGAGAATGGGGAAACAAAAATTGCAACATTGCAAGTTGATTCAATTAATATTTAAGAAGAGCATAGCTGTGCTTCCAAACTACCTCCACAGCTCTTCAGCTTTAGGATGCAATACCCAGGGCCTTAAGGAGTATATTTATCATCTTTGCTTTGGCTTTGTGCAGCATTCCCAGCACATCCTCTGTTTCCTGGGGAGACAATTCCCCTTTTCATTTCCAGCTCCAAGACTTGCAGCAGAGCCCCTACCATGCCAGTGCTGCTTGCCTGGCTCTGAAAATGGCAGGGCATTTGGAGCAACACAGTTAAAGACTTATTAAACCAAATTTTAGAGCTGGCTTTGGTACTTATGATTGCTACTGAGGTTATACAAAAGAGGGAAAAAACCACCGCAAGGTCCCATGTTCAGTGCCACTGAATGCTTCAGGTTTTCAGGAGGAAACATTTCAAACACTGCCTATGGTATGCAATATGAGAACCACTAAAAGGAAAAGAATATTCACCCTGTATCACTAGCTGATAGACAGCAATCTTAAAACCTTACAAATATACAAGGCATAATTCAGTTAAAAAGCAAGAACTGTAAGGAAAAGGAAGATGATTTATTAGCCCAAAGGATACAGTCAGCAAAACCTCTCTTTCAGCCTTGCCATAGCAAGGGAGCAATGAATTAAATTTTGGGCCTTGCTGCTGTAAGATGGTTGGATGTCAGAAGTACAAATTGTTTCAAGAGTCATTTAGACAGATTAATGGCAGAGTTCATCAGGGCCATGAAGGTTATTATCCCTCATAATGGTGCAGCTCAGGGCTCCCATCTCCAGCTCAGGACTTCCTAAAATTCCAGGCTGCCAGAAGTGGAAGGGGACACCAAAAAGTCTTCATATTCTCCCCGTTTTTACAGAGCATGACAGGCAGCCAGCACGGGGACAGGGGCAGCCACTGGGGCACTCTGGGCTGGCCCAGACTGCTGCTGCTCTCTTGGACTCCTTGGAAAGAAAGGAAAAGCAAAATTGCTGAAGGACAGTAAGAAACACACCTTTATTCTCACATACATCATCTTTAGCCTTACACCAACAAAGAAACTACTAAGAAGCATTTATCTGATTAATGTTTTCCAGCAATCAACCTGTCTGCTGGGACACCATTTGTCAGAAGTGCTGCCTGGATTTGTGGTGTTCATCATTTTGTTTCCGCAGACCTCACACAAAGTCACCGGAAATTCTTGCTGACTCAAACGTTGGACCAGAGCCAGAGTATCCACAAAAAGAAGTGGTTATACAGCTTAAGGGAGGAAAAACTATCTAACTTCTTGATCAAATGAGACTCCAGCTTGGATCTTGATTATTGAAGGAGCAAAAAGAACAACAAGGTAAACTCTGAGAGGCATCATGAAATCATCAAGTCCAAAAAACAGCCTGTATCCCAACAAGGAATGTCATCTAAGGCTCAAAGTCTGGCTTTTCCTTCTCCTGTCAGCAGAGGGTTCCTTTGGCTGAGTCTTTATAACAGCACTATTTTAAAAAATAAAAAAAGTTTAGATAACACCACTTTTCAAGAAACACACACAAATAGCAATTTTGCAGCTGATCAGGTTTGACACACCTGGCTATCAAAACATTCAGCCTTCAATGAAAAGCCTGCAGTTAGTTGAGAGGAGCTACCAAGACTATGTCTTCAAGCTGACATTCCCAACAAGGATTTTAAAAGCACCTTGGCAGTACTGAGTGTACCCATCACACCCAGCCAACACCCACGAGACACATCTTACTCCACACACACACACACAAGTGTCACTCACTTCAGCCAACTCATGTACATTTAACTTCGAAAAAATACTGAAAAACCAAAATAGAAATTAATCTTAATGTACACATAACTGCTCCAGGGTCATATAGTGGGAGCACTGACTAGTTATCTTTCTGTATGAGGCATTCAGATGCACGAAAAGGGCTTGGCACTCAACTTGTATTAACTTTTGATATGAGTCAGACACCCAATTATCCTTTGTGCTGTTGAAAAATCCACCCTCGTCTCTAATTCTTGTATTTGCATAGGAGTTGACATCTATTAAAACATCATTAGGTATGCAGTCAAAACAACATAACACTTCAAAAAAATTACTGGTAGTCATGGTTAATTGCCTGTAAAATACTTCTTTAAAAACTCGGTAATTGGATTCAATATTTCAGATATTTCTTCCACAGATTTTGGGGTTGGATATTTACCAGGAGAGCCTCAGCTACTGGTATTTGCACCATAAAGAATAGAAGGAAACTACAACACAGTAGTAGCCTATGCTTTATGAGTAGTTCTGGCTTAATTGCAAAACCATAAGTAAAAGAACTGAAGTGCCTACCAACTCAATATCTATTTACAATGTTGTTAAAAGGCTGATGTCTATACACTTGAAACAATTTTGTTCCAAATCAAACGGAACAAAATCTTTACAAGAGATGTAAATGATCATTGCAAAGTACTATATGAAAAATCTAGAAAGAAGCACAAGCTTGTTAAAAAGGATCACAGAAATCCAAACATGCAAAACATAAAATTGTAAAAAAAAAAAAAAACTAACAAAAAAAACAACCAAACAGATTAGCCTTTATAACTCAACACAAAATGTAAAGAAAAAGATGGGAAAGCTAGTTATAATTGAGGCTAAGAAACAGATGAGGTCTCAAGCGTATCAGGAGCTAAAGGAATCCTGCCAACAAGGTGATGAAGTGCCTCCTGGGTCCTGTGGAGTCGCCATTAGACAAGCTCACCCCATCCCTCCCGGACGTTGAGTGATCCATTCCCTGCCCTGGATCGAACACTTTGGTTCCCTGTGCCTTGAAGGACACCCAAGTGGCCAGAACACACACAGATATAAAGTATTCCTGAGCAGTGCCCTGACTGCAGCCTGTGTTCCATCCCAGCACACACACATTTCTGGTTGGAAATCACAGATAGCCCTGCACCAAAAGCTTTTTTAAAATATATTTTTTTCCTACCACGGTTTCTGATGTGGCCATGTTTCAAACAGTCTTGTCAATGCACAAAGTGCAGCACTGGCAAGACACTGTGAGAGTTTCAGTACCACATTTCCTTCCCATCAGCAACAACTGAGCACAGAGCTGTGCTGCACCGTGAACGTGGAGAATAAAAGGGGAAGAAAAGGTAAATTGGCAACAGATCAATAGCCTGCCAAAAAACTGCTTCTTTAATAAGACAGAAATATAACCTGATATCCAGAATAATATTCTGGTTTGAAACTGAGTGAGAGACTGGAGATTACATCAACTGATGTACTGATTACATGAACTAAACAAAATGCCAAAAATTTATCAGAGTGCTCCATCACTCTGAAATTACTGCAGACAAACTGCCTATTTACCCAGAGGAAGTCAGCTATGGACATGAGTAAGTATTTCTTCTTTGTTAAAATGAAAATAGTATCTGGTCTCTTACAGCGAGGTATAATACAGCAAAAACTGCAAGTGTTTTCTCATCTATTCTTGAATCCTTTTATAAATGGAAAGGCCACTTAGCAAATAACAGAAATGGATGCAGCTGCAAAGCAAATGAAGATAAGTGGGGAGATGAGCAGCCACAGCTGTATCACTTTGCTTAGTACATTAAGTTAAGGTAATCCCAAGGCTGGGATTTAAATATCATCTGCGGAAAAAGCAGCTCCAAGAACCACTCCAAGATGTAGTCTGTCAGAGTTTTGCATGGCACTGTGAGCACCCAAAACTGCCAAAAAGGTGCCTGTCCAGCACTAAAGAGGACAACCATGAGCCATCAGCCAGATTAAACAGCTGCCAAATAATTACACAGACTTCTGAAACAAAGAAAAGTATTTTTAAAGGTATGATTTTTCTTCTTATAGCAAAAGAGAGAGAGCAGTGGGAGGCAGATACCATAGGGCACAACATCCACATCATCTGTGGGAGAAGACCTCACCCCCCCACAACCAGGAGCTGGGATGGTGATTAGAAACTTTTGGGGATTATAACTTGAAAGGTGTTTTTAAAGTTATATTAAATCTCTTGTACTGGAGCCCAGCTGGTGCATTACTGATATTTGCCCTGAACATACAGTTCACTGCTTGCTGGTTAATTACGTCCCATTAATAAATCAATGAAGCGCTTTGATCCTGATTTGATTCATGTTAGACTATTTGAGCAGCTCCTCGCTGCAGCAGGAAGGTGTCACAGCCTTCCCTGTCTTTCTGACAAATTGAGAAACAATACGCTTCACAAAATTTGTGCTCACAAACATTTTATCACTCATTCAGCCCCTTGAAGGAAATTACTGATCCGTTTGAGGACCGACCAGGGAGAAAAGTATTCCCTGTGATTTTGGAGGGAGCAAAACATCTTTACATGAGCAAAAATAACGCCATGTTGACTCCAGGTAAGCCTGACCACTCTTCAGATACACTGAAGTCCACTATGGCTTTGGGCAGCTGATGTTTTAATATCAAGTTTATTATTTCTTCCATTAAAGAATTTATCTAAGAATA
Organism: Dicaeum eximium; assembly: GCA_013396995.1. Lineage (NCBI taxonomy): Eukaryota > Metazoa > Chordata > Aves > Passeriformes > Dicaeidae > Dicaeum > Dicaeum eximium. The sequence continues at coordinate 1,229,819 of VWZP01008990.1, read as the reverse complement.
AGCAGAGGCCTGACAAAACTATTAAAACCACAGATATTCTGTTGTGTCTCAGTCTGTTCATTGAATTGTTTTCCCTCCAAAGCAGACAGGCACTCACAACAGCACAAAGAACACCTGGCAGGTCACAGTGCAGGAGGATGCCTGCTACTAGCAGCAGTTAGCAACTCCCAATTTGTTATGTTGGATTTTATTGTTAGTTTTCTGCTGTAAATTCTGATTTCCTGCAATTCTGCTAAGCCTAGGTGAACTATATACCATTTACCAGAGTTTAACTCTCTGCTGACTGGTCCCCATCAACAGCATTTGTTGTCACAGCTGTGAATTGAGAAATGGGAAAAACAATCCAAGGGAAAGTATTGTAAAAGGAAAGTGACAATTACATTTCCTTTTATTGATGACCCTGAGCACAGTAACGTGCTGGCAAACATCCTTCTCCCCACTCTATCACAGCCCTCGGCGCAGCGTGTCCTACACAACCACTAACCTTCATTTCACCTTTTTTTTTTCCTCTTTCCCTGATGGATGCAAAGCTGCACAGGGACAGGACAGGTCCACACAAAAGCAGGCAGGAAACAGGGCTTGGGCTGGTAGTGCAGGGGCAAGGGAGAGAAAAGAGATGGCAGCTCTAAGCCACTCTCACTCTTTCACTTTCTTTAAAAGTATCAAGAAGCTAAGTGGTTGCATTAAAATTAGGAAGTATCAGTGGCTAGTATCCTCCCAAGGAGCCACTAAAGCCATATGGGAGATCTCTTTCTGGAAACAAGAGCCACAGGAGTTTATATGCTTGAGAAGGTGGAGCCAAACCTGAACAGAGAGAAGTTGACTGGCAAAAGATATTTCCTGGAAGGTAAATGTATTTATTCATTCTATGGCTTTTCTACCTTCTGTTAAATTTATGAGCTTTTATGTTCCCTTGTATTTTCAGCATTCGGCTCAAAAAACCTCAGTCATGGCACAGAACGAAGAAATCCCATAAAGTCAAAAAGCATAAAGAGAGATTTAACTGCCTCTTCTTAACTTCTTTTTTTCAGCTCTGGGATAAATCCTTGATGCAGACTGAATGTGTCACCTACTCTCCAGTAGGGGCAGAGGAAATGCACACCTGGAACACCTCCTGAAACTGCTGCACAGCTCCTGGGCTCGCACCATAGCCCAAACACATTCCAAGACCAGGGCTCAGAGATGCCAGGGATGGTGCCACTTCCCTGCTCACCCCACCAGGACGTCCACAGACAACAGAAACAGGATTTCTCCAGAGCCTCTACACTGCCTGTGCTGCTGCCACCCATAAATTCCCACATGAGTTCTCTACCCAAACACATCAGCTCTGTCTGATCTGTCTTCAGTAGCTGCAAACGCTGAGCTCTAATATATGACAGCAAGAGGGTCTGAATCATTCCAGTTTTGAGCTGTCACACACACACAAAGCTTTGGATAAGGCCAGACCAGTCTGCCAAACATAATCTGCCACAAAATCTTCTCAAATTAGGAAGGGAAAAAAGCAAACAACCTACTTTATTTAGCTTTGGTTGTTCTCCTCCTCTCCCAAAACTGTGAGCTATAAATTTCCCCAGAACAGAGCCCATTAACACAATTTCTAACAACCAGCAACACCACCAGTACCAGGCAGCTGTCACCACCATGCCTGTTAGAGCTTTATAGACTGCTCACAGAAAAAAGCTGGAACAGTACCTGGGGTTTTGGTTTTGAATCAGAAGAATACAAGGCTGAAACATAATTATTATACTTAGAAAAATGATACAGGAGCTGCCCAGAAAATATTTTATCTACAATCCCACCTGGTTTCCAACTGAAAGGAAATCATGCAGCTTTAAGAAAGAGACTCCAGAAAGGGTCACAATAAACGGGACAGAAGAAAATGCAGCTCTGAAAATTAAGCTTTAGAAGTGTGTAATCTTCCTCCACGAGACCAAATTTCATCCTTCTTTACTCCCATAATTTTAGTCTAAACAGCTGTGATAGTTGCAACAACTCCTTTACCTACACCTGAAGCTATGCTCATTTTAAGAACATATTTCTCTGGGGATTTTATATATGTAGAATAAAGTATCTAGGAATATATATATATATATCACTTGGGTTGGAGGAGAAACCAGAAAACAATGTCAATATTTCATTTTAATATCACAAAGCAAAATTCAGGGAGCTTTGCAGAAACTCGATTCCTGGTCTTTGAAAGGAGAAACTTGGAAAAGGAGTTTCAATTTCCAAAACTCCATTCTTATCCTCCTCATCACTTGCACATGGAATAATTTCATTTGGTGGTGTTATATGGGAAATTCTGCTACTCTCATTTCTGAACAGAATCACTGAAACACTGATTAGCTATAAGATTTTAAAGTGAAAGCATGTTTTAAACAAGACAGACCATATACAAGAGTAACCCAAAACCTGGATTTTTTGGGTTTTCCGATTTAATTTTTTTTGTCTTCTCCTCACAAGAGCCTCTCAGATCTCTTGGTGCTGCGCACAGTCCAGTTCAGCTACTTTCTCACTGAGTGAGAATGAAGTTGGGCCAAGAGCATCTCGGGTGTATGGTGCTAATGCAGTGAGGTTTTCACTGCTGTGCAGCAAGTAGGAAGAAACATTTGAATGTTCCCAGCTCTTCTGATGTCACCCAGCAATACAGATAATGGCATGAAATGCACAGTCCTCGAGGTTGACAGAACAGATGGAGCCTTAACCTTTACAGGAGACTCTGGTTACACAGCTTCTGCATCTTAAATAATTTATAGGATCTGATCATATGGGAGCTTCAGCTGTGGAAACAGACGATGCTGAAACGAGATCTGATCCAATCTGTTCATTTGCCACTGTTCAAAACCTGGGAAAGGTGAACAGGTTGCCCTGGAGCTCAAAGCACTTGCAGGCATGGGATTTCCAGCCCCACACTTGTTTATTCCTTTTTATTGCTATCAATAAAATCCAGCATCAGTTTGTGGTACACCACATTTGCTCTAGCTAATCAACTTAAATCCAATTTTGCTCTAAAACCAAGCAACTTTTCCTCAAATTACAGTTCAGATGCACTGCAGGTGAAGACGCAAGTTAGGTAATCACTGCACGTTATCAGACAAATATTTAAGCGAAAAATATAACTTGCTCTTAAGGTAGAATATTTACAAATGGGTACAGTGGTTCCCTGGGATTGAAATGGTAAAGAGGACCTCAATTGTAGATTGAGGGAACTTTAGCCTGAGAGCAGCATTTTTGCTGACCCCCAGGGCAGGCAGTGCTGACACAGGGACACTCGGGGGGCTGCAGAGCAACCACAGAAATGCGCACATCTGCACTTCCACAGAGCAACAGAGCAGGCAGAGGCAAGTGAGGAAGCAGCACAAGCATGTTACCCAGGTCAGAAATACACAACAGCCCATTTTTAGTATGCCTTATCAAACAGCTGGGGCAGTCTGAAAGCTCCCCAAAACCATTTAGGAGAAGCCTATTAAAGCAAACCAGCCCCAGTTCAGATGACTTTAAAATTCCAGACTAATTCTGTTTTATAAAAGCTGATTCATGAACAGACCTATCTAGGAATTTCTGGGATGCTGTTCTGGGATGCACAACAAAGAGTGGGGCAGATGGTCTGGGGTGGCAGCAGCTTCACTCATCTGATTTTAATCCATCACCACAGCCCTGTCAGAGCCTCAGTCACGTGTGTTTCACTTAACTCACTTGTTCGGTTCACGCGACGCATCCAGAAAAAGCTCACTGGAAAAGATGTACAGCTCATATTTACTACTCAACCCCGCCAGCATTCCTGCTTTTTTAAACATGATTGGAGAAATAAATTTGCTCTTGGCTGTGAGAACCTCACCAGCTTTTCCATCCTAACTGTGTTTTAATCGGATCAGCCCTTAAACTTTTCGGAAAACAGTATTTAATGAAAACAAACAGATGTACAACCGCCAAACGTCACTGGGAGACTGTTAACATGTGTCATCACCAAGTTTTAACAGCAAAACCAAAAAAAACCCGAAGATTGAGAGTTATGACAGGGAAATATGGTTGCTATAGAAGTCCAGCTTCCAGCAGACAGCTCTCCCAGCAGAGAGGAGTTCCCACGCACAGCCCGAGCAGGAGCCTGAGCCAGAGCTGGAGCACAAACTTCAGCCCCCTGCTGCCCTCCCACTGCTCACCCTCACAGCTGCTGCAGGGCAGGCCACCGCTCAGACTGCTGATCCAAGAGAAAATCCAAATACAGAGGGAAATTCCAAATACAGAGGGAAAAGACAGCTTCCTTCACATCAGGCTTCAAATCGACTCCTCCAGCAGCGCGATGTGACCTGAGCCCCTGAGGAGTGGGGATATGGTGGAAAGCTCTGCCCAGGGGAGGACACATCTCCCTGTGGCAGCAGTTCCCTGCTGCAGCCTCCTGCACAAATACATCCACCTCAACAGGTTCCAAGTCACCAGCCAAGGCTCTCCAGAGGACAATTCCACCTGCAGCACACTCAAAAATATCCCCATACACATTATGATCCCTATTTCTAAGAATAAAATTGAATAAAATGGTTTCTCCCTCTACTTCTCTACTTCCCACAGCAAAGCAAAGCAAAGAGCCTGTCTAAACTTTCTTCCCTTTTCTTAATGAAACTTTTATTGATTTTTCATCCTTGTGAATCATTGCCTTGGAGCAACTTCTTTTAGCCGCAGGTTCTCACATTTAATTTGTATGCATGCTTCAGGGGAAGTTTATCAACAGAGTCTCCAGAAAGATACTAGAAGGGTTTTATGAAAAAGCTATGAAATTTTACATATGCCATTTACCAGCCTAGTTTAACAAGAACAAAAAAAAAAGAAAAATCCAGAATAATGCATGACATTAACAATCAGCAGATTCCTGTGACATCTATGGAACCTCCATGCAGCTGTCAGTGCACAAAGCATACAGAAGTCAGGCTGAATAAATTTGTTCTGATAAAGAGTAAAAATAAAAAACCACCAGACATTCATTCAGATGTATGGACCTTCCACAGCTACCCAAAGGTGAGGAAAACAGAACACGTGTGTGTGTGTCCATAGACAAAAGGACAATTTCTGGCACTAAAATGTGTTTGAGTTGGGCATAAAGAAACTGCTAGGATTTAGTGAATAAATAAATGAAAAATCCATCAGCAATATATTAACAGACAAGACAGCTTTGCCAATACCAAAGACATAAAAAAGAACAAATCTCTGATTATTTATTCTTAAACTGAAATTTTCCAGCTGCTTCAAGTGCTATTTACATGGGGGGGAAAAAAAAAACAAAATGCTACGGACCTTTTACTTCTCATTCATGCAAAATACAGTGATTTTACTGGTCTAGGGAGGGAACAAATTGATGGGCCAACAAGCAGCATCCAGGGTACAGTAATTCAAGTAACTATTACTCAGGTTTGTCTCTAAGAAAAGGAGGTATCCTTTTGCTTAAAAGTTAATCTTTTGCATTGTGACTAATATTGTCTAAATGGCACTGTCTACAAGTAAAGTATTGGCTAGAATTGGTTCCACAACACCTGAAAATAAGGATTTTTCACAAAGTATTTAGGTTTCTGGGAAAAAAAAAAAAAGGAAAACAAATCAGGACCTATAAAGCTTTTAAAAAAGAAGCTAGTAAGTTGAATCATCTGTCCCTTTATCAGTCCAACACCTGTTATCTTTGAGAGGTGAAGCAAAATCTTGATGGAAATCTTTTCCCCACTCCCTCATGTCTTTGAACCGAAGTATCAACTTGCTGGTCCTGTCCTAACGATGATAACCCAATTGTCCTTAACTGCTTGCCAAATTACCTGCTCAAGGAAGGAAGTCAATAGCATTTCCTAGGCAGTCTCCATTAATACCCAGCAGCAGACACCTCTAAGGGAGCCTGCAGCGCGCTGCCCACGCAGCCAAGCAGAGGAGGGGGAGAGAAACCACTGCTGCTCCCAGGAATGCCACTGAACACAAACTGAGCAGGCACAGCCCCAGGCTGGACTGTGCCAAGGGAAGAGAATTCCTTGAACTGCACAGGAACAAGGGCAGGATGAAGCCAGATGAGATTACTTATGCAGGATGCTTATTCCACTGAAAGAGAAGTGGCAACACCAGCACCAGGGGCAAAAAGGGGATTTCATAAAGACAAACAGGTTGGAAAACAATCATGTTTGTTGATCATGGCAATTAGGTCTTCTATTCCAAAAAAGGTTTAAGAAGTGTAAAAAGTTATTGGGATAAGGAAAGGTTAAGGAAATTTTTGAACTCTCACTAAACAGGCCATACCAAGACACTGAGAATTAAAAGAACATTTATAAAATCCTACATGAAGCAAACATGAAAAGGTTGCTCAGCTGCAAGATAACTGAGTAATGTAACCTTTCAAAGCAGGAATGAAAAGCGATTAGACCATCCCTTGTATTGAAAATTTTTGATCATGCTGCTGGTATTGGAATTGAAGCTGACTATAATGCTTTTTATGTAATTGCTTTATTGAATGTAGCATAGCTTTATTCGGCAATATAGTCAGAACACTGAGAGTTTTACCAGTTCCTCAGCTCCTGATACACCACAGACACCCAGTTACAATACATTTATCCCAATGACATTGCATTAAATGGCACATACTAAGGTTGCCTCCTGACCTTTCAGTTAAGGTCTACAGGGAATCTCCTGCCTGCAGAATCATCTAGCTGATTGGAGTACCAGCAGCTTTCCATCCTCTGCATCTGTTTGCGGGTTTATTCCATAAACTATATCAAAAAAACCTTAAATCTGATTTGGGGCCCTGTGTGCTGTAATAATTAAATCATTCTGAAGACTTTGAAAGCTGGCTCATCCATTAAAAGAAAATCAATCAAGGACGAGTAAGTAACAGTGAACAAGACTAAGTAAAACTTTCTTTTACATATTGGGGCACATTGAAGTATCTATGGGAAAAGCAGTGGGAGTGAGGAGCTGTTTGATTTTAACCTTTGTTTTTATCTAAAAAAACAGCTTCAAAATGTAAATGTAACTGCATAGAATTACCTTTTCTCACCTGCTTTTCAGTTTCCTTTATTTACTATGCCCTGCTATCACTCCCTGCTGTTTGAAGAGAGTCCTGGCAAAGGTCAGCAGTCAATTAACCATCAATAAATACCTAACATGAGATTTTGGGCCGCCTGAGTTCCCATTACTAAACCAAGCAACATGTTCAAAAGCTCATAACAAAAGGCATAAAGTACTTTGGAGTGTTCTGAACATAAATATAATGCTACCTTTAAAGCAGTAAGTATGAAAAATATCAAAGGAGGTATGTAATACCAAGTTTTATCATCTATTGCACACGTATATTGATTTAACCGAGACACGCTCACTTATCTACAAAGCAAAAAATTGGGTTTTAAGTACTGCACTTTGCAAGACCCTTAGGGCACAATAACATTACTGTCATCATTTACTCTGACTTCCCTGTCTCTCATTTGATCCCTCCTCAGTCTTTTCAAAACATTGCAGCTCTGTTTCTATTTCTGCCACCACGCCAGTGCCCTTGGCTGGATGGCAACGCTGTAATTATACACAGGTGACATAAAACACAGACAAAAATCAAGGCATAAACACACACACAGAGGCACTGACATCTAAGCAACATATTTAACACTCAGACACACGGATAATTTCCCCAGTGCAGTGCAGGCAAGGATGTACTCGGGGTTTGGGGAAAGTTGTTTTGCACACTTTTCTCATGTTTGAAATTGTTTGGGGACAATCCTAAAAGCAAGATCATCTTGGCATTTTGCAAAGGACAGAGAATTTATATTCACTTAAGAGAAAAGTGGGATCAATAACAGTTAAAAGTTTGGGTAAACCCTCATTATCAGATTCCTACTTCAAAACTAATCCAAGTGAGCCTCCTGTTAAATGCAGACACAAGCACCAATCTGCAGAATCACAGATTTCACACTAACAATGCTTTAAATCAAGATACAGCTATACAGCAGTTATGAAATATTTAATGCCAATTGAAAACCAGATGTACTGAATTAGTTTAACTGAAAATACTAAAGTTTAGGTAATTTATTCTAGTGATACACCATATGCATTTAACACTCAGACTTGCAAACAATTTACTGAAATTAATTTTCGCTTCTGCTTGGATACAGCATTATTTTATTAATGCAACCAAGAATATTAAGGGAATGACAATAAAAACGTGAGTGCTACCTTATGAGTACTGTAGTTAATAACAAAACTTCCAGAGAGTTTCTGGTGTTTAATCACTAAAGCTTCCTTTTAACTCTTGTCTGTAAAAACTCTAATTCTGTACCCCATCCAGACAGCTGCTTCAAAACTCTGCAGCTAACACACATCAAAATGTATTGAATACATAGAAAATTTAAAGTACAGAAATAATCTTTTCTCTATCCAGTGTCTCCACTGTGAAGATCTGCAACAGATACAAGAAAAGTGCTTAGTTTGCTTAGAAGCAGATGAGTGATATATATGTAACTAATGGGTCAAAAGATGTTAAAGATGTCACAAGTACTGAAGTTTTCCCTTCAGCAGCAACAAACCCGTGAAAGTTATGATTATAAATGTCACCATGTAGAGAAGTAAAACATGCCTCACATGTAGGTGGATATTATTACACTATTGAAATTTGAAGGTCTTTGGATTTCAGGGACGACAGAATAAACCCCAAAAGACATCAAACAGTGAAAAATTTCAGGTGGTAACACAACAAACACCAGATGTCCCCTGGTTTTAACTACATGGGTGGCACACCCACTCATGTTTCATATTTCTGTTGACTTATTCAATGGGTCAAAAAAGTCCTGATAAAGACTTTAAGAAGTACCTACGTTGCACATTTAATTTTTAAGCATAATGAAAATATAATGCTTTAAATGTCAGAATTTTTCAGAGTCATACAGCGTGAACTATTCTTGCAAATGAAGCGTAGGAACACTTTTAAAGCTGCTGTTGACTAAGCCAGGGAATACGAACCCTTCATTACCACTTAATTCTGTACAGGGTATAAACACAACCCCGAGCTCACTCGCAGTTACTTGGGTCGTGCTGGTGACATCAGCCCCTCCTCAAAGCTGAAAATCTGACAGCACAGCTTTACAGAGCCATGAAGAGCCTTCAAACAGATCCTGGGAAAATAATACAACAACCAAGCAGCAAATGTACTGCTTAGGGTAACTGAGGGAGGTGGCCTGGTCCTGTCCTTGGGACCAGCTGGGCACCACAGCACACCCTCGGCAGCGTGGGCTCTGTGTTGGAGGCGCTGGGCTGGCTCCTCTTTGAACATATGCCCTTTCAAGTGAAATTAATCACTCTCTTTATCACTCCTGCAGCATCTGGAGCCATAATCATTACCCAACTGCTGGGAAAGAAATGAAACCACTAATCGCACAGGGAGCAGGGCTTAGCGTTCAGAGCAGGAAAGTTTTTATTAAGTTCTCATTTGAAAAGTGATTTTTCATTGCTGGCCTTCCAGGAGATGCCACACAAAAGCTGGATCTGCTTCAGCAACTGTCTCCAACTGATCCCCAGCATACAGAACCAACGTATTTAGAACCACTATAATGAGGGTTTAACATGCTTTTCCAAACTTAGCTCTATAATCCTAAATCACCATTACACGCAAGTACTACACGGAGACACATTCAACCATGAGCTTTAAAAGGTCTCTGGAAGAAGGAACTGCAGAATCCTGCAATCCTTTGCTGTATCTCCAAGAGGTAGAGACCAGGCAGTGTCACCAAGAGCAAGGACCAGGCAGTGCCTCTGGAATCACACCCTGCACTTGGACTGGTCTCAGTCCAGGTAAACTGAAGCTCTGATGTTCAAAACTCCTGCATTTCATGGTCATTTCATCATATCTATCCACTAGCTGAGGGTGATTGAATTAAATTATGTCAAGACCATGGAAAAAACCTGGATTACCATGAAATGAAATTACCTTCCAACTTCTCTATTTCGGGTTCCCGGCTTTTGCCATGCAAATTTTTAAAACTAAGAAAGGATGCAAAGAAATTATTTTTTTTCTCTTTGGAAAGAAAAGAAATAAGAATAAAATTATGAGGGCAGGACTATTCTCAAAAACAGCAGCAGAAGAAAAAAAAATCTAGAGAATAAGGGTATCAGAGAGCAGACTTCTCAAACTTCATGAAGAGTCCCTAGAAAGAGTCAGCAGCGTAACTTGCATACTGAGAGCAACACGTATTTTAGGGATTTCTAATTCAATTTTGTGTTATTTTCACCCACAATTGTGCTCCACAAGAACGGAATGAGGAAGTGATTACCCTTATATACTGAAATCATTCAACTAAGTGGCAAAGTGAAACCCTTAAGATGTATTTATTTTAAAAGAACCTGCAGGGCTCTGAACGGGGGCAGCAGAATAATTAAATCTAGTACTCCACTAAAACAGGCTGAAAATGTGATCATCCATTTTTAATGCTCTGCCTATACGTAACAACAGAAATCTTTCCAATAGCTGCATTCAATTAAAAAAAATATTAACCCCAAGGAAAAACTACAAAAACATCCCCATCTGTTTTTCTTGCCACTCACTGTGCTTCTTTTGTGACTGAAATATGTACAACAATACAATCCTACAAAGTTGAATGAAAAGTACCACAATTCCAATAATAAGCTATCTTTTTATTTTTTTTAAATGAACTATTTAAAAGAAACCACTTTTGCAGATTTTCCCCTGTGACCCCCAGCTCTGTTCCCATAGTAACTATTGAGGAAAGAAAAGGATGAGAAGCCTAACACACTTTTCCCAATACCAACAAAAAACAGAAAAAAGGCACCTTATTCTCAAAAACGATTATTCTCAAGAAGAGAAGAGGGACATTAAAAGATTAGTGCGAATCTCCTGTGTAATCTAGTTTAAACCACCACCTACTGAACATCTGATGCTGGTTGACAAAGATGTTTGGTAAAGCAGGCAGCCTTCCTGTAAAAGAACTGCTGAAATAGTTCTGCAAGCCCAACAATAACAAAATGACTGGGCACACGCTGCAAAAGCTCCCCCCTGAAGGCAGCCAGCCCACAGCCAGGCTCAGTTCTCGCCTCTGCCAAGGAATTCATACTCCAAGCACACCAAGTGTTAATTCCAGCATTTATTTCAGGGTTATTTCAGTTCCTCCTCTGCTTGCCTTTTTAATTGGGCTGGTACTCTGTGCTGCCTGTACTGTTTGCTGGAGTGCTTTTCTAGGAAAACATAATCAGCCAAGGATTCCTTCTTTAAGCAGTGCCACCAAGAGCCTCCCTCTGTTGTCCACAGCTCCCACAGGAAACCAGGGCCATAAACAAGCCAAGTTTTACAGGCAAGGAAAAACAGCACCAGCTTAAGTATTTCTGTATCTCTAACCAGCATCCCAAACTCCTCCAGGAGCTATTCCAACCTCTCTGATGCTGGCTGGCACTCTCTGTGCCACAGGTCCCTCATCCATGTCCCATACACGGCGCTTCCAGCCCGTGGGATAAGGACAGGACCCAGGTGGGTGTGCCATGGGCTGCCCTGTCTTTTACCCAATCCAAGCACCTGGAGGAAAGAGCAGGCTGGAAAATGATGTTCCAGCATAAGAGAGCTTCTCCAGCTTTTATGGAACTCCTCTGGTGTACATTTGTCTTGTTCTCTGCCAAACTCTCCAGCATTTCCTGGCTGAGGACACAAGGTCTCCACCAACTTTGGAATGTCTCACCCACCTAAACATGAATCGACCAACCCCTGCAAAGGGTTATAAATTAAGGCAACAGGTGCATCTCCACAATTCCAAAACATTCAGCTCTTTAGAAAATAAGACCAGATGATGATATCAATATCAGAAATGGAATAAGATGGGTGAAGTGGAGCAGCAGAACCATATGTAATAAAATTTTGAGATTCATGGAACAGAAGGGTGGAAATGTGAATAGGAAATTGTAAGGAACAAAGAAGAAAGAAAACCAAATATTTATCAATTTGAAACAGCTGCACTTCTGTCTGAGGAAATGTGAGATTAGCTTTGAGGCCACCCTTAAAGCTTCTCAAATATCAGTGACTAATATCAACCAGCATATTAAATTTTGCTCCTAATGAAATTTTGCAAAACAACTTCCTTTCGTCAAATTTTTTTTTTTAATGCTTTGTAGAAATAGAAGCATAATTTATACTGTCTCATAAAATATTATTTGTAAGTAATTATTTTAGACAAATTTAGAACTAAAGTACTATTTTTTTTATTTAAATTACGTTTTTATTGGCTACATAATGAAACTGCACCAACACATTAAAAACAACTACACTGCTTCAAATGAAACTGTTCATTACAAAATATTTTTTCAAAAGTTATTGAGGTATTTTAAGCCAGACATTTATAATTCCAATTAAATACAGTAAAACATCAGTAGGTGAAATCTTAATTGAGATTGGATATAATTCTGACGAGCAGAGTAAGAAAAGATTTCATTTGACCAACAAGTTCTAAAAAATAAGTTTACTCACAGGGGTCCAGAAGCTTGGTATCCTCAATTCATAAATACATTAGCAGCAATGACCAAAAGAAGAATTACTTAAATTAAAGAGTAGTCTGGCTCAGGAACAGAGGCATAAACTGATCATGAATAAAATTAAAGGTAAAAATAAGAAGATTTATCATTTTAGAACAACTTTTCATTATCAGGTTTATGGTAGTGTCCTGGTTAGTTTGAGAACAGAACTTAACAGATTTTTTTTAAAACTACTAATTGCTTCTGCTGTCCAACCTAGGAGACTGCAATCTCTAACCAAGGAGCATCACTTCTGTTCCAACCTCTTAGCATAGGGAAGATCCTTTGATCATACAAAGTTTGATTAAATCAAGGCTAAATTTCCACTTGAAAGTTTCAGCATTTAGAACGCCATCCACCAAGACAGCTAAGAGCACGCCACAATTGGAATGTTTACCACACAATGAGAAGTTTGGAAGCATCAGTCAGATACACCATAAACCCTGCAGACATCACACAAAGATCACTAAAAAGCCATTTGTGCTTCATTCATGAGCTGCTGTCCTATCAAATAAAGGAACCACTTCTTTTAGGACAGATAATCACTTTTCATTTTGTTGAGCTTTCAGGAAAACTTCACAGGTTGCAGAGCTATTTTTGAGTCTCCTTTCAGCAGGTTTGAGCTCCACTGTCCTTTGAAGACCTGGACTCCTTTTAACATTTGGTGTCCGTAGGTAAAAGCTTGTCTTTTAAGACATAAGGTCGAAGGCACTTCCAAACCAGCACTTGACCTTCATGAAATTACAATCCTGAGAAAGGGCATTTGGAAACAGAATTATCAGAGAACAGAGAACAAAAGGCCTTTTTCATCATAGCCAGGGCTGGCTCATCCACACTCATGGGTGGTTCAAAGGTTCCTCCACATTAGAGGTTGCTCTCTGAAAAGTTCATTTTGTCCCTTTTCCATTATGGATTGTTTCTGAAGAACGACTCAAGATCAAAACTAATCTGCTAACCCTATTTTAAGGACAACTTTCAAATACAGGTAACAGTAGTAATTCCAAATTAAAGTTTTTATATGTTCACCTTGGGCAAGAGTACTTACAGCTCACACACCTGGCTCCCAAATGCCCAGGAACTCCAGACATTTAATGGTTTCTTCCTCAGGTAAAAATCTCTCTGCTGTGATCAGAACCATTACGAACCCATTTCCCAGTCTGATACTTCACTTTCAGTGCTCTTCCACTAATATCAGGGAGCACATTCCTGCTGGGCTAAAGAGCCATCTTGATTCATTTTTTTGAGCAGGAAAACTCACTGGGACACAACATCTGGGTACCCAACAATCCCCTTCTTCCCTTCCATAGTATAGCATTTTCACCAAAGGGGCACTCCAGCACATTGTAATCCTAATTATCAGCCCCTTCCTGAAAAGCACCCAAAATATCTGCATGTGTCTTACACTTAATTCTGATTTTGGAACTACATTTTAGAGCGTCATCAAAAAAAAAAAAAAAAAACCAACCAGAATCATGATGTGTACTCATGTATGTGTCAATATTGTATACACAGTTTTAAAAGCCTGAATGGCCATCAGTAAAACACAGGCATACTGGCATTGCAGAAATTCCAGGAACTCTTAGGAGTACTCAAGTGTTGGAGAAAATTACCATGGTGAAACATTCAAATTGCTAATTGGCAACTGCATTAAATACTATTAATTGACAAGAATTTAGGTCCAATTAAATTTAGCAAGTGCAAGAAAATTATTCAGCTATTTGATGTTGCTGAGTAATTTAGCTGATATGATTACTGTTTTCATGTTTAGTGGCCACTAAATGAGTATCTGACAAGAAATGCCTGGAAACCAGAAGACATAGGGTACAGACATTAATTTTTAACTTCTAGAAGCCAAAATCTCAAAATAAATGGTTTTAAGACAGGTCACAAATAAGCAACATGCAAGTGATAGCCCTCTGAACAGCTGAGGGAAGAGTATGTATAAAATTACCTCACACTGCCGAGTTCTAATGTTATAGAATTACAGAGCCTGGGGTTTTTTGTAAATGCAGTGATTTCAGTACCCTGAAGGGTTTTCCCCTAAACCAAGACCACCATACCCAGCATGAAAATGTACAAGTCTTCATTAGACAGTGTCAAGGACTTAGCTGAAAAAAGTCTGTATTATAAATTGCAGCAGTGAGATGATTTTTTCCATATTAAGGATGCCTCCTTGGATTTGTGTGTGCTAGGAAAATTTATTTCAGTACATATAAATTCATTTTCCTAAAGTCAGAGCTTTCAGTAGCATAATCTTATTTAATTATAAAGCATGACATTTCAATAAGAAGTTCAATTTCTCCCCAGCAGGTAAGTAACTTGCCATGCTTACAACAGACAATTCAAGATTTAAAAACAGAACAGATCATCCCCTTTCCCATTATGGATTGCTCATTTCTCATCAGATTGTTTTATTAAGAAAAAGGACAACAGCTGCAGGTTTTCCTTCTATTGAAAGGGATCTGCTCAGCTTTTATTTTAAAAGTTACTTAATTTTAGGTTCCAGCTACCCTGACAGCAGACTGCCATTTACTGCCCATTGTGTTAGTTCTTAGGACAACTGCAAAAACACAAGATTCAGGCTTTAGAAATGCTGATGCTTCACTACTACTGCAGAGGAAGTAGAGCCTTCACAAGTTTAAATACTTCGTTTCTAAGCAAAACAAAATGCTTTGGGTGAACATTCTATTAATTTCAACCTGGAACTAAGCATTTTGGCCTTAGAGGTAACTTTTATCTAACTTTCAACAAAATATTTCAATGGGAAAAAGAAAGGGAGGGGGGTAATGTTTACAAATATTGGAGAAAAATCTTTTTTCCTCAACTAGGACAATACAATTAGCTGAAACTCACAGGGTATTTTCATCTGGAAAACATATCAGTGAAAGTTGTTTTCTACCTCATGTCACTCCATAAGCAGAGAAAGTACATCAAAATACTCTTAGGATTTAAAGGATTTAAAGTGACTCTCGAGAGCTCAGGTATTTTTAATCCACTGTGGGAGTCACAAGAACTGACAATCTTCTTGTGCATTTGGAAGAGGAACTTTTACAACAAGCCCATTGTGGGGCTTTTGTGGGCACCAAATTTACTTAGTTCTAATTACATCTGCCCCAGATGCCTTTGAAGCATTGAAAGCTCCTTATTTTCAGCTGGAATCATCAAGTCAAATTAAAGTTCTATGATTTACAATGCACAGCCCCAAAGACTGACAGTACAACATGCTTTGGAACTTGGAGAAAAGACAGACAGCACTGAAGGCTCTAATTTGTCCTAAGAAAACAACTCTACCTTTCAAAGCTTGTAGAAAAATCATGTAAATAACACTGAGGTGGAGAAAAGAGAGTCATTGTTTGTTTCCTCCTCATTTCACATGCTAGATAGTGTCAAAAAAAAAATCTTTAGAAATACAGTATCATGCTGTACTTTACCAGCCCTTCTCCAGCTTGCCATACCAGCAGCCAGGCAAGAAGTTTGTGTTAATCCTATCAGAAGGACAGGAGTTCTCCCAGAAAAATTGCTTCATTATTCCACTAATTCAGTCTATTAACTTCCACAGAAACGTAATTAAAAAACAAATAACCAAAAAACCAAAGAACGTCTCCAAAAAAAATAAACCAAAGGAGGGAAATTATTTTTCCATCACACTTAATCACTGTGTTGCCCAGTCACAAAAGGCCAAACCTCAAAGGGATCCTGGGCAATGAAACCCCTGGTTCAGTTGGGAATTTTGATTAAGCACTTTAAGTAAATATTTCCCAAATTAACCAATCTTTCCATTTCACTGCACATTCTCTGCTGTCCACCCTGTGCAGCTGTACCACCCCATCTCCCACCCACCCCCTCCAGCATCAAGAGTTGTGGTGCTCCCAAAGCATCAACCACTGCATGTATCCAACCTGACTGAGGGACAGAAATAATCCACCAAATGTACCAATGGAATTATAAATAGATCACCAAGAGCATGGACTTCTGACTCAGTTCATCCTGAGAGATGCTGGTGTGCCCCTTGCGTACAAAAATTAAAAGAAAATTATTAAATATTTCAAAGAAAGCAACATTAGGATGATAATCCAGTAAAAATACTCTTAGATGAAAAAAAAGCATTAAGGAGTCCAGAATTATTGCTCTGGGTGCATAATTGCAACAGACATGTAGATTACTCATGTCAAACACAGATTAACCCCTTCTATTTTTCAGAATAAAAAAAAATTAGAAGAACATTATCAGACTTTTAAAATTTATTATTGAACTAAAACAGAATGGAGAAAGGACAATCACACCATCCTTTAAGACAGCAAATATCTAGTAGAGAAGCTAACATATCTTTTTCTTACCTGTTTTCCAGACAAACTGGTGACCTCTCCTGGCTTCCAGATCAGCTGTTTGCAACATTAAGAAAACAAACAAAAGGAAGGGCTTCCCCAGGCTCTGCCATGCCCAATGAGGAGAAACCCAGTTCTGTTGTAGAAGCATAATTCAGATAATTCAGTCTCTTGTATTCTTTGGTCCTAGAATTAACAAAAAAACAAAAAGAGAAGGCTTGTTAAAATATTCAAACCACCAAGGCAACAGCCTAAGGGTAACCTGGTGGCCACTGCAGATTTACCAGTCCCTGTGTGCCAGATTTGATGAGGACAAGTCTTTTACAAATGCTTCACTTGGAGAGGGAGACAAGAAAAGGAGGAGGGGAAGAGAGAGAAGAAGGGCCAGCTCCCAGAGGAACTACAGTCTCATCCTACAAAGCCACAGTAAATGCTTTTGCAGGCTGTTAGAAGAAATCTGCCAGTGCCAATAAATGGCAAGGGATCCAGTGGCAGTGTGTGGTGTGTCCCTTCTTTTCTCTATTAGCTTCAGCAGGAATTTTATCTTGATACAGGCAGACTAAACCAAAGTGAGAATGGATTCCATGTACAAAATTCAGCTCCAAATCTACACCCTACATCTAAGATCCAGGCCTGGAAGTGTTTTAGCTCCAAACCTTGTATAAACACGGGATACACAAGAGCAACACCAGAAACACAGCAGGAAAAGCAGGGAAATTGGGGTTGCTTATTAGCACATGATGGACCAGCTTGAAAGGGAAGGGCAGACACTGCACAGGCATTTCTGTGGAATTTGGGACACTCATGTAAGTCCCTTTGGACCTTTGAGCTTCAGGTCAGCAACCAATTACTCCAGAGAGGTCTCTCTGACTAAGGGATTTTAATTAAGCTCTCCAACACTTCAGACAAATACCAGAGGCACATTGTGAATGAGACAGGAGTGCATCAAGTCCTGCTGCTGCAGCAGTTTCAGACCACACAATTCATTAAAATAATCACTGAGTGGTGCTGGAAGCAAGAAGGAATGTTTCTCTGGGTCTCCCATACAAAGCAGGAGACCAACTCCTAAATGCCAGCTTCAGCAAACACCCACATTGTTTATATACTACAGAAAAGCTCCAAACAGCAGAGATTAAGAAACCCATACAACAAAATAAAATCTTAGAAGTTCCAATTCAGCCTAGTAATTCCAATCTTTGTGTCTCTCATTCCACAAGATGACCAGCTAGACACTTAGGCAGACTTTACATGAGTTTCAAGATATTTCGGATTCATCCATATTCAGGTGGGAACAACTTAGAAATCTCAAAAAACATTCATGGTACTTCCACATCAAACAAGTTTCTGATGTAAATTTACATATTAATTTTTCTGATGCAACAACTTTTGTATTTATAACATGCTTAAATTCTCCACACAGTTCTACTTATTAGGGATTAATCCTACTTTTATAGGTAAAAATGTCACATCTGTACTTGCGTAAGGATGGAGATAACACCTGTCTTCAAGATTTGTCTTCACAGGCATAATCTTGATGATTTTCATTAAAATTATCAGTTATTAGAAGTTCAGTCTGGAAAATTCTATTACATTCCTAACCTTATGAAAAGCAACATTGTCATAGCACATAATACACAGCATTGTTCTTGATAAGAAACTGAAGATAAATCTGGAAATTGTACACACTGAATATACAGTAGAGCTTTTAATTCCAGGCTGTATTCAAATTACTTTGAAACAGTTTCTATCATGATAAATTCATGCAATTACATTTAATCAGATATTGAGTAACTACAGTGGGAGATACAATGTATTATCTCTTATCTGGTTTAGCTCATTCTTGCATTTCAGATGAACAGCATCTCATGTACAACCTCAAAACCCATCAACCTGACCAAACGCAGTAACATGGGCAAGGCACCACGTTGATGCTTTGCTCATGTCTTCTGGGTTAATCTGATTCAGAATTCACATTTAATTCAGAATGCAACCCACCAAGTGCCAACACCCAGGCACTGTAACACAGACCACAAGTGGCCTCATAGGAAGCACACAAACTCCGAAATCTTGAGGATCATTGAGAAATCCAGTGCAGCAGTGGAGTCCTGGGGTGTGGGGAAGAAGGGCCCTCAGAAATCCTGGAATTCAGCATTTTTTGCCGATCAGGATGGCTGCTCACCTCACACAGAAGAGCTGAGGAGGAGCGACTCGCCCAGTGCCTTCAGCATCGCCGTCACCATCTATGACGGTCGGAAAACGGAGTCACCAACTTTCTGTGAAGGGAAGCAGAGGGAATTAGTGCCACTGGCTCCAACACCAGCTTTGTGTGTTTCACATACAAAACACAAAACCAGGAAAGAAATTATCTGGACGCTCAGAGTTCAGTGCTGGGGGGGAGCCACACGCCCAGCCCTGCGCAGACAGCACTCACTGCACTTGCAGGGCAGCTCCCAGGGCCAGGAAATGCCACAAAAACAGCACAACCTAAACAGGCAGGGGTGTGAAATGGGTGGAGGAATCCAAGGAAACCTCAGACAACAGCTGATAAAGATGCTGAGATTTTTAATGAAGCACCAGTATGGCTCATGAGCTGCTTTCTCAATGCACCACCCTCATCTCAGCACTCAGAGGGCCAGCAAACAGCAGCACCTCCCTGGGAGTAGCAGCCTCCTGCCCAAAACAAGGGGTTCCACCTATGTTCATTCTTTGGGCAGGATTACAAAGATAACTGGCTGCTGCTCCCCACCAAGCAAGAACAGAGATTACATTAAGTCAGAAAAAACAGAAATAAATTAGACACCATGACACTGATTGTAATCTCCTCCACCCCAGCAGAGCTCAATAGATTCCACTGATTTACACCCCAGCAATGCACAATAAAAATTTGTCTGTGTATCTAGGTTTGTGTAACACAGTTTGGAACAGTAGCTGTTCTGTCCTGATATGATAAAAAATTATTGCACAGGCAACATATGCTATCTACAGAAACATGAATAAATTACATTATGATGGCCACCAACACTTCACATCAAATTTAGTTACATGATATCTCAGCTCCCAAATGTGTCAGCATGGCTAGCTGTAAACTGGCAAACACAGACAAAAAAGGAGGAAAAGAAAAATGAAATTTGTATTTTAAAAATTGATTTAATCGAGACTTTAAATGCATGAATTGCTTAAATATCATAAAACCATAAAATGGTTTGGGTTGGAAGGGACTTTAAAGCTCATCTCATTCCAAACCCCTGCCATGGGCAGGGACACCTTCCACTATCCCAGGTTGCCCCAAGCCCCATCCAACCTGGCCTTGGACACTTCCAGGGATGGGGCAGCCACAGCTTCTCTGGGCAACCTGTGCCAGGACCTTACCACCTTTACATTAACATAATATTTCCTAAATATGCTCAAGGTATGTGCTTTAGTCTGAAAAAATATCTTGCTCCTCCAAAATCATCTGGATTTAGTCAGTATCCTTTATAATCCAGGCCTGGCCAGTTAATAGTTTGCACTAATGGATTCTCTTGAAATTAAATAACGAGGTGATGTTTCGATATTTGGAGGATTAGTCACAAGCATCCTTGTCACTTTGTTTGGTTTGTATGGAATCTTGTTTAGAAAAACAAGGATATCATCATTAGCTGTAATGGCTGGGAATATTCAGACAGTCTTGAAAAAGACACGTGCAAGTTTTCTAATGATCATAACAACGCATTTACATTTTCTAATCCACTGCTAATTCTCTTAATGACAGGATTGAATAAAACTAGTTTTGAAAAGCAAACTTATTTTAGAAATCTGCATTTCTGCTGAAAGCATGGCATTCCAGTGACAAAATGTTAGAAATAAGTAAACATGCACACGGCTGACAAGTATCTTATTTCTAAAGTGATCAAAATTTAATTTAATTTTCAACCTCAATGGAATATCCAACAGCCAAATTCCAGTCTAATCCCTGCTTAGCTGGTGAGGGGGAAAAGCCTCAGGGAAACTTTTCCCATTTTCCAGCCACTGCTGAGCAGTTAAAGGCAGGTTTTTCTGAGTGCCAGGTACTGTGCTAGTCCAAGACACATCAGAGTCCTCAAAATCATCCAACACTGAAAAATAAGAGACCGATGGTCCAAATTTGACCTCCACACTCTCACATAATGCACTGTAAAGAAGGGACCAGTTGTTCTTTCTCCAGGTTTCCATGGGACAGGGGTTTCTCCAGTCCTTCTGCTCCATTTCTGTGGTTTAGGCAAGCTCAGCCTGGCTCTGCTCCAACATGGATTTATAAAGTATTTAATACTGAATTTAGAAAAAGATCCATTTAAACTGATTCAAACCTGAGACATGATTTCAGCCTTGTCATACATGAGTTCAATTCCCTCTGACTTCACTGGGAGTTGTGACCTTTCCCATCAAGGGTAAATCTGACCTACTTTTTAGTATGAGATGGGAATGCTGACAAGGACACCTGGGTAGCTCTCTCCATTTAAAACACATGATGCAATTAAAATAATCCCAAATACTTTGAATAGCAACAACAAAAAGGAAGAGCCATTACAGATTATATGTGTGGCTATAAATCATTTGGCAGGTGTCTAGCACAAAGATAAGCATCATTAATCATGAATAAATTTTCTTCATACAAATGTGAGCAGTAACTGCACAATTGTTTGCCTATTACACACAAACCCATTGTGTGGGACACCCCAAAATAATCTGGATGTTTGTATCATATTCTTTATCCTCAGATATAAAGTCTGCCTTGCCTGCTCAGAAAATTGTTGCCCAAAAAGCTGATTCTATTCTGTTATAAAGCAGCAGAATGCCTGGCTTGTAGCAGCAAAGGCTGATCACCACAGACAAGAACTGCTGACCATCCCTGGGGGAGAGATTTCCAAAAAAACACTAATGCAAGTGTTACAGGCATGGAGTTTACCAAAATAGAAGTGTTTGGACAATCACATATGCCAAGCTAGGAAGAGGCATTCAAATGTAAGTACCTATGTGCACAGTCTTTTATTTAATGATGAACATAGTTATACTAAACTTCCCTTATACTTCCATACCTAAAATAAACCCTACACATTTCCCCTTACACATTTGGAGGGAAACAGTCTTCTGGTTAAAGCAGGGACACCCAAAGTTCACTCCATTCCCAGTTCTGTCAGAAACTTCCTGTGTAAAAAGTCACCTAAGGTCATGCTCCAACACTAATACTCGATTCTGCGCGTGCTCCCTGTGATTTCAGCACTGTGACTTTGCATACATGAGAATGGCAGCTTGATTTTCTATACCTCTACTGCCTCACCTCCAAACATGATCTGAGAATATGTGCTCTTCTTCCAGGAGCATTTGAGAAAATCCTGGTTAAAAACACACAGAGCGAATGAGCGCGATTTATACATCAGGCTGACAAGTGCCTGACAGCACTTCTGTCCTAAGTGGTCACTTACTGGGAATCCCAACATTCATCTCCACAGTTCTCTGGTAATTTGCTACCATAACTGTAAGGGTAAATTATGCCTGCAAAAGGATTTGGTGTTCACACATCTTCATAGAGAAGATCATTCCAAACAATGAGCAGACTGTCTCAGCCAGCTGCTTTGGGTGGGAGGAAGCCTGCACAGCCTCCAAATCAGCAAAGCTCGACAGAAACTTCATGATCCATCTTCAGACATAAACTTCAACAACCTTCCTCAACACTCCACTGCTGGAAAGCTCAGTAATTTGTCACTACCATCACCAGTTATATTTGAAAGCTTGGGTATTTTGGAGATGTCTATAGTCAAAAGAGTAAGAATCTATTAATTATTTTCCTTTATTTTTCTATTCAATTGCATCCAATTCTTGTTCCAAAGCTATAGAAGATCCTGGAAATTAAAAGCAAGCATATGAAATTACTGTACTGCCAATTAATTGCTTCTAAACTTACATTAACTTGTTTGGGGTAAAAAAACACAAATCCTAAGTTTTCCTGCTTCAGTCTCTGAACATCCTAAAAATGTAACAAAAGCAGGTTTGAATTTAGAAGCTTAATTATAAACTTAGCTAAGTGGATTATAATGAAAGATGTTCCAGCAAGGGAGCTCAGACTGATGCATTATGACTACATTAAGGAAAACACCAGAGAATAAACTTTCCATCAGTAGAACAACTTTAATTACAACAGTGCTGGAGCAGAACTGTTCTGTTAAACAATGCTGCTCTTACTTCTCCTTCACTCTGAGTACATCCAAAGGACTCCACGGGAACACACTTGACTTTCAAGAATACAAAGTGAATGGGGTTTGCAGACTCTTCCCAGGAAGCTGGTTCAGGAGATCAGTTTAACACAGCTGAAGCAAAACTTGCTTCATTTGCACACAAACATGGGTGATTTAACTCCCTCAGAAGGGCAGGAGACTTCCAAGTCAAGGATTCAGGAATTTGTGCAAGGCACTGTCCTGACACAGCCCCCTACAGCCCCCAGGCCCACTGAGAGCAGCAGAAATGATGCTCAACAACCAAGAGCTCCTCAACAGCTCCCTCCACAAACTGCATTCAGTGTCACCCAGTGTGCAAGTGCCCAAGTGAAATTCAAGCCCTGGACTTCTAAGTGGGATTTAAGAGCCACAGACCTTTTGGTGCTTTTGGTGTGGTATTTTAGCATTCAAAGTAGGGTAATTTACCTTCACAAATGTTCTTCGAGCCATTATCATACCCCTTGCAGCAGGAACAAGTGCACAGCAATTAAGATCAAAATGCTCAAGATTGTCAATAGGCTTCTCTCATGAACTTGGGCATTGATTTTTTTTTTTTTTTTTTCTGAGCAGCAGAACACAGAAAGTGTCCAACAACTTTTAAGTAACCTTTTCAGGCTGCTTGTGCACTTTTATATATTTAATTAAATACAAAAACAAAAGGCTGTAGAAACTCAAACCAAACATCAACACACCAATAGTCACCTTAGAAACTTACAGAGTCCCATTTTGGGGGGATAAATAATTCTGGGGGCTTATTTTATCTAGGTTATGTATATGACCCTTATACATCACAGCTGAATGCCTCATGCCAGGCTCCTCAGCCAGCACAGCAGAGCACAGCCTGGAATAAGCTCAGTGATTTCTTCACATTATAGCACATCCTTTCTGTAACAACAAAACTTTATAGCTTTGAGGGACAAAAAAGTTTCTTTTTGTTTATTTTTCAATGGATAGAAAAAAAGTTTGAGTCTATTATCAATACACTGCTCTGCTGTAGCTTTTATCATTGGCAATGGATGAACTGAAGGTCCTTTGAAACTCAGCTACATCTAAGAACTGCTGTCACAGTTGCACAGATCTTGGATTACTGTTAAATTGCAATTAAACAAAGGCAAAGGGAGCTGGCACTACTTCCAACACCATTTCAGTAAATGCTATTGCAAGTTTTTGTTCAAAGAGGATTACTCTCACTTCACTGGCAAAGCATTGCATATAATGCACATTCAGCAGTATAATACCATTTGAAAACTACTATTTGAAATTATTTTCCTTTAAAAGGCAAACCTGGAAATCAGACTCAGTAGAGAGCCATGTCCCTACTTTAGCAGCAGGACCATTCACACGGAAAACAACAGAAAGGTTCAAAGTCACCAATTACAAGGCAGCAGAGTTTCAAAAAAAGAATAAACAACCTCATAACCTCTGCTGCTGGAACAACAGCAGATTTCCTGAGCATTCCCATTAAAGTGCTTTCAGTTCAGAAATTAAATTGCTTTACTGCAGTGATTTTCTTCTGCATTCTGGTATTACTTTATATTATTTGACATTAGGACAGCATCACAGGCTGTAGGTCAGAGGTTTTTTTCTCTCCTCACTGGAATATGGCCACCACGTAGAGTTTATCAATCTTAAACACAAGGTCATAATAACACAATCAAATACCACCAGGCATATGAGCTCAGCAAAGACTTGGGCTCTGCTTAGCAGGGAAGGACCATCTGCTTCCCTGCCACAGGACTGGCGTAGCTGAAGCTTATCTCCAATTTAAATTGTTATTTTCTGCACTTCCACACATCAACCAGATCAACTGGGTGCATGCACACACCCAAACCCCTCACCAAAGAAACAACTGCAAATAGGCAGGGAAATCTTGCCATTTTAGCCTGGTAATCAGTTCTGGAAAAAGTGTGTGGGGTTCAGTTTTCAACTTCTAACTACTGGTGACTTTGGCTAAAATAGCCAGCCAAACATGTAGAGGCCACCTTCAATACTTCTTAAATGCATGATTTTCCTTCTGCTGTAACACACACACTAAGAATTATTTCTTTTCCACAAGATCTGTACCTCTATTTGTAGGCAGTCATTACTGTTTTGCCATTTGCACTACCTAGCTGTAGCCCATACCCAAATGAGCTAATAAGAGACACACACACACGTCCACAAGATAGATCCCATTTCAAAAAACTCATTTCCACAGTGCTGAAATAGACATTTATTCCAATGCATCCTCTGCCATCAGATGTTTATTTCCGTGCACCAAAGAATAAACTTGTAGGAAAGGAGAAAAGAAAGAGCACAGTGCATGGCAAACACTGAAGCACTCCAGGAACACACAGGCTCTACAGAGTTCATCAATCCCTGACACTGCACTTCTTCATTTCCTATCAAAGACCATCCATGAAATCTTGTGATGAAGTCTCCTATAACCAAAGCTTCATCATTTCTATGGAATAAAATCATGTATAAGTCAGGTCCCATGTCAGAATATGTGTTTTAAATAATTATAGCTGGATTTGTCAAAATAAATTAATCAAATATATTTTGTGATTTCTTAATATTGATTCATTTATTTTCCTTCTATTTACTTGCAACATTGATGTTAAGTGGCCCAGGCAGACACTTTAACAAAAGAGTTAAGAAAACTATATTTTAAATTTTAAAAAAAAAAAAGATACAGTGAAGGCTAAAAACACATATTAAAAACCCCAAATATTGGTATAAAGAACCTCTACAAACTGTTTCTTGAACACACACAGGAGCCAATGTGCAGACACTGCATTCTGAATTCAGCTTTTACTGATTGCCACACAGACTTCACCTCACCAAGAGCCACACAGTGCAGTGGTAGAAGGCTTGTACCGAAAAGCAGCATCTGCTTTTTAGCTGGAATTCGTTTCCAGAAATGCTCGAGCTGCTCCTTTTACCAAACTTCCTCACACTGCCCCATTTGGGACACTCATCTGGGACCTGGCCTGGGATGTGTGCCCAAAACTCAGGCATTCCCAGGCACTTGGCAAGAGCTGTAGAACCAGGTGTAAAAACGTGGCTTTTCCTATCAAAACCCATTCATAATACCAGCACATTTACTTAAAAGTGAACTTGCTTTCAACCCAGGATTAACTATGCACGGCAGCAACAAAAAACTCCAAATTGTCATACAGGCAGTTAGAAAGAATGACTCTACTCTTTACAGCAGCTGGAGGAACCAGCTGAGTAAAACCATCGATCTAGTCAGGAATTCTGTGATTCTGTTACCTTTCCCATTCCCATTTCTTTTCCCCTGTTGTTGGCTGTAGTCCCTCGCTGTGTTTTATCATGTAGAAAAGTCTTATCTCTTGAGGGTGAAAAATATATTTGCCCTGAACACACAATAATACGATTCACACATGGGGCCCTGACACTGTTGCAATATTGATACAAAAAAAAAAAAAAAATCATAATTATATGAACTGCTAAAAGACCTCATGGTACCACTATTTAAGCAAGGTCAATTGCCCGTGCAGGTTGTTCTTACTGGAGTTCATGTGACATCACTGGTGCCATCATCCTGACCTTCCCTGCTGTCATCCCCATCACAGTTCAATTAACAGAGGAGTCCTGCAGCGGCTTGATGAGCATCTGCTGCCTCTACCCGGCAGTAATTCAATAAGGGAACGCCATAGGAGGAGATAATGAGAAGGCAGCCCAGTTGTTCTGTCTCCCTCCAGGAGAGCAGATGAGTTTGGTTTATGGGAAAGAGCGTGACCTATGAAAATTATCAGTTAATTTTATATTTCAGAGCTTCAACATGCAATTTAAAGTGTTGTCTGGTTTCTCTGGTGGTGCTGCCCACAAGGATCCAGAACCACTTTTCCTGATGAGTCCCTGATTAACAACCCTTCCCACACCAAAAGGATTCATCTTTTCAAACTGTCTCTCTGCCAGTTCCACCAAAGGAATGGTTTGTATTCATGCATTCAGCAGTGGTTGGTCTGAATTAAAAAATTAAACACCTGAGCAGAGAAAATGGGCCAAAACTACCACTGGATAAATTCAGGCAGAATGAAATTCACACCAACATCAAACCTGGATGAAACACTTCCAAAAAACCAGAATCTCCTGTGCTGCAGATAGTGTCAGCCTGGGTCTTCTCTCCCTGCCCCACAGGACACACTGCTCACTGGTGCCCAAATTTTGTTTCTTCCTCTATTTCCTTCTGCACCTTTCCAGCAGAGACTTCTCTTAACTTCCACCTATCCTCTGACTCTCTCCTGTTGCTTCAGGAACATCTATTCCATCAGCAAAATCTCAGAGCCACCTACAATCCTTTCATCTCCTATTCCACCACTGGATGTCACAGGGACTGTGTCAGAGATATGGCTCTGTGTGGATTTATTTTTGCATAGTGATTGTAATGTCCTTATGAGTTTTACAGCTTTATTTCAACAATCTTATTGACTGAAATAGGGCATTAATTTGATTTCAGATACAATTTTCTATTTTATGCCTCCTTAATATCATTAAGGCACAGATTTGCTAAAGATGATAGGCAGGAGAGGAGAAAAAAGGAAGATACATTTCCTCCCTGAGTTCTGCAAGGTGATCAGTGAACCACAGTGAATTTACACAGCTGCCCATTCCCACAACTCTACATTCACTGCTTCATTTCTCCCAAGATCAGCTTCATTTGAGCTACATCCTTTCCCATCACACAATTATCTGCGCTGCCCCAAAGACTGCCTGCCTGCTCTGACCACCCCTTCCTACGAGTACAGTCCATCAGGGCAGCTCATTCCTCACTCCCAGGACAAGACAGGCTGGCACGTTGTTATTTCAGTCCAACCTCTTGCTCAAAGTAGGACCAGACAGCTGTGAATCACACAGGATACTTGACACTGTCCCCAAATTCTTTGTTTTGTTTCTGTTCCCACCAGAGAGCTCAGTCTGCCAAGCTGATGCAAACTGACAGGAGATCTGAAGTTGTGGTTGCCCTCATCCAAGTCCCACAACCAGGACTTTTCCCCATCTCAGTGTAATTCTCTTTTCCCCATTCAGTTCTGCCATCTCTCTACTCCCCAGTTTCATCACCTGCTGCACATCTCCTCCTGAGTACCTTGTCCTTAATCCTCAAATCCTTTCTATCCTTTGCCCTTAATTCTCTCCCACACTAAACTAGTTGATTTCTTCCAAAAGGCAACAGATAAAATTTTATTACATCTACCAGCTTTTCTCAGCTTGTTTTCTTATCCCTTTTCTCACCCTACAGCATTTTGTTCCTCCTCCTAACTAGCCCTTTATTCACTTGCATTTCCTTTCTATTTTCCAATTCCCTGGGAGTCATTTTCATGACTCTCACATATTCTTCTCTATTGTTTTTGCCTTTTTTTCCTCTTGGAGATGCTTGGAAAGGAAACACTAGATACACTACATTATATCCAAAAGAGGATACTATAACAATTTTACAGTTACAAATAATCAGCATTTAAGAAATCCTGGAATTAAGGTTGCCTTGCAGGAATGTATTAAGATAGTCAGGTTTCGTGATTACATCTATTTTTACCATATTACTAAAGTCTATATTAAAATGCAATTTAAATCTATCTTTGACTTCTTTTGCTTTTATCTATTCATCACACTTGCTTTCAACCCTCTCTTAAAGCCTTACTCATACTTCTCTTTGAAACAGGCAAGTAGTACCTGTAAATCCAATAACTGCAATTACAGAAAATGTTATTTACTTCACTCTTAGCAGTTATGTGCACCATTAAAAAAAAAGGCTTTTTATTAAAATATATTAGGTTAAATAACTCAAAATTTGATAACCACAGTATGGACTAGCTTCCATCTGGTTAAAGAAAATAGACATGGCCTATGCAACAAATGCTACCAGAGAAGTTAGTCATGTTCACTGGCTACTTCTGATTTAAAGCTGCACCTCAGCCTTAACAGCAAAGTAAAACAGATATATAACATATATATTACTATATATAGTCACTCATACAGGACATAGCTGTAAGATGCAAGCAAGGAATATAAAACACTGTTTCAGGAGAGGCATGGAAAACAACTCAAGTGCAAGACAGGCCTGCAGGGGTGTTTTAAGAACACAGCAGTAGGAAGAGCCTGCTCAAATTCCTCAATTCCAATCATCCATACTTGACTTGTATTTTGTCCACTGAAGCTTGGGATGGTTACAGCAAAAAAACGTTCAAAAACACATTTGTCATACTAGCCAAGGTAGACTCATCAGACTTTTGCAGGTTAATATATTTCCCTGCTCATTTTTAACACTTTTCCCAATTAGTTGGAATAATAAGTCAATTAATACATAAAGCCTTCTGTAAAAGCACACCCAGATGGATGTTTACCAGACTTCAGCCTTCTTTTCTATGTCTATCAGAATTTAAATAAAAATTGAGCCAACCTTCAGGAGAAATCAGTGCTGGCAGAAGCACTGTACTTATACCTGAATAAAATCTTCCTGAAAGTATTTAGGATTTCTTTTACAAATACTCTCAGTATTAAAACCTGCATCTGCTCCCAGATGGCTTGTATTCCACATTATTTGAACTATTTTACATTCCTCCAGCATCTTCTTCCTTCAGAAAGATGGGAGTCTGAACTAAATACGGGACTTGATAGCAGCAGTAATCCAATATATCTGATTACATTAACAAATCTAAAATGAAATTAGAACTTAAATGGCAGAAATAAATATACTGCAAGCCCTGGGCATTTCTTTGAAAATTGGCCTACCAGGCAATATTTGGCAGAGGCGGTGCAAGAGCTCGGTCATAATTCTGTGGATATTTTTTTTTCTTTATGTGGTAAAACTAGCAAGGAACTGGGTTACAACTAGAGTTAAAACTCCACTTACTATGTTATTTTTACTCAGTACCTGAGTCCTTTTCTAAAGGAGTGCTATTGCTTTGACTTATACAAAAAGATTGATCTGTAGAAAGTGGAAAATATCTCCTGTCCTACTTTCAAGAGTGGGATTTTGTCATGCCAGCAATTGTTTCATAGGATCATTTCAACTCTAAGATAAAAGGAAAAAAAACAGAAGAAAAACCAGATTTTTTTGTCCTGTGGGAAGAATTTCCTCTGAATTATAGGCAAACACATATTTGCAAATATAAATACACTTAAAACTATGGACCCTGCTTTTCCTCTGTTACTTTTCCTGCTAAACAAATTTAGCAGTGATTTGGATTTGCTGTTAACAAATGCCAAAAGCAACTTGGCTTCCTCTTGCCAAGGACATCGTAAACCGCAGCTCAGCAGAACAAGACAATCTTCTTATCGTGTGTAAGAGCTCAATTAAATCATCATTTCAACATAATCCTATTTAGTGGCTCTCACATTTTCTGTCCTGATGCTAGTGATGTTAATGGCTTAAAAAACCAAGGAAAGTAAATACACAGAGGTAGAAGGGAAGGACAGAAGACAGGAAAATGCAGCTTCTGCCTCACTGAAGATCATTTGATGGCGGAAAAAAACAAAACAGCAAACCAGAACCAAAGAACCTCGATCTCAGAAGCATGGACACAGCTTGCACAGAACATAAAATCCAACAGTTTTCCTGGACCCCAACCCAATCTTTCAAACAATACAACTGTGAGTTGAGAAAAACTGCTCCAACCAAAGACTTCCAAGCAATTTTCCAAAGTTTGCCTGCTTCAATCTGCAATACTTACTTAGAGGTCAACACCTTGCTAAAGAAATCAATTATTACTACAACAAACATTCAACAAACCACACAAGAGGGCTCTAGAACACCCCTGAAATGCACACAGCTCTTTATGCAGAAGACACTAATCTCCCAGAGTACTATGTAAATTGGCTAAGCTTAAAAGTTGCATTTAAAATTATCCTCAATATCCATTACAAAAGAGAGGTACCTACCCACTGATAAATTAGCAATTGTAATAAGGGACTGTAAGGCTAAGGGTAAATTGATTGTTGTTCCTAATTTTCCCTTTATTTTAATCCAAAACTCTCCAAATTGCAAGAAATAAAAGTACAGGCGAGAGGGTGAGCAAAAAGCTTTTGACTGCATATAAAACATCTAAAAATAGTGCTTCAGTATATTTCCATATGCTGGAAACAGCAGTGAATATCATCTAGATAAATCTATTCCTAGCAGAGGTTTTCAGCAGCATCAAAGACTCGAGAATCAATTGTAAATTTGTATTTTAGATTAATCAATAAGAAAAAAGCACAAGACACTCTTTAAACAATATGCAGCATTTAGCAGGCAGATAGAGCTATGCACCACCTCATACAAAATAGATAGAGACATTATTACAAGCCATATATTTTTAATCTTAAGGAATTTATTTGGGAAGGACTTAAAAAACTGCTTTTAGAGAATCCCTGGACGGGGTTTGTCAGCCATGTGAGCCACTGGCAGGGCCGTGGGAGCAGGATGCACAAGGGTGACCGTGGGCAAGGCTGGAACCCACACACACAACAGGGAGGGGTTCCCACAGATCCCTCTGATGTGCCAACTCCTCCAGCAGCTGAAGAGCTGCAGTGGAATATCAATGCACACCCCACCTTCAGATGAACGAGCTGTCAGCACGAGGGAGGAAAAAAGGCCAGTTCATAACAACACAGAACATAGGGAAGGTGCAGATTCCTTTGGCAAGCCCACCTCGAGAGGAGGTGGCCTCACCAAAGCCATGAGGACTCTCCAGGCTCAAATCAACGCTGCCAGACTCGCTGAAGCAGCTGTCACTCTCAACACTCAATAGCCCACAAATCCCAGAGGAGTAAGTGACAGATGTCACATCTCCCAAGAGTGAAATGATGATAGTATATACTCAGGAACTGATGGCCAGCTCAGAGGTGTTTCTCTTCTTTGCTGGCAAGATTGATGTCTGGTGTGTCAACAGGGGAGCAGCACTTAATCCATGAGGGGACATTATAGAGACACTGATAGCCTATCCTATAACAAGAGAAAGAAAAAAGCAGTTTTTCTCCTCTATTTCTGGACTAGGCCAGTTGCTATCAGATATTTGAATGATGACCCTGGGCAATGATTCCATCTCTAACAAATCTTGTACCAGCATCAGAACCAGGCTGAGCAAACCCATCTCATTCTGATGCTGGTTTGTCAGATTGTTGCAGTGGTACACCAGGGTCAGGGAGCCACCAAGACCCCAAAACAGGACAGCAGCATTGCTCCAGGCAAGGGAAGATCTTTGCAGCAGAGGCAGCAGGACTCTGACCCTCTCTGAGGTGCATCACTTGAGACAAAACCTCTCAAGGCCTCTCAGGGATGGAAGTGCCAGTGAAAAGTCATTTATCAGCTCCAGAGAATCTCCTAAACATTTGCCTGCATTGTTTTGTTATCCCTTGGCAGCCTAACACAATCCTGCCATGCCATGCACACTCCACCAGCAAACACTGAACCTGAACATTACCCGTGATTTGAGAGAGAACAAATATTTCAATTTTTGTGGTGCACACTTTATGCACCCAAACTGATGTACAGGCACTGAACACAGGGAAAACACTGCTCATTTCCTCCCTTCACACATTTGCTGTGTTAAATATCATTGTTTATTTATGCAAAACAACTTGTAGAGTGAAGTAAGTCAAAAGTTGACTTTCCCTTTTTGCCTCACATAGTATTTCTCATTAGAGAAGAACCAGGAGTTGCTCTCAGAGCTAAAAATAAACATTATATTCTACAAAAACAGGTTAATTGGGAATGAAGTTACAGCAGTATAATTCCTTCTGCTTTTGTACATATACAGTTCCCTAAGTACCCTCATGCAAGTCTATACCTTAACAGCTCTTCAAACACACCCACCAGAATCTGCTCAACATCCATCTTGTTTCCATTCTAATACAGAGAAGTTTCTGTAAATTCAAAATCCATTCAAAAGTTGTCTGCCACTGTTTAATTAACTTCTGAACAAATAGGGAGATGCCTGTTTTCCTCCAAAATTTGTAATTTTATTCTCTGCAATAAACACCGACACCATTTAAGGAGATCACTGTGCACATCCAGTCTCACTTCCTGCATCAAACAGACCAAAGACACATCCTGAAAATACATATATCCATGCCAAAACTTTTACTGAAGCTATGATGTGTATTTTTAATATGGATATCACCTTGCTTTGAAAGTGTTAAGAGTAGGGAAATAAGAAATTGTGTACTATGTAAATTCTTCTTGCAGTTAAGCATCATTTAGAGCTATAAATTTGAAATTTAAAGTACCAAATTAACAAACAAAGTATGTAAGCAGTGAACCCTGTCTCTTCTGTACCTTTCCATTCCAGTACAGCAGTATGAGTCTGACTGATGTGGGAAAAATGACTGGGGGGAAAAAAAAATCATTGTAACCTTTTTAAGAATACCCTCAAATGTGACCAGTGATTTCAGGTGCCCCTCACAAGACACAGCAAATGGGCTGGGATTGCAGAAAGCAGGTGATGAGAAGCTGCAGAAGCCAGACTCTTTTACAGGCATCTTAGAGAAATGAAAAAGAAATGTATCCAAAATTATTCACATTACATACACTATTGCAAGCTCTCCTCTGATTGCCTTAGGGGGGTTAAAACAGCAGCCTGTGAAAAATAAGAGTCCATCAGGCTCCTTGTGATTTCCAGACATGCTCAAAAAAAAGGTTATGCTTATATATAATCCTGACATGCCAAGTGTTATTTGGGGATTTAAAAAGACATTGTAACAATCCTAATAAAAGCTATTACATATAGCCATAGGATATGAATAATAAGATATATTAAAAATGTTTTTTAAAACCCCAGCTTGTGCAAACACCTATGCTTTTGTAAAGAAGTGACTCCCTTCTGAAAGGATCCAGTTCAAAAAGTCTGCACTAGAGGAAAGAGGCTGAAGAGAAAGGAGAAAAAACCTACAAAAATTATGTCTAGACAGATCTGGTGCATACACTTCTTAATTAGTGTAATATATATGAATTTTTCATGACAAAAAATTCGACTGCTTTTAAAAAGGAAAATCAGTATGAATTAAAAGCTCTCTCTAAATCTTTCTTTCAAAGACTACAAGGAGCACTAGATAAATCCTGTATCAAAGGAATTTATGCCATTTGATATGAAGTGTTACAATACTGGACCTGAGTCTGCCGTCACTGAACTCAAGTGAACTTTCTTAGCAACTTAATCCACTTCAAAAACAAGTTCCTTGGTTAAAACTCATTTCACTTTATTTCCAGAAGGAAAACTGCCTTTCTGGATAAAGCCTTGGAGCATGTAATGTATGCAGATGTGCACTCATACACATAAAATACACTCATTAATGTACTTACTGAATGTGTTCATTAATAACCTCATTTCTCACAGCCTCTCAAATATCACAGCAAGAAAACACATATGTATTGCAGCAAAGATGGAAGGAAAAAATCCACCAGAAATCAAGTTCACACATTTGTTTAGCATGACTTCTCAGTGCTCCAGTGCCTCAAACAGAAATGTGGCCTCTGCATCTCAAGTTGGGTTTCTGATGTAAAACAAAGTATTAAGAAAATTATCAAAATGGAATCTGAACAGTAGCTACCCATCTTCCTTGCTAAAAGTTATGGTCTCATTTTAGAAGCAATTAACTCAAGTACAATCCCATCAGAGAGAAAAATGTAAATCTTTATTTCCTTTATGGTTTTACCTAATTAAGAAGGTGTCTCATGGATGTACTGAAGCCTGGATTTGTATGGATGCTCCCTGGGCGCTTCCCTCCAGTGTCCAACACAACCTCAGCTGTTTCATCAGCTCAGCAAACTCCTTCCCACAGCCCCACTGCACACAGGTAGCAGCAGCAGGTGGGATGCCCAGCACACATGGAATGCTGCAGCCTTCCCACCCATGGCAGCACTGAGTGTGTGTCTGCTCCAGGCAGACACCAGCCCCATTCCACACACAGAAATGTAATTGCCTGTGACACACCTACCACCATGAAACTTGGTTCAGACCATGCAGCAGAACACAGGCACGTACAGCCCAGGCTAAAAATAAAATTTAATAATACATTACACACAAGCTCATAATCAATTAGCATATATAATTTGGCAACACATTCTATATTATTTGAAACAAAATTGATTGTCTGCAACTGGCATGGTACAAGACCTACAATTAAAATTAATCACTCCTACTACAACAGGAAAAAAATATTCCCCTTAGAGTACACCACTACTTTGTTTCTTTTCCTTAAGGACCCAATCTATACATTGTGCTATTATATCAGAATCTTCTCCATCTCAGAAGAGAGTTTTGTCTCTTTCATGGTGGCAACATAAAATCTGCACACATCACCTTGAATGCATCCTAAGGGATGCTCAGAAACCCAACAAAAAAATTAAAAGCACCTTAACACATCTAAATGCTTTAGAAGAGCACAGTGTGGGGAAAGGGGGGAAACCACCTGATGTTTCACACTAAAATACACAATAAAAAACTGCAAGACAGGACTATGGCAATGAGCCCTGAATGAGCATCCAGGCCAAGGTGCAGACCCCACAGAGCTGTACTGGCACAGATGGTTTGAACTAACATCCACTTCTGCATCTGCTGGTGCAGAGAAAAACCAAACCTGGGCACTGCTGGGGTGCTGAGGGAGCCAGCAGCAAGAGCCCTGTGTTGGACACCTGCAGTTGTGGGTGGATGGTGGAGCTCCCCAAGCTGTCACCAGCTGCCCTGGAGCCTCCTTACTGAAGGGACTGCACAGATCCTGCTGCCAGCCCAGAGCAGGAGCTCTGTGAGGGAGCCAAACCCAGATTTTGTCTCTGCCAGCCCCAGCTGGTGCTCCCGGGGTGCCTGAGCACAACCTGCTCTGCAGCAGCTCTCCCACACCAAACCTCCTTCCCTTTCTCCTCACAGCAGTTAAGCAGCACACAGAAAACTGAATCATAGGGGTAGACAAATAATACATCACACACTGCAGCACTAGGAAATCTTCCTGTCTTTTGAAAGAAACTTACTGCTGAAGCCTTACTTTGAGGGAATTGAAAGCCTCATAACAATTTATGTTGGATTAAGGTTCCTGCCCAGTTAAATGCCAATTCTGACAGTCCTAGATGAGTTCCCATCTTATGACCAACCATCAGCCACATGTTACAGGCACCATGGCAGAGCACACTATTTATCTGCCTTCCCTCACTGCAGATTATGTTCCTCAGGAGATGCAAAATCTCACAATCCAACTACACCAGCTCAGAACTATGCTCAATCTTCCAAGCACCTCCAGTAGCTGATGGGCAACTTCACTCCTCTCAAAGTTTATGAGCACACCAGTTTCTTCAACTTGTGGGTGACGAGTGTAAGAAAAATTAGCATCTCTCCAGAGTCATTGTTGAGATGGCCAGCTAAGCCACTGGCCATCTTCCCTCCAACCAGTCCAACCAGCTGCTGGAAGGCCACTGGCTCACATCAGCTGGAGCAGGCATCCTTCAGTCTCACTCATTCTCCCAAGTTCATAGAAGAGTTCTGAACAACTTTTGAGAGTCCATAACCTTGGTGTGAGACATCATTCCCGTGAAGGAAGAGTCTCCCTGCTCCCTGAGCTTTGAGCCATCCCTGGAAGCAGGATCTGCTCATCACTCCATCAGCAGCATCAGGCAGGGAACAAAATGTCAGGCTGACACTAGTAAAGGTTTCGTGCTTAATGGTCACTTTTGAAACGTGTCACAAAGGAAAAATATCAAAGTGTACCTGAAATTCTTGTCTGTCTTTAGCTGCAGATTCCTTTCACAGCATCTTCAAGCTACCAGCAGCGAAGATGAATTCAGCAGCACTTCTGCCCTGCAGAGTTCCATTACCAAACCAGTCCCTTCCCACCACTGTCCTGTCATGCACCATGTCTGAGCTGGAGACCAGGACACGGGGCAGTGTTGGGACTGGGCACCTGATGCTTCTTTCCTGAGGATGCAGCTGCTCAAAACAGTTCTGGCTTTTATCTCCACTGCCTCTCTCTGATCAAAGCAAGGCTCTTCACCCTCACCTGAGCCTGCTGCTGAGACAGCTGTGCTGATTAGGAACACCTCCCATCCCCCATTCGCAGAGCTGGAGTACACAAATGCAAATGTTATACAAGAACAGCCTCTTCTCATGCACTCTCACAAATGTAGGAATCTCTCCTTTCCCTTCTAGCCTTCTTCATTTCCATTTCACTTTTAATTTGCATACTTCTTCCAGCCTGGTTTTAGTTCATTTACCTCACTACAAATGATTTATAAAGTTTAACAGCAATCATGTATCATTGTTGACATACATACGTTTGACTAGACTCACAGCACAGAGCTTGTTTTAGCTACTCAAAAATTATGTGCTGTATAACAACACAGATGATTCACTTGGTATCAGTGTTTCTGATCATGTATTTTCTGTGCTGAGAGCAAGGAACCACAAGACAAATCTGAAGAAATATTTGGCCACTTCCGGTGATAATTCACTGCTTGTCCTTCTCACAGAAGCACTGATGTATTCCATGTCCAATCTCTGACACTTTTAGCTGAGAAAGCCCTGATGGGCAGAACCTGTCCTCAAGAGTTCTCACCATGTCCTCCTTTCTCTAACTAAGCAATACAGACCATCTAAACAGGCACAGCCAAACTATGACACAAGTTTGCCAGCAGCAATCAGTTAGTCCTTGAGGAGACCCAGGCTGCTCCTGGGATAAAATTCTACTCCTGAAAACCAGCATCACTGGAGAACATATTCATTTGTCTGAGTTGTGTTAAATCCTGAAGCCTTAACATTTCTCATTTCAAGTTATGAGAGCTGTGGAGAACCCATGAAACACCAAGAGCCATCACCTGTGCTCCTGCAATTCCCATGTGCTATCACCTATCACACCACAGCACAGAGCAACCATCTCCTGTGACCTTGAAGTTACTTCTTCCTCCTGAGAGACACAGAGCATCATTTTCATAAAGTGGTGGCAAGTTCTGAAACCCCAGATCATATTGATTTTTTCATGTCTGTCTTCACACATCTGTAATCCCCAGTAACTCCAACACCACTATGAGACAGCACAAGCATTCATCTTTCAGTTTGGTGTGGAGTGAAACACCAGCAGCTGACAGCCCCTGCTTCATGGGCACCTATCTGCAGTGTGACACTGCTAAAGAGACTCTGATTCTGAAGCTGTCCCATTTGACTTTTTTTTTATTTCAACACCTTTTTCATTACTTTATTGGTTTAAAAATAATGGTGACTACCAATGGCATGTCCGAACTCACACTTCCCTGCAAAGTCCTGAAGTCCATCTCTAACACCATGTCATACTGCTGGATGTTCCTGGGTTGGTTGCACCTGGGGATCAGAAGCATTTTTTGTCCCTACAATCCCCTGGTTAGCTCGTATAACCCAAGCTGTCTGGGTGAAATGAGAGCAACACTACAAAATGTGTACTACAATACTACAAAACCTTCCCAGCCTTTTCATCTGCTTTTAGGGTACCAGTACCTGCAGGATCATTACCAGAGCTCTTGGCAGTACTGGACATGTTTTTTTCATATCTGCAAAAGCACCAACAACATCTGCAGTCACTGAGCATCTGAGGCAGCGCAGAATATTTAAGGCTTTTCCTCTTGCTGTTCCAGGCCCTTTAATGACAATCCTGACACATACTATACATACACAGATAACAAGAGCATGATACCTCTGTGCTCTCCTATTTTTGGCAATCTCTTTTCAAGGTACAGGTCTACCAGCCACCATTCCTTTCCCTGTCATGGCTGATATTTACATTCTCCAAACTTCCTAATCTAACAAAAAAAAAAAAAAAAAAAAACCCTGTATTAAAAACAGACTGAAGAACCAGCTGCTTCCACAGCCATGGACAGGAGCAGTTTGCATACCAGAGCTTGGGAAGCACTTAGCACTTCTCAAGGAGAATCCATCAGCAGTAACTAACTCATTTAGAGCTCTAAAGCAGCTTTTTCCTTCACAGGAATGTAGAGAAGTGTTTGTTACATGGAGTCTGAAATTCAGCCTGATGGGCTTACTGCCAGGTTTTGTACAACACGTGCATAACACACCACTGTTAGTTTTAGGTGTCAATCATCCCTGATTTATGAGATAAGATGTGGCTCTAATACCCAGCTCCTCAGCCCAACCACACACAGCATTGTCTGCTCCAGGATGGAGAGGACGAGGGCCAGGAGGAAGGACATGCCTTTCTCATCTCTTACTCAGCCCACAGCCCAAGACTTTCTCTTCAGCAAAATCAATTCTTTTCACACAGGTTTGACAGCAGCAGCCTAAAGGCAAGGAATCCATAATCCACCATGCTCAGATCCATGTTTCAGTGCCCAGCCAACACAGACCCACCCATCATCTGGACTTCCCAGAGCTGCCACTAGTGCTGGGACACTGCTCCACAATTTCAAGGAGCTCACGTAAAAATTGATCCAGCAGAAGCACAGATATCTGTGTTTGTGCTGTCTATAAAAGATAAGCTGAATGATTTCTGATGACCATCTGTTAGGACTGGCTATTTAACATTCCCATTTCGACTGTTATTTCCATCCATTATTTACCAGACCCTGATCTGTATTTGCCAATGATTAGAAACATTATTTAAATTACAATACCATATCACAACCACTACATTGCAATGTGGCATTTTGTAACATGCAGATTTGATAGGAAAAGACAAATTCAAGCTTAAAAACTATTTTGTACTGAGGTACAACATTAAGCATCTGACTCAGGGAGTAGAGACTGACAAGTAGGTGGGTGAACAACCATTTCCAATGGGTAAGAAACCAACCAGCATCCAACCAGCACAGGGCAAAATCAAATTCCAAAAGAGGCACATCATTCCATTTTCTTTTTCTCATTTGTTGGCACTCATCTAATATTCCTCAAAATCCCATTCATAAGGGTTTAAATTCTGCCACATTGCTTTTTTGTCTCAATATATGTATTAGAGCTTGCTCGGTATCTTCTAACCTCTTTCTTCCTCATTTCCTTGTAAAAATATTGGCAAATTTTCCAGGGAGAGGAATAACTGTCAGAACTGGAGTGTAATCTGGCATATTCCAACCTATTAGGACGTTTGACCCCCATGTGGTGGGCTCGATGTGGTTAAGATTAATGAGTCAATTATTTCTAGCCAAGGTACAAGGCCTCCAATTGTTTCACTATTTCAGTATTAACCATCACACTCCTTCTGCAGTGTTTGATACCCATAAAATAATTGTGAGCCATTTTTCAG
This sequence comes from Dicaeum eximium, assembly GCA_013396995.1. Classification (NCBI taxonomy): domain Eukaryota; kingdom Metazoa; phylum Chordata; class Aves; order Passeriformes; family Dicaeidae; genus Dicaeum; species Dicaeum eximium. The sequence continues at coordinate 1,189,561 of VWZP01008990.1, read as the reverse complement.
TAAGACATCATGAGTATTAGGCTTACTCCAAAAAAAAATATATATATATATAAAATCCCTGAGATGCAAAGGAAATGGGGTAAGTTAGAGCCATTGGCCTTAAAGCTTTTCATTTGACAAAGTTATGTTCCCCCAAGACATTGTGCAGTACAGCACCATCAATTGCTGCTGTTCAGCTGCCCTCCCCCAGGGATCTGGGCTTACAGCTCCAAACACCGGCACATTAAGGCACAGACAGTCCCCACAGGCCTCACAGGGAAGAGAAAACCCACACACAGAGACAGACTTCCACACAGTGAGCTCTTCCAAGGTTTGCAGGTCTCTGTTCCAACAGACTTCCCACAGCACAGTTCAGTATTTGTTACTAGTGAATACAGATGTGGATATTTCAGAGCAGGTGCAGCTCACAGAGGCAGAGCACAGTGAGGGACCAGGTGATGCTCTGCTCCACCACTCTTGAGCAAAGCCTAAAACGGTTCAGGAGCTGTGTACCTGCTGTGACACCTCTGCTCAGCAGAACAGGAAATGCAAAACTCCTGAGAGAGCCTGGCAGGAGGAATTCAGCCATTTGCTTAAGGTCAACCACAGGTTTTTTTAAGCGTTTCAACTCTTAAAGCAAGTGGCACAGTGGCAAGTTCCTCTAAATAATGTGTTTTGGAAACTTCATGTGAAACTCATATCTATGCAATAGAGGGCTCATACCACGTAAAAACCTTGCACCACTGTTTTCTTTAGGAGTTGTCTAAGGGACAGGACTTCTGGTCTACAAAGACACCTAAAAGAATGTGGAGATACACATCTTTGGAATCTCCACATCCTAAAAACCCAGAGTGTAATCTCATTTTAAGAGCTGGTCCAAATTTATATTGAAAAAATCTTTTAACTTCTCAATATATAAGCTTATGTAAGATGGACTTTAAATCAGCAGCTTTTATAATATGCACTTCAGTTCACATGGGGTAATCAGTAGATATTTTAACAAAGTTCATTATAAACCCTTTTAAACATGAACTACGTTTGAACTTCCGTATCTCATATGGCAATGATTCGCTTCAGTTATTCTCTTAATCCAAATAAAAGAAAATGGATCAGCCATAAAGACCTCCAAACCAGGTAATTAGAGCAAATGCTTTAAATTGAAGTAGAGCTGCAGAAGTTAGACTTTAGGCTTTGGTCTGATTTGAGGAAGTTAGTTTTGCAGCTTTGTTCAATTTTAGCTGAAAATGTAAAACCCAGGAGCATGGCTTCCTCTAGTTCTGGTCCCCAGCCCTGGAGCTGGTTGTCTGAGCTTCTCTGATGGACATCACCAGCCCAGGAGCAGGACTGCCACATCATGGGAGCAAGTGCCTCCAGAAGAATGGGCTGTTCCACCTCCCCAGCCATGCCTGCACTCACCTTCTGCTCAGTTCACCAACAACAGCACTCACAGGAGATGCTGCACACCTGTCAGGAGACTCCCAGCAGAGGTGAAGGAGCAGCTCACAGGATGTGTCAGGCACACTGGTACAGCAGCCCCAGCTGCTGCACAGGGGCTCCCCAGCCCTGTATTATTTTTATGGCAAGTGAAAAGCAGCTTGGTGCCCTAGGACCCTCTGCCACGTCCACCAGGGCACAAGGGTGATAAAAATGACAGAGCTGCTCTCGCGGAAGAAGATTCAGAGAAGCCACACACTGCTAAGGACTTCTGGGCACTACTGTGGGGAGAGAGAGTACAGCTCAAATTCAGCAAACCACACCACCCCTCACAATCCTCTGCCTTGATTTTGGGAGGAGAGGCCTCCATTCCTGATAAATCAGCAATCACAGCTAATGTCACCTGTTCCAACTACTGCTTCATCCTGGAAATGTTCTGCTGTCACCTTCAACAGCAGCAGGATCAATCCTAGCAGATGTAAGCTTCCTGGAAGAGTGGTAACCACAAGGTGACATTCCCTACCAGAAGTTACACAAAGCACTTTGCCGTAATTGTACTCTGAAAGTGAATAAAAATATTTTTAAAAATTAACAACTTTTTCCTTCTACATCAGCAGTCTTCAGAAATGTTGTGATTATTAAAAGCCAATCAGATAGCTATTACAAGAAGAAAATATATGGAGTTTAGTTATGAAATTTCCTTAGGGGAAAGAGTTAGAGATTTTAATATGAATTTATCTCTTACTTTCAGCATTGAATTCAAGACTCAATCAAACAAAATAAAATGCAAGTTCCCTATTACTTCCATAGAGCCTTGAGTTAAAAAAAACAACATTTAAAATTTAACCGAATATAAAAGAAGCCAAGCTGGAAACACACACATCTTACCAGGGCTCTAGCAAGGGGTGGTTTCCTTCATTAAGCACAGTAATAACACATTTGTGAGGTCTCTGTGCCCACCACTAATATGTGGCAAGTTAATGAGACTCCTGAGGGCTCAGCCTGTGGCTGCAGCAGAGCCTCTGTGTGTGAGACAGGGCTGATGCTGAGCTTGGCACTTTATCCCTGACTGCACAAGCATCCCCCAGGGAAACACAAGGGACGATGCATAAAAACTTCCCACAGCCACCTTTAGCTATCAGGAACAAGGTAGAAGACACTACATTAGAGTTAATAATCAATTCTGCAGCATTTATACTTAATCAGTCAGCAAGTGATTGCATTTGGTGCAACTGGGAAACCAAAGCCTGTCTGTAAAATATTTTGTCAACAACAAGAAAGAGTCTTCATGAAAATTTCTTAAATCTTCTCCCCTTGCTTAGACCAACCAAAAAAAATGCATTTATATGTTCTTTTGGATCAACTGCAGAGGAGGAATGGGAATCAACCAGCACAACATGAAAGACAGCAGAGCTGGGGTGGCATGGATTGAGCAGGGACAGCAGGACAGCTTCACGGCCCATGGTCCTCAGCTCTTGGTAGTCACCCCAAGAACAACCAACAACTGCAATTAAAATTCCCATCTCAATGAAAGCTTAAATTTATTTGCATCTATTCATACCTGTTGTCTGCAAAATCTACTGCAAGTGTTTAACTTACTGCCCTGTTTATAACATGGCGTAATTAGGCCCCAAGGGTGACTTTTAATCTAATTTACACCAAATAAATCCTAAATCACCAGCATTCACTCAGATATACTCCAGAGTAAACTAGGTAAGAAGTTATACAAAATGCCTAACACAAACATTTTTGTTTCCTGGGTTTGTAATAGCCAAAATCTTCTATAAATTCCTCTCAAGCAAAGTTTTAAATCGTTTTTTCTCTACAGACTCAATTCACCACTTTGCAGCACAGTCTGTAACCTGCTGGTTTAACCTACAAAAACTGCAGGTACAGGGCACTGCTGCTCTACAATCACAGAACTACTGACAAGAGGGAAAAATTAATCCACGCTGAGTGCCATACTGCTGCTGACAGACTGCTAATGGTTTAGCTGGCTTAGGTTAAAGTTTGTGCAGCTGTTTCTGTGACTGAGCGCAGGTGAAGCAGCGCTGTCCCCCAGGACACCTCCAACACAGCCCCTGCTCAGCTGCACAGGGCAGGGCTTCCTCCTGGTCAGGGCTCATTACAGAAATCAGTTCTTGCCTGATCTGAGCTCACTTTAGGAATGATTCCCAGCTGCAGGTGGGATCAGAGCCCTGCCTTGTCTGTCTGCATTTTGCCTGGGGCACATAAACGCTGCTGCAGGGGACACACAGGGATCCAAACCCTCCATCCCTGCTGCGCTTCCCCAGCAAAGCCACAGCTCCTCCAGTGCTGCTGCCTGCAAAGGCAGGAGAAGGTGCCTGACATGCTCTCCTCCTGTGCCCCACAGAAATGCATTATCTGCCCAACAAACCTGGTTATCTATTGAACAGACAAGCCCGAGTCCTGCGAGCCTCCTCAAAATCAGGTTGGGTACGTCCCGCAATTGTATTACACAACGCTGCCCGATTCATCTTTTTATTCAAAACCACTCTTTACAGGAGACAAATGAAAAGCTGAAACAACAGAATCCCTCATCGCTCCCAGCATTCTTCATTGCTAGCAAAACTGTTCCGGTAACAGTGGAAGACAAATGAGATTATTTCAAGGCTGCAGGCATAAATTATGAATATAAATGCTATGGAATAAGTTCCTTCCCGCTGCCCCTTCTCACATGCGGTCAGGGAAGCAAAATGTGCGCAGGGAGATGAACAGGATAAAGCCAAACAGCATTTTAAGTCTTGCCCACAGCAACTAACACTTGGTGCATATATAAATATATATGTGTGTGTGTATTTCTGTATTATTTTATTTATTTCTTTTTAAGATTGTGCCCGGGCAAAATCCCAGCTTTCAAATTTTTTCCTCATTTCTCAACACCTGGGCCATTAAAATTAAAATAGGTTCACTTTACAACACTATAGCCCTGGAGTCCCTCATTTTTTAAAAAGTTTGCTCTGTAAAGCCTGAAACACACAGTGCTCTGAGGTTTTTTCCCATTATCATTTTTCAAAGCTTGGCTCTGGGTTTGGTTTGGAGGGGTTTATTTGTCTTTAATTTCTATGCTAAAGTGCTGAGAGGTTCAATAAGAATAGGTGCACACTGTTAATATTGCGACTTCTCTGTGGATTTATTTGAAAAACAGTAGAAAGGCTAAAATGAGTAAAGACTGTAGTTTTCCTCTTCATTAAACTTCTCCTCATCCATGCATAAACACCTAATTCTCCACTAAGCTTCCCAGAGTGTTAAAGTCATTTGAGAAAAAACGCAGACAGCATCTTACTTACATTTTGTTTTACAAAAACACAGTTACAGCTCTGCAGCAGGACAGCAGCAGCAACAGGCAATGCCACCACCCTGCTTGGAAAGGAAGGTTATCCAGCTGACACCAGGCTGGAAGTATTCCAGAAGAGATGACAAGACAACAGATGACCTTCTTCCAAGAAATCCAATCCCAGACTCACGGCAGGGTTTGGGTTGGAAGGTACCTTAAAGCTCATCTTGTTCCAACCCCCTGTCATGGGCAGGGCTACCTTCCTCTAGACCAGGTTGCTCCAAACCTCATCCAGCCTGGTCCTGAACATTTCCAGGGATGGGGCAGCCACAGCTTCTCTGGTCTTCCAGTGACCCTGGTCCTGTCACTCCAGGGCCTTGTCCCGAATCCCTCTCCAGCTCTCTTGGAGCCCTTTTAGGCACTGGAAGGTGCTTTAAGGTCTCCCTGGAGACTGTTCTGCTCCAGGCTGAACACTCCCAGCTCTTCCAGCCTGTCTCCACAGTAGAGGTGCCCAAGTACTCGGAGCATCTTTGTGTTCTCCTCCTGACTTGCTCCTTGCCCTTGAACTCACTCCATAACCCTTGCACTCCCTCCAGGAAAAAGCAGCAGGGCAAGGAAGTTAATGACCCTTTGTTAGAACACTCCCATCCCTTTTGTAGGGCAGCTTCTGAGAGTGAGCACACGGGGGGAGCTGAAGAGACACAGAAGACCCCAGGGAGTACAAGGACACCGAGCCAAGGCACCAGGACAGAAATGTGCCCACAGCACTGAGGCTCTCAGAGTTCACTCATGAACCCATCCTAGGGGATGTCCTACTGCTCCAAAAAATAAATTGTTTTGTGATTGCCAGTGCTTAATTATAAGCTTCAGTCTATTTTTTTTTAAACTTCCACGGACCTGCTGTCAAGTTTTCCTCCCTTAGAGCTGAACAGCAAAATCGCCACAACTATGAAGTTGTTTCAAAGTTGTAGCTCACTTTGGAATGCATGTGCTACTCTGACTTTGACAACCATGGTAATCAAACTTTCTGCACGCAAAATGTATCGCTGGATTTAACATTGTATGTAGAAAAATAAAGCAACAGCTTAGAATTGGGTTTAATCCATCAACCCTTTAGTTCAAGGCTGGCTGAACAAAATAATGAACATGTGGTTATGGAAAAAACAATGCATTGAATGATTATGGATTGAAACTTTCAATAAAATATTACTTCTTAAAATTTATCTATCTAGTTACACTGATTATACAATCTCACAGCATTTTTTCCTACTTAAATATTAAAAATCACATTTAAAAGTTGAGGCATTAGTTATGGATGTTGATTGCTTTGTTCTGAAGTCAGCAACAGTTGCTCTGCTAAGCTTCTTCAGCCTCAGGAAACATTCACCCATTTGACTTTCACCAGGCCATTGGCACAGAAAATAACAACTGCCATAGAAACAACTCTACAAAAATAAATTCTAAGAAATATTACATTTGAGAATTCTGTCTTTTATGTGACAGCTGGAGCGCAGCAATGTTTTGAATGGAAGCAACAGTCAGTGCCTTTATTCAGATATTCTGCTCATGGATCCCAGCCTTTACTCAGGTAAAAGATTCCTGTGATTATGTTAAGCATGGACTACCATTAAGATAAACCAATAAAAGCCAATTATTGCCACAACATACCACATGTGGTTTTTATACATTTCTTCGAAGGCTACACAGAAAGGTAAGCTGTTAGTTCTAGCAATTAGCAGTTTTCATGCTTTGTTAAGGTAATGGCACTAAGCCAGAGAGAGAAAAGTAATTAATGAATGACCACCATGGTCATTAGCAATCCAGCCAACAAACTGCTGCTCTCCTAAAAAACCCACCACAGCAGTGCACAATCCAGGACACCTTTTCAGGTAAAATTTAAGTATAAGCCAACATATTTAAGGTAATGAGGCCACCTCCACCATCCTACACCACCTCCAGCTTACAGTAAATACATGAAATACTCAAGCTTTGCTGTTATAGTTCATGATATTACCCGAGTATCTCACTAAAATCACACATCTGCAATTCTGAGTGGCCCGTTTCTCTAAATTTAATAACTTCACTGCATGTTCTGTCACCAAAATGTTGCTGTTATTTTAGACCAAAAGGTAAAAGCAGTGAAAATCCAACAGTCTCCAACTCACACTGCGATCTGTATTTAAATCATGGGGGATCAACTTAGAATCACAAAATGGTTTGGGTTCAAAGGGACCTTAAGGACCATCTCAAAATCCGCTGCCATCAGCTGGGATACCTTCAACGAGACCAAGATGCTCCAAGCCCCATCCAGCCTGGCCTGGAACACTTCCAGGACATCCACAGCTTCTCTAGGAAGCCTGTGCCAGGGCCTCACCACTCTCACAGGAAAGGATTTCTTCCCAATATCCCATCTAACCCTGCCCTCTGGCAGTGTGAAGCCATTCCCCTTGTCCTACCACTGCATGCCCTTGTCCAAAGTCCCTCTCCAGCTCTACTGGAGCCCCTTCAGGTACTGGAAAGAGCTCCAAAGTCCTTTAGAGCCTGAGGATCAGTCATTAACCTTCTTCCCAACAGTTCAGCACTGGCTCAGCACAGCTACCATGTGAGATGTTAACAGTCATGGTATCTTTGCTAAAGGTTAATCACATCAATTCCTTTTTTCTAAAGCAGAGATAAAGATCTATTGGACTGTTCATTGCTCCTCTCTCAAAACAGAGGGGAGATTGCTGAGAAAAATCTTCAGTTAATCACCTGGAGGAATAAAAAAGCAGGGAATTTTACATTATTAATGAAAATCCAGGCAATTAGATAAGTAATAGCTACCTTCCATTGCATAATACAGTTAGAGTTGCTTATAAGGCTTCCTGACAGACCACATTTCAAGCCAAATTAAAGCAGCTTTCCCAGTTATCAGCCTTGTCTTATGCACTCAGGAGCTGCAGGGTTCATCCATGACTGTCATCAAAACTGGACTGGAGTGGTTTATTTCATCCTGTAACTTTTTAATATTCTGGCAGATTATGAAGGTTATCCTTCTCACATATATTTTACATCAAAAACATGAGAGAGATGCACCTCACCACAGCTCCTTATTCAAAATACTCAACTGAATCCCTGAATATTAATCCAAGTCCTAGATCTGAATGAAGCCTAGAAGAGTCGATCTGAATGCAGGCATCCCTCATCCTAAGTAAATCTAAATCTCCACCCCCATCCTACCAGCTACAGTCTCTCTGGTGAATTACCAGAAATTCCACTGGGAACATGAAAAAATTATTGAAGAACTTCAATCAAGCCCAGAATATTTCATTAGGCTATCTCAGTTGCAATTAGCTTTCAGATAAAAAAGTATTTTGCATAAGGATGTTGAAAAAAATTTTTAGACATTCAAAAGAAGGAATTTGTCCCTATGGGTCCACATATGCAATTCAGAAAGTGGGAGGAAGGATTCATCTGTAGTGAAGTCAGAGGAAGAACTGAAACTCGCTTTGCAATACAAACAATCCTCACAAAGTGAAGATCTCTTAGCATAGTATCATAAAAATAAATATGAATCTTGGGCAGACTTTCCCACTCAGTGGACTTCGGTTTCCTATATGAGGAACGAGCACAAGTTTCAGTTTGCTGTGGTAAACAATTTTTCTTCTCTGACACAACAGCCTTCACTGAATATTCCTGGGTCTGTGCTATGCACCCCATACAGCCTTGTTCACTGTATGTGACAAAACTTAGATAATTTAAAATATAAAAACAAGTATGACACACACACACTGATAATATTCAGAGGGAGTATGTGATGCCTGGTTAAAAAAAAAAAAAGGAGAAAAAAGAGTGTGCAAATCCTGTACATGAAGTGCCCTCAAAGTCACTGGTCATTAATGAAAAGCATTTTATGTAGTTCTCATAAAATAGTTAATGCTCTTTGCTCAGAAATGACCAACAAACAGAATAATGAAACTACTAAATGTAAGGATGTGACATACTGGCAGAATTTACAGCATGCTAGCACACTTGCACAGCATTACATTTTTAGTAAGTCTTGCTACTTTTTACAATAATTAACACTTATTAAAAGATTTAGCTTTATGATATCCCAATGAAATCTGGAATTCAATTCTTTTTAGGTTTTATTAATTCAACCACAACACTTACTACAATAGTAATTAACAACAGCACCACTTTTGGAAGAAAACTAGCTAATATATTCAAAGAAACAAGAAAGGCAGAACTGCCTGCCTCATTGAGCTCAGTCCTACAGCCACAGAGAGGTGGGGTGAAAGTTTAACCTACACTTAAACCATAAAGCATCTCTGCACATCTCCTCAAGCACTACCAGCAACTTCAAACACCCAGTAACAAACCAAGCCCAGAGGAAAACACAGTGGTCAGGGCAGTAGAGGGAAGTAGAAATACACAACAGATCATGGGCATCACCGTCCATTGGGTCAAATCCCAAATGATCCAGGAACATGCATGACCCCATGTGCTACAGAAGAAAGCCAAAAATCCCATCTTTCTTTGCTCAAGATGAACATGCTTTCCACTCCTTAAGCCTCATAATCCAATTAACCTGAGCCCAGAGACACCAGCACACATCTGCTGTGACCTAAATCTAACACACTGTAGACAACATAACCAAACCCCACAAAAATCCATATACTCAAAGTTATATGCCAAAGAGTAAACCCCCTTGGGTACAGCAACAGAGAGAGATCTCAGATACAAAATTTCTCAGACTGAGATGCCATTCATTCCAGGACATCTCTCATTATTGTTTAAACCCTCAGTTTCCAGGCTAAAATAATTTCTGACAAATGTGTGCCCAGATCAGCTGTTGTCACATCATTCACCTTGAGATGTGGAGCTGATCTTTCCTTCACCTTATCAGTAACTTATGGAGGGGCAGGAGACAGGATGGAATAGGGAGGATGAGCAAATAGGGCAGAACCATCACGTCACCTCTCCTGATGTCTGGGATGACACATACACAGAGCTCCCAACACATACTCCTCAAAGCATCTTAGGAACAACTGCTAAGGCTCATAATAACAAACCCCCTGCCCAAAACAGGGGAGTTGGACCCCTTAAAGGAGGTCTTTAAGGTCCCTTCCAACCCAAAACCTTCTATGATTACTGGGACACAGAACTTAAGCTTGCAAACACAACCCCAAACCCAGGGCATTGGACGGACCGATAACGTGATGCAGGCTCACACCACACACACATTTTGATTTTCCTGAGGCCTTATGGACCCACGACAATTTCACAGGGTTAGTCCAACATTTCCATATCTAAAGCTCTGCTTTGGCATCTTTTATAGTGCAGTCACCTGTTCTGAACTGAATCTGTGGAGTGCTCAAAACAGACCTGAGTGTTTTGTCTGATACATCCCTTTTACTTGTACACTTTCTCCTCAGACAAGAACTACTTTACATATTGTGAAAGAACAAACTCACTTCTTCTGGTACCTGTCTGCTTCAAAGTTGTCTGTAAAACTGACAAATATTCTATCAACCTGAACCTGCATTTCAATTTGCATTGGTTAATACCATTTTTCATACAGACTTATCACGCAGAAGGAACATTCTGCTTTTCCTGCTTTCCTCTGCCTTACAGACTTTCCAAACTTCCAGAACTCCTTCAGAACACAGGAGTCAGAAACAGGTCCTCAGTGCACTTATATGTGAAATGGCTCAGGAGAGCCTGGTGTAGCCACATGATTATCCAGGGCCCTTTTCCTGGATCAGCAGTGGTGGGAAACACACTAAAACTATTTTTATTTAAGTCCCTTCCTTCCTTCCAATTTGTTTAGCAACAGGTCACTTGACTGCCCAAGAACAGTCTTTAAGTGCAAATGCAAGGTTTTTATCATTTCTCCACCACTCCACTGCAGTACAGCTGGCCAATTAAATATTTAATACAAAAGTCCTCAATATTTAATTAGGGACAAATAGCACTCTTTTGCACTTTCCTTGAATTTGAAAACAACCTTTCCCATTCTACCTACATATGAGCATTTAATATGACAAAGACGTATTTCAAGTTATTAAAAGTCTGTTGATAACAATATTACACTTAATTAACATCTTGTCAGACTGCTGCACATTACAGTCTTACTACTTTATCCAAAAATGGATTAAAATAATACTTTTGCTGGTCTCAATCAAGTAACAAGGAAAATACACTTGGCTATTCAGGAAAATAGAGAGAAACTTTGAAACAAAACATTAAAGATGTCATTTATTCTCTCATAGCATGTTTATAGTGAAAGGTATCATTGAAAATCCTTCAAATACTTACTTAATAACTAAATCTGTCATAGCACATTTACAGTGAAAGGTATCATTTAAAAGACTTTAAATACTTATTTAATAACTAAACATCATATAAAGTTTTTATATGTCATAGCTAGTATTATTTAGGGATTCCTACTTATTTTGATGACAGTGCCCAGTGCTGTAACAACAGGAGGCAATTCCACATTAAAAATGGTAGCTTCCACCACATAAAGCTTTAAAAACACTGATTGGACCTGGCAGTGTCAGAACTCTTTGGTATTGGGCAAAAAACTTCCAATAATGTTGATTATGCAACTAACACAAGCAGCCAGCAATCCATGGGATTTCCATCCAGAATCAGAGGATGGAGGAGTCATTTCAGGGCTGCTTCACCACCCTGAGAAGTATTTCCAAGGATGACTATCTGAACCTCCACTATCTTCTATAAAATCAAATTCAAAAGAGCTTCTGGAGGCAACTTCTTTTATTCCAAAATGATAATCCTACACATTGGAAAACACAGTAATTAGTAAATTATCTAGTACTAGTTGCAAATCACTTCTCTATTTTTCCCCACACACATTTTAATTTACATAGTTCTAAGTGAAAAAAAGATGATACAGGCACATTGCAACTCTAAGAAGCCCTGGGGATTTTAGTATACAGGCAAAAAAACTCCCAAAGCACTCAGTTTTTGCTGTTTCCCTGTGTTCATGTGACATGTCCACTTGTGGTACTTCCACCCACCAGGCTGTCAGGATGGCAAGTGGAAGGACAGCCAGGACACACCTGCAACCTGAACTACCAGGAACTGCCAAGAACTTTGAAGACATCTTTTCAGCTCAAGAATCAATTATCTTCTCAGAACTCAACCTTCCCAACATCAAAGACGACATTAATTTTAACATGAAATAGATGTCAAATACCATTAGTGCATCCATTACCCTCATCACTGTTGAGCAGTGATTACCCTCACTCAATGTCAGGTTGTTTGGAGGGAAGGATCCCTGTCAGAGGTTACCAGGATGGAGCCGTGACTGAATAATGAGGGAATTGATTAACAAACACTTGAAGGCAGCACTAGGGCCTTGCCAGCAGCTCTTTGAGGTGGCTTCTCCTCAGAACACACCCTTGGGAAGCCAAAAAACCCAGCAGGTTTGGCAGTAGCACTTTGCAGGCAGAAGAAACCAGAGCAGGACAGTTACTCTCCGAAGCCCCAGGAGAGGGATGTGCCCTCAAATGCATCTCCTGCACATGTCCAACAATGCCTCCAGCACAGTGCTCACCTCAGACATCTCTGCTGGTAGTGAGCCCCACCTCCCTTAAGCTCAACTGCTCCTCTTGGCTCTGCTATCCATATTTTTCTTTTCATCCTACTACTTAGTCTATTATTCCAAACAAGAACAATCTTGCAAAAACATCTGTAAAAACAAACAGCTTAAATATGAGGTGATGGGACATGGGACAAGATTTCCCAGGTCAAAGCAGATATCTATCAGACCTTTGGGTTGTTTATTTTCAGGGGATTTTTTTTTCCTTTGGGATTTGTTAGGGGGAACTGGGGGGTCTGTTTGCTTGCTTGAGGTTTTGTTTACATTTGGTTTTGATTACATGTATGAAGTAGAGAACATACTCATGGCCTTAATGCCTTTGAACAGAAATTGCCTTATAAGCCAACATATTTTTATACTATAAATTATTAACCTCTTCTTCCCCTTTCTCCTGTTAACATGGTGAAATTACAGAAAGAAAAGCTTTGATTTTATTAAGTGTTAACACTTACACAGGGATTTCTGCCACCTGCCTTACTGGAGTTGAAGACCAATCTTCCAGACTGCTGAGTAGCTCTCGTTTTCTTCCATATAATCAAAAACCATTATTTAATCTCCAAAGTCCTATCATACAACCATTTACTTCTTCCATTAAAGAAGGTGAGGCCAAACAAATATCCCCAACACTTGGTGGAGAGGTTTGCAATAATCCTGAGCTCCCCACGGGATCCATTCTAGGGGTAGCTCACTAAAACACTGCTCTTCCACACTGACAAATTTCTCACAGAAGATGCTCCAATTCTCAAGTTCAAAGTCACGTGGGGCTTTTAAATTCTGTTTACTACCTCAAAACATTTCTCTGAACAATTTTATTACCTGCTTCAAGATCTGCAATGGCATTTACCCCATTCTGGACTTTCAGAGCAATTTTCCACTTGTTTTTAAGCAGTTTAACTTTACCTATACCTACAACACAGCGTGTGATGCTTGTTGCCATGTAATTGTACGTGCAACTGCTTCTGCAGAGCTGAAGTTTCTTTCCTGTAAATACCTTATACATTATTTAATAGTATATATTGATACCAAAGCACCTATATATAGTATCCTTATAAATATATTATTAACTCCCTGCTTTACAAGGGCTGGCTTCAGTTCATTCTCATCTCTACAGCTGCTGCCACTTGAGTATTGTCGTGGTCAAAGTCTAAAGTAGCAAGAAGGAACCGGGAAGGAGAAGGTGAGGTGGAAACATGACCAGACAAATTCCTGAGTCAAGCAACAAACTCCATTAGGGATGCCATTAAGCCTTTGTAGAAGCGTGAGTATTTAGACATTAATTTTTTTGCATCCAAAGCAATAGTAAAGCAGGGCAAATGATGACAAATTAAACACAGTAACAATTCGTATCTATTAAACAGACTATGCAAATTCAGTTGTATTTAATGTTATCACACCTCATTTGTTTTAGTTAGTTCAAATATTCACGTTTTAACAGAATAATTAGTCAGAAATTCTGGCATAAATACAGGCATATATTTAAAGAAGCCAAAGATGCACAGGAAGAACCTTTCTGGACAGAAGTGCAGCTCTGCCACAGTCTCTGCTGGGCTCCTGCAGGAGCTGAGCTGTGGCTGCGTGTGCGGTGTCAGCTCGGCACAGCAGCGCCGATTCCTCACTGCAGCCGCTCGCGACACCGGCAGCAACCCCAGCACACAGCAGCAGCCATCACTCCCAGCAAACGCCCAGTATTGAGACATAAAAGAGCTAAATAAGTTAGAGATGCTCTGCTGAACACCGAGGGCAGTCTGCCTTGCAGGATCCTGCTCGCCAGCCACAGCATCCCTCACTGCTCTGGAATTGTTCCAAGTGTATTCCACAGATCAGACAGAATAGTTCACTTTTTTTTCTCCTAACCAGAAGTATTTCCTCATCGTTATTTCAAGAGAACAGAATTTTAAGAGTCGTCCTGAAAAACAAAAAAAATACCATGTCCTGTCAGAAAATGTATTTCTTAGACTTCCTTACTTCCCCTCACTGAGATGTCGGCTGTATTTTTGGAAATAGAACTATTACTGAAAAATACCCACCTTCCAAGGCTAGTTAAATGAAACATCTTTGTAATGTAAAAAAAAAAAAAAAACACATTTATCTCATAGCAACAATAACTTCAGACCAACCTAACTGGGACAATCAAAGTAGGAGAACAACACAGCAGAAGACCCACAGACTGCAAGAGGGGAAATAGGAGGATGAAAGTCTCTTCCTACTTTCTTTTGACTTGCTATCAGTTATCCTTGTAGTTTCATCTGCCTCAGGAAAACAGATTTCATTTGTTATTACTTACAAAGCATATTAAACTTTGAAACAATTACAGAAGTCTGAACTTTGTTGCATTTTAAAAAGTGGATGTTTTTCAAGGGATTTTTCTCTTTTTACTAATAAGCTGAAATGTTTAGCATCTTCACACCAGCAGTGCTTTCCCATTTTCTGAGATTATGGAAAGGTTACAGAACATACACATGAGATAACTTTGAAACCCAGAGAGGCACAAGTATATATACACAGCCCTTCCCTCCACAGGAATACCAAGATTTGAGAGTAACTCTTTATCCAGTATGAGACACAGAAATCAAGACCATGCATCAGAGAATTTGGTCCCTCCCAAGTACTTTAAATATTATCATACTGAGTTCAGTTCCATCATGATGCACTTGTTATCCACTATTCAGTACTGCAAAGGATTTGAGGGTTTCTAATATTTGGGCTGGGGTGTAGACAGGGCATGGAATGGGATGAAGGCTTTCCATACCTTCAAAATAAAATAAAAATTCCATTCAGTCTTATTTTCAGTTATTCTGCAAAAGTGTTAAAGGGCTTTGCAAACATAGCTTTTTGTTTTTTAAAGCTCCATTTGCACAAATATCTGCATCTGAGGCACAGACCAGGGTGAATGGTTTTGCATCTCTAAGTACTTCCAAGTACTAGGGAGGCCACATAACTCTGAATACTCCAGCTCCAGGGCCTTAGAGAACTCAGTGTGCACAGCAAGTGTTTCTACATTAAATTGTAAAATGATTTGCCTATGCCCACACTGCAAATCAGTAACAAAGCAGCCTTGGCTTCAGAACCCACAAGCTCCCAGCGATGTGCTCAACCCTACATTAATGTTAGGCCACATTAACTCAGTTTTAAACCAGAAACGACTGCCTTTGAGTGCTGCAAAACTAAATCAATCACTGATTGACTAGTGAGAAGGTCCTGATTTATAGTGTGCCTGAACTGACCTGAAGTAAGTGACGGCTCTGACTAAAAGAGAGGATCAGTGAAGCTGGAGATTAAGCTCTGTTTAAATAGAAACAGCCTACCAGGATACCTTCCACAGATGGGGTAAACTACCAGATGTTTTAAAAACTCAGGCTGTGATTCTGTGAATTGCTTAAGAAAAGGATGATATGAAAATCTGGAATAGCAAAATAATAATACTAAAAGCTGGAAGCAGACTCTACTTTTGCTTTTTCATTTTTGCTTAAATTCTTTCAAGGCATGTTGGTAGTCTATTTCCAGACAGTGCTTCTATACAGAGGGAAATTTATTGAAAGCTAAAGACAGGACCTATAGCTTTTGCATTCCCATTTATATCAACACAAAACCTCATACTGACTTCAGTGGGTTTCAACATTTTCTCATTTTGCATTTCACCTTTTGGATGTGTCCATGAAAAGAAGTGATGAGTGGAAAAGTAGCACAGAGAATGAGAAGAGAGCAGAAAAGCTGTCAGTTCACTGAAAGGTCTCCACTTGTGGTTATATTTCATACACATTTGTCTTACAGAAACTAAACTTTATTACCATAATTTTTCATTAGAATAAGGACATCCATGTGTTATGGTTTCTTAGAGGCTTTATGGACTGGGTCAGTCACACCACATCAGGTACCTGTCACTGTGACATGGTCTCAATCAAGGACCAGTAATTAGCAATGAGTATTTTAATTATTTGTATCTGGAATCACAGTTTCTACACAGGAAGGTACAAGATTCAGTAGAGGAGACCCCTTATACAGAGACAGTCAAGTCACCAAAGAGCTGTAGGAGAAGGGTTTTATCCTTCTTTGAGGTGAGGAGTACATAAGTAATCACCTAAATAAAGGAAATTATACACGCTTGGGTCTGCAAAGGGTCATAGAATTGCCAGGGTTGGAAGAGCCCTTGAGGATCCTCTCCTCCAACCATCAGCCCAGCACTGCCACTGCACCCCTAAACCACTAAAGCTCATCATCCAGCTCCACCTGAACACCCCCACAGATGGTGACCCCACCACCTCCCTGGGCAGCCTCTGCCAGTGCCTGACCCCCCTAACAGGGAAAAACTTTCTTCTTATACCTAACCTGAATTTCCCCTATCTCAGCTTAAGGCCATTTCCTCAAGCCCTCTCACCTGCATAAATAAAAAGAAAAAGCATCATCTGTTTTAGCTGACTGGTCACGCTAACCCCTGAGTAAGAAAAATAAACTCGATTATAGTTAAAAGGTTAAATTTGTCTGCATCTTTCATCAGACTGGCCATAAACACCAGCATACTCATGAATATTCTCCAGTTAACACTGTAGGAAGTATCAAGAATGCAAGAGGAATACTTGACCCCCATCACATCAAGAGAGGCTCCAACACATCACTCTGACAAACCTTCCCATTTTAACCTTTGCAAGTGAACGAGGAAGTGAAGATTTCCTCTCATTTCTCCATCCAGGATTTTACTATTTCAGACCTTGTAGATAAATGAACAGCTTGCATTTTGCCATTTGAACTCAGCATGATCTCTAGTTCACGTATTTCTCTTTCAGCATGGCAAATCCATTGAGTGAGGGCAGCCAAGGCCTGGCAGTGGGTGCCCTTGCTCAGACCCAAGTTCTCCAAGGTGTGCAAAGGTTAAACACAGTCCCCTGCTGGTGCTGCCAAGGCTAGGAGATTCCTCCCAGCTTAAGGATCAAGACAAATAAAAAAAAATGTTGGTAACCAGAAATGCTCTCAATTATGGAAAACAAAATACTGGAATGCATATTTGACTCTTGAGCATCTCCAGGGAATTTATTTACAGCATCTTGTAAAAATGAAACATCAACAGCGGTGCCCTGAAAAGCAAACATTGTTTTTCCCAATCTCTTTAGACATTTCATGTGTTTCTCTCACATTATTACATTGGTCACATTATCTTCCTATTGGAAACCTCACTTCATTAAGTGAATCAAAGCCATCATCATCCCTCATTCAAGTATCTTCACAAACTGCTTGCTCTCACAGCATCTATCAAGTGTAATGTTAATGATTATGGGGAGATTGAGTTTATCTTCTGGTCTTCAAGCAGATAGTTCATCATTCAAACTTTATACTACTGGACTATAGCTAAATGTTATCTAAAGTCCATAGTTGTCTAATTTACTCCCTTTTCTCTCTCTCTCTTCTTTCCCTCTTCATCATTTTCTCTTAGAAAAATGGAAATTTAGACATTAGGCTTCCCTACTTAAAACTGAACACATTTATGTCATACTCTGGGCACTGCTCAAAGGCATAGCAAATATTTTTAAAAAATAAGCACATTTAAATTATTTATTTTTAATTTATATTTTTGGGCCTGGATCCTTCTGGGAGGAAAGTATTTCACTTCTCCTACAGAGTAGTTGCAGTAAGCTAGAAACCACTAACTGTAATTTTCCCCCACTGCAGTCTAGCAGTGTATCTCAAGTCCAGGTTTCCTAACAACAACTTTTTCTGAGAATTAAGACATTTTGGGACATGAACTATATCAGCTGGTTAGGACTCATCTTCCACAGGGATAAACAATGGCAGTTATTAGACTCCATATATCTTAAGCTGCCTCATACGAGCTATGTTTTCTCAGTCACAACTTCCTAGCATTTTTTGAACATGTGTTCCCCCATGCCAAACCCTATGGAAAAATGCAATATAGCCCATTCATGTATGTCAGATCAAAATCTGTGCTTTTCCCAAATACTGAAGGACTCTACACACCACTTACACAGACTTTCTGCTCTTCTCTTCACTTCTCTTTTCCAAACCTACGCCAGACTCCCAGCTGCAGCAATTCCCAAAGCTTCCCAAACCCCTGCAGGCGCACACAGGCTCCATGCAGGAGTTCAGACTCAGCTCCCAGCCTTTCAAGCACTAGACACCAATCTGCTCTGTTGTTCAGCAATCTGTGTTTCCCTCAAGGCTGAAAGCAGGAAAAAAAGCCCCATCCATAATCCTTCCCTGCCGAAGCAGATGCCTCAGCACCTCAAAGCACAGAGGATTACATCAAGTGCACGACTCTCCACTGAGAAGCCTATGTACAGACAACTCAAAATACTCTGCTACAGGCTTTAGGGAGATCAACAGCAACTGTGAAGATGGGAAGGAACCAAAAATCCCTAATATCTTCTTTTCCATTCTGGTAACTGGAAATTTTTTTTTTTTGTGAACCTACTTTCTTAGTACTGCTCTACAACTAATGAATGAGAATCTATGAGAATCTTTCATAAAACCATGCAAAGCATAAAAAGCATTGCATAAAAATGCAAAAAACATCTTACAAATAAAACCAATTGTAACTTCCTCCATTACAGTATAGTCATTCAAAACTCAACTACATTAACCTTCATTTCATGCAAGAAAATTCTGCTGGGAGAAGTCTGAATATTTCCTTCTATGCTGATGGCCCGTGGGCTACTGTGAGAGATACACAGAACCATTTAGGTTGGAAAAGTCCTTTCATTAAACTCAAGATCAAGAATTTACAAAGTAATCAGAAACTAACATTTGTCATCTCAGTAGAATAAACATTTTATAATCATTTATAAGATAAATGTGACTGGAGATTCTGTAGTCTCTACTTCTTCAGAAAGTTTCACGTCTTTGAAGAACATAAGTCAGGTTTCAGTCATTACTCTAAATCATCAGTTAGAAAGGAAACTGAAGTCTATTTTTAATGTTTCCTTTCTTGATCTCAAAGGGGCTTACAAACGTGCCTTTACTAGCAGAATTTTGGGTTTAATCTCACATTAGATAAAACTTTTCTCTATTTATCTCTGTAAAATTTTGAGGACTAAAGACCAAAAGAGCATGGAGAAATCAAAAATAATGCTGTCACAGCAAAAATAAAGAATTCATAATGAACTGCGAAGACCTATTGTGGCTCTTGGTGCTTAAACCCAGAAGGATTTTTTCATTTATTAACACCCTGTCCTTGTTCAACAGCATACTAATGAAGTTAATCTAAAGGCTAAATTTCAATTATGAATCACAGACCCGCATCTCTGCTCCCTGATTGCTCAGATAATCTGAATTAAGCCTTCTCCTCTACAAATCACAGTGGCTGACTGCAGATAAAAGTTCCCAAACATCAAAAATATTCAGTCCAGAAGGTAAAAATCTGACAAACACCTGTTTCCACATCCATTCGATAACTCTCTGGCAAAGTAATGATTTCTAGTAACTTGACAGACTGCTCGCTCATTTAAAATATGCTGCACAGTTTTGAACAATAAAAGGAACTGCAAATGTTTAAATCTCTCAGGCTTACAGCCAAGACAAAATCTTCAGCCAGAGTAAAAAAGGGTTTCCATTTGCTAAAATAATTTAGGAGAAAATGTTTTCCTCTCGAGTAGCTACAATGTATTTGTCCTGGAACAAAACCCGAGAGAGTCACCATGGAAAACCAAAATCAGGGAGAGGCTGTGCAGTACTTCACTGTTAACATGCACGACTACAGACTCAACTGTGGTGCTTCATGATGTGCCAACAGAGCTCAAATAAGGAGCTGAAGCTGCAGAACTGGAAAAAAACAAAATATGAGTAATAACGACAACCTGGATCATTTGCTTCCAATTGCTTCTGCAAACAGAAGAGTGATGAAGCTCACAAGAACACCAAACCGTGCTGCTCTCCCATCTAAGAGACTGATAGGGAGGCAACACTGCATCTGCTTTTTAACAAGACAATAAAAGAAGCTGAAGAGCCAGCCTTTAGTTTTTAACTGAGAGGATGAAGCACTGAAGGACTGTTCACTTTTGATGGGAGTCAAAGGAGAAAGAGGGAAGCAGAACAGGGAAAGCCCTGAGCTTCAACTTAGGGTAAACCTGGGTCAAAGAAACCACAGCCTTCCAAACAATCTCTTGGAAGTGCTTTCACCATAAAGTGCATGTGATTTCCAGAAAAACCAGCAATCCTACAGTCAACTCCTCCACTTCCATGGGGAGGGAAACCTAGAAAGAGTAAATACCATAACCAATCACTATCTGGCCATCTCTAGGAGTAAAAACTTCAGAGATTTTCTTCCAAACCTAGGATAAGACAGTGATAAACTCCTGCCTGCCACACACTTATCAGCTCCTTCCCATACTCCAAGAGTCGAGCTCCCAGACAGGGAGAAGATTGTCCAGACTCACTGCCATTCCACAGCATTAAAACAGGTCAGGTATAGTCAACTAATTTTTCACTGAGTAGTGAAGATCTTTTTTTCCTCTTTCAAGTTAGATGAAGTCAAACATACACACCCACAACTTCACAGCAGCCGTGGCACTGCTGAAAGTTTCTACTGTCCTAAACACAAATATTAATCCCTTCAATTGTAGTTTTCTTCAGGATATAAGCACAAATAGTAGGTATTCTACCTCCACCTTCAGTCTACTGGTACCCCTTTCCACTGCCTTTATCCTTCCATACATGTCACCCAGTGGGAAGTTACCAGTGCCCAGATGATCCTAAGACCATGAAAATAAATTCTTATAATAAAAAAATACTTAGATTTTTTTTTCCCAGATTGTCATGATATTCACAATGTTATCTGTTTTGGCAATATTGACTGCTAAAACACTGATAACATACCTGAGAAATCATTTGACAATTACATCCTTCCCAAGCCTAAAATCTTCCTGTTCTCAAATACCAAATGGGCACTTGGCTTTAGTGTTTGGCTGGATTCTGTGCAAGTTTTCCTCCGTGCCTTAGTCCTTAAATGAGCTGTTTCTCAGCAACACACACTGAGTTGTCAGCCTGAGCAATAGGCACCGATGTATATTATTAACAATATGC
Organism: Dicaeum eximium; assembly: GCA_013396995.1. Classification (NCBI taxonomy): domain Eukaryota; kingdom Metazoa; phylum Chordata; class Aves; order Passeriformes; family Dicaeidae; genus Dicaeum; species Dicaeum eximium. The sequence goes on along the minus strand of VWZP01008990.1, from coordinate 1,168,214 downwards.
TTGGTGGACGTTGTCATTCATGGTTTTCACCGAAATACATCTTAATTGAGCAGCAGCATTACACCACAAATGAGCCAGAAAAAAAGGCCAACAATAACGACAGACCACTAGAAATAATCTGTTGCCTTCTGGGTAAACTGCTCAATGCTAAAACTTATTATCTGTAAAAGCACCTTTTGAATCACTTTTGTTTTGCCCTGTGGAATACCTTAATGTTTCCATTGGTAATAAAATTCCTGGCTTGCAATACCGCCCTGGTCTGTAAGACCGCAAGAGAAGGGAAGGGAAATAATGAACACAGGGAAAACACAGAAGTGCTGCTGTTATTATTAAACCTTTAAGTTACAGAGTTAATTCCAGCTAAACAGTTTTATCTGCTGCACTGCTTATATGAAGTGGATGTTTTTTTCCAGAAGGAAATCTAATTTTAGAACCCAGGCATCAAACATCTCCGTGGCCATCCATATCTGCACTGACTCCACTTCTGCTACAAGTAATCTGTTAAGCAGCACATCCCCAGCTGGGGACTGTAATTAGGGTGCAAACTGCCATACAATCCCCTTGCCAGATTGATGAAGGAGACCTCTTACAAGGTGATCCAGAAGGCAGTGTTGAGATCATTAATCATTTATCCGTCGAGGAGAATACAAAAAGCTCTGCCACCAAGAGCATTACACTGCAAAAGTATTTTGATAAAACTAACTGCTAAGAAAAACTAGTGAACTTTTAATTAAAAGGTCAGACGTTAGTTACTGTATTATTTTTTGAAGTTTTAGATAAGTTCACTTTAAAAAAACCCTTATTCAGATGTCAGACAGAGTTTGACACTCCTCCTTTGCTACTCCTTTTAAAAGCTTGATAATGATCAGCTCAGAGGATTTTTAGCCCTGCAAGCAGCATCCCCAGATAGTAAACAAATATAACAGTAATCTACAATGCAAGCTTAAATACCCTGCCAGGCTGCCAATATTTCAACCTGCAACTATTTGTTTTCAGGGATCTGAATGCACAGAAAATGCAAGTATTTTCTACAATGCATAATTGCAGACATTGTTAGCACAACGTCCCAGTCTACAGGGAGAACACCAGAGCTTGAACATCTGCCTGACGAGCTCTTCACTGTCCATCCTAAGCACATAACCCTTGGCTCTGCCAAATATCAACTGAACTTTTTTTAATACACTTACTATAATTAAATATTTTAAGTATTTAAAGTTGAGTTTAAGCTCAAGTGTTTCCCTTCCTCATTGTTATTTGATCCAACAGGTAAGCTCACGCCACCCTTGGAGAACTCTCAAAACTACAGAGAGAAAAACACAAAAAATCAGGAACACTTAGGTATTCTAAGAGTGTATTGAAAGAGCTGGAATATTGTATATTACTTTTTAACCATCTTTTGCATGCAATCTTATGTTTTACTTACCACACTCTAGCTTGGATCCTCAGCATCAGAAGTTTCTTAGCTACACCCATCAGCTTCACCCACATTTCACCTGAGCCCAGCCCCAGGAAAAAAGAGAGGAGGTGAACTCCTTTCCCTCCCCTCCCTTGAACTACCTGGGATTTCAGAGAATTGCCTAGGAGACCTGCTGTTTCAGGAGCAATCAAAATCTATCCTATACACCCATCTCCCAGACTAACAGGAAATACATTTTCCTGTAGAATGTGCGATAGGAAGGAAACTTAATCCAAACACATCATTATATAGCCCAACAGGATTTGCTTACAAAATCTACCCCAGTGAAGGCAAGCTCCTAGAAGTTAAACAAAAAATAGTCAGCAGGCAAGTACTTTTTCTTATTTTAACTGAAAAAGCCAAATCTAAATCTTTTTCAACAGATCATCAAGAAGCACACATGAAATCAAGAGAAGAAAAAGAAATCTGCCACCCGTGGCTATGACGTTAAACAAATGTAAATATTTAAAAAGCATTCTTGTTTGAAAATTAAGATAATTTCTCCTCAACTCTCCTCATTCCCTAGAGACAAAAAGGTTTTCCTAAAGGATGCAGCAAGGGATGCAAACGAAAAGGAGTAAGGAAAACCCAAATTTTTTAAAATTTTAGAACAGTTTTAGCATCAAGTGCTTTTACAACAAGGACTCTTTTGCAAATCTAACTGTAGATACAGCAAAGCTTTTTATTTGTTTCTTCAGCATTGAGAAGTTCTGATTTCCAAAGCCCTTCCTTGCATGAAAAAGCATGTAAGTAAGCTTCTGAATCTATGAGTGAGAGAAGGAAAGCAGAAATACCCTCATTATCATTATACAGAATCTTACAGGCAGCTGTGGAAACACAGGCTCCTTAAAAATTATCACCACATTAAAAATGCATCACCCATTTCAACAAGTTCTATCATGTATCACTGATTTCCTCAATATTTACATTTTTCTGACATAGCCTGAACTAATGATAAGAGGTTAGTAACAGTAGGAGTATGCATAAGATAATTTATTTAATTTGAGGCATCCCATCTTTTTTAATTAAAGCCAGTAACACTAAAACACCACCTAAGAGAATGGAGCACAACTTGCTAAGACAATGGTCCAAACATGAAGATTACAGAAAGTGTGAAATCAAGTGTGGCATCATTTGCTCAAAGGCTGTGAAAACAATCTTAATAAAGAGTTAAAACCTTTAAAAAATAAGGAAAGGAGTTCTCTGCACTGGATGGACCAAGGCAATCCTTTGTGCACTACAACATCTAACCCTGCTGGTAATATTTCTTGCACTTTGATCCTGCTCAATGAAATAAAAAGTATTAAACACAACACAGAACTGGAGCAACACTGCAATACTTCAGAGGTTACACCCAAGTTAATTGTATGTTCATCTTATTTTAGAGTAACAAGCAAGAAAACCTCCCCCCCTCCCCTTTTTGAATCTTGCTGTATCATCCTTTAGACATTAAAATTGCTCTCCTCCTTAGGCAAGCCCTGCAAGACTCTGATCCTTTATATCCTTTAAAGGGAGCAATTAATGCTGCTATTCAGAGTTTCTGACCTTTAACTCTCAGTCCCAGTAGTGTTATCAGGATTTTTCTTTTCAAGTTTAGCAGAAAATAGTAACTATTTGTATCTTCCTAAAGGCAAAAAGGCATTAATCCTAACCTCAAATTGGAGTCCATTTTGGATAAGTAATCTCCAAATTTTTCACTTCCAAATGTGCTCCTCTGCAGGATCAGATGCTTCCCAAACTCTGCCCTTCCAAACCACTGCAGTTTAGGTTCTGCCTTCCAGAGACACTTTGGCAAAACAAAATAAACAAAATAAGCATTTGAAAATGCTTTCATAGAAGTTCTGCATCCCATACTGCATTCCCCCTCACCATACTCTGCAGGAGGATACCTATTGCTATGATTATTTTCAGTGAGCCACAGTGCCAAGTTCCATTTTCCTTATTCCTGCCAACATCACTCTTCACTCAACCTTCCTGCCTCACATTTTTTCCCCACAGCTTCTTACTCAGCTGCCCTGTTGCTTCTTTCAGAAATATTCATAAAGAGCATCCCAGAATCAAAATAATGTATCTACTATTTACTGTCTTCATCTAATCTGTGTTTTAAGCTGTCAAACACAGAGGCTGATCTGATGCCCTGAAAAACCAAGAGAGCAGGTCATGTTCAGAGCTGCCTCACAAAGCATCTTGCATTTTCTTTTCAAAGAGTAATTAACACATGGTGGTCTTTTACAAGGTGGTAAACACCTCATACACATAACCCTAAACAAATAAATAAATAAATATCCTGTCCATCCCGATCCCTCTCGCAAATTAAAAAAAAAAAAAAAGAAATTTGATCATTCTAGTCCATCTGTACTTTTCTGTTTTAAACCTTCCCTGATAAGAAAGTCATTACAGCTCATCTGGAAGACTGACAAGCTGATATTTCTCTAGATCCAGAGAAAGGGTATTCCACAGTCAAGACTCTTCCAAATAGCCAGGGGAAAAAAGTTATACCTATTTAAACAGAGAGCAAGACAGGCTCAGCTAGAGCTGCACAGGGAAGGGGCAATCAACTTGACAGTAAATGTAATTAGTGTTATAATTCCTGCCAAAATTAGACATGATATAAGCAGATATAACAAATGAATTTGACATGATATATTACCATTGATGTTCCTAAATATATAGAGGGTTTTTGAAGGATGGGAGTAGGGTTTTACACATTTTAAGGGAAAAAACAAAGCCTGACAAGCCTCCATCATGTCTGTCTCCATCCTGTTGCTCGTTAAACCTCTCCTTTCTTGCTCCTATTTCCTTTACAGTCAAAGTGGCACAAAACATCCTTTTTTTGTGCAGATAACTAAAAATCGAAGTTGCATCATGTCTCCTTTTCATGTCTTTTCTTCCCTCCCTGCCAACCAGAGGCTTCAAGCCATTTGTTTTCTGAACACATTTACAGTCCAAATCCATTCCTGAACACCTCAGGCTCGCTTGTTTGCCTCTCCTGTTTCCACTAGCACTCATCAAAACTCCTTCCCATCACAGCTCCATTCCAAATTGCCACCTTCTCTTGGTTGTCACTCACACATCCCTTTTCCCTGGTCCCAGTACCAAATTTCAATAGAATCATGGACTGGTTTGGGTTGGAAGGGACCTTAAGATGTTCTCACTCCAAACCCCTGACATGGGCAGGGAGCCCTTCCACCTGATCATGTTGCTCAGAGCCCCATCCAGCCTGGGCATAAAAACTAATTTACACCAGATACTCAAGAACAATCATTCCCAGCTCTGCCCCAAAGAAGCAACAGGAAGACAGAAATCCTCAGTGCCCAGAGAGCTGGACATGATTTGGCTTCTCTGTTAATGAAAAAAAAAATTTAAAAAGAAAGGGAAAAAGAAGTGCCACACACCCCACACCTCCCTTCCCAAAAGAAAAAATACTAAACTAGAACTGAATGCTTATTTTGTTTTTGCTTCTGCCGAAAATCAACGCAAAAACTTTTATTTAGTCAGCCAAGTTTTATTACAGAAAAATTATGGCTTCAGGAAATTATTACCATTTCAGGGAAATTTAACCTTTTGTTTATTTTGTTTCAATTTCCATTTTGCATCAAAGTTCTACTTTAAAATACATTCCAATGTCTAGACAAATGTTCCAAGTTCCCAAATCATCTGACTTCTGAGACTTTCACAAGCAATATGCTTTCCAGGGACCAAGCTTGTGTCCTACTCAACTGAAAGCTCTGGGCTGCTTTATTTCCTGCACACCTGAATTTGCCACCAAAGTGCTTGAGATGGAAAAAAAATCTAGGCCAGGAAGGGGTATTTATGACTTCTTTTATGATGGGAAGTTTAAAAATTACTCTACCCCAAGAAATAAGTCTTTAACTGGACTTGTCTTTGCTATCGCACCAAACACTGAGCATATTGCTGTTCATCTCCTGACAAATTACTCTCCAGGAGAATACAAATCAACTGTGCTGAGCTTCAGACAGGCTCTGGAAGAGAGCTCTGTTTCAACCCACCAGAGACAAAAAGGCAGCCACAAAACAGATTCCACCCCAGTGGAGAGCCTCCCTTGCCATGAACACGAGTTTTAATCCCGTTCATTACCAGCGGGATTGCGCTCACCGCTCCTGTGCCACATCCTCAGGTCGCTCCTCTATCCATTACAGCTGGTGCTGTGGGTGTATTCTCTGTTTTATTAACAGTCATTTAATTCAATATATATTCCCACACAGGACAGGTCATCTTTCTGACTATTTCAAAACATTTCACAAGACGGAACACAGATAAATTTTTAAGACACACACAGATTGAAAAAAAATAAAAATAGAAACACCAGAAGAAATCCTATTGTGTGCTTCTGTTAGGATGACTTTGTAAAATAAAGTTTGCCGTGACTGTCAAGCCTCCCACCACCTAAGTCTTCTTTCCTGAATAAATACCACACACTAAAAATTGATGCGCCGTAAACTGCACCATTGCTGGAGAAAATGGCAATCACAGAGACTGCTGCTTCCTCCTTTACCAAAGGTGTATATTGTGTTTACTACAGATACCTGAAATCAATTACAGAATCATAAATATTTGCAGCGTACAGTTCTCAGAAGTGTTTCAGAAGGCATATGTTAATGCCCAGGAGCCATCTCCCCCACACTGCAGTGCCCTCAGGCTCTCTGCTTCATCAATTTTGCAATGAAAACTCAGCAATTCAGTTAAAATAGGTACTTAAGCAAAGATAAAAACATCAAAGTTACATTTATATATATACATATATATATATAGACACACACTTATATATCCCACATTGTGCTGTGGTGACTTATGCTCTCCACAAATCCCTGTTGAACACACAGCAGACAGAATTCCACACTGCTGTCACCATATGCTGAAACAATGCCAATGTGAATTACAGGTTATTGTGGCAGATGGATCAGAAACAGCCACAATTATACCTAAAGAGTGAAGAGATTGTTTCATTTATCTTGCTTTTGGAAGGCTATGCCAGTCTGACAGAGCCAAATGGCACATAGTGTCTTTCTGTCCATTCCTGGCAACCTCAAGACACAAAAGGGATCCCCCTGTGCTCCTAACGAGGCTGGGATCAAAAGTTTGCCACATTAAGTTATCCTACCTCCAACCTTTCAAAAATACCCACTATTCACTACCAGAATATCCCTTTCCCATACAAACATTTTCTGTTTAGCAACTGAGACAGGAGAGTGACTATTTCTCCACTTTCTCGTAGTTTTTAAGTAACTTCAAATCTTCATTTCACTTGTAAAACCCTTTTACCTCTCTCTTGACTTCAAATCTTCCTTTCACTTGTAAAACCCTTTTCCCTCTCTCCTGCTTCATTCTAGCCTCTCAGAGCACAATGAGCTACCTCATTGCACTGTAAATGGGTTTGCACATTCTGCCTTTATCAACTGGGAGTCTGCACAACCAAGGGGTACCAGAGCCACCACAGGGATCAGACAGCTCATCTTGTGTGTGATTCCTTCCCCACCTGCCTGGGACATGCATGGACACCACACATCACACACATCACTAACACAGCTTTTTGCTTGCTTTCTTGGTGGCCCTTGAACCTCTTTCCTTACCCACTCCATGCACCTTTCCAAAACAGCCTCCTGTTCTGTGAGGTGCAGGTGGTGCAGAAAAAAAAAGAAAACAACCCCCTTATAAGTAGTTACCTTATTTTCAATCACAAATATGAGAATTAGCTAGATGAGACTGAAAAGAAAAACTAAGATGCTTTTCCAAAAAAAAATTAGCAGAAGACTTTGTTTCAATCAGAACAAAAGCTTAACAAATAAAAATCACAATAGAAAGGAAGCACAACTAAAAGCAGTCCCAACAAAAATGATGTAGTATGTCCTTAATACTCAAGTGTTTTAACTAAATGCAGCAGAAGTACAAAAGAATGCCTAAAGATGACTCAATAAGGAAGCATTCAAAGCAGAAAGAGCATTACCAGCATGTTCTCCATAAGCTTGCCAGTCCAAAGCACAGGATTGTTTTGCTCTCATGTTCCAAAGCAGACTGCAGACAGTGGGTACTTGTGCTCAGACACAGAAGTAAGGTAGGACAGGTCACCAGTGACTCAGAGGCTGGTCCTCTGCAGCCTCCCAGAACAAGCAGAGAAACCTGCCCTCCCTGCAGAGTTTTGGTTCTAAACGACCCACACAGCTCTCATCCTCTGGCACAAACTCCTGGATTTATTTTCTTTTTTCAAATAAACAGTACTTATTTTGCCTGTGGCACTTTATTTCCCCTCCCACAGCACCCACTTCACCACCCTAGAAGCAGCTCTGGATGAGATGGGATGCTCAGCTTCCAGAAGGAGCCTGGCAGAGTTCAGCATCCCTCAGCTCCATCTTGGTGTCACCTGGCAGTCACCCCCCCATTTCACACCACACCTTCACACTTACTTTACATTACATGATACTGGGGCAAATAACAGAAAAGCTGGAATGCTATCTCAGTAAAAAAAAAAAAAGGAAAAAATCAATATTTTCAAAGTTTAGGTAAAGAACTGAAGTGATGTGTGGGCAAAAACTCAACAGTGTGGGAGGACAGAGAACCACACCACAACTGCACAGAGTTTGGCCATGAAGTCTGATATCACTGTATCATAAAACTCAGTTATAACAAGGCATGACAGCCCATCCACAGCTTTGCAGCTTCTCTGGTTTAGAGAAAAAACACACAAGCTCTCACCCCTAGGCAGCCCCAGCAGGACTCCCAACCCTCAGCGGCACCCAGCAGCACCAGAGCCTGTGAACTGCTGCCAGAACCAGAGAAATTTTCATTTTCTATTACCTTAACAAACCACAGAGCAGCTCTGTCTTGTGAAAACAATGCTTTTGTCTCGCCATACTGGAACAAGCCCCCCGAAATCCAATAAAGTTCCTGAAAACTGACAACCCAGAGTTTTTGAGCACACTTTGAGGCAGTCCATAGGGTCAGTTCCCCTCACCTACAAAAAGCCTCGAGAAGTTCCCGAAAGCAGCTCTGTGTCAAGCAGACAAGTCTCTGCTTTCCCCCATCCACAGCACTAAGCACAGCCCATTAAAGCACAGCACACACTTCTAATGGAGAATAAAAAACTTACCTCACTGAGCAACAGCCTGGGGGCATTTCCATCACCTCTTTAATCTGCAACAGCATCCCTGTTGCTCAGCTTTCATAATCCACTTCAGTTAAGGTATGGGGGTGGCAGCAGCGGTGCAGGGCAGGGAAGCAAAGCAGACACAGCTACTTGTGGTGTCAGTGAAGCACTGTCAAGTCAGGGTGATTTATTTTTTGGTATTTTCTTATCCCACTCTTTGCTTACAGCCTGCAAAGCCAGACAAGCTTAGTTGCCTTGGACACCTGGATGAAACCATTCACATCACAGCAGATCTTCCACCACAACCCTCCTGCTCACCTACCAACAGGGAGGCAAAATCTTCCAAACTACAACCATCACCCTGGGTTTTCCACTGCCCAAAACCACTATTACACAGCTACCTTGGTGCTATTATTCAGTGCTGAGCTTGGCACAGGGTACCTGCAGCATCTGGCACGTTTCCCCTGCCCCAGCTCAGGCTCCTCATGTGCTCTCCTCTGCTCCCAGCCAGCTGCTGTGCCCAAACACTAAAGGAGAAAGTAGCTAAACACACACAAGAGCTCAGCTCATCTGAGGGCATGTAAGACACCAAATACTGGTTAGGTAAAAAAAAAAAAAAAAAATCTATTAAGGAGCAAGGAGACCCATGGGAATTCCTGCTTCCCACTCACAAACCCCAGAAGTTGTGTGGCACTAAAGGCAGCTGAAGGCAGCAGCCCGGGTGCCTCCACCAGCGCAGCGCGTCAGCAAACACGCGGCGCGATCTTATCGGGGAGGCTTTCTAGTGAACACACATCCCTAGAAAGCACTCACTACAAATACAGTTTTCCTGAATATCATTACTGATCCAGAAGTAATGAAATAGCAGATAATATGGCCCCAGGGTACAAATCAACCACCTACCCTAATGCATACAGATGGAGCTTAACAGCTCTTTTGGTCTTCCATTACCAGAGTGAAATGGGATCTTTGAAACGCCATTGAGGCAGAAGAGAAAGTTTACTAATGAGTGATGTTTACTTCTGATTCTTCAGAAAATGCTTTTCAGTGCTGTGATCTAAAAAAAAAAATGCTCTGTTTTCACGTACGAAGATGACTAGACACAGCTTCCTCTCAGAGAACCAAGATAAAAAAGCAGAGTGTACAATCTCCCACTCTTCCCTCGTGTTGCAGAAAACACTGCTGAGAAGAATGTCTCGATAATTTTTGTAATAATTAACAATGAAAACTTTATCCAGTCCCACCAAAGCAAGCAGCAAAACCATCACAACTTACAGCAGGGTCACGCTCTCCTTGCTGATGCTCGCAGCAGTAAAAGCAGCAACTTCCACAACGCTCTAAAACCAGCTCGGCACAGAATGCAAGGCAGGCACAGAATCCCCCTAACTCCATCCTAAGGGAAACCCAGCACTCAACACCTCTAGCCTGCCCCCGCAGACACAATGTGGTGCATCCTGAGCCGGTCTCAGCCCTATGAGCCAGCAAAGCCCACGCGCGACTCCGCACACAGCTCACAGACCCCGACACAGCCCTACCTGCCTTCCTCGGGAAGCATCCCCAGACTCCAGCACCTCACTTTAGCACCATCTCTTTCACCTCTGACATGGCATTATCTAAATTCCACTGGAATCTTTTCAGAAGCTAAGCAGTTCACTATTTTTTTCAATCAGTTTCCCTAAAGTTCCAAGATTTCACCACGCAAACTGAATAGCCATGCAAGGCGCCTGTGTGACACAGGGCACAAACATCAGCAGCTCTCTGCCATCACGTCCTCTCACAGGTACCTTCAGCGGTACCCAGTTCTAACAGGTAGATTACACCACTCACCTGCACACACAACAGACATCCCCTGTACAAGTTCTTCCAAAAATTACATTCTCAGGCAACCAATTCTTTAAGTTGATTTCCTGTTTTCATTAGAGGAATTAACCAATATATTTCAATTATACAAAAGAACTGGAGGCAGTGGTCAGCAAGTACTTTTTTATGAGCCTCATCTATTCTTTTAAAAGCCTTCTACAGAAACGCTCAGGCAGGCACAGGAGTGGGAGGGAGAGGAGGAGGAAAGGAACAGCATTACAGAGTCCTCATCATATCTTCACATAAATAAAGTCCAAACTCTATACGGCTTGACCTTGAACGAATAATAACACACAAAATAAATACAAGGACGAGCACAAATTAGGAATGAACGTTCAAAGTAATGAATGGTTGATAAAGGCGCGTATAAGCGTGCCTTGTTTAAAAACACCGACTGAAGAATCGACAGAGGGAAAAGGACAACCCGAACACATTGCGATGCTGTGACTGGGGGCGGGTGGGCAGGTGAAAAAGTAGGGCTTTAGACGCGAACCTGTGCGACAGAGAGCCCAGACCAGCCGCGATCGCCCTGCCCGCGGCAGCCGCGCTACTTTGAGCGCTGCTCGGCGGAGCGGAGTTGGCGGCGGTGCCCGCACCGAGCGCTGCCCGTGCCCATCCCAACTTCACCTGTCTCAGGGGGTGCCGCTGCTCCGCGCCCTGCCCGCTCCTCCCGCAGGGGCAGGAGCCGGGGCGCTCGGAGGAGCCGGACCAGCGCAGGGAGCTGCGGGGGATGCGACCAGCAGCGAGACGGGAGATCCCGGCCGGAGCGGTCCCAAAACCGCGGCAACTTCTCCCGCGCGGCGCGGCGCGACCCGGCGGCTCCGTCCATCCATCCACGCACCCACCCCCCCGCCCGCGGAGCCGAGCCCCCGGACCCACCCTCTCCCCCGGCAGCGGGGCGGCCGCACCTCCTCGCNCCTCTGCCGGGCGGCGGCGGGACAGGGCCGCGGGCTGAGGGGAGCCGGGACCTTGCTCCGGGCTCGGAGCGCGGAGAGCCGGGCTTCTCACGGGAGGTGTTAAAAACGAGCTAGCGCTACAAAACCAGCCAAAGCTGAACTTTAGTTGTATGCTTACCCCACACCGAACTCCCAACACCGCGTTGTCACCAACTCCTCGTGCTGCTCGCCGTGCAGTACTGAGGGTGCTCGCAGTGCTTCCGTAACGACTCCAGGTAAATCACAGAATTGCTGAACCGACTGGGTTGGAAAAGCCCTCTGAGATCCTCGAGTCCAACTGGTGATCGATCACCACCTTGTTAACCAGACCATGGCACCGAGTGCCACATCCAGGCTTTCCTCAAACACCTGCAGGGATGGTGACACCGCTGCCTCTCCGGACAGCCCGTTCCAATGTCTAATCATCCTTTCTGTGAAGAAATTCCTCCAAATATCCAACATAAAGGTCCTCCGGCACAACTTAAAACCATGTTCTCTCATCTCACCACTTGTTACCCATGAGCAGAGCCCAACCCACACCTGGCTACACCAGGTGGGATCTGCAGAGACGGAGAAGGTCCCCCCTGAGCCTCCTTTTCTCCAGGCTGAGCTCTCCCAGCTCCCGCAGCTGCTCCTCGTCAGACCCGGCTGCAGAGCCTTTCCCAGCTCCCTTCCCTGCACACGCTCCGGCCCCTCAATGTCCATCCTGAAATGAGGGGCCAACAACTGAACACAGAATCACCATCTTTGCCCAAGGAACACTGGTCCCATTTAGTTTCAAATTAATCTAAGTCATATTTTTGAGGGAAGTAATTAGTGCAAGAGATCACCAAACTGGCGGAAGTCCTCAATTAAGGAGGGAACATTTATTGATTGCAGGGAGGATACTGAATCCATCCCTTTTTAAATACATGAAGTGAATGATCTCAGTTTACTTTATCTGCACTATTTAAAAATTCAAATAGGCATTATTCTGCAGAATCTTTTTTTTTTTTTTTTGAGACCCAGTCATTAAGTTTAGGAGTTATTAAGGAAAAATGAATGCATATATCCAACTTAGACAGTAAGAAGTGACTGTATGCACAATGAAATTACTACAGTATCTATTCCTGCCTTTCACACAGTTCTTATTTCTGTTAAAGAACAGAACATCCCTTGTGTGTTAAAGAACCCAAGGGATAACCTACTCAGGTTTTGAAAATGTCAAGATTCACTTGGACATTTTGCATTTAACAAGAATGACATATATAGTATTTTAATTGATATGGTTTCATAATCTATGATCCTCAGTTCATTTGCTGTTTACAGAAATATTAAATCTTCATGCAACGATTGTTCACATCATTTACAAACTCAAAAAATCAGTGTTTCTACTTTCAGAGAGTTCTACCTTAAAAAGATGGGAGACAGAAGAGTAGAAATGAAGGCAGAGAAATGTGATTATCATAAGATATGAAATCCTGATCAGAGATTGAAATACAAACTTCCTGGCTCCAGGTTCAGCCTTTCCCATTGCTCTCATGAATTATAAAATCCTGGACATTTGCTGGGGAAGGAGAGTTCACCAGAGATTGCAAACAGCTGGTGAGGAATGTTCCAAACTAAGTTTTGTGAGAAAATTTATATTTGTCAAAGTGGAAACATTTGGTCAAAGAGGATTAGTTTTAAGATTTTTTTCTTGGCTCTTTCCCAGGTCAAAGAGCCCTATCCCCAAGAGTGAGTGGCAGAGGGCACCCACCAGGGCACCCACCAGCTTCACTGCTCTCTTTTTAGCACTGAAAAAATTTTAAAGGTCTCATTTTTGCCTGATACAGAATGGGAGACACCTCTTGAAATGTCAGGAGTTTTTTGCAAGTGACACTTCCTTTTTCCTGACTGGCTCTGGACTACAGGCAGTTACACTCTCTTTGCCTCCTCCCAGCCCTTGTGGTGTTGTGTGCTAAGAATAGCCCCATTTTGCTCCTCATGGTTAATCTGGAGTTGAAGCATATGGGGAACTGCAGTGCTGCAATTCTTAGCTTAATTTGCCAATGCAGAGTTTGCATTAATACAGCTAATCCAGCAGCTGGGTATGGGAGCCTGAACTCCTCCCTGTGGCCCCGAGAGTAGCACTGATGAAAAGAGGCAGCACAAGAGGGCAAGAGATTCCTCGCAGTCCTGCAGCCGGCTGAGAGCCAGCTCCCTTCATCACACACATTTTGGCTGTGATTCTCTTCCTTACGACTTTCTCTTTCCTCAAAATATTCATGGATGACTGTATATACCTGAAAGATGTGTAGGAAATGAATACAGAGTGAATATGCAGGAAATACATTAAGCAAACCTGCTTTTTTTTCAACTTTAATAGAAAGGATGAGACCAAGAAGGATGAGACCAGGAAGCAGCAACAGGAAAATAAAAGCACAAAAACAGAGTGGAAGGAATTGGAACTCAGAGTAACCTGTTAGGCTGGGTTTTAGCCCAGATCACTCATTGTTTCTTCATGTTTCTGCTACTTGTGATCCTCTTGTTACATGGATCTCACCTGCTTGGTGGGGCTCAAAGAAAAGAAACTGGTACCCGAGTGCTGCGAGGCCTGGAAGGTTTAAGCCAGCTCTTGCTTATGGATGACTGGCCCAGCCTAAGAAGGGAATAACAAAGGGGCTTGAATGACAGCTTGGATCAAGTTCATAATGACCTGGTTTGTACAGGCCAGGTGTTATGTAGATTGGAGCTTGTTATTGTGAAAAATTTTGGCAAGGCTCGCGATGCAACAGCCAGTTCCAGCAGAGCTGGGCAGAAAGCCACAGACTACAGGCAGGTCCATCTTCAGCAAGATGGGCAAAGCAGCCACCCCCTCCTGTACTCTGTACCTTGGGGACCTGAACCAACCTGCCTGCACAGCATCTGGAATACAGCTTATGCAGGAGCAGAGAACAGTTTCAAAACATGGCATTCCAGGCTTGAAAACAAAGAGGTAATCTTGCATAAAAACACAGCGCCAAGTTTTTGTCTGTTTCTTAGGGAGCAAAGATTCAGAGCAAAACTGTACAAGCCACCCACTACAGTATCAATGGAAAGTGAGCAAACTGCTACAGAATGTCCCTATCAATATATTCTGCATTTGTTAGGAAGTCTTGCATAATACTTTCATAATTCACATTTTTATGTTATCTAAAAGTAGTTACTAGAGTAATGTGGATGAAGAGCTGTCGAAATTAGGGCTCACCTATGATTTGTTCTCTCAGTCTTTATCATTAATATGCACACTATGATTTGTTACTGAAGCTAGCTGGACTTCAATTTTATTCTTTCTGTAGATGGCCATTTTTTTCAAAAGAGGAAGATTAAAAAAAAAATTAGGGAAAGTGTCTTGGGTGCAATTTTTGCAATATTAATTAATATGGAACTCAGGAAATAGGGACTCTTTTAATCAATACTCAGCATTTATTCCTGTGCCCCAAGTTAATAGAAGGGACTGTACAAATCAGAGCAAAGCCAGTTAGATGAATAGATCAGGTTTCTGTTTTTCTTATAGTGAAGATTTTGTAAGTGTGGTCACAGTGATGTTTTTACACTGTACCACAAAATCTAGTGCAACTCAGGAGAAGAAATCTGAACTATGTGAGCTTTACCAGGATGTTCATAACTTTACCAAATAAATGACAGCTTTTTCCATATGGAAAGTATGTTGTATCAGTTTTTCATATTGCACTATGGAAAAGCAGCAGAAAGCCAAGCAGATAATGAAAGGCTGACACAATGGATTTGCAGCCCAAAGGTACAGCTTTAGGTAAGTGTTACATGCAGGCCAGGGACAAAATAGGAGTGGTTAGGTGGGCTTTAATGCTCCATGGAAAGGTGGGTTATGAGAAGTTTTGTACATCTCTCAGTGTTCCAGAACTTACACTGAGGTTTAGAAGTTATTTTTAATAGTCTATTACAAGCTGGGATCATGAGAAACTGAAACAAGAAATGATCCTATCATCCTTAGGGGCAGTGCCTCAGAAATCGATGCTAATGAACAGACTGCAGCACAGGGAAGCTTGCATTTCCCCTGCTGCACCAATTTTGTGCATTCACAAGGGACACTGCAAGTGCCATCATGTGTAATTAGAATCAGGGAAGGGGAAAAAAGGATATCATTCATTCACACTTCTCATGGTGTCATTTCTTTGTGGCAGATTTAACAGAGATTAAACAGGCATTCAATTTAATACTAGTCCTATTAAGGACCAAGCATAATTTACTTTTAATTATGGAGTTATCAAGACACTAGCATAATTGATGGCAGCCCTGTTGTGATCATATCCTCAGATGATGACTTCTTTAGCAACAGAAGAAATGCATTCAGACAGGATATTTATCTTTACCAACATTCTAGTTAGAGCACAGCTCTGAGGATAGATCCAGCCGGTGTTAATGGTGGATCCCAGCCCACCACCCATTAGTGAGTGCAATACCCAAATCCCAGGGTGCATCCCTGCCTGAACCTGAAAAAACTTCTGAGCCAGGGTTTGAAATCAATCCTCCCTGTGGCACAGACCTGCAGGGGCTGATCAGCACAACAGCTCCTCTTCCCCACAGCCCATCTGTTCCTATTCGTCTCCACCCAACTGTCCCACAAACGATGGCAAGTGTTTCTCAAGGGACACAAAACTCCTTTTTATATGACCTTACTGTACACCATAGCTCAAGGCACAGGTAGCAGAGGGTGTAAATTGGAATCAAGATCATTTTTGAGAATGCAGCATCAGACCTTTTGATGCCAGTGATGGGTTGAAGAAGGAAGAACACTTACTGAATAAATAATCACTACAAATTAAAGCACAGAGCAGAACTGCTACAAAAGACCAATTATCTTGCTGCCTAGAGCCCCCGGAGCTTAAAACTGTGATACCCTTGTTAATGTCTGAGGAAACACGACAGTTGTATTTGTGAGTAAGAGAAAGTCCTTTGTAAGTACCGTGGTGTGCAGGTTAAAGAAAAACATGAGTAGAGTGCAGCACGAAGCAATGCATCTGCCACCTATTCACCAGCCATGGCAGGGCAAGAAAAGCTGCAGTGGAGGCTCTTCACAAGCTATTAACCTTTCCTGATTGGAGTCTTGCTTTACAGAAAGAGCAGCAAGCACCTACTCAAAGAAGGGTCTCCCTGCAAATAGTAACTGGCAATAATTTAGCACCTGGGAACCTGTCAAGTGTTAAGGTTTTTTTGTCCCAATATACTGCTTATTTAGTAGAAAAAGTGATAACAAGAGATAAAGAAGGCTCATGCTAGTGACTAGTAATTAAATTTGAAATCTACCGATGACTATGGAGCCGAACACTAAAATTAAAGATATTTTCTAATCATTATGGTTTTACTTTGGGGTTTTTTTCCCTCTCTATTAGTGCTTCTGTTCCACTGCTTTAATTAAGTGTTGAGTACAAGGTAAGGGATTTGCTCTACACAATCAATAATGGCATTCTGATGCTGATTTTAAATTGACTTGCTATTTTTAACATGCTGCTTAGTTATTGCCTATCATCCTTAGTCACACCTTGGGCTTTGTAGATACACACCAGCACAGGAGGTTCCCAAGAAGGACTTGGTCTCAAGGAGGTTGAATCCTGTTGCATTCTTCTGGGCATCCACTGAAGAGAGAAATGGGCCCTCCAAACATGCCACTGGTTGTAAGCACTTTATGCATGTCTGCAGAAATCTGGTTTGGCTCAGCCACAATCATAATGAACAGCTTTCACTTCCTATCATACTTTACTGGATTTGGCTGCTTTTGTCTCGTGAATGTTTTACAAAGCCAGTACACATAAGTACTTCTAACACTACAAAAAAATCTGCCTTGATAATACTACAGATTCATGGTGTTATAGAATGGCCTGGGTTGAAAAGGAACTTACAGATCATCTCGTTTTAACCCCCTGCCATGAACAGTAACACCTTCCACTAAACCAGGTTGCTCAGAGCTCCATCCAGCCTGGCCTTAAATACTTACCTTGATGCAATTTATTATTTCAATGAACTGCTGTTAAATTCCCTGTCATGGGAAAAAAAAAAAACATTAAATAGGAAAGTGTTCACTCTATAAATGGCTGCAATTTTTAAGATAAAAAATATAAAAATTACAGAATAGAAATGGGATGAAAGAACAAACAGAAATTCAGCCAACAGATTAATATTCAGCCACATTTTTCAGAGCATTTCTCTGATTTCTGTTGTACTAGGAAGCAGTCATCACTTTTTGCCTAAAGAACCAAAGATGAGAGGGATGTTCAACTCAGCTAAGAGCCTTCCCTTCTCACCAGGTCCCTTTACTTCTCCAAGGACTACCTGTTTAATGACTAAACATCACAGCACTCTCCAGAATTTGTATGCCCCTTGTGTACCTTTGAAAAGCACTTAGAATACCCTCTCTGTCTATACATGCAAACACAATAAATGCATTGTACACAATTTTCCATCACCTTATCAAGCTTTTCATAACTTTCTAGAATTGCACTTTTTTGCAATTTTAATAGAAAATAACATACTAAATTTAACCAGTTTCCAGCAGTAAGGATTCAATTCAATAGCAAAGATTCAATTCAAACATCACACATATCTATGTAAGTGGGATATATGTAGAAAAGAGCTCAACTAAAGTTCAAGAACAGCCACAAAACATTTGAAACTATTTTTGCTACATTTTTTAAGGAAGGTTAAAAAATCATCCCCTACATTTTTCTTCCTCTGTATTTAAGGGTGATAGTGAATTTGTCTGACACTTCCAGGGAAGGCAGGTGTTTAGGTTCATTTCTCCTGAAGGCTTGCTTACTGTGCACATCATTTCCCACCCAGGCTGTCCTGCCAGGAAAACACTGCAGCCTCCCAGCAGCATTTAGGGCTTAGTTCAATGGAATTGTTCCTCTTTTTCTCCATGACAAGTCATCTCCCATAAAGCCATCCTGTGCAGCACATCCAGGAGGAGCAGCAGGATGGGGAATAATGGACCCAAACCCTTCTAAAGGCAAAGATCACATGGTGTTGAATGTCTTAATATTGCTGACTGATTAAGGCAACTGTTACTAACTTTATTAATAGTTTTCCTACCTCTGAAATCCTCACCTAGTTTTTCTTTCTCTGCTTTGCAGTTATTTCTTTCCCACTTTGGATGCCTATAGAAGTTGAAACACTTCACTTGACCCAGTCTTACTAACTCCTAAGTTTCATTTTTGAATGACATTTCTGTTTGGTTTTTTTTTTTAACAGAAACTATTTTAAAAGACACTTTATAGTCATGGAACCTACATACACATGCTAAAACATCCCTTCTTTCACTATATCCTTGTTTTCCAGCACCATAGCAGACAAATTTACTGCACAATGTGGGGTTTTTTCGAGATGCCAAGAAACAATACAACTATTTTAGGCAAAATCTCATTGCTTCCTAAGGATAAAACTAACTGCTAGTGGAACTCTCTGAACTTTATATTAGTCTGTGTTGAAGCACTGCAGGATTAGTTATAATTAACTGTCATCATGTCATTTTTCTCCCAATGACTCAGATTTTAAAAAAAGGGGGGGGGAAATCCCCTAGCAGCAACCATGATTAAAATGTCTCTCTTTGTTTCCCATCCCAAACTTCATTTTTAACTCACAGGGGTCACAAGCTCTTCTCCACATACATCTCAGTTTTCACAAAGATACCTGTGCCTTGTCTACAACACAAAAATAAGCATTTTTAACAGCAGCTGGAGAGTCACTCATTCAGAAGTTTTAAGCAGCTTAAGACAAATATTTAATATTAAGTAAGTGCTTTCTTTCTAAACCATTTACACCCCCTGGTGTAATAGTTTGGTGGGTAGCTCTTGCTGATTTATTCATTTATATTGCTTCAAGGAGCCTGTTAGAGCCTGTAGGCACACATTCAAAATAATTTAAAAGGACATTAATTCATCAGTGAGCCGATGAGAACTAATGGTAGCTCACCAGTTGTAATCTGTGTTAACTAAAAATAATACAAAACTACCTACAATGTGGGGTTTTCCTAGTCTGGCATAGGTCTCAAAGCTCTGCAGCAGCATCCTGAGAGTCAGCAGAACCCATATTTCCCACCTCTATGATAGGTGATAGCTTTCACCTAATGTATCATCCATGATATGATAATTTGCAGAATACAAATGTCAACAGCAGTTACTATAAAGGTATACTTACATGAAATTACTATGAGCAATCACTAACTGTGGATGTTGGTTGTCACTTTTTTGTGGGTCACCACAAACCCCCAATGTTTGCAATTCCCATGTGAACAGATTTTATTTATTTGGGGTGGAAATGGATGGCATTGCAAAAATGAATGCAATATTAAAATAAGTCATATTTTATAGCAGAATAATCTACTTTCAGTTAACAGTCATGCTCTAATGTTCACAATTCAATTATTCCAGGGAATTAGGAGAGGAAGGATCACAAAGAAGGGCAGGGCACTCATGCACTCCCTGAATAACATCTGCACTGCTGCCAGCAAAGACAGAATATGAGGCAGATCCCTGGTCAGATCCAGTGTGACATCTCTTGTGCCAAGGACCAGAAAATACAAGCACAAAAAATACAATATTACACCAAGTGAAAAAGATTTATTCTTCTCTCAAAGTTCCAAACTAAGGGAGATTCCCCCCCTACTTCTGTTTCATGTAACTCTGAGCTGGTAACTGAAGTGCTCTGTGTAAGAAGTAAGGATTTCACTGCCTTGGAGGAGCAAACTCCTACCAGAGCCAAGGTGTCGTTTTGCAGTGTGGGCAGGTAAGCAACACCATACTCGAGCAACTTCATTTCTTTGGGATCAGCCCTGGGACATGGCATAATTCCCTCTCCTGTTTATGCTGCACAAGCCTTTCCTCACCAGTCTGAAGGGCAAACTCAGAGCTTTCTGCAGTCTCTCTGCAACCTTCTAAAATTCATTACTATGAAAACTTACAGAGTAAAAAGATGATTTAAACAACATTTCATGAAAGATGCAATACCAAAATATTTTTACTGCATGTAAAGAATGGGGAAATGATACATTTGCTCAGCTATTGTGCTGTACTTGTGCACCTCCCTTTACTGACTAGATGAGGTAATACCTGTCACTGACTGGTGATCTGCTCTGAGGTTAAATGACATTTGTCACACACACATTAAGGTAGCCTCTGAACAAAGACCTGCCAAAGTACAGCTGTATCCATTGGGCAAAGCAGCTGAAGTGGTGAACAATGCTACTGGTGCCAGTGTGCTTTACATGAAATCAATAAATTCATGTAAATCCTCATGTGCTTCCAGGGTATGGAAAGGCACAGCACAGCTCTAATGGCACATCCCTGGGTGAATTGATAGGACAAGGGGAATGGATGTGAACTGACAGAGGGCAGGATTAGATTTGAGATTAGGAAGAAACGCTTCCCTGTGAGGGTGGTGAGGTTCCAGCACAGGGTGCCCAGAGAAGCTGTGGCTGCCCCATCCCTGGCAGTGTCCAAGGCCAGGTTGGACAGGCTTGGAGCAAGCTGGGATAGTGGAAAGTGTCCCTACTTGGGGTAGGGGTTTGGAATAAGATAGTCTTTAAAAGCCTTCCAACCCACACCATTCTGTGATTCTACAGATATCAGCAGTGGATCTGACTACATCATATTAGAGGAGGAACATCTAGACCCTGCCTTCCATGAGCAAATTAGAGCTGTAAAAAGTTTCATCTATCAATAAAGCAAGAACAGGGTCAATGCTATCATTCATTCAAACATGAATGAGAGAAACTCAACTATATATTTAAACTCAGTAGCAACTGATGAGGAATTTCATACCTGGAATAAAATAATTGCTCATAAAAGTCCCCAAAGGAAATCAGACAAGGTGGGTTGTTCCCAGCTGCTCTAGAGAAGTAATGGCTTTCTTTACCATGTCAGACATTTTTTGTAGAAGACTTCATTCCTCCATGATCCCTGAAACTTATTCCTAGTCTTCAGAAATCCTTCAAAACCAACTTTCTCTTTCTGAGGTGTTAATTCAGTTTAAAAATATTTGTTCTTTGATAAATACTTTTCCCATCTAACAATTCAGGCTGCCAGCAGCTGCAGGAAGCCCCATATTGGTTTTATACCTTCAAACATTCCAAACTGCCAGACAAAATTTAGAGCAGCTCCACCATTCTGTGTCTCCTATGATCCCCTCTGAAACCCTGTAGCCAGCAATGGGGTCTGAGTGGCTTCAACTTGACAAGGGAGTACGACAGTGATAACAAACTATTGCAGTTTGAAAGGGTGATCTACAACAAGCCACCAACTTCTCTTTCACTTCACACCATTTTTGGCTATAATACAACAGTGCCAAAGGAATTCAAAACGTTTTTCTTTTTAGTTTTGTATCTAGAACTACATGAACTCAAATGAAAATAAATCAGAGGAAACTCAGTGCTCCCCCAGCTCCTATAAAGGGCACCTTGGCTTAAACGGACTGAAGGTTTAGAGAAAATCTGGGACTTGTGCAGATTTCATTCCTTCAGTTTCAACAGCAAACACTGTGAGGAGAAAGGGAATGGGAAGAGGAAGTCACAGTTTACCTGAATCCAGACACTAACAGAGTTTCATGTGGAGATGACCAAAAGAGAATTTTTTTTCTGGGCCATTAAATGTTATTCTAAACTCATTCATGCTCCTCTTAGCAGGCAGATGAAGTCCATATAATCGCCAGCAAGTGCCCATAATTTGATTGATGTCTTCTCATCCATGTAGAAATCTGAAAAGGATCCTTGTAAATGATTAAAGATTTGATTCCTGGCAGCAAAATGAATGAAAGAAAAAACCCTACATGGCTTTCTAAATGGCAAACACACTGGGCTAGGGCCTGAGGTGGCTGGATTCCAGTACCTCTACTAAGGAAAGCAGAACAAAGGTAGTTTTAAAATTTCATTTGTGCTCGCAACCATAGTGGCAGTGAGAAGGCATTTTGACGCTCAGCACAGTAAATTATTTCCAGATCTGACAAGCTCCAGAGAACATTTCCCAGCCCGGGGTCACTGCAGCACAGGGTGCAGCAGCTACTACAGAGGCCAGGACCTGTGCACAGCCAGTGATGAACACCCTGGGTACTGAGGGAGGCAAAAAGGGACCTTAATAAGGGGCAGAGACTCATCTCTAGGTTTAGAAAAAAGGATTTCAGTATTATATTCATAATGAAATCTTAACCACAGCAATGATCAAAGAGGGGCCATTTGTTCATTTTGAGGGGTTAGTTGCACCCATGAATTTGAAAGAGGATAGTGGTTATTTAACCAGAGTCTTTTTAAAAGAAAAATCGAGAAAAGACGGAAAAAATGAAGACTAATGAGACAACTTCAGAAGACCACTTTTTCTATAAATGATTTATTAGAAAAGAAATAATCTGGAAACCAGGATTCACAATCTCCCAACCAATCATCCATTTCATGTAAAGTTGCTGTCTTAACCTGCCAAAAGAAATCAACTGTAAAAAAGTAATGAAAGAAATGGCACATTCCTTTTGGACTTTAAGATAGTGTTTAGCTTTAAAAGTATAATCTAAAAATAAACCCTGCTGCTCACTAGTCTCATTGTATACTCAGATTCATTCTTCTTCATTTAATAGGAAATTGATCTAATATCCACTTGGCATCTAGCAAATCTTTCAGTCAGTGGAAATACACAATTTTAATAATTGTTAGAAGTGGGTTTTTGCAATAAGGAACTAAAAAACATCTGGCAATTAAATGACATGCACAACCCACGTCTTCTTAGATTTGCCTTATTTCCACGTCGTCAGCATTGCATATGTCAAACTTCCTCAGTGTGAGGCAAAACAATTGTTAAAATCAAACTATGAAATAATACATACTTACAGGAACAGGCAATGTCAACTGCTGTGCCAAAAAGATGACACAATTAATGGTCTAATTATAGCATATTTATAAACCTTGCACTAAATCTCATTTTCTTATGCGAGTGATACCTTTGAAGTTAATGTGACTCAATTATCTTCTCTGTGAGAAGTGGTTGCATAAGGTTTCCAGCTGCAGCATACCTGGAAGGTGAAGAGCCACCATCCTCTCAAGGGGTAAATGTCAGACATTTATTGGTCTGAATATCAATAATTCTGAGAACTCTTCCTTGGACTGTATTCCACAGCATCCAAGGGCTTCCCTGCAACGCATAACAGAGACTACAGATTCAACACAGCTTTAATATTCAGAAACCTTCCTTCCCTCTGTGAAAAGGTTTTGATGCCCACATTTTTCCCAGAGTTTAAAGTTGAACTGCCAAGCATTTAAAGACCTAATCACAAAGAAGATTGCACAGTTGAGTTATATCATACCAAAATTTAAATAAGAGAAAAGATACACTGTAAGAAATTTGTGGTTGAAGGAGGAAAAAAAACTCCACTTTTTGACAGTGATGTTATTACTGTGCCAAGGTAGTAGCTCAGACCTGAGCACTGATCCTCAGAGAGCTAACTCTCCTGTTGGCATTCACTTCATAAATAATCCTGCAGAACAACCAGGCACATCTTGTCTCATAATAACAAAGATGATCCTTCATTTAGATTTCTCTAGGCAGGAAAGAAAGTGGAGAAGAAACCTCATTTATATCAGGTAGCTTCTCTGCTACTCCTAAGTCAGGCATGCATTGCTCATTTAAACGTGTAGGAGTGCAAACAGGAGGAAGGGCTAAAAACAAAGGGTGCACCTGGCTGCCTGGGAATGTCTCCACATAAACCTAAATCTGTGCTGGGCTGTCTGCATCCTGTCATCCAGGTAAAAGGAATAAAAAAAAAAAAATCACCTTCTGCTCTTCAGACTGTTCTGGAAATTGTTGTGGGTCATATGAAAGAGCCTGACTTCTCAGCTCCCTGACAGAGTGCAAATTCAGCTGCTGTCTTCTGCAGGGGAGATAATGCCACAGCAGGACATTCTTGAAACACTTCTTTTTGCTCCTATATATGTCAAGATCACACAGATTCTTCTTCTGCAAAGCACTAGCTCACAAAGACAGGCTGCTCAGCCCAAAAAAACCAGGAAGGAACTCTTCCTCAAAATACAGTGATCAAAAACAGCTAATCTTTAATCAAGGGCCATCATCCCAAAACTAGATTTGCACTTAGTAAAACATTAACTGGAAAATATAGAGCTCACTGTGGCCCAAAAATTCCTTAACCAGTTTGTTACATTTCAGACTGTACCACAACAGTCCACAAATCAGGTGAAGGCCAAGGAGATGGAAAATCCCTCTGACCTAACTGCAGGCTTCAATGGTGGCAAAAGCTCAACAGTCATATCCCAAGGAAACAAAAGCTGGCCAAAAATGGACTTTCCCAGCTTGGAACTTGTCTTATGATCACACCCAAGAGAAAACACTATTTATTTCTAGTCATTTTCTTGCAGTTTCTAGTTCAGCACTTTACTTGCAGGTAAAGTCACGTTGGGGGTGATAACATTTTTCTCTGAAGTATCTCTTGTAAAGTGAGCTTTACAAGTGAGTGCAGATATTAAATATTTGTCTACAGGAAAGAAAGGCTTTCAAAAGTAAACCTAACTTACAGTATAATCTTCATCCAATAAAGCTGTATTAGATCAAACAGTACTTGATGTTCTGGCAGCAAACTGATTTGGGTGTCACAGCTAGCAATAAACTGAAGAAATTTTTGCATAGGATTAAATAATGTACAAATAATGTCTGTACCTACTTAAAAGATTGAGTTTAAATGCTGTTTAAACTAAAAACAAATTGCCAAGACATGTTTAAGTGCTCCAGTCAGATGAATCACAGTTTGCCCAGAACTCCCACTAAATCTATTTTATCCAAAGAGCTGCATGGATAAAACTGACAGAAAAATATGCTGCTAAAACTGATCACATCAGTTGTTTCCCAACACTGATCACTCCTCCTTGCTGCATCCTAAAGACATATCTTGGATAACTAAATTCCTTTCAAATACTTGCCTGCAAGTACCTGTCCTACTTCAGAACCGAATGCATGTTAGTTTTAAATGAATTTAGAGGATAATTCAGGAGGTAATTTTGGCTGATTCTCTAAAGTCCCTGTGAACTTCATGTGGAATGCTAAAGGCTTGAAGCCCTGGATCCAAGGTGGGTTTTGTTGTCAAATCTTCAGCCACCTGGCAGAGTGGGCAGCAGCCTCACCTGGGAGGTCACCTGGGTGTCCAGAACCAAGGGCCTCTCCTGGTGAGTGCCCTGGCCACTGCCAGCAAGCTGCCCCTGGCAGGGGCTGCAATGCCATGCCAGGAAGGGAAAACACAAATTCCTCCAATTGACAACATTTATTTTGCAAAGCAGAATTATTTATTCTACCTTGCAGCTAAATTAAGGGAAGAGTGACTGCGATAGGAATATATAATGATGAAAATAAGGGCTTTTGCTTATGGTTCAGATTCTGTTGTCATTATTGGGTTAATGAAGAGAATCTGTGTGCCTGCACCAGGGCACAGCATAACCCCAACTGCAATTAATGGTATTGGGTTTTACACCTTCGAGGGTACACATAAAATAATAAAGAGTGTGGGGCTTGCCCACTGATTGCAGCAGAAAACTTTCAAGGTGCAAGGGAGGATCATTAGTACTTGCAGTGCACGTGCACAGAGGAAGAGAATTAACCTTGCCCACACAGCCTTACCTTTGTCATCACTGGAACTTTGAACAGCTCATTTGTCATTCATCTAAGTGTTCTTTCATCACAATTTTCTAGCAGAGAATTTTATAATTATTTCCAATTACTGTCTATAATATATGCAACTTTCTGCTCTGCAGTTACATTTTACCACTGAACTTTAAAGCAAACACGTTAATTTAAAATCTACTCTGCCAACTGTATGACACATCTCTGAGATAGCTGTCGAAATAAAATCAAGCATAAATATTTACCTCATTATTAGCAATAGAAAGATTGTAGTTAGGTAGGCATAATAAAAACTATCTTGAATCCTGTCAATGTCTATCTGCTTCAAAAGAACTCAGTCTTACAACAACAGTTTTAGAGCTCCATGGAAAAGTGCCTGGAGCTGAACTTTATACAGAATAGCTCCCCTTTTCTGCATAACACTGCAACACCTTTGTAGCAACCAGTGAAAGTCATTAAAGAAGCACTTCTTGCCAAACGTGTTTATTTGCCATTGGACAGCCAAAAACATTAGGGCTGCAATGGACCTGTTTACTTAAGCTGTGCTGTGTGTTGTAATTATGATCATCAGCCCAAAGGACTGCTAAATTAGCAGAGCCAATACAATCGATAAGATCAGGGGTACAAAGAGGCTCAGGAAGGAAAGGATCTGCAAAGAAAACTGTTTAGTATGACACAGCCACCTCTGCCTCCCCACTCTGTTGGCTCAGCAGTTGTAATGGATGTGTCTGACCGAGCGGCCGGGGCACACCTTCAACACAGCAATGGGCAGCAGGAAATGGCAGAGCTCTTGTACAACAGCCACAGCACTCCTGGTGAGCTTGAAAGTATCTCCCACTCTGTTTTTCACAGCCTTGAATAGCCAAGGCATTCATAGAGGAGTTCAGAAAGGGGAGTGAGGGCATCATTTGTACAGCAAAAGGGCAGAAAATTCTCCAAAGCCATGTTTAAACATGGAAACTAAAACCTTGTATATTTTGGTCTTGGGAATGTGTTTGAATATATTCCTCTTTGTAATAAAAGGGGGGAAAAAGGAAACCCCAAACTAGGATTAAACTGAAAATTTCTTGCCCAAAAGAAAGAAAGGGAGAGAGCATCTACTTTGCTCTTTATTCCTGTGGTGCTGGTGTGCTTCTCTTAATAGCCACCCTGTAATGGTAAGTAGAGAGGGGAGCATGTTTCCAAGAAAAGGGCACCAGGGTTTCTCACCTCAATATACACTCATTAACTCTGATTCCAACTCTCCAGGAAATAAAAGAGAAGGCTGCAGTTAAAGAGATTTCTCTGCCAAAGGTCAATGAAAAGTTAGTGCCAATGAAATAGTGCGAAACCCCTGTATCAGTCTGCAATTCTCTCAGCTTTGTATGACAGACTCAAATCTCTGGCACTAAAATGAAGCACAGTCACTAAAATGAAGTCAATATCTGCCATTAAAAATACTAAAGATGTAACACAGGATGGAACTGTTAAGCTTTATCCATGCAGTAGAAATCAGTGGTTCATGTGTACTTCTTATAGTGTCATATTCAATGTCTTCATGCTAGTTTGCTTTTTATTCTATACATGATTAAAAAACACTTTGTAAACACAGGATACAAGAAAAATGCTCTGGTGTAACAGAGATTGAAATCAGTCAGGCTTTTAATATTTTGCAACTTACTCATTTTTTATGAAATGTTGTTTTTTTAAATCTATTGGGAAATCATGCACAATTAACTGCAGTGATTGAAATCACCGTGTACAGAATGATATCAATAAATTAGTCCCCCTTAAAAGTCCAGTAAAATCATAAAATCTCTCAGGTGCCATTTCAGCTCCCATTAGGAAGGGGCTGG
Organism: Dicaeum eximium; assembly: GCA_013396995.1. Classification (NCBI taxonomy): domain Eukaryota; kingdom Metazoa; phylum Chordata; class Aves; order Passeriformes; family Dicaeidae; genus Dicaeum; species Dicaeum eximium. The sequence goes on along the minus strand of VWZP01008990.1, from coordinate 1,140,393 downwards.
AGGCTGGCATCTAGATAATGCTGACCTTCAGTTGTGACTGGGTTTATCTGGATTAGCATTGTTATTTGCCAGAACTTTAAAAAAAACAAAGGGCTAATCAATACAAGGTCAAAATAGAAGTGTCACAGATGGCTCTGGACATTCCAAAAAGGTGACATCTGTCACCAAGAGTTACTGCAGGAGCTGGCACGACGCTGCAGCTGCTGTTGCTGAGGCCATTTCTGTGGGGAGCTTCTGCAGGCAACATCCACCAGCCATTTCTCAGGCAGATTTCATGCCCAGTAGTGGGTTACATGTACCAACAGGTCCAATGGATCAACAGAGTGAAAAATATACCAGAAAAAAATCCCCAGACCCACAGAGCTCAGCCTTTTCAGCACACAAGGATCAGACCAGGCTGTGGACACCAGGAATCTTGCACACCATCCAGAAATATGTTCCCAAAGAAAGCCTTGAGGTGCAATAGCATTCACACTTGAAATCCAAACTCACCCTGCGACATTCTCAAGAGGACATCCAAGACACTCAGAAAACATTACATTTTATATTACAAATACTGCAAAGCCACATCTGTTTATTGCAGAACCATTATGCAGATAAGGATTCAGGATGAACTTGACTGCCTTGGGGAAGGTCAGCCTCAGACTTCATTCTTTGCATTCTGCAGGAAGGGTTGTAGGCCAATAAAAACCCACCAGGTATTTGTTTAAGGAACAAAGGAAGCTGGCACAGTCTACACTCTGCTCCACCTTCTCACTCTGGGTATTTAATAGCTAGTGGAAGCTTTACTAACCTACTTTGCACATTAAATTTATTTGGAGATAAGTTTCTATGAGTTTCTTCTCTCAGAAAATGTTTCATAAAGCTTGTGCTATTCATTTTTGTCATGGGGCAAGTAGGGAAGAATATGCTAATCACAGACCCTGGAACTACAGCTTCTATAATTGGCAGCTCAATACTCTCTCGTAGCCTTAATTTATGCGTACTATTAAAAGGTTAAAGTTGGTCACAGGTCTCCTGTGACTGTCATCTGTGAAATAATTCTGTTGGAAATGCAGTTTGGGTTCTACCTCATTCCCGCCTGCAAATAAAACCACGCATATTCTGCACATCTTTCCCCTGAACACTGACACCTCCAGCGACATAAAATCCAGCAAGCGATGTGACAGCTGCCAAGGTCAATAAGAGTTATACTGAACTGCTGAGTAAGTGCTGGCCACACAAATCAAAGCTGTATAAGGGCAGCTGAACATACACAATCTGCAACTTATTCCAACTACTTTTGGACTGAGACATTTTAATCATTTTTCTCTTCCACAAAATGTTATATAATGAAATGCGATAAAGTCAAGGGTATTTCGTGAAATCTTTGCTTTGTGTCCTTTGTGTCAAATTACTGATAGCAAAGGGTGTTGAAAAATACATTTCACATTTTTGAGAAGCGTAACACTTAAGGCCAATTGTAGGAAGGCAGTAATATGAATTGTAAAGTAAAAATAAAGTAGCAGGAAATTTTAAAGATACATTGGGCAATGCTATCTAGTTGTGACCTAGATTTGACTGTTTAGATGAATTCCTAAATAAGAAAGTCTGCACTGGACATTTTCAGGGATACTTTAAGCCTTCTGCCTTTGCTATATAAATCAAAAAGATTTCACTATTCCTTTGCAGCTGCACGTTGATATTTAATTATCAAAACACTATCATTTCCCAAGATGTTGCCAATTGATTGGTAGAGATAATAAGATATTTCTGGCAGATCTAAGAGATGTATTGGGTTTTATATCTGAACTCTTCTCTCAAAGTCATAGACACAGAAACTCTTGCAACACTTGTAATTTTTTTTGCAGTAATGAAATATTGAGATTTTAGAACAATTGCATGGAAAAATCACTCTGAACTTTGTGCCTTTAGTAAGGCCTTGTGTGCCAAACTGTCCCTGTTAGTGAGTATTTACAGCTGAGTGAAAAGCCCTGGAAATAGAAACTGTTAATGGAAGAGCTACTGCAGCTCTAACTGGATTGCTGTGACCAGTAACACTCCAGTAATTACAGTGAAGGAAGTGTTAAAAGGGAATAAGGACAGAATCCTCTCCATCATCTGTCACACTCTTGCTTACTCCTGGATTTTTCACTGCACAGGAGAGCTACTGGCAGAAAGGCTCTGCAAGGGCTTCTGTCTTCCTTTATTCTATTTTTAAGGTTGCTAATTGATCCTCTGAGGGAAGGTTTATTCCTTTTAACGCAATCCCTCCATTAATGAGGAGTCTGTACAAGAGAGGCTGGGGGATGGGGGTGTGGGAGCCATGCAACCTTTCATGCTGGTCTTCTCCGGGATGACTCACTAGGAAGGGAATTTTGAGAACCTTCCTCACACGTCAAGAAATTGTCCCCATCCCCTGCTAATAGTGTGGGGGTTGTTTCTGGGTTTGTTTTGCCTGAAAGGAGCCGGGCTGACCTGGATTTTCCAGGCGTGGGTATGATAACAAGTCAGGGAATAAAGGGACAGAGAAATGAAGGGACAGATTGTGTTGGAATAGTCATTATCTTGACTGACACATCCATGCATGGTACAGAAACACAGGTAGTGGCTGCTCTGCTCTGCAGTGGGACGTCTTGCTTCAGGTAAGCAAAATAAGTTCCAGGAGAAGCTTCCCTTTTGAGATATTGCCTCTGCACTAGCATAAAAATAACTTTTCCACTGCTAACTTTCTCTTGTAATAGAGAATAGCACAAGAAAAAGAAGTGATGAGGCTGCTGGCAGTCAGCGCCAGTCCCATCACTGCAGAGGGACTGACAGCCTGTCCTGGGCTGACTAATGGGTTAATTTTATCCAAGCACTACCAGACTAAAGCATGGTTTTATCAAGTATTTCACCATTTAAATATCAAGGCAATTTGCCAAGCAAAATGGCCTATGGTTAAGAGAGAAGTGTTTCAGTTTATTCATTCCCTGAGCAAAGCATAGTTTAATTTAGGTCTTAGGCACTATCAAGGAACATTGCCATTCTTCTTACTCAAGGGTGCTGTAGTTACACCTACAAATACCACTATCTCGGGAAATGGGAAGAAGCTTTTCCCCCCTTTCACCCATGACTCTTTCTCACTTATCTGTTCTTTCTGCTATCAGCCTGCTAACTTTTAGGAACTGTCCAGGGTACTTTGCAGCCAGTTCTAACAGAGCCCATGGAAAGATTTCTACTCCATTTCCTTTTGATATCAGAGCTTCCATCTGAGCTGAGTAGGAGCTTCAGTTTTTAAGCTGTATTCTGATAAGAATTTCATGTAGGATTTTCTATCATGGCTTATTAGGATATCTGAATAGCTTCCTGTGACTCAATGCATGCACCGTGTCAGGAAGAAGACACAACAGAGCAAGTTGTCACTGGGATCCTAGGAACTACCCTCAGTATTTAACAGGGAAAAAACCTGGTTTCAAGTACTAATCTTAAGTAGTCTTAAGTCTACTCAGAGGCTTAAAACAAAGAGACTTCAGTTTTATTTTGATCATTTTCATACATTTGAGGAAAACCCTAATAAGTTCTTATTACAAGGATCACTCAAAATTAAGAAAAATTCTCAAAACTTTATAAATCCTTTTTTAACTAATTCCCTTTTTTAACACAAGCTAAAACATCAATAAATATCTATTTTTGGACTAATTATACATAAATTTCTGATAAATCTAATCATTAAATTATTCTTTTCACTTAAAATACATTCACTTTTTGTTCAGCATAAGGCTCACTTTCAAATGGTGTTTTTATGAAATACATTAAGCTAATTTTAAGTCCAAAGTGAAATGTTAAGGGCTTTGGATTTTCTGCCATTCTCTTCAAATCTTGTGCAAAGTCCAAAACCAAAATAAGACTTGTGTATAAGCAAACCCAGAAAGAAATTGAAAAGACTACTAAAATACTGCAGTGTGTGCCTAAATGCAGAAGTTTACGATTCAGAGCCCCAGTAGTAAGCAGAACAACCACAGAGGGCTGGATTGTATGGAAATTGTATGTATTTATTGTTCTTCCTCCTCCAAATGCAGGAGGGGGCTTGTGTCACTCTGTCTCCAGCTATTTTGTATTTTCACAACTGCCACAGAGGACTCCTGCTATCAAAATGAGGCCCAGGAAAGAAAAAGTCCCAAGGCACTAGAACAATTAGTGGTGTTAACTCCACATCTCTCAATCAACAAGTGGAGGCACTCCAAATTCTTTCCCAAGCCCAATCCACCCTGCCAGCAGTCAGAAGTGTCTCCAAATGAGCACAGATATCCCACGGCTCCACCTTTCTGAATCAATAGCTGGTTAGAAATCAGGATCACGTTCACATCAGTTTGGAGATGCCACAGCCACACTGGGATGCTCAATCTCACCTCGGGGTGGAGCGGAGCCAGTTCAGCAGCGCCACTCGACTCGGTGCCTTTCTCACCTCCCTAAAGGGGGCTCAAGTGATCAGCTGTCACAGACTTAACCCGTTTCACCTTGTGCAATCATATTGGCAACTCCGTCAACAGAAGCAAGGGCTCTTTGGCAGGATCAAGTGCCCTGCATTTCTAGATGTGCTACAAGCATTTTGGCGCCTGAGAGAGCAGGAGTTACTGAATCACACCTCTCGAATCTGTTATCAGGAGATTCATCCAGTGCAGAGCTGGGTCTGCTGGTTGAAATGCTCAGCAAGCTAAGCTGGTGCAATTCCACTGAGGGCAATGGAATTGCACAATCCATAGATATAAAGACATTACCATATTAATATTTTTCTAGACACCCCCAATGAGCATCATCTGTCTTTATTTTTCTTTCACGGGCTTTGGTATGGCTTTGTTTGAAAAGAGATTTTATCCCTGGATTTCCTCTGTCAAACAAATCTGAGCTCCAGGGCTACTTTAGTGTTTAACTGCTGCAGAACTACATTTAAGAAGCAGATTCTAGACACACACTGTAGTAATCACATGTCTTTGCACTCGATCTTTTTGAACTTTCTCCATGATTTTTTACAATTGTTTTAACAAAAATTCAGTGGTTTGCCTAGTGTAGATGCAAAAGAGGTTCTTGACCTTTTCGATGCAGTTCTCTGGGATTTTGTGGATAAACGACCTTGCAGAGTACACACACTGTTGTACTTGCACCACGAGCCAGACAAGAGTTATTGGCCAGGGGGCTGGGGGCTGCCTGAGGCTATGCAAGCATTTCAGGGTTTAGGTTTTGCCTGGTATATTCAGGCACACATAAGAAAATAGAGCTTTTATTTTAAAAATCAATAAAATGACTGATCTTAAGTCAGAAAACAGTTTTGTTTTACTTTCGCCATCATTGGTTTTTTATTGCATCTCACATTTGGTTTTTTCCTTGTCTTTTTGCTGCCAGCAAATCATTCTTGACTCGTGTTTAGACTCAGCTTCCTACAGTACCTTATTTTTCTGAGGTTCCTCCTCTTCTGTTGCTGTTGCTGGTTTTGAATCTTTCTCACCCAGGTTTTCCTATCACTTTCTCCACCAGGTACTGTAATACATGGGGAATGGTACAGTGAACAATTACAGCATTTAGAGACAAATTCATGGGGTTTTTTCACTGAGCTACATAGACCAATAAAATAGGAAACCAGATGAAGCAATGAAAGACAAGTTAGTTCATGTGCTTCTAATCAATTATGCCAGGTCTGGACATACCAAGACTGTACTAAAATTAATCTAAGTTTCTACTTTTCCTCCCTGCTCTTAACTGTTCATTCGCATTTCTATTTCAATCTGCCACCAAACTGTGATGCCACCCCTCTGTGGTGCCACACTGCAGACCAGTAAAATTATCCAGGCTAAAACCTACCCCACCCAGATAATTTTATTGCTCTAATTTGTGCTGCCGCTTGAACAATTGCAGGAACAAGCGCAGCACAGGTGGGAATTCACCAACCGAGACGAAGGGAGGCAGCTGGGTGCTCCTTAAGCTGGTGTAGCTGTTACACATCTCATGTTGCAAATCTAGTGTAAATAATTGCATTCTTGCTCATCTGGCTTCTTCCACTGTGACTCATTAGTAAATCTTTCTAAATAGCTTAGTAAGACAGGCAGCAGCTTTTCTAACTTTCTTCATATTCCTCCCAAATATTATTTCATAAATGACCTTGTGACTTCCAAGAAGAAAGCAAAAAAGAAACAAAAAATGATTCCTGACCTCTGATATCTTGCAAAAATGGTGAGTCTGACTATTTGTTACACTCCTGTATTGTTAATACCAATAAATGTTAAAGATACAAAGATCAGTTCCTGTATAAATCTTAGTTCAAGGATGACGGGCAGGCAGCTAGAAAACATTTCTTCGTGTCTTTTTCCCGTAATGTAAAACTCTCACTAGAAAAATGATAAGGATAAATGGCACCTATCCAAGTGATTCCATTACAGGAGCTGGTTTGTCTGCGACAGATGATTCACTATTTATAGTGTCTTTAGTGCTGCCTCACAGTGTACTCTCACAGTCAATCTCAAAGACGTTGTTTAGGCAGGGTAATGTACCTGCCTTCTCTGAAAGACAGAAACTTCTGCAGACAAAGAAAAGAACATCTTTGGAGATGAATTTCTCTACCTACAGCTATTCAAAACTTACACAGAGCTCGAGTATAAGAGAGGAAGAAAACCAGTTTATAAAGCCAGGACAGCCCTTCTGGCTTCGGGGAGCTCCATGATGCTCCAAGGTGTAAGAGCAGCCCTGAGCAAGGCTGTCATTTCCTTCTGGAAACATTTAGACCCTCCCAGCTGGAGCCAAAAGCCCAACAAACCCAGCTCTGACTTCTCCCAGCGTGAAGGGCTCCAGCTGAACCGCCAGCTCTGACAGACATCAAACAGCAAGGTGAGAAAATGTAACTTGTGTTTCATGACAGGCGCTTGTACCACAGACACTTCCCGACTGCAGCATTTAGGAGTCGTGTTCAAGATCCTGGCCTGAGGGAGAGCTGCACAAACCTCCACAAAGACTGAAAAATACCTGTATTTAAGACACTAGTTCGACAGATGATGTAGCCAGGGTGATTTTAAGCCCAGCAACATCGGGAAGCAGGTGTGGAATTGCAGCTCAAGTGAGCTTACAGCAGTGCAGGGCAAGCACTGGAAGCTCATGGCATTATCATAGCCTGGCTATGCACCAACAGCTAAAAGCAGCTGTAGAATCTATTTCGCTGATATATGGGTGTACAATCAGTATTTTAGTTGCCCAATGCAAAATTGCCCTTTTCACAGTAAAACCCAAAAATGATTGTTTCTTCTTCCCCATTTCAAAGCAAAATACCTGTTTAATATTACAAATATTCACTCTCAAAAAATGTCTCTGGCCCCTACAAGAAGTGTTCAGTGCCTTTTATTCCCTAAACATTGTTATTAGACTACATAAACTGTAAAAATGGAAACAATTACATACTTTTAAAGCAGTTTGGATAATAAAAAAATGAAGTGTTCCTTTCTGAAAAATATCACAATGGGAGTTTTCAACATAAAAACATTTGTCAGGAATATACACAGAACTATCACAGAACACTGCAGCCATTTTATTTTTCTAGTTTAACATTTCCAATTCACTCTCATCAGCTGCTACAAATAGAGGTTACAATGCTTTGCTTTCTTTTGTTGTTTTGGGTTTTTTTGAAGCCTTCACAGAATGATACACCTCTTTAAAATACTGAGATAAACCATCATAAAGAAACATCTAAATTACCTTTGTGACCTCATTCTCCAGAAAATACAAAAGCATTTTAAATATTTATTATTCAGAAAATTTCAGACCATGAGTAAACCCATTTTATGCTTAATACTATGCATGAATGATACATTTAAAATCTACATAGCTGATGTCTGCTGGTTAAACGTGTTGCACTTTTTGGACTGGGGGTTTTATTGCAGCACATTTACAGAAACTTTGAAAAAAAACCACAAACTGAAATGTACATCACAGGTGAGAAAAAACATGAGTTAGATTGGCACCTGCAAATCCTGGAAACACAGGGTTTTAGCAGTTATTATCAAAGGGCAGTTGGAATTCCCGAGGGGATGCTGATATATTTTCCAGCAATAAGTGCAAAATCTTCTCTTGTTGATTCTTGCCCTGGACAACCTCAGTTAATAGATCTGGTGGGCTCATACATGTGCTTCTCATCCAGCCTTGGCTTTCATAGATATCTCTGCAATAAACCATTTTCGGGGAGTGATTCATTGCAAATACAGCTTTCACCTCATTTCTTTCTAGTCCTGACTCAAGGTAAATGGGAGTCTTGACAGTGTTTTCATTTGAGCTCCTTTCAAATAACCTCAGAGCCCCAGGATGGGGCTGGCTGTGCATGTGGAAGGTGATGGAAAGGGCCAACACCCGGCTGGGGTGGGCAGTGGCAGGCACCAGGACTGCACTGTCACTGCTGCAGCTCATTAAACCTTCCTGTCCTACACAGGGGCCCCAAACAGCAGCTTGCCTTTCACTCCCCATTAATTTTTTTTTCCCTTTTAATCTTATCATGACATCTGCCTCCAAGTCCATAAAACATGTCAGCAAACTTTCACCAAAAAACAGAGGAGAAGGCTTCCACATTTTCCTCTCATTCTAGATGAAGGAGAGGATTTGACTTTTGCTTTTCCATGGTGAGCCCCTTGGCTGCATTCCTCTCAGAGCATCAGGACCAGCCCATTTCTATGGAAGTCCCCTTAAGGAACGGGCTTTAGCTTGCCCCTAACAAAGCCAAATGTTTCCCACCCAGCAGCTGCATTTAGTCCTGGTGAAAAGACAGAGAAAAATCAAAAATCAGATCTGCTTGCAGCAAGGCAAGACTCCAAGGATTTTTAACTGAGCCCAGTTGCTCCGAGCTTTATGACATTGTATCCTTCCCAGCTTTCCCCAAGTGCCACCTCTTCCTCGGTGTTCTGGGCTATATTTTGGTCAATGATGTGTGAAAATGCAGATCAGTGCTATTCACTACAACAATTACTCAGGGTTTCCATTGGTGTCATTGACAGAAGAACTCAGATAATATCTGCCTCATCCACAAAGTAATAAAATGCAAAACTGAATGAACCAGATGTATTGGCAATCGATTATTCATCCATCATTTGTTTGACATGAAGATATTTCACTGACTAAAATGTTTTAATATAAAGAAAAAATCCACATTTCAGAACAAGAGTTGTATAATTGGCAATGAATACTCAAGTGAATTTTATAGATCAGTTAATGTCTAGATGAGTTAAGGGTGAAAGGTAAACTTGACATTAAATGCTCAGTTAGGAGTGCCAGAGGATTCATTATTGTTGCTAAAGGGATACTGGGAAACTACACGACTTCTTTTTCTATTTGGAAAAACAAAAGGTTTGTAAGAATATTTGTCATCACTGGAGTCCGAGGAAAATAGTGCAAGCTTTATGCAGCTGACACTCACACCATTAAAATAGGTTATTCAGAGAGGAAACTTCAAGATTTAGCTCCATATTTCAGCCAATTTACAATTTTGAACCTTTTTTACCACGTTCCACACCAGCTCCCTATACAAGACTTGATTTTCTTATATCCTTGATAAAAAGCTACTGTTAAAGTAAGAATATTTTAGTCTCACAATGTTTCAGTTTTCCAAAAGACACAATTGATATTTTGGCTTTAGCTACTTGGCACCCTCCCTTAATCTTACCAGAAGATGCCAAGCAAGGCAAACCACACAAAGCAGGAAATCACAAGTCTCATGAACCATATCTTGTACCAAGCAAATTCCCCTGACCTCTGTGCACACCAGCAGCTAACAGGAGCTGGATCCATTTGCACTCAGACATCTTTCCTGCTTTCAGCTCCAGAGGAAAGTCACTCACAGCATTTTTTCCCACAGTATTATTGCAACAACAGGAGGCAACATACAACAAGTCAGGCTGTCCTTCACATCAGAACTGAAATTTCAGGGGGTTTTATTTGCTCCCCAGACTTTGAAACTTTGCATTTCACTGTTTCAGGTCTTCCATGTGACTTCCACTGCTAGAATTCTCCTGCTAAGCATTGCCTTCATAGTAGCAGTGTCACATTGGAAAAGCTGATCCAGAAGACTACAATTAGTATGTAAGTCCTACCAATGCAACTAAAACTAATTAGGTAATAAAGGATGAGTGACAGAATCAATATAGTCATAGACTGAGGAGAAATTCTGAGGCAAAACAAAAATAAGATGTTAAGTGAAGGGAACAGCAAATTTAAGACTGATAGGAAGTTCAGAATATACAGAAATACTTTACAGCAACTGAAGAACCTCACTGTCAGAGCATTAACTGGAATATGACACACCTGTCTATGAAACATAAGATATGTAATAGTTATAAAGATTATAAGTAATTTTCAGTATCAAGATGCAAGCCACACCTTTCGACCTAAGAGATTGTGCTCATATGAATAAGATACTTAGTATGGTACCAATATCAGAAATTAATAAAAATGTGACATTAAGAAAATGAAATATAACCCCATTATAATATAGAGCAACATCAATACCTGATTCAAAAGCATATGAGAGGTGATCTATAGCCTACAGAACTGAATAGTCACTGTTAAAACTTCATATTGAGAAACTTATTAGAACGTTTCCACATGCTCGTGGAAATTTTAATAAGGCAGTTACAGCACAATAGGAGGATTTGGGAAACAGAAAGAAGCTGGTCAGCTTAAAAAATCAAAACTCTGCTGTAGAGTAGAGTGGAAAGGGAAAAGGTCATTTCTGGATTGATTGTTGAGAGAACAGACAGTGGAATACACTGAGGTGCACGTTTGCCATCAAACTCCCTACTGATGGCACTCATTTTCTTTTCCCCCTTAAAAGAACATCTCTGTATTTGGCTCAAGGATGGATCCAATGAGCAAAAACTGGAATTGACCTCCAGAGGGAGGAGCACTGCATAGGCCTGGGATAAATATTAAATAAGTCAGAGCAGCTGGGGCTGTTACTTGCCTTGCTGTTCTGGACTGAGGGGCTCTCTGGGCATCAATCCTCCCTGAGTTGTGAAGAGTGACAAGTGAGTGGTTTGTGGGTGCTTGAGTTGATAGAGCTGTGTCACTGTTTTCTGTAACCACAAGTCCAGCTCTCCTGTGACACAAATGAGGATCTGGGAACAGAAGGAGGTGCTGGACAGAGAGAAGCTCAGTTCCTGCTTTCTAAAGTGGCAAGAGGCAGCACTATTCTGTTTTCAGCAAGTAGCCAGCAAAGATACTTCTCAAGGACTATGGATCAGCTCCCTGAGCTGTGCCATCAGTAGATTCTCCTGCCTCCCTCTCCTGTTCTCAAACCCAGAGTGCCCTTTACAAGCATTTGATTGTGCCTTTGCAGCTCCCACTATTTGTCAATTCTTGCTTTTTCTGCCCATCGCCACCACTTCACCATTCCTTGCACAGCACTTTCCCTCTCCTTCTGCAGGCTGAAGCTCCTTCAGGAGAAATATTTCTAATTAGGCACTCAGGGAAGGTAAAAGCCATCCTTGGCTAACCCCTCTGAGGCCAGTACCTCAGGGTGCTTCCAGCCTGCTCACAGGCCCAGCCAGCCCACAGGTTCCAGGGAAATGTGTACAGCCCCAAACTGTGCTTGCTCCACTGCTCTCTTTGCTGTCAGACTGCTTCCACCCAAGAACAGAGATGTTTAAGGTATTTCCCTCCTGCTCTGGTTGTTGTTAATAAGCTGTGCAGCAATCCCTGCTTCGCTGATCAACATAAACCATCATTTATGAAGCAGCTTCAGAACCCTCTAAAAGGGATGAAACAACTGCAGCTGACCTTTCTCTACGGACACAAACAGCAGCATGACCAGTGTTGCATTGGCTGTTCTCTTATCAGCATAACAAACATAAACTTAGTTGTAACTTATGTCCAAAATACCTCCCCCTCTGCAGCATTTCCTTGTACTTCCCCTGAGTGAAAGCGAGAGCACTGCATGCCATCTTTATTCAGTTACATGAAGTTATGGCAAAATCAAGTATGCCTATTACAAAAATAATGTTAAGAATTAGAATTAATACATTTAATTATTGTTCCCTTTATTTAAAGTGAGAGGCTTCCTGACTTCCAAGACCTGGCAGGTTTTCAAAAGAGACCTGTGAGCTTTGATATGCAAACGGCTCCTGAGCTGAGACTTTTTGCCAAAAGGCAAACTCAGAAGAGCAATAAATGGAACAAATCTCGACTGTCTTTGGAGATTAGCCAAGTATTCATAAATGGCACATCTTGCAAAGACAGGCAAGTGAAGCATCAATAAACCAGTAAACCAATAAACACTGAAATCTCTCTGTTGTATTCATTATATATTCACAGCTCTTTCTAAACTTAGATAAGAACCAATAATAATCCATTCGATACCCTGAATCTGAAGCCTGACAGAAAAAACCTCACCAAACATACAAACAAATTTGTTTCTGTTCTTGTTGTATAAACTTTCCCCTCTAACATGATTTGAAAATCAAATCATTCCTGCTGTTTCTTTCTTTTTGAAGGGTTTGAATTTTTCTTAAATGATGCGGCTCCCAGTTTCAAATCTTATCTTTATCCCTGGGGTGTGCTTGGAGAGTCTCACTCCACAAAGAAAAACATGGTTAAAACAACTGGAGAAACACCCAGTTAGCACTAGCTAAGAATCTAAATGTGAACACAAATGGAAAAGCTCAGTGGAAATAAACCCCACAAGTTGAAGGTACATATGCACTGTAGTCAAAATGTGTGGCAGAGACAGAGCAGGCGTCCTTGTCAGGACCCTGAGTCTGCAGCAGAGCCTTGCAGGGACAAGGAGAGTGCCCAGGCAGCTCTCAGCACAGCTAAAATGCAATGTGAGCGCCAGGATCCAGATAAACATGTCAGGCCAAGTTAGTCACACAGGCTGTGGCACAAAATAAGTCTTTAATGTGTGATTATGTCTGTCCCTAGTGACTGGGTTAGAGACTGATGTTTTGCCCCAGAAGCCTGAGATTCTGGGTCCATTTCCCACCACAGTATCAGACACATCCCCTTTACAACTCCAACTGCTCTCAAGAGACTCCAAAACTCCACTTTGTGACTCTGCTTTTGGTCACAGAGAAAAGCTTGGCTTGCAGTCACCCTCCTTGAAGAACAAGGCTTTGTCACACGAGCCATGGTCTCGGCAGCCTAAACCAGTGGATTCAGTCCTGCCCACACCAAACACACTCCAAGGGAGATTCAGCTCAGGAGGAAGCTGTGACAAGTTGGCAAGTGCCACCAAGAGCTGCAGCTGTGGCACCTGGCTGGTGGCTGCTGTCCCATCACCGGTGTGGAGAATGGGACGTGTGTCCCTGGCCACCCTGCTCCTGTCCTGCCCGGAACACAGTGCCCCTTGTCCTGGGAAACCACACCAGGAGCACTCTGACCCCAACAGGGGAGGAAGCCCCCAAATTTGGACAGCTGATTGCAGACTTGAGGGAACACAACACGGAGCAGAGTCTGGGAGCAGTAGGAAGAGTTTGAAGAGCAGGGATGTGATTTGTGGCACCACCAGCACAGACAGTGCCCAGTGTGCTGTTCACATTCCTTGTTACCATCACTGAAGGACTAGAAAGTTCGGATTTTTTTTTTTTAATTAATATCCAATTTCAGTTTGAGCAGACATATATATAGACATTCATTAATATTTGAGATTAAAATCTTTATCCAGACTATTTTCATTACTTTTAAATATTTCACAGCCAGCACATGATGAAAAATCTGATTTTTCTTTACTATGCACACACCAAAAGCAATGCCCAGTTTAAGCTCCATCGTTACACATTTTAAAAACATAGAACTGGGAACATACATTGAGATTTTTCATTTTCCCTTGCACAACAGCCAATAAAATCTTAAGCCCTGCAACAAAAAATTACAACTATTGCTCCCACCACAGCAACCTCACAAATCACCCTTTAATTCTGGTGAAATGGGACAAGATCAGCTCAGAGCTGAAGTCTCCCAACAGTATTTCATCTAATAATGGCTATCAGAAACCTGATTCATTTCAACTCTGGAAAAACCTCACTTCAGCTATCAAAACTCTTACCAAGAAATATATTTTTGTTTCCTTTTAGCAGCAGTTTCAGATGGATTGACCAGCTATACTCCAAAAATTTTTACCTTACTAGCTCTAATGACTTCTTTGGATAAGTTATCAGAACTTTTTCCAGTTCTTACCCAGAGCTCTTCTGTGCAGACACTGCCATGGTGCAAGGCTGGTGCTCAATAACAGTTTGCAGAATATTTCATTCGAATTAGTGTCTGGATTGCACTTTATATGCTTGAGCAGCACTTTGCAATGCATGTCCTGTCATTTTGGTTTACTCAGAATATTACTTTTTATTTCTACAGTGGTGTCTCTCTGAGCCTTGCAAGTGACAGAAGTTAAGATATTTTACATCTTGCCTCTGCTTTGATCTCCGGGATTTTATAACCCATGTGAAAGCTGTGCTGGCTGCTGGCAGTGGCAGAAGTCCCATGGGCACCTCGGTGCCAGGCAACTCTGCCCCTTTGAACCTTGTGCTCTGCTCTCACCTTTGAGTTCTCCTGGAAAAGTGCATGGACAAACTTGACTTCTGCATGAACTTTCTCTTTATTTAAACCTGACAGCTGCATCATTTCTTTCTTTTAGAAACCAATATTCTTGTGAACAATGTTCACGTTAATACAAAATACTTAAAACATCAGCAAAATGTAATGTTTTAAATGGTATTTAATGCAGCCATTATTGTCCCCAACCCTGTGAACACCTGAGGTCACTCCAATCCATTGCATAAGAGCTCCAATTCTCTTGGGTGGAAATGTGTAAAAAATATAAATGCATAGATTTCATATGAAGAATGAAGCTAAATGTAGTACAACCATGCAAAAAAACCTTAATGCCGGGGGCATATCATCACACTCAAAGAATGGAGTTCAACATTACCTACTGCTTCTAGATCTACACTGCTGCTGCATGTTTTAAATTTTAATTCAGACAACATGGGGAAAGATTCAATTTTCTTTCCTGGTATAGTCATATTGATATAAAAGCTTTGCTTCTGTATTATGATCACTATTAAGAGTCTACAAATTGTATTGCAGATTTACAACACCACAGACTATTTGAGAAACTCTCCAGGTTTAAGGTGAGAAGTGAAAGTTATTTTTCAGTACAAGTTCTCCTGAAAGCACACAGGGGAAAAAAAAAATCCCAGCCTATTAATCCAGCAGCTCCAGCAATTCAGTCTGTAGCACTTGGCAATCTGAATTCAACATGAAGCACCTATTCAACCAGGCTCCACTGTGCTCCCATCCACTGCCCAAAGATGCCTAAACACAATTATGTGACAAACCAGGTGGTGCCAGAATGACAGTGCATAGGAAGGCTTAGAAGTTTCCTTTTTAAAAAAAAAATCTTCCCTCAATTTTAGTGTATTTTGAGGAAGACAAAGACAACTGCTCACACAGTAAAGAAAAACAGACAAGTGTCTAAGGTAAGACTGTTCATTTCATGCTTTATTAGCACAATCCTATTATATATTTTCCCCCTTCATTTTAATTAAAAGAATTGCAATATAATGGAGCCATCCTGAAGGCCTCATAGATAAAAGTTGGAACTTCTATTATAAATTCTATTTTTACTGGTATACAATCTTGACTAGGGAAGTAAAAAACAGTTTAGACTGGCAACTGTCAGGTTTATCTTGAACATGAACAGAAAAAGAGGTTGAGATCTATGATTTGAAAGCAATCTGGCAGTGTTGAGTTACAGGTCATTGACATTGGATTAATTTGAAATGTTCTAAACCCCCTCCCACCTAACTCGTATCTGATCACTGCAATACTTCACTTTTTCATATCAAGGTATGCACAGCTTGTACACAGACTGAAAGATTCACATTTTGCATCTTGGTGTCTTTGTAGCTCTTATTTGTGTGCCCATGTCCCCCACAACAGACACCTCTCAAGGAGCAGTCACAGGGGAGAGCTCAGGGAGCTCCCTGTCTGCCAGCCCAAGGACAGGCTTCTCCAAAGCCAAAGGAAAGAGGTCACCCAGCCCAGAAAAATGAAAAACTGCTGTCCTTTGGGCATTAGCAGCCCTGGGCTTGGGTCTAGAGCACCCAGCTGAATCCAAGAGACCCCTCCAAGCAGCTCTGGTGCATCTCAGCTGAGCCTCCTCTCACTCCCTTCCATTGCTCATCCTGCCCTGGAGAGAATCCTTTACAAATTTTTCCCTCTCCCCATCTTTAGGGACTCAAATATATGAACTAGACTTCCCAGTTAATGAAGCCCTTATTCGAATTAAAATCATAGAGTGGGTTTTTTTGGGGATACAAGGGCTCTTGCACCAACCTAATAAGAAGGTGCTGCTCAAACACACTTATGATGCTGCTGGCCCCACAACTGAGCTAGAGGGTGGCCAGTGTGTCAGCACTGGGTGACACAGGGTGACAGCAGGGTCACAGAGGGTGACCAGGGTGACAGCACTGCAGGGTGAGCAGCCCCTGCACCTGGGCAGAAGGCAGCTGCTGTCTCCAGCTCTGAGCCTGGAAGCAGAGCTCTCAGGATCACCACCTTGTCTGATGTTCAAAACAAGATTGTATCCCACTCTCCCCAGACACCCACACACCATTTAAGAAGTCCATAATATCTTCTCATCACTGCAGCAATCCACCTCAGAGCTCCATCTGTATTAAAGCACTATGATTTCCATCCAAACTCTTTGGGAGTGATGAGAAATTAAAACAAGAAACATTTATTTAACAGCAAATGCCTTAACTCCAGTCATATTCCTCTTCAGAAAAAAACAACCATATGGATGGTACAAATGTTCCCAAAAAGTTATGAGCCTCATCCACTGACTTTCTCTGAATAAAAATAAGGGTCTGCATCAGAAGGGCAGACTTTAATGCTCAGCAAAGCAAAACTTATTTTGCATGAACCTGATATTTACTTTTTATGAAGTCCACATTGAGCTAAGAGAGGCAATTAGGATGGATTGGACTTGTGTTGCCTCAGGAAAGTGGCAAGAATCTGAACTGGAAACAAGCAGATTATTAGATGAGCAGCTCTTTCTCTCTGCCTCATCACAGACTGTTATACAGATAAAGTTGCATTTTCTGGAATGTATAATGTAGAAAAAAAAATTAAATAGATTTTCCTCTTTTCTGTAGGGCTATGCTTCATAAGGGCAAAGACAGCCCTGGACTCCCAAGACAGCAGAGGAGAAGTGAGATCATATCTCTAGTCCATAATCTGTTTTGCTGATTTTGGAGCTATAAGAGATGGGAAGAGAGGCCTAAAGGAGCTTGTTTCATTTTCCAAAACAACTTATGGACAAGATGATATTAAAAGCTCTTTTAAGGCTTCAACCTTTGCTTATCAAAGAAGTATGGAATTTTTTTTGTCATTGACTTCAACGGTGAAAGATCATGCCTTAAGAAATGCAGGTTTTTTGTGGGACTGAGATGAGTTGAAGAGCAGTTTGCCCTTCCTTTGCCACTAATTTCACAATATTAAACACTTTCTTTTAACTGTAACATTCCCCTTTAATGTTTATATCTACATCCTAAATTTATTAAACATTCATGTTTAACTTCACATTAAAAAGTCACCTCCCTCATGACACTGTGTGTGTATGACCATAAAATGTCAACCCCTTGAAAATTTGTGTCATGAACATAGGGAAAAATGGGGAAAATTACTTCAAGAACCATGTTGCAAAACCAGGAACATAAGCAACTGGTGTGGCTCCTGTGTGCTAGGCAGTCCAGGGACCCCTTTGTGCAGCTCTGCACGCTCCCAAATCTCTGTCTGCACAGCCCAGAGCATGTGAGGGCTGCCAAGTGCAGGCAAAGCAGAGCCTGAGCTGGTGCAATCATCTGCAAAGCCTCACTGGTTTGTTTTGCAGCCTGCTGAGGGCACTGAGCAAGGCAGGGCATGCCCAGGCAATGGGCTGGGCACAGGCAGGATGGTGACACAGAATACAGACACAGAAATACAGAAAAGTTTTACAGCCCTGGAGCAGCTCCATCAATATCTCATTGCTCACACACAGGCTGTTTGCCATTTACTGGGGTTTGTTATCTCCCCATCAATGGATCAATGGAATTACAAGCTGATTATGCACAGTCAGGCTTGGATTATAGCACATATTAAGACAACATATGAGGTTTTTAATACTGAAACAATGTTTTGCTTGTTTAATTTTTAAACACCTTCTACTACCAGAGCATAAATCTTATTATCAGCTTTTGAAGTTATTACCTCAAGGTCATCTTCAACAGTATTTACCATTATGATACCAATTTCAAGAAACTGTCTTTAGAAGGGTTTTCTATATTTACCAGTTGCGAGTTTGGACTTTAAATCAGTCAAGTTACCTGATTTTGATGCAAACTGGGGGAAAATGTATGAATTAATTTCAGTAGAGATGAAAATTACTCACCAGTATCTCTATTCAGAGAAGCACTGCAATCTATTGTGGTGATATTGGCAGCAGGACAAGACACATTACACTTGCAATGCATCAGGGTAAGGAAAGGAAGTAGGCTTGTCCATGAGGGATGGAAGAGCCAAGTTAAGTTGTCAGAGTACTCCTCCATCCCACAAGGGGCTCAGGGTGACAGCAATACTTTTGTTTATTGTTCAATCAGCTTTCTAGAGTGCCCAGTCCTGTACAAGAGCAGAAGGACAAAGAAGGTGGTCAGTAAAAATGAAAATGAACGTGGCCACAGCAGATTTGATCCACAGCTCCATGAAATGCAGAGGAAATGCTTCAGACGCTCAGCATCTTCCCTGGTGGCTCCAGACTGGTATGTTCTGGTGCCTCCTAATAAATATTCAACAAACTAGAGGTGGCCTGTCTCTGAGAGGCTAATGAGTGCTTATGACCCCGATCTGGTGTCTACCAGATTGTTAATACTGGTACTCAAAAGCTCAAGTGAGGACAGCAGGGCGAAAGAGTAATTTGGTTTAAAGCGGTCACAAGCTGCATTTCTCTCAGTAAAGTTATGATAGCTATTTGTCATGCAACCTTGCCTTATACAAGCAGAACCAAAATTAAAGGATTGTGATATTTTTAATATTACATTTATGAAGATGATTACCCAGCTGCTGTTTAATTTCCATCTGTGTTCTGCTGCATTTATACCATTAGTGCCACACTGTGGTTAGACAGACAGACTCATATTTTGGAGAAAAGAGTGTGGCTGACAATTAGCATATAACTGTGTGGAGCAGCAACAAATGAGTTTTTCTGTACACAGTTACCTATAAATTATAATGACTGCTTGCTTTTTTTGATAGCTTTTCAAAATCAAGCAAGAGACACAAAGACTCATGCAAGCCCCAGCAGTTCTCTGCTGCGTTCAAAGAAGTTGCCTCCATGATAAACTTGCAATGCTTCAGTTTAAATAGACTAATAAAGTCCCTCCCAGCAGGGAGTACATAATAATTTTTATACTAAAAAGAAAATTGCAATACAGCTAATACCTGTTTGCTTCCTTTTTTTTCCTTAAACCTTATTTTTATATGATTCTATCATAGACCTGTTCTTCATCTATCTGCTGCCCTATCCCAATAATGCACTCCTGCTTTCCACATGGTAAATTAAATTCTGTTTTCCAGTCAGTCATAAAACAGGGGTTTGCAGGATGCTCTTAGAGTGCTTTAGACAGGACCAGGAACCTCGTGGCCATCTTGAACAACTGCTTGGCATCCTGGGTCCTGAGCAAGGCAGCAATTCCTCTTTCCCAGAGGGTCACCTGGGGTTCCCAGTGCCATTAGGTACCCAAAGGGACGTCACCTGTGGGGCAGAGCTCACAGAACCAGCCCTTGCATCCTCTTGGGACATTTCCACGTGACCCTGGAGGACCCTCAGCCCAGGCATCCCCCTTTCCTCCTCAGACAAGCACAGCTCCATTCCCACAGCTCATGTTCTTGCTCACCTGCCTCTCAGATGGACTCTGCTAGTTCCTGCTATCTCCTCAGGCCAACACTCTAAAAGTTTTATACCCCTTATCATCCTGGGTATCGATTTGGAGGGGCTGCAGTTGGTTCAGGCTGTTTTGACCCAGGCAGGAGGTACTTTCCTCTTGATGCACCTTTTTACCATTGCTTCACTCCCTGTGAAAATCTGACTACAGCTGCCTTTGATTTCACTCAGTTTGTGCTGCAGGGCAATGTGATACAGGCAACCACAAAACAAAGAACATTTTGGGGGTTCTGGGGTTTGTTTTTAGCTTTTTTGGTTTTTAATGTCACACAATATTAATTATTTTTGACAGCAGGCTAGACAAACTCCACCAAAGCTCTTTCTTGAAGAGAAAAAGAAATCAGCACTTCTGCTTGTACTCCTTTCCTTTACAAATAAGTACACCACACTGATTTTCTTTAGAATGAGTCTCAGCTCTTTTCAAACTGTCACTTAACCTCTATCTCTTCAGCCTGAAAACAAGCAGCTCCTTTTCTCCCACATATGACACCTCTGATTGGGAATTTTCCTCTTCATAGCTGGTTCTTCACACTTAGAAAAGCTATAAATGGTAAAAAAGGTACAAACCCCTTATTTTCTGAAAAACAGAGGAGGGCTGAGATTTTGTTTGTTTGTTTGTTTATGTTCCTTTTCTGTATTTTATTTCTTGATGTCTGTTTCTTGATTTCTTCTTTCACAAAAGGAAAATCACTTGCTTCTGTATTTTATTTCTTGATGTCTGTTTCTTGATTTCTTCTTTCGCAAAAGGAAAATCACTTGCTTCTCTTCCTGGGCCTTTACCTTTCAGAGATGCTGACAATTCAGATTTGGTATTGATTACAGCATTCATTTGGGGTATTCCTTAGATGTAAATACCAGGCCTATTACCTGCATGCATAGGTTCTAAAAGTACATTGTTGCAAGCATAGACACTGTGCTGTCTCAGGCAACCCTCCATAAATCTCTTCAAGCACTAAAACTCAAGGCCTTGAGCTCATCAAGAAACAGTTATCTTTACACATACATCAAGCCAGCTTTCCACATGTGACAAATGTGCAATTATTTACACATCTAATAGAGACCTGCATTCTGTCTCAGCTCATTGTGGCAAATTCCTTAGAGTAAATTCAGAGTAACTACACTGCTTTCAAAGACTCAGGCAAAGCATGTGTATTGGCCTGACATCTCTGATGAGAGCAGGACTGCTGGCTTGGTCCCCTCCTGCTTGAGTGCTCTGGATTCCTCCTCTTACAGACAAGCAGAGCAATATAGATGAAAGAGTATTTATTTATTGGGCCACTAGTCAAAAAAGATGCAAAGTCATACAATGAGAGAATAAAAGAGAAAGCATAGGGACTACCAGGAACCTCACTTGGATTTTTACCTTTGAAAGTCTCCTCTTCATTAATTAGAGACTGTATTACCCTAAACTGAAAATCAACTATTCTCACGAGGTTCAAATGCACAGTATCTTCTTCCTTCCTAAAAAATACAATTTTTACTGAGAAAACTTCCTTCTTCTCAAAGCCAGAGGAAAAAAAATGTAGCAAATCTGTCTTAGAAGTAATAACTTCCCTATTATATTGGAATAGTATTTAAGTGACAACAAGGCAATCAACAAAAGAGCAACATTATTTGTTCAGTCAATTTCTTTTAAAGTGATAAAACAATTCAAAGCCCAGGCCATTACAATGCTGATGAAAGAGGAGAGGCAGAAACCTGGGGAAGAAGAAGCATGGCAATATAAAATATTCAGAGTACTTACATATAATATAGTTTCAGAGACAGTGGACACCAAATAGGAAAACAATTGCAGTGTTTGAAAGCTAAAGCTGGGCAAATCAATGATTTCTAGTCATCAGACATGCCTCACACACATCATTTATTCAATCAGAATCCTTACTTCATCCTCCTTGACAGAAACAATAAAAAACTCCTCTGTGTAGTTAAGGCTCAATCTGTATATCTGAGGAAGACAGGAATCAGATAAATTCATTTCAAGGCAGAAATTTTTCTTCTAATTTTCCTCACAGGTAGTGGTTTTCCAGCTCTCCAGTGTCCTACCTTGTGATTGTGAATCACAGGAATTGCAGAGGCACTCACATGGTGATAATATAGTGGTGGTAATAGCAGCTGGGTTCAGTGGTGCCTTCTGCCAAATGAAACAAAAAAACATTTGGTGTTGGTGACCTGGAGGTCATCACCCAACTGTGCTGGAAAAGTGGGAGTTACTGGTACCAGAGATATCAAAAAGCATGACTAAAATACAAGGAAACACTGTTCACCAAGATATTTTTTCATATATTTCTGTCATTCCTATCAGCATGGTGTGCAAAAACCTTTGTCATGGGAGATAATCCCATTCTGCTAAACCCCTCGTAAACAAATAATAAAAAGATGGATTCAGCCCCAAAGTCAAAGAGGACCTAACATGGAGGAAGCCAGAAAAGGAATAGAACGATACAGGCTCCATCAGGAATGAATTATAAAGAGCAATGTGAGGGATGGCAACAAAGACATTTCCAAGACATGTCTTCAGTCTTGGGAAGGCTCTTTGAGAGAAAACCTTGTGTTTGTAAATGCAACAAAGCCAGGCCAGTGCTGTGGGATGTGGGATGATCTGTCACTTCTCAGCAAGATGATCCATCCTGACCAGGGGATAGGAAAGAAGTTGGCATTTGGCACAGTTACAATTGTCAAGGTCAGAGAAAATTATCTGCCATAGACAAGGCACAAGTAATTAAAGTCTAGACAAGATTATTAGGGACTTCTCTGTCCCACAGTCACTGGTGACAGTGCCCTTTCTCTCTTTCTGTCCAGCCCTCCCATTTCCTCTCTTGTGCCAACCCTTCCACCTCTTGCCCTGTCTTCCCTTGTTCTAAATTAAACCCAAGCTAAAAACAACAGATGAAGCCACTTGTGTCACAACTGACATCACACAGTAAGGATCATATTAGCTAATGCTTTAAATAGACACTGAAAACCAGGGAAAGGGATAAATTATACCCTTGTCTGTTTGTTCAGCTGCTCTGCCCTGTCAGTCGTGGTGTTTGTTTGTTTATTTGTTTGTAAAACTGCCCTCACTAAGAACAATATCCCCAGAGCTCTGGTGCTGACAGTGCCAAGGCAAAGGATCCCCAGCCCCTTGCTAAGGGTGTGTTCCCCTTTCCCTTCAAAAGGGTCTGTAGCCACCACCTCCCAGGACCTTCTTCTGATCTCTGTGTTTCAGGAGGAAATTCTGTACTCATGGAATTGGTGTATTGATCTGGAGCAAGCACAGAATGAAGATGGTGAAAAACTGGAACCATGGGTAGGATTTTGTGAAATTTGGAAATACAGTAAGAAATCAGGCAAATACCCAGAAATCTATCCCAAAGCTCTAAGAAAAGGAAAATGATACATCAGTTTTAGCTATCATTAACCAGGAAAGCATCTTTTACCATTTTTTTCCTAAGGATAATTTGGGGAACAATAAGGCTTTGAACTGGTATTTCAAAGGAAGATCAAGCCCTTTTGCAACTTCTTATTCCAAGTGATTGATGTGTTCATGGCAAGTATTCTTGTTCACAGATCAGAAATGACAAGCACCAACACATAATCTCACATGAAATCACCTGTAAAGCTTTCCAACTAAATATCCACCAGGTCCTAAAGACATTCCTTGATATCGTGCCCCACTTTCCCACTTGTGCTGGCTGACTTCTTGTCTTGAGTTCTGACAAGTCCACGAAGACAGATGTGAGAAAAGGTGCCAGAAAATAGAGGAGAACGAGGAAAAAATGAAGCCGTTAATTTTCAGAAATATTGTTAGAGGTTCTCAGGGATTTAAAACATTTATTTTTTTCAATACTCAGTGCAGAGGTAACCACAGCCATGCAAGACTGGAGCCACATAAGCAAGAATTAATTTTAAAAAGAATATTGGCCATTCTGCTTAACTCATGGAGTTTATTCTTTTTGCTGGATCTGGCTGCAAAGTACACTTATTCAAGGAAACTTGCCAGGATACACTAAATTTGGGGATTATACTAAGCTTAAGCATTACACAGCACTCTTCACAATAGTCCTTGGATATTCAAATTTTTCACAGATCACTTGTAAAAGGTAACCTGAGGTGAAGGATTCTCATACTTGGAGCATTGCAAATACAAATCCAGAAGTTCATCCAAACTTGCTTTTGCTCCCAAAATAGCAGGCATGTCCTGGGGTATAAAACATCTGAAAGCATTTGGCCTCAGCTATTGGATGAAGGCACAAATAATGGGACTTTGGGGGATGAGTGACAACCACCGACCCAGCATTCTGAGAGCTTCTGTTGTTGCAACATAGTTTCTCCCTTTCTAAAGGCACAGCCTCCACAAATCATCACTCTTCTGGACTTTAAAGCCACTGAAATATCCCTATCAATACATCACTCAAGTCAGACATCAGCTTTAACAGCTACATGATCAGTAATAGTCAGGGTTAGCAGTCAGAGAGTGTTGATAGGTCCAGTCAATTATTATTTTCTGACAAAACATTATCTCCAGGAGATCTCTTCCTTGTGTTTCTGAAGATAATATAGAGTTATGCTTCAAACCATGACCCTCAGATGCCATAAATTTCAAGGGTCTGCACCAGGACACTCACTCACTTCAGACACTTAAAACTACAAAGCTTCAAGGATGCAGAAGTAACATTAAAGTCATCCAAAATAACATCTGCATCTGTACCACCCACATGTGGAGGCAAACAGCTTGAGCTGCTCTCTCCAGCTGGGCTAAGTGACCTTAGCTTGAATCTTCCTGAATTGAAACTAACGACCCAGAACATCCACTGCAGCTATTAAAGCAAATAAACAACCACCCTGACATCTCCTGACAGCATCTGAATCTTCTCTTTCTCTCTGCCTCGTATCTCTACAGATCAGCTTGATCCCAGTCATGAAAAACAGTTGCCAGATCTGTGAGAGTTCTTGGAATACCAAGCAATGAGCCACAGTTTGCCAGAGGGCCACTTGTGTTCCAGGAGGTCCGCAACAAACTGGGAGGAGTCACAGACACAGACCCAGTCCAGCCAAACTGGGTGGATTTTGCAAGTATTTTACAATGCTTGGATGAAGAAAATGCATTACAC
This sequence comes from Dicaeum eximium, assembly GCA_013396995.1. NCBI lineage: Eukaryota > Metazoa > Chordata > Aves > Passeriformes > Dicaeidae > Dicaeum > Dicaeum eximium. The sequence goes on along the minus strand of VWZP01008990.1, from coordinate 1,115,349 downwards.
TTCAGAAGGTTTAAGCAAGAAAATGGGTAACAAACTAGTAACTGTACCCTGACAGGACAGGTGGGGAAGCTCCAAACTCCCCCTAAATGCTGGCACCCACAGGCTACAGCTCCCAGGTGTGGCCTTGCTGCATCCCTGCTCCTGAAACAGGGTCACTGCTCCACAGACACTGAGGGCCAGACAGAGAACCTACTTGGTAGCCCAAAACTAAGTTCTCTTAGGGAAAAACGTTCTTTAGATGCATCAGAAGTATTCTCAGTTCCATCTGAGTTCCAGCTGCATTTCAAAATCTTCCTGATTAAACACACCTAGAGAATGGGAAGATATTCCTCTTTCCAACCAAGTCTTAGTCTTGCAAAGTCAGACCAGAAAAAAGAAGCCTGCTTTGACTGGATTGCCAGTCCCCCTCCTCCCCACCAGCCTTTTCTTTTCTGTGGTGGCTATAGTGATAAAATAGTCCTAAACTGCCCACTTTCATTTAGAAAGAAGTCTCCAGCCCCTTTGATCACAAAGCAGACCTTTGAAATGTGAAATGAGTTTAAAGCAATGCATCAATGTGTGCTCAAGTCTTTAGGCACCTGCAATAACAGTAGTTGGACGTGTGAACTGTCCTATTCCAGTCAGCAGAGTGCAAATCCTAAAGCCGAGTTAAATAGAGGACACATGGTCCAGTGATTAGATCATTACTTTGGCATTTGTGATGTTCAGGTTTAGTTTTCTGCTGAACCATGCAGAGAATGGGAATTTGGACAAGTTGTTTGGCAGAAGGTTTAAACCACATGTTCTTCCCACCAGGGACCTGGGGGTTGGTTGGTGCCAGCATGGCAGGGCTCTGCCCTCTGCTCTCCCTTGCCATCTTTGGTTGGATTTGCATGGAATCCTAGATTTTGGCCACAAGATTGGAAATCCACTCAAAATATTTGCAAAGTACCAGATTGTACTCTTTGTACAGACCAGGGTATCAGAGTTCATTAATTCCATGAATCACGAGAGGATGCAACATTGCATTTCTAATGAAAATTTACAACAAATGAAAAGCAGGACAGCAACAGAGCTGAGTAATGAAAGGAAAATACACTCATCCTGTAACTACAGCCCTGTGATGTGGGCTTTGTCCTGTATGACATCTAAAAAAAGGAATTTCATGGTGTTAAACCCTTCATTTTCTGACAGCAGATGAAATAACAAGATAACAGAGTAACTGCTGCCAAAAACTAGTGGGGCAATGCCTGGCTCTGCTAATAACCACAGAATATGATAAAGAAGGGTTTATGTATGTATATAAAATTAATACAGTTGTATGTATCATTTACCAATGAAGTGTGGGTGTATCCAGACCAGCAACCCTACAGAAACAAACAGCAGAATTTACTATTTTCTCTCACCACAGTTATGACAGATTCAGAGCACCAATGATATTTTGACAGATTGCTCACTGAAATAGCTCTGGCTGCAATTTATACTTTTTATTTTATCAAAAGCCTTGCCATGTTAAAGCCCAGCAAACCCACAGCTTTATGAATGCACACCAGACTGTGGACTTCAAGGAGACTTCAAGACTGTGAGGAGAGAAGTCTGCACCTAAATATGCTATTGAAAAATTTGGCCCTAGCAATATTTGTTCTGGCCAAACAGAGTCATATCTATCTAGGTGGAGCATTCATAATATAAAAATATATAAAATGGTAGCTCTAAAAACCACACAGGGACCATATCTGGAGCAGAATAAAAATGGTGTACCAGAATAAAATATTCCCTCCCATTCTTCAGCCCATTGATGCAAGAAAGAAGGGAATTTTTCCCTTCAAGCCAGCCTTTCTTAGACAGTGAGGCCATCCTATTTTCCGCCAAGCTTCAGGTAGCTTTACAAGGATAAGGTCATATCTTTTAAGATGTACCATTAGCTTCCTTACTGCTGGAGAAAATTAAAAAGGAAAATTGCCTGTCACACCCAGAGAGCTAAGCTGATGATGAAGGCTGAAGTCTGCTCAGATTTTCATTCCTGGGCTTAGACTTTAAGGTTACCTTATTTATTTATTTTCATGCACTTTGAGTGCTGTTTAAAATACAAAACCTGCCAAGTATTTGCTTTCTTGCAAAGATGATAAATTGGGCTAGTTTTCCAATGTGCTGCATATACACAACCCCAACTTTTAGGTGATCTGGAAGAGTCTCAGGTAATTTTATCTTTTTGATGGCATGTAATCTTCAGTGCTGAAATGAGACACATTTTGTCTCTGTTTTTCTCTCACCATCTAACTCCTGGCTGGGCTGATGATGCTGGGATTGATGTGCCTAGGAAGAGATACCTGCTATTTTTATTGCTTATATGTTATCTTTTAGTTTTACTATTATTTTTCTGCACACTGTTTGGAGAGCAGTAGACCTATCCCACTGCACCTCTTTCCAAGCGTCAGATTACTCAGCCAAGCAATGACCTTACTTTTCTGGAAGCCTCAAGATGTGTTTGTTAAAGCAGACAATTGGACACTCTGAGACAGCCTGCCAGGCACGGTAACTTTGCCCATATAAAAGGTGATGGCTACAGATTCTGATGGATTCTGAATATCCTTTTTCTGGGACAGCTGATACCTGCCTCCTTCAGCATAGCTCCTATCTTGCTGACATGTCTCAGGGAAACTTTCTAAGCCTTCAAGATATACAGAAAAGGGATATACTAAAGTAACCATGATAGATGATATTGAAATATCCCATAGTATCAAAATTAAGCATCCTATTCCACCTTGATAGGTGAGGGCCAGCACATGAAAATAGTCTTTCTTCTTCAAGAGATCACACAAAGCCCTTTGACTGCTACAGGATTTTCTCTCTAGGCACTGGTTGGCCCTTTCTTCTCTCTGTGTGATGGAAGAACATCCAGCACATCACCACATTTAAAACAGTGATGGTGATGCCTCAGCTAATTCCTCAGAGAGCCAGCAGTGATCAGATTGTGTGGTTCAAACTGGCAAACACACTACAATATAATTGCATGGAGAAAACAAGATAATTTTAACAATACCAATAATTGCATGGAGAAAACAAGCCTGATCCCACTCCCCCCAAACCTGCTGCACTTTGTCATCCCACAAAGGAGCCACATTTTAACACCAGGCCTGACTTACAACAGCAACAGCCATCCACCAGCTCTCATCCCAGATTCCAGTAAGTGTCTGAGCAAAGGCAGTCAGTGAATGATAATTTCAGCATTACCAAGGACAGGAAAAGCTTGTATTATGTTTTCCTGTGACCAAGTAAAGTGTCATTTACCTTATACATACAAAGGCTCTTGGTGGCCAAATAATCTTCCAGGAAAGCACTTACAGAAATAAACCCCATCCTGTGGCCAGTCTGACACGTACAAAGACACTCTGCAAGATTTCAATGAAGTGACAGCTCAATGCAAAACCTCAAGCTCCAAAAAGAAAAGTAGAAATCCAGGTATATGCAGCAAACTGTGCACTTGAAACCAAGAAGATGCCTGGAAGCAAATGCTTTACATATTTAGGCTGTTTCCTCTCCTCCTCCTACCATTCAATGCATCTTTTTTACAAACAGTTATGGGCCAAAAAATGCATTTTTCTTTAGATCATTGCATGTACACAGGTTTAATTTACAGACCAAAACAATCAACAATATGGAAGCAGTATTTACCAACAAATGCAGGTTTTATTCATATATGCAGAATACTGCTATGCATAAAACATGATGTGAAACATAGCTTTATGTATTTTTACTGGGCAAACTTAAACTTTGATTTACATCCATTTCACTAAAACTTTATTGCTTCCTCGTCAGATAGGACAGAATCCTTTCTGTATCTTAGATGGTAAATATAGTTAATGTGCTGAGGCTGCAATGGATCAGCAGTGAAGCTGTTTAATAGTGACATAAATTATTTCAGTGACTTTTCCTGCAAGTGAGAGATGACTCCATGTGCTATAAACCAATACCAAAGGAATGATGCTCTTTCATGCTAGCAAAGTGCCTTGGCTATATTGTTTTTGTATCCTGTTGGGGATGCTACAAATGCAGCATGTATTACAACTATATGCACCTAGGCCATTTTTCTTTGCTGTTTTTAATGCTCTCCTGCTCTGAAAATTGAGCTTCAGTGTCTGAATGAAGGCAAAGCCAATTACTTTCTTGGAAACCTCTCGTCAAAGTCTGCAAATCCCAACAGATTTTTAAAAACCTTTCCATTAGCTTAAAAATATGTTCTAAAATAATGATGCCTGTAAAAAGTAAGAAGCATGAATGGAGCTGGATGGCTGTGGAGAGCCACGTGCACATCCTGCCCTTCCCCACACCGCAGGGGCTGCTCAGCAATGCTCCATCTCCATCAGCCTGTCCCTGTCTCCAGAGACTGTGGTATCCTTCCCAGAGCATTCTGTTCACCTGCAGTTCAAGTGCACTTCTGCTAGGAAAACAGTTTCTATTTGTCCTTTAATTGGTCACTTATAAAAGACCTTTCCTGTGCATTGTGGGTCCTCAACAGAAATCACAGGAGTAGGGGGAGTGGGGCAGGTGTTCCTCACCGTGCCACTGAAAATGTGCCATTGAACAGCTGATGCAGAAGGGAACAGTTTTCACCTATTCAGTGCAGCTCTATTGTCTGTTCACTTTTGTCCTTGCCTCCACGGGAATTCTTCTTCTCCTTTTGTACATTTTCTTACAAACTTAATTGCAGTTTCACTCTTTCTGTGCCTCCCACCAAGGCAACTTTGGCAGTCCCACAGAACGTCCCCTTGCTGTTAGGTTTTATCCCTGTACCAAAGGGATCTCAGGCAGAACATCAGGACCTCCTTTCCTACTTTTCTCCCTTCCCCAAGCACTCTTCTAACTCTGTTTCTCCCTCCCCTGCATCTCTTTGCATGAACTTGAACTGAGTTCCTTCTTTTACACTGTCTTTTCTCTGCAAACCAGCACTAACCTCTTTTTCCCTATACCTGCAAATACCTCCCAATGCCTCAAATTTGATCTACAACTGCTTCTTCAGTTTCTTTTTCCATCAACAACTTCATCCAGCTCCATCAATCCCAGCCCCACAGATCCAAGGCAGAAGCTCCACAGCCAAGTTGTTCTCCCCTAGAGCCCACTTCTCTCCCCAAGCCTGTAAGCCACACTCCCTCACTGACTCTTGTATCCTCACATTTTCTCCTCTATTTCCTGTTAAACTTATTAATTCTCACCTCTGCTTCTGCCATGTCAGACTGAAGCCACAGTGTGACCACCTCCTGTCTGTTTTACACCCAGAGCTCTCAGTACTTTTCCACTCTTTTTGAGTGGAACAAATTTTTGACAAACTTTTTCATCATAAAAAGATTTTTAAAAAATATTTCTTAAGTGCATGAGAAAAAGCCTTCCTAAATGTGTTTACTTGTTTTCAGCTCTGTAAAAGAGGAGCAAACTGAGCATTTTCACTGTGAGAGGGACGTGGCAGGCAGAGCCCCTCTCCTGCTCTGCAATATCTGCCTCTGCCCCTTTCCCTCAGGGCCATCCCCCCTGGCAGCAACAGGCACAGCTCTGTCCCACTGTCCCAGCATTATTCAGCACCTCCACAGAAAACTCAGCCCTTCCCAGGTCCTCATTCACTTTTCCTCACTCCAGCAAGACAATGCAAGAAATATTTCAGCTTTGTTTCTAGATTTGGCCAGAAAGTGCAGGCAGTTTGCATCACTCCTTCACCAACCCCTATGGAAAGGGAGGAAGGGGACTAGGGGAGTCCCTTATGGCTGATTTCTCCTTGAATATAGAGCCCATAAAAGCACCAGTGTAACAGTTATTTTCCCATTGTTCATCCTGCTTTCCAATTACACAACATACAAATGGGCAGACACTGAACAAAATGCACAAGACTGGCAGTACAACAACTGAAATATAATCATAAAGAACCCAAATTACATAAAATTTAGGCGTAGTGATAAATGTATTGCACTTTGGAGTATTTCTTCCAAAGTTTTCCCAGGAAAGTCTTCAGTTATGTCTTAAAGTCTAAACTGGCTCTCTCAGGAGGAGATTGTGTAAGTTATCAGTCTTTTCTGTAGTGGCTAAAGACTACTTTAAGACACAACAGAGAGTACTTAATCCGAGAGATCTCGATCACTTTAAACATTATTTTATTGAAACCTATGATGAAAACTCAAGTCATCTGCATGGAAACATCCAGGCTGGTCTCAGGATAGCCCTCCATATCGTGGCTGAAGCAGGAACAGCTCCTAAGGGAATGTTCAAAATGCACAACAATATCAACTTCATCAGGAAGTTCTTGTTTTCCCCTTAGTTCTCAGGGAGCTCTGGCACGCTGATTTCCATTGCTGACTGCAAGTTTTAAGCTTTCCAGTTTCTTCAGTGCAAAATTAAGATGTTCTTTGTCATGTGCTTGAAGTCTTTCCTAGATTTTAAACCAACTCGTGGAGCAAATTCTGCTTTTCAGAACTGCAAACTGCAGCTGCGTTTCTTGTCCCACTGCCTCAGTCACCTCCACAAGAGCCAGTTTCAAGTAACCTGCACCTTATTGCCAGAGTTTGGAGTATAATAACCCTAAGGCTGTGCTTGCAATTTTTGACAATTAGTTCCTGTCCTCCTTTCTATAACCCATGGATTGCCCCATTCCTCCAGGAAACCAGCATTTGCCCCAGAACACTCAAATACAGAGTCCTTTCATTGCAAAGATTATTGCTATGGTTTCCTTTTCTCTTGAATCACTCAAAGGTTTCCAGAGGAATCAGTGGAATTGCATCTGACTGAAATTCCTATAGCTGAGACTGAAATTGTCCACATGTCTCTAGCATTTGCAGGACAGTTTAGACACTTTGCAGTTTAGACACTCAGTTTAGGGGGCTGATGTGTGTGGATGAAGTGCTTTGTACCCCCAGGCTGAAACAACAGCTCAAGGAAGTTTTCCTTCCTCCCCCCTCTCCTCTCTTATTGCACACAGGTTTCCAGTCCTATCATTTCCCATAAAAAAGCAATGTCGAGGTGGAGGAGGCGGCTGGAAACCTCACTTTAAACACTAACAATATTTTTGTGATTATTTCATAACATATTTTTCTGATGTTTATTTCTCCTGGAATGGTCTGGAAATGCACAGTTATTTTACAGTGACTTATAACTGTCATTATTACATATGATAACCTCAGAGAATAGACTGACATAATTCAAAATCCACAGAAAATGACAATAAACATCTCTGGGATTCCAGGCTGGCTTTTGCCTTAATAGGAAGGGCTTTTTCATCCTGGAAGCCTTTGCTTAGCTGTGTGAGTAGGAGCAGAGCTGGATGTCCAGGAGAATTACACCATTTGTCCATGATTACAGTACCTCACTAACCCAGAAGAACTGGTAAAAGCAGAAGAATTCATTCAGGTGTTCCTTTCACATTTTCTGGAAAAAGAAAACTAAGTTTGGGAGGAAAAATAATGCCAAGGAATTTCTTAGCAATGAAATATTGTCCAGAAAAATGCCAAGTCATGTAAGGGAGGCTGAAGTTGGTAGTTCAAATTACTGACAAATTCCAAATGATTACTTGGGTTTAGACTCACAAAAAATTTGGTTTTCAACCCTTTCACCTGATTATTCTTTCTTCTCTTTTTACTTGAGCACACATTCAGAGAATCCACATTTGTAAAAGCAGAGGAGAAGGACAGGAACAGACACATGAGCTTTTCTTTCATGTACACACAAGCTGCAAGTACAGGTAAAACTGAGAAATCAGCCAGTCAGAGGTCTGGAGTTCATCTTGTCTCTTGTTTCCCCTGTGATTTTTTTTGTTCTTGATTATCAAGAAAATCAATAAGGTTATGTCCAGTGATGTCTGGTGCTTGTCTATCAACTCTCTGTGCATGAAAAGGGATCGATTTCCATGATACCACAGAAAAAAATAGACTGCCACCATCTTCCAGCCCAGATCACTCTGCAATCCAATGCTTCCTGTGTCTTTCAGACTTTAAAACCACTTTCAGTAATGTCATGAGTGTACCCCTAGAATGGAAGAACAACATCTTTCCCATTCTTTCAACTCCCTGTTGGTTTATCAGTTTTGAAGCCTTTTCAGTAGTTTTTGACTGAGCTCCATTTGAAGTGGGAATTCATTGCTTCCTCCAGTGCCCTGACTTATGGTGCCTTCAGACCATGACCAGACAGAAGAGAGGGACCTGCCAGCTCTTCAATCTTGGCCTGCCCTGTTTCACTCAAGAACTGCACATTTCTTCTCTGTTTGCAGTGGGAACAGGAAAGAATTGATAAAAATACAACTATTTTCTATTACAACTAGGAATGCAACCATATTTTTTCAGTAACCAAATTAGAGCTACCATTAGTAGTGGAGAAGTGAGTTAACCACTAGCAGAGTTTTCATTATCTTCCCAGTACCAAGTGTTTGGTACAAAAAAGCTATCATTCAACATATCTCATGAAAATACTTATGTTAATCTTTCCATTTCAGCAATTTGGTAAGAAGTTTGCCTCTCATACAAAAGGAAATTCAAACATGTCATGAGCTCTCTGTAAACGAGTCCTTTTCTGTATCACAGGACAGAATACTCTGATTCAAACAACAAAAACCACATCTTTCTACTTAATTAATCTGAAACTATTTTACAAATTAATCTAAACTAATGAGGTGAAAAAGGGAGTGAAATACTGTTATCTTGGACAAAGCAGGCTGAGGTTTTTGGCTACTATGTTTTCAGCTGAATAATTTTTCCCCTTTATTCACATTTGCACCATACTTTCAAAGAACTTTACCTACAGCCAGCTCAGAGTAGTGTTATTGCAGTTGCAGTAATCTCTCTATGTTGTGCATGTTCAGCTTCAAAGTAGCATCACTGATTTTTTTTTTTTAATAATAAACTTTTTCCTTGTAATTTCCGTACGCTTAGATTTGATTATTCATTTTTGTATTGCTTTAAAAAACCCAGAAGATCTCACACACACACACTGGAAATAGGGGTCTCATTCCTTTCTGCATTGCAGTCCTGTCAGTCATTCATATCTGTGCAAAATAAGTGCAGCATAAACAAAGTGCCAGGTCTGATTTGACATCAGCTGTGCAATGCATAAATAAGGTGCAAAGCAGAGAATGACTGACCACAGAAACTCTGTAGCAGGTTGCTGGGTAGGTACAGAAGTATGGAAATTCTGCATGCCAATAACTTCATGTAAATAGGTTCTGTAGAAATACAAGGCTGTATTTCCTACAGGTACACAGTATTTCTAGTATATGTGTCACAGTTCCCTTAATAGATTATCTCTCTGAACATGTGGAATTGATGGGTTTGCACTGTCTGTACCTAGAAGATGTATTGGATGGAAGATGTTACAATGTCTGATATAAAAAAATAAAAGCATTGAAAAAATAAGCCATTTCCTAAAATCCAATCACAACTGATTACTAGCAGAAATAGTAAAGGAACATCTCAATGCTTTGCTCTTGAAAATATTCTTACTGTGTTAACTTTAAGTTAACATCCAGGCACACTTTAGGGCAATCCCCGTGCCAGTGGTGACAGTAACACTCTCGAATTCTCTATCTGCATTCCATCTACTCACATACTCTGTGCCTAAGGAAGTCTTTTCTTTTATTGTTCTTATTTTGCTTTCCTATACCTTTTTTCTGGAATAAAAGACAAACATCCTAAGGAAGCAATGTGTTCCAGCAGGACCAGCACAGCAGGAAGGAGATGAAGATTCAGGTTTTAAGTCTGAGCCTGACTTGTTGTACAGTCTGGTTACTTACCTCCTGTTTATCAACTTAAAACTATCTAAATTAGTAGAATTCTGTCTGATTTTAACAAGTGTTCAGCATTCCTGTAAAATACCAGATAGGGTCAGGTGGACTTTTCCTGTTCCTTAACAGGTATGCCTTGACTAAAAGCTCCTCACCTGCAGAAATCTGTGCCACACACTGAATCACTAGAAAAGGTAAAATAGATACAAATTGATGGTTACGATTAAAAGAAAAGAAATTGTAAAACTCAAAGACTTTGGGTTCCCCTCCCTAGCACTGAAGAGCTCTGACAACCTCCTGCCACACCAAGGGAGGTGGAGGCAGCTCAGAGTCACGGCCTGAACGGGTGGTGCTGCCTCTTCCCTCTGCCTGCTGTTTGTGACTATTTAACTACAGCTGGGGTTGGGTGCTGAGGGTCAGGTAATGCTGCTCAAAGGAATTTGGAGAGAAGCAGGAGAAAGGTCCTCAGCAGCTTTAGCTGTGTAACTCAGGATTATAATGTGTCTGACTCCCTGAAGAGACATCAGTGGGACTTAACCTCCTCTGAAACAATAACAGAAATTACAGCTCAGGAATTGCACCCCTTCACATACAGGGAAGGTAACAGGGTGATGAAAGTAGTGCCAATGAAAACGTCAATATTAAAGGGTGCATAAAACTTTCCTGAGTGTAACTTTCGTTAGAATATGAGTGCTGAAAAAGTTAACAGAGCTCAGAGAAATAAAATGTTAATGAGTAGGAATTTTTTGGGTCCAGAAAGGAAACCATGACTGAACACTTTTTTGCTCCTAAATAACCAATTCTTAAATAGTTTTAAATATTGAACACTATTTTCAGTAAGAAAGACTGTAGGATCTACTAAGGAAACATATTTTGTTAGATTCAGCTGTGTAATGGACTTGCTCTGAAATTAGCATACTAAATTCTACCTAGGCTTGCATCTTAATAGAGTTCACTGATAAAATGTGTGAATAAGAAGTTTCCATCCATCATCTCTCTGACATGGATGCTAAAGTCACTTCTAATCTCTGCATAATAAATGGGATTAAGTTTTCCCTACCTATGGATTTATCATGCCAGTTTACAAGAGCCCAATAGACGAATTCTCCTGACTGACAATCCACTTTTTCCACTGCTTTGGCTGGAGTAGGAGGTTTATCCCCTTGTGCAAGCACCTTTCACTCCCCCATGAGTCAAACAAACACTCTACACTGTGGATGTTCTCTCTGCTGGGGTTTGTGGGCTACCAACACCAGCAAAGCTTTTGATTTGTGGGAAATAGTAGAAGGGTAAATGATACTGGAAAAGAGAAGCAGATTAAACACACAGAGAGAAATGAAAAGCACAAGTAAAAGGAGGGAGAAGAGAGGTTTTAGAGAGAACTGAATAAAGGTTCTTTCCCCCTGAACCTTGTTGAATTCCTGCTTCAACTGTAGGCTTTCTTTAATGTCTATATTTCCTCACAGTTCCTCATCTGTATAAAATGGGAAATATCTCCTTACTTTATTTTACATAGTGACCACTCGAGGCAATCACATGTAATAACTCCCAAAACATATTGTGAGCAGCAAGTGTTAAAATCTTTCTTTGAAGGTTTGGTTTGGAGCCTCTCAGCACTATGATTTTTTTTTGTCTTCTGTCCTTCTGCTTCAGATTGTTCCCCCACTACATCTCTACAATGAAAATACCATGAGGTGAACATCACAAATTTGCACCAGAACTGAAGGGAGGGAAGAGCACCCACTATATGAGGCCAGTAAAAAACTACTTGGGACAGGTCTAGATCAAGACCAAACTAAGGAATGCAACACCATGATTAGTACCCAGCCCCTCCATTGTATCAGCCCTCACCCCTACCCCCAAAGCTGCTGTTCCCAAGGTGCAGCAGCAGTTCAGTCCCTGCTGGCCAGCAGGTACCTTGTGTGCTTTCACCATGCACCAAGGCCAGTGCTCAAAGCCACAGGGCAAAAACACACACACTGATATTCTGTACCCAGCCCCAAAACAAAGATGGCTACAACTGATGATTTCTAAGAGAATACAGGCAATCCCAGACCATTAAACCAGTTTAATAACATCAGGAAGAGGTACTGGGAAGGAATGAGGCCAGAGCCAGTACAGTTGTTTCATTTTGGTGGAGCTCAGATTCTGAAACCAACCAGATTCCAGCTCCTGGACTTCCAAAAATATTACATCAAAATGGCAAGGAAGGCATATCCACCCCAACTCTCCAAAACAGTGCTGACATTCAAAGAGGCATAAAAGCAAACCCTATTTCACTCCTCAGAGAAATATCAAGAAAGGGTCCAAAGAATATTTGTATTTATTCTTCTGTGTATGTGGGGCAGGGTTTGGGGGTTTTTTGCCTTTTTCTTAAAAGATCAAATTGAGTTTGAATCACATACAATCAGATTTCCAGAATCCCCTGAATAATTAGCAAAATAAATCCCTCACAATAGGCTATGTGCTTTTCCCCATGTAAAATAGTCCATATAAAGTCTCAGGTAAACCTAAGTTAAAAGTGTGGAGTATATTTACACTTATCTACAAGAATTGCATTTTATTACTAGACTGTGGGAAAAAAAAACCAACAACAACTAAAGTTAAAACTGTGAATCTAAATTTATGTTAGGTCAGTGAAGACAGGCAAAAGATTTGAACATATTTCCATGTTTCTTCTTCATTGGGAAAAGTAATTTAAGCCATGTGCATAGCAGCATTGACATTTCAAGACTTTAAATCTGGTCTCCAAAAGTCCAGCCTTGCTGTTTGATGTCTGTAATAAGAAAAGATTCAATATCAACATATAATTTACTTTTTCTTTCTTTTTTTCACCTGTGATTTACTGCTCAAACTCCCAAACAAACATAAAATCTGAAAGCAAGGAGAAAGAGATACATGTGATACATACTGTCCTCATCTGTGCAACCACCTACAACCCCGTCAAGGCAGGGCTGGTATTTTGAAGATTAATAAAGTCTCACTGCAAAGAGACATCAGCCCCAAAGCTCAGACCCTGAAAGACTCTCCTAAACCAGGGAGTGCTGGACACTGGTCCAGTACATTTGGTCAGAAGAAAGAGATTTTGTAGAGGTTCTTCATTCCTACCTCTCTTCTCTTTTTTTTTTTTTTTTAATAGGAAAGGTGATGATTCTCACTTAACTCAGTAAAACATTCTGAGATCAATAGATGAAAAGGTTGATCCATGCATTTAGAAATATTACTGAGTACTTTGCAGCAGAGAGCAGTGTGCCTGAAAGCATGCCAAATGCCCCCTTTCTTATTCCACAATTTAGAATGAGCCAAGTGAATGCTGCAGGATCATGATTAAACTTTTAAATGTCACATCTACTAAACAGCAATATCAGTCAGATATTGAGACAGTGTTATATGAACTTAGCACACATCAGTGAATGAATTATACATCTCTTTGCCCATAATTTGTTTCAATGGGATATGTACACCTCACAGCTACAGTCAATCACTGTGTTCCTCACTTAACACAGTGAGTGTGGAAAAATAAACAGTCTTTATTCAGCTCCACTTGAGGAAAAAAGAAGACATATTTTATACACTGAAGAGCACAAGGTATTATCTCTGTACTCATCAGCTCCTTGGCATGTCAGGTGTATACAAATGAGTAACAATGATGGCAGACTGAGGCTCGGCCTGTTTGTACATTCCTGAAGGACCCAGGTCATGAAGATCTGCAGCCCCTGGGAAGGACACACGTTGGAGAAGTTCATGGAGGACTGAATCCCATGGGAGAGACCCCACCCTGGAGCAGGGTAGAGTGTGAGGAATCCCCCCCTGAGGAAGGAGTGGCAGAGACAAGGTGTGATGAACTGGCCACAGCCCCATTCCCCATCCCCCTGCATGCCTGGTGGGAGGAGAAGGTGGAGAAAATCATGAGTGAAGTGGAGCCATGAGGAAGGGAGGAGTGAGAAGGAAGATGTTTATAAGATTTGGTTTTATTTCTCCTTATCCAGCTGTGATTTGATTGGTGATAAATTAAACTCATTTCCCCGAGTCTGTTTTCTCTGTGACGGTAAGTGAATGATCTCTCCCCATGAACCTTTCATTAAGTTCCCTCCCCCTGCCCAGCTGAGGAGGGCAGTGACAGAGTGGCTTTAGTGGGCACCTGGTGCCCAGCCAGCATCAGCTCAGCCACAGCACCACAGGAGCTCTGTCCTACAGACTCTACACAAGGTCAAGAAATTATGAACTGCTAATTATGAGAATGAAACAAGTGATCCAAGACTATTTTGTTATATCCTAGCTGTGTATTAGGGTGTTTGGGGTTTTTTCTTACTTCATTATAAATTTGTTTATCTATGTTAATGCCTCTCTTAATGTATAGTACATGTGTTCAGATTTGGACAGACAAAACCATAGCATATAGTTCATAGCTTCCATCTGCAGTACTACAGCATCTGTAAATATCAAAAATCAATCAAAAGAGAGGTTGGCTGGCATGATGTGCTCAGTCACAGATCACAGCCTTTGTCTGATCTCTGGAAACAACTGCAAAAATCTGTCTCAGAGCAAGGGAAAATGACACTGTTTGACTTTCTACAATTATGCATGGCACGGTAAATTCTCACCTCCGCTGCAGAGAAGGACACGTTTCTACAGCTGTGCTCACTGACAGTCACGAGTAGTTGAGGCCAAATAATCAGAAAGAATTCAGGTCCAAATTGCCCTGAACTGAGCTGTGTTGCAGCCCAGCTCTGCCTTTCTCTAGCCCCACTGCTCAGCCCCAGGCAGAGCTGGCCAGCAAGAAGCCTTTTACCAGGACAAGTCCTCTTTGCTCACACCACTCCAGCCTCCCTCTGCATTGCCTCCTTTTCTGCCTCGCCAATGACAAATGAAGGAACACCCCACAGATAAATCACATATAACAAAGGCTGGTTCTCCTTACAGAAAGGCTGTACTCTAAACACCTGCTGACACTTTAAAGAAATGAAATTCCCTTTCAAACGGGAAAAGGGGGAAAAAAAAAAAGTTAAATCAATGCTTTAAGCAACTTTTCCAAAGACCTAAATGTTGAATCAGAAAGTGATGAAACACACCAGGAAAGTCCTAGTCAGTTCAAACTGTACATGCCCCCTTCTGAACAGCCTTCAAGGAGCAAAAATAAAATGTGTTAGTTTTGTCTGAAAACACAGCAAGTTGTTTTCCTTCTTTTAAGTCCATTTGATGACAGTAACAAACCTCCACAGGAGGCTTCTGAGATCTTCCTTGGGCAAAATCCAGAAGTCAGTGTATTCAGAGCTACTGCACAACAGAACAGGAAAGATCTCTCTTGACATCTTCCAGAAGTCAAATTCAGACTTTGATTTGAGGCAGGTGCATTTACATGCCAGGAAAAATTTCTATTTCTACACATAAGATTAGCAGCAAGGAAAGCCTTAGGAGTTCAGACAAAGAAACCTGCTTGACCTTGAGGTGTAGAGGTAATTCAAACCCTGCTGGACTGCAAAGCTTTCATCTTATGATAGGGAGGACTACAAATGAAGATTGTGCCAAAATCTGCTCTCAGCCACTACAAGGCTTGAGCAATTCCTTTTACATTTCAGTGTAAAAACAACATTTGGAGCAGTGACCTTCAGCCCTCCTCGCCAGGCACACATCACACCCCCTACATGAAGGTGCCTCTGAGGAGCACCATTAGCACTGCAGGGAGCAGAGATCCCAGAGCTCCCTCGGGTTTCACCATCTTCCCTTCCCTCCTGCTGCTCTCTAATTGTGCTTGTGAAGGAAGGACACCAGCAACCAGGATGTCTCTCATTAAAGGCATAAATGCCTTCCAGCTGCTGCTAGCTCTGGGTGTCCCTCCTTTTTTAAAGCATCACACAAAGGGTTAAAATGCACAGACCTAACTAATAATTGGAGCCGTATGACTGAATTTCTGGGCTTGTTCCTAAGCAGTAATTTTTTGTCTGACTGACAAGGTCCTTCTCTCTCTGAGTAGCAGGGTCACAGAAGCCATCAGTCAATTACCCTTTCCCAGTCCAATGAGTGCCTTTTCACCTCTCTGACTAGAAAGACTTAGCAGTGTTATTCACACTTCCCCGAGTGCAAAGCTCTTCATGATCTTTCTGGATAAGAGATATTCTTCAGATAAGAGCCAGAATCCTGGATGTGCTGCTCCCTTTTCTGCACACTTGCACTGCTCCACCATAGCACAAGTGGAGTTACAAAGCCACCAAATGCCTGTTTATTCTTATTTCTTCCTCAGCTGCTTTTATTTCCCTCTTCTGCAGTGGTGTCAGAGACTTCAATAAAGGGAAGTAGGGGAAAAAACCCACATAGCAGAATATGCATTCCTGGCTCCATTTTCCATACTGGATCTATGTTAGGGATGAATTTAGGAATAAACTCTCTTCAGTAAGTAGAGATGCTGAGCAACACTTCTCTAAAGATACTCAATTTACAAGGCACAGCTCATCAATTATGTTACATCTGTAAGGAGTGGACCTAGAAATGAAATAGTTGCATGAAGCCAGAGCTCTTAACCAAAGAGAGATAAAGGTAAGAGCTGAGTTACAAGTCATAGGTAATGAATTATAGTCTTTATTCCAATGCTGTGCACTTTGGTAACTGGACAGCACTTAGGAAAGTTTACTGCAACTTTTCCAAACCTACATCTTTAAAGCTTAATCACCAGGTCAGCAAACAAAATCCTCACTCCCAGTAAGGCTTCTTGTATAGTGGAAAACAATGGAGAGAAGGGAGATAATTAATTAATTGCAGACTATATTTAATGGTGTCAATTTTTAGATTTAGCAGTTGCAAATTGCTTGCAAAGCTTGATATTTTTCCTAAGTGTCATGAAAGGAAAATGTCTGCGACTTGTTAATTTGAGAAGGTAACTCCTGTTTTGCATAATCATCTTCCTCTTTGTTGCTTCCACATTGTTCTGGCATCACTGACCCGAGAAGTAGCCAATATTTTAAACTGCTCTGTGCATATGGTTTCAATGATGTGGAATGGCTATTTCATTTACATAAAGGTCAAAAGCAGAGGTGAGCAAAGTGCTGCAAACACAGAGCTGGCTGTGCTCTCTGTTTCTATTTTCTTTGAAAGGCAAGACTCTCTCCAGGTAGAAGCAATATTGAGCACTTAATTGCCCTATGTGGAATCAACAATTTCTTCAGCAATAATAGACTCAGATTAAACACAGTTGCAAGTCTATTCTATCATCATAAGGATGACTCAAGCACTGCTCCAGTGTAACTGGAGTGGTCAGTTGGTGTCTCAGGCTTACAAACCAGCTCTGAATTCAGGCTGTCCATAAGAGGCTGGGCAGTGTGGGACTAACATGACTAACTCTCATGCTGAAGGCAGCTGAGGCTGCAGAGAAAGTGAGCAGATTGTAGAAGATTGCACTGCAGATTTCCATCCTTGAGGCTGCTCTGAAACCAACCTCGTGAGCTGTGTGACTGTCAGGAGCTGCCAAGAGAAGGGTCTTGCCACTTCTTGAGTATACAGCACCCTTCTCATGAGGGCAGTAACTACACACCGGTAACATTTACTGCCTTGAAGACAATGAGTCTTCACTGCAAGCAATTCCCTAAGCATGTGTCACTGACCTCATTCTCAAAGCTTTTATTTTTACAGGTCATCATAACCTAGTTCCTTTTCTTCTCTATATAAAGGAACATGTGTATATAAAGATGCTACTTAGGTCACTCTCAAATTGTGCTAGACACTCTGTCAACAACGTGTGACACTGCCTCCTGACACAGAGACACAGAGAGAGGTGGGGGCAGGACCTGCCCAAGCCTGCTAAGTGCCAGGTGTACAAAGGGATGAGCTCTCCAGCACTGACACAGAAATACCTGTGTCGAGGTGGACTCCACTAGGTGAGCACTGCTGTCAAAGTCAGCAGGTAATCAAACCTCGAGGTGTGGAAGGGTCATGTAGTCCATGGCCAGACCAATGAATGCCTGATTTGTCACATTACCATTAAATATATTGCATTTCCACCCTTCAGTATCAGTTTTCTCCCCAGCATCTTCAAAAGAGCAGAATGAAAGAGGACAGAATTCCTTGCTGGAGCTAAGTAGGAGAGTGAGACTATCCCTAAACAAAGCCACAAAGCTGCTTCTAATTCCTGCCCAGTGTCAGCCAAGCTGCAGATAATCACATCAGTGAGGTGTGACTCCCTCCACGTCAGTAGGAAACTCATCCCTAAGCAGGAGAAGTAGATTAGCAGGGAACTTTGCTACTCCTCTTCTTGTAAGCCTTGAGAGTTTACGCACAAAGCAGGTGACCTATTCCTCATCACAGACATGCAAATGCCAGACATCAAAGAACACTTCTAACTGAATTCTCAGCATAATTAATTTTCACCAGAAACTGGTTTAACCTTTTAATCCATCTGAGTTAATAGATAGTAATGGCCTTCATTATTGCAACATCAGAACAGCTCCCAGTTTTTTCAGCTGAAGGCCTGTCACCACTTCTGGTGAGGTAAGGAAGTACTAACCACCCTCTTGCACTGGGGTAAAGCACCAGGCAAATGCCAACTAAATAAACTTTTCAATTTTATGTATGAAACCATGCCTGATAAGGCCACCTTTTCTCTTCTCAAAACAGCTTCTTCCACAGAAATAAGTTTTGGAAGTTTAAACTGTCATTTCACATTGTATACTTTTCCACCACCCACACAGGAAAGATGCTCACTCTGGCTCCAGGGAGCTGAGAAAAGCCAGAAAGGGCCATTTGCCTCTCAGAGAGATCTCCCAGTTCATACAGTGCTAAGTGTCAATAGCAGTCTGGCAGCATCCTCACAGCTCCAAGTGGGCTTGAACCAAAGGGCTAAAAAAACTGAATTCCCTATGGCACCATGAGTCAGCGTCCAGAATTTGAAACAGAATTCAAATCCAAGTTTGCAAGTTTGATAGCTGATATAATGAAGCAAACCAGTGCCTCTGACCTGAATTTCTTAAGAGCCACAGTCCAACCCTGCCTGCTGAGCTGGGCAGCTCAGGTACAGCACAGATGTTGCAGGGAGTCATCGATTCCCTTTGTCAGAAGCAGGCAAAAAGCGTTTCTGTATCACAAGGCAGCACTCAGCAGTAATCTGTTCTCTACATCTTTTACTTTCAACAGCAGAAAAATTCACTGGAGTAATTCAAAGTTAGAAGAAGTTGTAAAGGGTCAAATGAAAATGTATCACACCTCTAATTTCTTTAGTGAATCACAATGCATAAGGGGATTTCTGTTGTCTTCCAAGTCTGACAGCAAAGATTGGATTTATGCAAATTATAAGGTTAAAATAATTAGAGATAGGTCAAAGGTATAAATCAAACAACCAGAGCTGACATGTCTAAAATTCTGCATGCTAAACAATCAAGGTGCTTAAAGCCAAAACATTTATTGGTGTTTATTTACATAGAAAAAACATTAAGGAAGGATATGCTAAACTATCTGGTTGTTGAGCATGTACAAACATTTTCTGTCTGTATATTTTACAGGTCTCACAAGGGAAGACAAAGTCTTGCTCTCATCTGTATTTCTGCAGCAGAATTAACATTTATGGAGTAGCAGGAGAATATTTCAATCCCCTTTCCTACCTCTAATTTAAACACAACAAGCAGAAAACCACCCAAGAAATGGATTATCACAGATCTGTGAAACAGGTGGCTCAGCCATAGCCCAGCAATGCAGACAAAAAGTGGAGGAAAGGATGGGGAAAACAAAGTCTCAATTTAAACAAATGATTAAAAAATTACAACTCAATTTTTTCAAAAATTACTAGTGGTGTTCCCTTTCTGTGGAAAGGTTACTGTTGCCTGAAAGGAATAAGGAAAAAATGCAAACAAACAACAAAAAAAGTCTCCCACAAGATTTTGTCTTGAAAACTATAATGCTTTTGTCTGAAATGCCCTATTCATCAGACTGCTCCACCCAGGAGCTCTTCAGAACCTGGATCAGTCCTGCATCAACCCAGGGATTCCTGTGCATATTTGTCAGGTTTGGACTTGGATATTTCATGAAAGAAAAAAGCTGTTTTGTGGGTAGCCACAGTGAAAAACCATTTGCTGTGGAATTAACTTATGTACCTTATTTACCTAGGATACCTTATTTATGTCCAGGTCCTTTGTTTTTTCCATTATTGTTTTAGCAATGTCCTATGAATAGATGGAGATAGAGTGGAAATAAGAGACAAACACTCCAGCTCTGCTTTTGTTATCTGAAATTATGCACATCATGGCCAATATGAGATAATTAATACTCCTTTTGGTTGGCTTATCAGTAGAGTAGTGTAAAGCAGAGGTTCACATAACATTAACTATTCCACGGAAGAAATCAGACCCCTGCATGTTTCATGGTGAAATAAATTACCAAATACAACTCTACATTGACTTTTGATAGGTAACATAGTAAATAAATAAATAAATAGATAGATAAATGCATCTTTTAGAAGAGAAGTTTTTGTCCCTGCACTTAATAAGTGAAGAGGGGAGGGCAAATAGAACCTGCATTTACTTTAATGTTTTTTTTCCCCATGTTATGCTTGAAATATCAGTGACTGATAATGGCCTACATTTCCCAGCAAAGAAATAGTACCTTTTTCTAAACACTGAATGAAGTGCCACTCATGAGGTTTGCTCTCTTTGTTCTCACAGAACGGCAGAGGAGTTTTGATCATACCTGATCCATTTTGTTTTCTCAGCTCCACTTCTTTTTTTCCCCATTGGTCTCTGTCCTCTCCTTCTACTTAAAAACTCATTCCTTGTGCTCCATAGTTCATTAAAATGTTCCTTGCTTCAAAACCACTTTAAAATACATGCTACATATTTACTACTCCTTTAAGTCATTTTAAGTCACTTCTTTGTCTTACAGTTCTGAAGTGACCTCGTTTCCCTCAGATGACTTTCCCTGTGACTGAAGTCCACTTAACACAATATGCACACGTAGCAATTTAGGGAAATTACAGAAAAATTCTGCCAATGACTCCATATCAGTGAGGGAGTGCTTGTGCTGGAGCAGTGTGAAAGCAACCTGTGGGTATTACAAATTTCCTTTTCTTTGATCTACCTGACACTGGAAGAATTTGTTCAGAATTGAGCTGGGCAAATGGTTTACAATTAATTATTTACTCGTTTAATGTAATCTCTTTTTGTTTGAATTATTTGTGAACAGTTTGCAATCATCTCATTAGTTATTTGAAATCATTTGATAAATAATTTCATGACCCACCCACGTGCACAAGCCAAGCTTTGTAAATACAAGCTTTCTGCTTGGAATAAACAATGCTAAGCACATTTCTGTCTTTTGGGGGCATTCTTTCATAATTATATTCATTATTCTCAGGCAGTAAAAGTCCACTTAAAGAAAAAAAAAGAAAAATGTACAAATTATTTCAGTTCAAAAATTCTTAATTTATATTTAGTATAAAAAATAAGTATTTAATTTGGATATGAAAAATTTAGATTAAATTTAATTGCCTCCTGAAAAAATTACATGTGTAGTTGATGAGATAGAGGGACATGTGTTTATAGGAACCACTTTTCCTTTCTCCAGCTAAAGAAAGGCAGTTGAGGAGAAATATCTTATAAGATACTTCAGGGATGCCATTCTTAAAATATTAACAGCACTTTATTTACTACAGCAACATCCTTAGCAGCACTGTAATAAAAGCTCTGTCTGTGTTTCCATTCTTTATCCTGACTTCAAACATTTTATGTACAGCACTCCTAACACTGCAGTGTGGTTTAAAATTTAGCTTGGAAATGAAAGCTAAGAGAGAGGAAAGTTGCTGGTTTTGTTTGTTTGTTGTTTCACTCTTTAGGCATTAAAGGACAGCTATTCAGAAGGAATTTACACCCGTGCAGGGACACCTTGCACCTCCCTCCTGGAGGCCATTTTTGTGTTCTTCAATCTACAGTTGCTCACTGATCTTGAAAGCCTTTAGGCTTTAGGCATAAGGCTCCAAAGGCAGAAGCCAGATCAATCCCTCCAAAATAGTTTTACAGTTTTTTCTTTTTTCTTAAGGGAGTAATTTGAGTCATTGGAGATTTTCAGAATTAGACAGGACAAAATCCTGAGCGATCCCTGATCTGATGTTGTTGGTTCTGTGTGGGGGAGGACTCTGAAGCAGATGGCCCTCAAAGGTCCCTTCCAAACTGTGTTTTTCTATGTTGCAAGTTCACAAACTCCATGGGAAGAGGTTGCATTTGGAAAGGGCTGAAGTTTTCATTTTGAACGTAAGCTACTGCTTTTTTTTATTTTGATTTTTTAAATGCATTTAGCCAGTATCTCTTTAATGAAAGAACTTAGCTGCCATTTTTCTTCTGCAAAAGTGCAATTTTAGTGGCAAGGTTTATGGTACTCCTATAACAAACTCCTATTAAAGTCTTTTTTTGTTAGTCTCCTTGCTTTTGGTTGGGTTGGGTTTTTTCTTAACCTAAATAGGCTGTAAACTACAACTTTGCACAAGAATAAAAGCTTTGAGTAGCTTGATCAAAAGAATTAATAACTGTTATTTCCTAAATGGAGACATTTGATTCGGAATGCTTGTAAAATACTTTCCTTTTCAACAGCGCCTAAACTCCAAGATTCTGAAAGCCTTTGCTGACATTTCTTTCTCTCTTCAAATACTTCTGTAAGAAGGGTGAGAAGTGAGGTTAAGAGAGATTCAAAATACACCAGTGAGAGACTCCATGACATTTCCAGCCTCCTATTCTTCTGCTCCAGCCACTGGAATTATCCCCACACTCCAGTTCAACATCTGCACTGGTCTGATAAACCTTGGGAGCTCTGTAGTCAATCAAGGTAATGACGTGCACTTACACAGTCCTTTAACTGAGCCACCAAAGCCATGAAGGAGCACTTAGTCTACAGATGCAACAATTCAGGCAGGTTTATAAGGTCCCTAATGTATATTTACAAGATAAACAGTAATAGACTCATCACACAGCACACACAGAAAGCAACCAGCCATTCCAGAGACTTAGTGCAACTCCAGCTGACAGCACCCCTTGCAGATGGGCCATTTTTGCCATTATGGGCCATTTTTGCCATTCAGCCAGCCTTGATGCCAGGTCTGTGCCAGTAAATCTGATCACTCTGAATGCTGTTCTGCATTAGCCTTACACCTGAGCCAAGGCTGCTTCCCAGGCAGATCAGATCAGATCAAATCAGATCAAATCAGATCGCATCACACCACTCTTAATGTCAATCTGCACTATCGCTGCTTGCCCGAAGCTCTGCTCAGGGTGCAGATAAAACCCAGGGCAAACATGGTAATAGATAAGATAAGGTGAAACAGCAGCACAGGAATTCCCAGTGTCATTGTTCCAAAAGCCAGTCCTGCAAAGCAGACTGTTTGTTTAATCTCCTGGCAGTGCCTTAGTGAGATGTGAGTCCGAGTTCCACAACTACACCCCTCACCTGAGTTGCCACTGCAGGCTGGATCCTTTCCCAGGCTGTTTCCCTGTGCTTGTAGATGTCTTCTGGAGGGAATTAACTAAGTCTGGAGCCAACATGATAGATGAGAGCAGTTTTTCACTTTAGTTTCAATAAGGTCTTTAATTGCAAGAACTACCAGAATATACTTGAGTCTCAAAGACTTTTCATACCACAACACAAGTTTTAAAACACCCAAACCAACCTGGAATTACAAATGTGGTTTTATCTCAAGCTTCTCTATTTTCTTTCTCCCTTGACTTATTACTGTGCATTTATCCTCTCAACAGCCTCAGATATTTCACACATTGAGGGTCTTGTACATCCAAACTCCATTTGCAGCTCTCTCTTGCACAAGGGTTCACTTTTAATGCATTTATTCTTTCTTTCTTCTGTACTTGAAAGCCACCTCAACACTCTGAAGAGCTCACTGGAATACTCAGAGCTAGACAGTCTCTCTCTGTATAGATACTCTAGGTGACACATAGTCATGTCAGCATGTATTGTTGTTAGTACCAGCACTAAATTATTCAAGGCCCACATAAAAGTCTCTTTGGACACCAAGACACACCTATGTCTTATGTTAAAAAACATTCTAGAGGGCAAAAATTGTGGTTTTCATCTGCATAAATGATCTTCTGAAGCAGAATGCTTATACTGCACCTGAAATCCTCAAGGTAAAAATTAAAGAAAGGTAATTATGCTTTCTGGGATACCAACCTCTCTTCTCAGGTAAAAAATGGCAAGTATAGAAATAAAAATAAAAATAAGGATCCTCCCCTTCCTAGCAGGCAGGAGAAGAGTGACTATTGAGTCTTAAAGCAAAAAGAAATTATGAAAATGTGCAGAGGACTTTCTTTTCTTTTCTTTAGAATTCCAAGGAACTCACAGTTCGGCCGGACAAACTACACCCAGCCTAATGATTCAAAGACTAATTAGAACATTTACTTTACAGCCCATTTGCTGCAGCAACAATGAACCATTATGTAGATACACTTCTTCCTGCAGGGGCCAGGAAGGACAGACTGTTGACAGAATTTTAAATGAAAGGGAAAATGAAATTTCCATTAAACCCTCTCATAAGCAGATCAGCTTACATTCATTCCTGTAAGGGCTCAGTAGTCCAGCCCTGATCAGCAAAAAGCTGAGCCCCTGAAGATTAAGAGTAAGCGATCTCAGCATTTCCAGCTCTTACAGTGCTCACATCTCTAAGTTAAGCACATAGTTAAATGATTTCAGAACAGAGCCTTGTACCCCATCTGTGACTCCAGCAGTTTGAATGGTATCCATTAGCCTGTGTATTCAGAGAAGAAAGGAAAAAGAAGCTAATTGCACTGCAATTTATGTTCCTTCTTTTCTCTTGCATTGTAGACAGAATTTCTGATCATTTCTCATTACCTGTAAAAAGGGGATAACTTGAAAGTTTAAGCTGTCCAACATAAACCTGTCAGTTCCTGTAATAGCCAAATTTTGTAATGCTACTGTTATGCACAGGCTCACTCTGAATTTCAGATGATGCTGGAATAAGTACATTTTAATACTGCTTTTTAAACTAAATAATTAGCCTTCATAGTCCTTCTTTTTTTGACCACAGTATCACTAAAAGATTTACTGCACTAGAGGAGAGGTCTGGCACACAAAACCAGACCCTGCTTCTCTATCTGTCATTGCCTAATGACTGCTTTTATTTATCTTTGGATGAGCTACACTCGTTAAACTTCCTAGACCTTCTCTTCTTGTGCGTTGCCATTTGTGTGTGGAATAAGCACAGGGTACTGGCTGTAATTTTTTTACACATTTTCTTGGTCTAATGGCCCCATCAAGACTTGTGTAGCCACAGCTGAGGAGGTACCATGGAAGGGGAATGAGGAGCTGGAGGGTAGAAGTCAGCATCTCCTTAAATCAGAGCTGCTGCTGCTGCAGACAGTAAAGGATATCTTAGTGCTAAGCTGCAGAAAACAGGCAGGCTGCAAACAAGAATCATTTTTATGGGCCAGACCCTGCTGGTTTTACTCATGTTGGAAGTCCTGGTGTCATTAAATGTAACTGTATGTGTGAATTAAGAAAGCAGTGTTTGAAATTTTATTTATGCGGTCTCCTGTGCAATAACCCTGGATGGAAATGCATTTGTTAAGTTTTAAATGCGCTCCAGGTTTTATCATTACAAGAGTGGCACTGCCTTTACACAGCTTTTCTGCAAAATAAATATACTGTCTGCCATAAACACACTGTCTTTACATCTGAACTCCTCATTACTACATCTTCAGATTTTTTAATCTGCAATGCAAATAGACAGGTTGGTGGTCATTACACACTATGTTTCTATATCTTCTTGAGCTTAATTTAAAACAGATACAATTCTGTCTTATGAATACATTGGGGTTTGATGTTCTAAATAGACTTTTGGTGTAGATGCTTATTGTGACTCCATTATTTTCCCTTTCACCCTAAATAAAGTTTTCCTAGATCACTGTTACTACTGCAGAGAAATAGATTTTCTATTTTGCCTTGAAAGAAATGTGAAAAAGGAAAATGCTGATGGCACAAGAAGCAATTTGAATCCCATGATAGAAAACATAGCCTTAGCAGACAATGCACAGTAATAAATAATAGTATAGGAACACTGGGCTTTTTGTTATCAGAAGAGAAATGCAAGGCACACATTTTTAAACAAATAAATGTTTCCTTTTGCCCTTTTTTTGGTAGTAAGAGAAAGGTGGTAGAAAGCAAGACAGTAGACCTGAAAAATAACATGCCCTGTCTATCATTCAGCAGGTACAGAATTGGTTTTGGTTTTTAATAATGTGCATTGGTTCCACTGTTGTAGAGACCAGGAGTAAAGGACAGGCGACAGATAGAGGTCAGGCACGATTACCAGCACTCATTTCCCTCAAGGTGTCTCGGTACCCTTTGCTGTTATTTCCATTGCCATTATCCTGCGTGTGGAATGGCAAAGGGAAAGCTGTACGTCTCACTTCTGTGAATGTGTTGGGCTGTTTGTTTTAGGCTTTGCCACAAGTAAATCAGATTTAGTAGGAGTGATTCACCAGGTAGATATTCTTCCTTAACTATAATAGCACACTGCAAGACTGTGGAGTTTCAGGGATGACAAAGCATACATTAAGTGTTATCCAAGAGGATAGTTCGTGTCCTATGTGACTACCAGAGCTTATTACATTGCTCTTGATGTAACAGGGTGAATTTAAAACTTTGTGAAGTGCTGCTTTGTGACTGGCAAACTACTTCTGACATGAAGCTGAAAGCTGCTGCTATTTGATGGCTCTTCGGTGACCTTTCAGAGGAGAAAGGATGGCCTCAGTCCAAGTTATAGCACACAGACATCCATATCACTACCAGGAGCAGCTTCACTCCGAGGGAGAATGAGTTCAATCATTCTTGTGGGCAGGGATTCCCCAATCAGACCCCATCTTTCAGAATTGCTAATCACAGCTCTCATTCCTTTCCTCGGGATTACAGCTCCGAGCGTGAGCTCCACAGCTAATGCTGATTAGATGCACAGATGATGATTCTGATGATGATGCACAGATCACTGGGCAATACCATTTTTCTCATCTAACTTCTTATGCAAATGATCATGGAGAAAAATCAGCTATTATTGCTTATGAGTATTATTGCCTCCAAAGTACAACAGAAAGTGAACACAAACAGATTTATCTCAAACAGACTCACGATGTGCCATAATCAGGTCTTTTGAAAAGGTCCACATTACCTCATTCAGAGTTGATTTGTAAGTCACACCATTTCTATGTCAGTTAAATGTCAATAGAGAGGAATATTAAAAGAAGTTTATGCTTGTGTAACAGAGAGCAGATAACTTCTTTGGCTGTCAGGGACTGCCATATGTGAAATTACCTTTGTGGGCCAGAATGCAGCCACTAAATCGTTACCCACGTAACTCACAGAAAAGAAGGAACGTCCTCCCATCCCTGGCCAGTCAATTAACAGAAATGTTTGTCTAGGGCTGTAAGAAAATTTCCTGTTTCTTTTTAATTCCTCTGTGAGTTTTGCAGACGTTTTCCTTTTCCCAGACGTAGCGGGCACGCTCTGTGCTCTTCGATTGTCACCTGCCCCAGGTGGGGGCTACATTTCCACAGCACATTAGGTAGGGACTGCAAAGCAGCTCTGCTCTGTATAATACAAGTTATTATTCCCATTATTATTTTTAATGCACAGTTAACTGCAGAACATGGGAATATGCTGACAGCTCATGTTCAATCACCCCCATTGCAGCAAAACATGCTTCTTTTACAATGAGCATACTCACCAGCTCTTTTGGTTTTAATTATCACCAACTATTCGCTGCATCAGAAAGAGAAAGAAATAAGCCATCTAAACCAAAAATATTATAACCAGTGGAAATCAGCTCTCTTACAGCTGACTTTATTTCTTTGAACATGAGCAGGAAGGAATGGACAGGAGTGACACACCAGGAGAAGAGCTTACGCTGTGTCTTTTTAATGGAGTCAATATCCAGTGTATATAGACTGGAAAATATGCAAAGGCACACAATGCAGGAAACTGTGAAGAGTCTGCTTGGAAAGCACAGACCAGGACTGACCACTAGGTCATCTTATTAAAGATGAAAAATGGCTTGGTTCTGAAATAAAAGCCAGTTGCCTCCTATTTAATATCTTGGTGTGGTTGCAGGAGCATAGAGGCAAAATACAAAAGCTAAAGCACAACTATAAATACACAAGAAAACAGCAACATGAGAATACTACTTCCTAAATACATTAGCAATAAATAGAAAAACGCAGTCTGGGGAAAGAAATCAAGAAACAGAAATGTTTTGTGTTGGTTTTATTCAAACCTAGATCCATTTGTGATTTACCTTTGAAGTCAGAGGGGCAGGCAAGTGTCTAACAACAGAAAAAGGCAACCTATAAAATAGCAAGCTCCCTAAAAGTCAGCCTGACTTGTTTCTAGGACAGGTTAATAGGCTTCTGAGCTGAGGATTAGTTTTAGATTAACCTCAGAAAAGCTTTTTACACAATCTCTTGTGATATTGTCAAAAATGAGCTAAGCTGGCACAATCTCGATGAAGTTATTGTACAAGTACTAAAAAATGTCTGTAAAATTGTTGGTTAACTGCCAAAAGGAAACGATGCATTGAGCAAAGCTCCTGCAAGAGCCTAAGCTGAGCTCAGTGCATTCAGCATTTTTATGAATGATTTCAATGATGGAATAAAACACACGGTAATTAAATTTGCAGATAATATCAAGCTGGCAGGATGCATGGGGACTCTTGAGGACAGGATTAAAATTCAAAACTTATCTAAACAAACTGAAGATACAAACAAGATACAATTCAGGGAAAACAAGCACAATATACTATACTTAGGTAGAAATCATCAGTTGTGTGCATACAACATGTGGAACACCTAATAACACAATTCAGAAAAAATAGTGTGGAGGGTAAACAATTACCAGCAGAACATGAGTCAGTATTTTTGCTAATAAAATTACCCTCCTACAAGGGCATGTGATGAAGGTGTCACACACAGGACATTTGAAGGAGCCCTTGGCAGGCCACAGCCTGAGGCTGGAGTTTAATTCACCAAACTTCCAGGAAGAAACAAGTCAGCTGGACAGCTGAGAGCAGCAGGAACAATCAAACGTTTGAAAACACCTTCTGAGAGGAGAGGCTGAGAGAACTTGGATTCATTCAACTCAGCTAAGACTCAAGGAGACACAAGTCATCAAACAGCTCAGAAGTTTTGCAAGAGGTTACCCTTACTGCCCACTCTGTTAATAGGTTTAAATTGCAGACAGGAATATTAAAGGGCAAATTAGACAAACTTAGTCAGGAATGGCTTCAGAGGGCTGAGGGATCTCTCAGAATCTTCCAATCCTGCCTGCTGCCCTTGTCTTATCAATGCTATTTTTCAAACCTCCTGTAAAAGCATGCTTGCTCTGCCCATGAAAATCTAGGAAAAATAACAAAAATACTACTCTGATTATTTGTTTTAAAATTTATATTAAAGGGTAAAATTCCCAGAGTTATTTTAGATGAACTCCAGAAAATGAGTAATCCTTAAGTAACCAAAAATCAGCTGTCATTTTTAGGCTAAACAATGGTACACAGGCCTAAAAAAGGAAATTATTGCAATTGCTGTAGTTATGCAATCAGAGCAATTACATGTTTAAGGGAGTGAATGACAGATTCTAGATATTCTGATCATTTTACTGTCATCTATCTGCCCATTTTAAAAGTTTACACAAAATATCAAAGGTACATTATGGAGGAAACTTAGACCAGAGCTTGTCCAGATAAAGTATTCACTGAGCAGATGGTGGTGATAATGAAGCTTTGCAGGGTGAAAGGTAATTAACCTACTCAAGTGCTCATGACAGGATCCTTGATAGAACACCTAAGGGCCTGAAGGCAGGAAGGCAGAAATGAGCAGTACTGTGAATTCTCAGGTGTGGGTGCCAGAAATATGGGCAGCATCAGGGGCTGCTCGCACACCTGTACAGAGAGTGCTGCACTCACAAGAATATTTGGGGCTCAGTCAGTCAGTCAGGGGCTGGACAAGGTACAATCTTAGGTAAGGTCCTCAAAAACAGGATCAGAAACCATTCCTGGAGTGGCCAGCTGTGGCTCTTTGGTGATCAGCTGTACCTTGGGGTACCAAGAGCCCTGGAGCGCAGAGGGGCCACACACCACTAAGAGCAGCAGCCAGCTCTGAACATCTCAGGTCATCCTTCTCTCAGCCAAGTGTCAAGAAAGAAAATGTTTGGATGGTTCAGTTAGCAGAGTGTTCAGTTTGCTCTGCTCATTATTTTGAGTCTGCTGACTTTAACTACACTTTGGTAAAGTTAATTGAAGCATCCTTTTCACTTCATTTTAAACAGACAAAAGAGGACTCACCTCACTATCATTCATCTATTACGTTTTCCCATACTAATTTCCCCTTAGCACTGTCTTCAAATATCCTGACATTTGCTTCTCCAGCAATTGTTTTGATATTTTTTCATCATTTCAGTTGCTCTCTTTAGGACCTTTTCTATTATTTCATGTGCTCTTTGAGATAGAATGCTGAGATTGAACACTTTAATACAGGCAAAGGTGTACTATAAATCCTTGTAACAATACTTGTTTTGTCTTAATACAATCTAACATCTCAATTTCTTTCTAGACTGCACTGAACTGCAGCTTCTCAATGCTGTTCCCTGCAATGACCAAGTATTTTTCTCGGAGTTGTTACAGCTAATTTAGAACCTATCAGGCAGTATGATTAGTTCCAATTGTCCCTTCAGCAGCAGTTACCATCAGCTGTCTACCCTGAAGCTCACCTGTCATTTATTACTGAGTGCTCCATCACTGATCCTTCTGCATTCCTGTATCTCTTAGAGTTAACAAGGCCCATGTAATTTCACCTTGTCAGCAACAAAAAAAAAAAAGGTACTATGTATTGCCTTTCCAGACAATTTTCACCAGTTCCAGTATGGATCTTTACATTGCTCAACTATTAATCTTTTTCCCAAGTCCTTATTTCTCACCTTCTTAGAGCTCCCTAATCCGCAAGAGAACTTCCTTCTTATAGGAAGTTCTTATACTGAGATAATTTTTTTTTGAGTGACTTTATCCACATAAACTGTATTTACTATTGTAGCTACAAGATTTCCTGTCCTGGAGTAATGAAAGAATTCTAATAGACTGCAAAGATAATGTTTTCCTTAACAGGAACTATTTTGATTCATTCTTTGATAACAGCTTTATCAAAATGATTCCTAAAACCCCACACCAGCATGATCTCTACATTTCTTGCAGGAACTAGTCAGAAGGCTAAGACTCACTCTCTCAAACCATTTGTACTCCCTACATCTTCCACTCTTCCCTTTATCTATTTGCTTTATCTTTATGTTTGCCTTTCAATTAGATTTTCAACTATTTGAGGATAGGTTTTACTCTTTTTTATGTTTGGACAGTGTAGAGCATGGTGGGACTGGAGCACACACATATAAGAAATACCTTGCAAAGACAATAGTGACATATTGCATGGAAAACGTTTCAAATAAAGTGATTTACTGCTTATCACATGCAAACAGACATTTCTATATCTTCTGCTCAGGTACTTCTCTGGTCAGTCCTGATAGTAATAAAAATAATTCTTTTCTTTCCCAGTGGTTTTCTTGCATCAACACTGCACCAATCCAAAATAATGCCACTCTTAGATTAATTCTACTGGATGTACAAGAAATTAATTTGGAGACCTCTGTCTGTGCAGTTACCATCCTTAGACTTAGATGGTATCAATTCAGACAATGATTTTTCTTATCTCCACTTTGGAGTAAGTTTTCTCCTTTTCCAGAAAAGCAGTTCAGTATAAAAACTTAGGAAATTCCATCACCTTGGGTACAAGCCTCTCTACTGTCAATAAAATAAACTGCTTGTTTGCAGAAGTAAATTATGCTTTTGTTATTTTTACCAAATAAAATGTTATTTACCCATCTAGGCAGATGGTGACAATCCCCTGTGTGACTGTGTTGTAGCAGGAGGAAGAGCAAAGACGAGTGTGACAGAGCAGATGTCCAGGATGCACGTGGAAGATGACAGACAAATAAGTCACACTCAAGGATCCTATTTCCACTTCCACAAATGGATTTGTCAAAGGCAGGAGTGTGAAGCTGAGCACCAGCAAATTGAGACATCTCATAGGAAGAGAAGATGGAGGTCAGCTTGTTGACAGAGAGATTCCAGGAGAGTTCCAAAAAAGCAGCATCTTCTTCCCCAGGTTCAGGGAGTGGTACGACTAAAGGGAAACTTTAAAGCAAGCTATGTATGGCATAGCTCCTGCAAAGACCTTTCACTGGAGTGAACACTGCACTTCAGAGAAACTGTACAGTCATGGCTCTTGGAGAAAGCAGAACTTTCTGTGAGGTCTGAGTTTACAACAGATTTACCTGGATACACACCAGAAGAGAGGGAGAGAAAACTGTATGTTCCTTCCTCAAGAGAAATGGTAGGAAGAGGCTACCTCAGAGAATGGCAGATTGGAGATAGGGTTCAACAACCTGGTGACCATCAGAAGCAGGCACAGCCCTTTTGGCAGTACCTGCCTTGCTGAGCAAGAGCAGATCTGAGCCCTCTGAGCCCTCTTACCAAACCCCATTTGCCCACCACCCACACAGCTTCTTGTTTATGTCACTGTCAAACTCACCAACACTGCAGCAGGACACATAAACATCCCCTCTGCCTTAACAAGAGGCCCCAGCTCACTCTGGTTGAGCCACACAGATCAGGCCTGGGAAGGGCTAAACACTGAGCAGACCAAGGCAGCAGCTATCCAAGCTTTCCTTTTCTTAAACAATCTATGGATTAATTAAAATGTCCAGAAATAATTCATCTCTGTATAAAGTCTACACTGGAAATAGAAACAGCAAATATTCAAATAATTTTAAACTATTTTTTTGTTGTTGTTGTGTTTTTTTTCTAGTATAGATGCAGCTTTAGATTCTATTCTGTGGTGCTAAAAAAAAAAAAAAAAGAATCCACAGTCAGAGCTGGCAGTCAGCTTTCCTCCTGGGGCACTGGAGGCTGGTAGTGCAGCTGACTGTTATCATGTCAGGAGCAGACAGGGAACTCTGCTCAGCAATGACAGTGATGAAATCTATTGTTCAGTCCACAGCCAAGATGAATCACTCTCCTTTTCCTTTCTTAGTGTCAGCAGACCTTTTACGTTTTATACATTAGGTTATTGTGGAAGGAAAAAAGAAAATAGGACTGAAGAAGAAATTAAGCAAGACCTAATGAAATGAGTCCATCTCAGGATAGTGAGAGTTTGCACATTCAGCATAGTCTTAAACTCTAAAACACTCTTACCAACAGGCTTGTTCAAAACATGGGAGTAAGTTGGTACAAATAAAGGGAGACATTGGATCATAGATCTACCAAAGATCCCTAAAAGATTTGAGCACGATGGTTTCTTGTAAAAATGTCAGTATTAAATGAATTTAAGAGAAACAACCCAAAAAAGCAAACAAGCAAAGATAAAAATACACAGCACTGCATCCATTGATATATGACTGATTGACAGATGACTGATTGACAGATTGTTATGATCATACCATAAACACTAGAATCTGGGTGTGAAAATGACCTTTAGAGGTTGTGTAACCACACCAATTCCTATCCAATACCAATGTGTAACACTAAGTATTCACAGGTGTAGAAAAACTTAACCACTATTTATGGAACCATAGGTTTCTACACAATATTTCATATACTTTTCAGAATATCTTGTATTTCAGATTCTGATGAAACATCACATTATTCTCCTACACATAAAACTAATAGGAAATAAGCAATAATGGTTTTACAAGGTAAATGTTTAAGATGTTTCTACTAAGAAAAGCTTACAACTCATAATTCATGTAAAACCAAAAAGCTCTCTGAAATAATTTCAATACAACCTTCATTTTAATGCAGGATAAGTGTATGCCAGCTCTCTTCTAATCTGTATTGTTTGTTTCACAAAAGAGTAAGTTGAAAGACACCTAGGAATGCTCACAAGATGCCAGAGCCAACACTGATGTGGCGTTTTCTTTCTAAACTTCTGTTTTCAGAAATAGCAGCTTTGAACTTCACCTTCTGGGGAGAATTGTTCTTGCTTATTCTCAACATAGAGAGAAAGGACTTCTGAGAAAATGTTAAGGAAAGCCATGACCATATGTTTGAGTTAGCACATGTAAAAAGCTAAACATGCACTGAACAATTTCCTTCCATGTGTCCATCAGAGCAAGGATGGAAACACACACCTGCCCTCGCTCTCTCCTGTGTACCTGTACCCATGGCAGGAAGGGAGCCACAAATGCAGCTCACAATCCCTCCTTAAGCCAAGATCCTGGGTTTTCAAGCCAATGATATAACCTTGAAATCATGTACACACTGTGTATTATAAAGAAATTTGAGCTGGAGCTCAGGCTGCAGCCTGCACTTGATACACAGCATGCACATTCTTTGTCTCAGCTGGAAGGAGGAAGATCAAACAGGGTCTTACATTAAAGAGACACCCACTGCTCACCTTAGTGCTTATTGATTTCAATGGAAATAATATTCACCTGTTATGCAGAGCTTCACTGCTAGATTTGAAAACATTTTACAATGGAAGTCAATAATATTATCACCATATTACAGCTGTGAAATTTGAAGTAAAGGGAGGTAAAGTGCTTTGTCAAGAGTCTCCAAAAAAAACCAATGGGCTGAAGGAGAGTCACATGAAGTCCAGCACAAGACTGTGTTAAGAGCAGGGCAGGACACTACAAATGCATTTTATGGAAAAGATGTGCTAACAGAACACAAGAAAAAGGAAAGAAAAGAGAAAGGTTAATGTAGAGACCAGGATCACTCAAAAGAAGAATCTTGACAGGGAGATCTGGAGCAGCAGAGTGAACAGGAGCAGATGCTAAAGGAATTATCAGAGCCAGTGCAAAGCAAAGACAAGTAGGGTGTGAGAAAGAAAAATATAGAATGGAGCTCTTTGATATGGACCATAAAGGTCCTGAAAGGCCAGAAAAGAAAAGGCTGTAGCAGTCCTGATAAAACCAATGACACATGTTGGCAAGAGAGGTTTGAAGCTGTGCTCAGGTGGTTTCTGACCCAAGCAACTTGAGGTTGAAGGGTTTTTGTAACTTCAAGCTGCAATCCACACTGTGGCTTTGCTAAGTCTGAAACAAAGGAGTGTATTGCTTTTCACATTTCTCCTCTGCTCTACTCGGATTTTTTTCCAGGGCAGTTTTCTCTTTTCTGCTGATTTATTCTCTCTCCCATCACATTTTTTCCCCCAATGCTGATCTTTAGTACCAATTCCCAGATTTTGTGAGAGTACCTCCCTGCTGGATAGTACAGGGCTTTTTGCTTAAATTGATTTAAGCTTTAGTTCTGCTGTAAGAAATTTCTCTTCTCTGCTGCACTGCCACAACCAACACTTCTGCCCTTTACCTCACTCAACATGATAATGGCATTTGTGCTGCTATGCTATCCAGCCTTGATGTCAGAATATTTTGTGGAGAAAAACAGAGCAACAGATAATTCATCCATTCCAGATGCAGAAATATCAGAAAATTTTCTATCCCTCTCCCACTGGCTAAAAAAGTGCATTTCATATACCAATCTATATCAGTTTGGAAAGGAGCACAGTGTGAGAATAATGCCCTTGCATAGAAGTGGTTTATTCATATTTGGACATTTCTTCACTGCTGGAAAGCAATATGTAGGTGTAAGATCCTATAATTGCAACTGCAGAGGTGGAACACAGTAATTTACCTATTTAAGCTTGTGTGTTTGCATGTATGTGGTACATCCCCTCCATCAGTATAAAACCACACAAATTTAACTCCTTAACACTTGTATAAATACAAGTCCAAAACTCTGAATCATCTATGATTCAGAATTATCAAAGTCCTGTTCCTATTGCTTGAAGGCACAAACATGACTTGACTTTATCACAGTTGCCTAGAGAGGATATGAAATACAACTTCACCATTTTGTCCTTCCATGCAGATAATCCAGAGTCTCTTTATTGATGGCACTAAGGACATTTTATGGCACAGGGCATGAGTTGACTTTTGCAGACTCTACTGAGTCTGGGTGTCTCAGTATGTGACACTGAGTCTCTCCTTAACTCTTACAAGCTTAAGGTTCTTATGGAAACAGTTTTTCTAAGCCATGGATCTCTTGGTTTTCTCCCATCCACACTTCAGGAATAAGAAGCCAAAACTAGTAGGTTGCTAAATTTGTTTTCATAGCATTTAATATTTCTGACCTATCCCATTTTTTGAAGCTCAGCCTGACTGGAATTTAGGAATAGAAGTTAAGTATTGCTAGTGTATATAAAATAGTGCGTATTTTTGAGAATATGCTGCTTTTTCTGGTGTTTAAGCATTATTGATATTTTTCTGATTAATATCTTCTGAGACCTTCTCAATTTCCCTTAAACTGTCTTGGATCTTGCTCAAGTATAAGCAATTCATCTCATTACTTCCTTTTTGTTGTCAGGGAGTACTTCTTTCTAATGATCATCCACATATGCTACATTTATTAATTTGTTTTGGTCACAAATGAATTAATGCAATTGTAAATGGATACTGATAAGCCTCTGCAACACAATCTTACAAGCAACCTTTCTCGAGGAAAAAAAAAAAAAAAAACATAAAAATAAAATCTTTACTCCAAAACTGGAACTCCAAACTTTTCATCTTTTGAATGAAAGAATCACTAAAGAATCATTAAATATGTCTGTCACCAGGCACAAGGATAGTTGAGCAACATATTTTTGCACATCCTGTAAATCCTTAAGTGCTTAAAGAACCGTAGCTCCCCACTTAAAACACCCTGTATCTGTTTTCCACATTTCTGGATGGCATTCCTGCTAAGCTCCAGGCTTGCTCAGTGCATGTCAGGTTAACCAGTGACATCTCAAAACCTTTCTGCACCATATTTTTAAAATTATATCAATGTGGCTGAATAATTAAAGAGGAATACAAAATACTAAATTCCTACATCTAAGTATTTTGATTTCCAAAGAATCACAACATCAAAATCAGATCTGTTGGAATGGTCCATTGTGATTTTTTGTTTGTCTTGAAAGTCCTTGAGCTTGAGTCCTTGAAGCATTGTGGTTCAAATAAAAAGATTAAGACTTAGACAAATGTTTTCACAATGCCTGAATCTTCTGAGCTCCCCAGATATAAAAGGAGATTAAACAAAACACAGCACAATTTGAACTTAAATAATTATATCAAATCTTTGACTCATCATGTGAGGAAATACCAATACTTCGGGCAAGTACATGTGACAAAATCAAGAACCTTCTTAAAATTCAAATAAAGAAAATAATATCAAGGCATTGCCAAAAAAAAAAAATTGTCACTTGCAATTTTTTATATCAAGTCCTCAAAATGGGCACCCAGACAATATCTATACCTGAGGGTAATGAGCAGGAACGAACAGCACAACTTCCAAAATACTGGTTTGCCTTTACAGCTGTTCATGTATTCCATTCTCAGCAGCACCACACATTTCTGACATACACATAAATAACCATTAAAGAAGCCTAATGAATGGTGCAGCATGGACTGCTTTCTTTTGTGCCTGTTTCACAACCAACTGACCAAAGGCACATCAGAAATTAGGCTTTACTCATATCGTGATTTATTTAAAGAGCAAGGTAGGAAAGATTGCCAGCTACATCTGCTCATTAACAGGCTGAAACACCCTCTGTTGGTTATCAATGCCTGTTCTCTCAAGAAATCCCAGGAGGTAATTCCTAATGTGTTTGTTTTCTACTTCATGTGTGTGTCTCTCCCCATTGTAAAGCCACTGTGCAATATGCATGGATGTTTGCTGTACATGAATACCAGAATTTCCAGACTGAAAGAATTAGTGGATCTCAAAATAATGCACACAAGGATGTATCTCTTCAGTTGTACTGAAGAGTCTAAAAATAGGAAGAGTCTGGATTTAGTAAAGCTTGTCAATGATGACTTGCCTCCTTTGGGCTGTGAGGGTCAGGAAAAGAGCATTTTTTTATCAAAACCAATATTTTTGATGAAGGAGATTATATGTGGTCTGAAAACACATGTGTACAGAGGACTTGCAGTAAGGATATGTCTCACTGAGTCTGCAGTGCATAACAAACGTGGGGAGAACCATACACATTGTGATGCTGTGCAAACCCAAGGCATCCAAAAATCACTCCCTTATTGAATCAGTTCAACTGATACATTTGAAACAACTCACATTCTAAACTAATCCACACTTTCTAAAATAGGAATTTTTTTCAGTTAACCTCTTTCTTTAGGTTTCCTCTTTAGACATTAAGAACCTGTATTTACAGTCAAATAATTCCATATGTGACATTTTAAAAGAAACAGAAAAGGTCTTTGGAATAATGGTAATGTTTTTTACTTAGGAAATCAAAGATATAGGCTGAAGACACAAATTTCTTGTGAAATTTCTCTTTTATATATAAATCACAGAAAAGTAAAAGGAAGTCATTCATTCAGGTGTATTATTAATACTTACATCTTAGCCTAAAAGAACTCCCATTATGTCTGTCAAAATCCTGAAAATTATTCTTTTTCAAGACTTCAAATATCATGCAATGGATTTAAATCCATTAAAGGAAGATTTCACTTCAGATCCATAGCATTATATTCAAGTCATCCAGGGATATTTGAGAATTTAAGTCTGAAGTACCTTCACAACTGATTACTTTAATGGCATTTAAGATAATACACACCAACTGTTTGGAATTACCTGTCTACATCAGTGTCACATCAAACTAGTCTTTCTGCCTACATCAAGATTTTGTGGCTTTAGATGGGAATCACTGTGTTTATTCCTGTCATTCACACTTTTAGTGCTGTGCAGTTACTCACCGCTTAAGCTAATGAATAAATAATAGCTATT
Source organism: Dicaeum eximium (assembly GCA_013396995.1). Classification (NCBI taxonomy): domain Eukaryota; kingdom Metazoa; phylum Chordata; class Aves; order Passeriformes; family Dicaeidae; genus Dicaeum; species Dicaeum eximium. The sequence continues at coordinate 1,076,761 of VWZP01008990.1, read as the reverse complement.
TTCCCTATTTTTGTCAAATTAAACTTTACTTCAGTTGGCCTTTTGCTGTTTTTTTCAGCTCCACTGGGAGGAGAAGGGATTTAAATGTAGGTATGTTTTCTGAATTTAAACTTAGCAGTAAGTCTCTCTCTTCCTAAGCAAAGGAGAGCATTAAGCCAATCTCAGCACTGCATGCACACAAAAGCAGAGGCTGCTGACTTCTCTCTTCACCCCAGCCCAAGCCTGTTTGATGGCTACAAAGGAAATATTCCAGTCCAGAGGATCAGAGAGACACTCAGGAGCCAGAATCCCACAAATGCTGATTATGTGGCAGATCCTCACGTTTTATTTATGCACCCAGCTGTAAATTCCCTTTCCTGAGTATGGATGCCAGATACCCAAAGAGGCTGGGAAGGAGCAGAGCCTGTGTCTTCCTCCCACCTTTCCAAATCCCAACACAAGTGCAGACCCTGACCCTCTCCAGCCCAGCAAGAGGGAGCCTGATGAGGCTCCCTGTGGATTTGCTTCTGTGGCCTCTTGGAGACAGCACCAGTAACAGAAATATGAGAGACAGCAGGGAGAAATGTCACACAGGGACAGCACTAAGGGTGAGACGCCCCAGCAGCTCCCAGGCTTTGTGGTGTGCCATATTCCCATATTGTACATGTAGGACTCCCTGTCCAGAGTATGGCTTTTCCCAAAGGTTTCTCAGGAGGACTCCTAAACTAGAGCTGTCTGTATCTTCCAGCTAAATTCAGCAATCAAATATCTGGTAAATCTCTACCTCTTCTACAGAAAATCAGAACTGGAAAAAATCTTCAAACTGGACAGACCCAATGAGAATTAACCAAAACCACCATCAGAGAGGGAACAGATGACAAGGAGAGACCCTTGCCCTGCAGTCTGTCAGAGAGAACCTCCTGTTCTGTTAATCAAAAGGCCTGCTAGTGCTGCAATTTATATAGCTTTGCCTTTTTCCAAGACTAATAATGCAATTTTGTGTTACATCCAGATTCTATGATTACAGTGAATATTTTCAGCTGCTACTTGGATTTTGCTTCCACAAGTTCAGCTCCAAGCATCACCTTGACTTCTATGGCTGCAGCTAGGAACTACTGTGGCTACAAGGGATCACTTGGGAGAATCCCAGCTTGGGACTGTAGCTTTTGATGCTGCTTAGGCATGTTCAGCCTTTCAGTTTTAAAATGCATTGCAAGGGTGTTTGTGACACGACAGTTTGTCATCCAGGAGTTTCCAGACCTCCTCCTGCCTTTCCATCTGGCTTTTGGGTTGGTTTGTAGAATATCAGAAGTGCAATCCCTTTGCCAAGTCCCTGCAGCTGTGAGCATAGGAAGTTACTGTTCATCTGGTGGTGACACTGAACTATTTTGATACTGAAAGTTTTTAATTCATCTTGTTTACTGACCATCTTATGACTAAGTCTTATTATTTAAACCCCACAGAACACCTGCAACCACAAAAAGATTTGCAGCATAAGCAATCAAACTTCACTTACATACTCCATCTAGTTAAAAAGGCTTTGTACAGAATCTAATGACAGACAACAGGAAAAAATCTTTTACCTGTGCTTGGAACAGAAAATAATTTAAACTACTGGGAAATTTAGCTTTTTAGACGTCACTGAAAATGTATGAGGTGTTATAGTCTAGATGGCTACTGATAAATTATAGAAGAACTTAAGAAACTATAACAACAAAAGTTGAGGGATTTTGCATGCAAATTGATACCTGGGATATAAATTCTAAGTTGGATGCCAAATAGGAAAGGATATTTTCCACTATAAATAGAAGTATGTCCTTCTTCTGCACACCCTAGGCCTCACAAGGCTTGTAACATTTATGACCAAAGTCTTGTGAGAAGACCATGCTAGAATTACACTTCATCCATGTTAACCCACAGTCTTTATGTTCATCTTCAAATGTTACTGCTCTGCTCCTAAGCCTAACCCAGCTCTAAATTTGCACAAAAGATATTAAGGGATAGGCTGTTCTATCCCTGTTGAATATTGTATCCTTAAATACACTATAGGTTTTTCTTTTAGTCTCCCAATTACAGACACCATGAAAGCATGCACATTTGCTAGCTACTTTTTGAAGCTGAATTCTCTACAAAGTCTTACTCCATACAGTAAGGATCAGACAAAAACACACATAAGGGGTGTCATAAGGCATTTTCATAGAAGGTCATCCTTTGACACCTTCCTGGACGGTAATGAAGTCAACTTCCTTTGCTGTTTTCAATGGAGTCATCACATGATTCGTTTTCTCCTAAAGCAATTCACAGGTGGGTGATTTGATCAGCTGCTGTTTTCATGCAGTACAAAAAGATTTCCCTCCTCTCTCAGCTCTGTGGCACAGCATGAGCTGCAGAAGTGGCACCTGTGCCATCTCTGACCTTCACCAGCATCCTCCAGACCAGAGGAATTCTGAAACCCACACATGGAGGTGATGCCGCTGGCTGACTGCAAAGCCTGAGACTCAAAAAACTGCCTTTTTCTTCCTCTGGTGTTGGTCAGATCAAGAAATGCTTAAAACACCAAAATCTAAATAAGAGCTTTCCCTGCTACAAGGCAATAATTTTTTCTTAAAATAGCTTATTGCTCCTCTGAAGTGTTTTTTTTTTAACCTGCCTCTGCCTATTTTGTGAAATTCTCTCTTAAATCTATAAATTATAGCTACACAGACATAGGATAACAGTTCAAAGGCAATAGAGTGTCAGGGAATAAACATGCTTTCAGATGCTTTCATGGGGTATTTGCTTTGACATTTCCATGTAATTTAGGGTTAATATATCTGCCATTACAGCCAAACGTGTAATGCCAAACACTGGGGAGTGGTGAGTTTTTCTTTCCCTCTTTTCCTTTCAGATTTAGCATTACACATTACACCTGGTTTTCTGTCACAGCCTGTGAGTGCCAGCCCTCCTGTCCTCACCTGGGGGACACAGTGTCTGTCTGCAGATCCTGCTCCTGCAGACAGCTCAGTAACAGAGCCCTGCCCGTGTCAGGAAAATCCACAAACGCCAGAGGTTTATGTCCAAAAAGGAGACAGAGGAATCCTGCAACTTTATTCGAATAAAGGCAGAGAGTCCACTGCCAGGCTTTTCTCCCTCGGGCTTTCAGAGGGCACAGCCTCCCTTTTATCCCGAACTCTCGGCGGGCTGTTGCCCCATTCCTTTCCCAATCGGCTGAGGGATGGGAAGGTGGGGCCTTCCTGAGCCCCTTTCCACATATTCCCGCAGTACGGGAAGGTAGGGCCATCCTTAACCCCTTTCCACATATTCCCGCAGTATGGGAAGGTAGGGCCATCCTGAACCCCTTTCCACATAATCCCACCTTGAACCAGCTGCTTTACCCTAAGTTCAGGATTCAGCCTCGAGCAGACCCGAGCCAGGCTGTCCGGGCTCTGTAACCAACCTGCGGCCCAAAGGCAGGAGGGACACACAGACCCATTCCAAAGACAGAACACCCCATGCCTTCACCCATCAAATTGTTTGTAAAGACATTGGCTTTCCTCTCATCCGCAATTCCCTGCTCCTCTGAGGAAAATGGAAGGAATAAAGGTTTGCATTTTCCCTGGACTGATACCTGCGAGCCGCTGCTGTGTGGGAACCTGTTAATGTCGCCGTGCTGGCCGCGCGTTTGTCTGCAAAACTACGGGCGGACTTCAAGTCTTGGAACAAGTCTTTTCATGGAAGCGTTTTCCGTGGAGCCGTTCGTCTCTGATTTTTAAACCGAGCAGTTTTGGGGTTTGGATACACCAGGCTGCCCTCCGGCGGCGGCCGGCGCGCCCGCCCGCTCCCTGCTCTGCCAGAGCCGCTTCCCGGCCTGGCTTCCCCCGCTCCTCCCGGACCCGCCCGGCCGGGCAGGGCTGCTCGGGGCACGGGCAGCGCTGCGATCCCCAAAGCCTCGGGAGAGCGGCCTGCGGGAGAGCTGGGCAGGCTCCCAGAGCATCGTGCCTCAGCTCCCTCCCCGCGCTCGGGCTGTAACCTCCCGCTCTGGAGGGGGGAACTAGAGACAGGAGAACGTGCTCTTTGTCATCTCTTATCAGTGGTTTTGAAATAAAAATCGAAACGGCAGCGAGCTGCCCCAAACACGTGTCGTTCCTGCCGGTGCTTGGTGCTCCATGTCCCTGTGACCCGTGGCCATGGGGGTAGCATCTTCTGGTGCTCCGTGTCCCCGTGAGCCGCCTGTGGGGATGATGTGTTCAGCTGATGCTTTCAACCTGCCTGTGATTCTTCAGGGACCAATTCTAGGCTGCCGGGTCAGTGTTAGGAAGGAAGCAATAATTGCGTTTGGTTTCTACACACTCGGAAAAAACTGCTTCCTTTAGTTATTACAGCAAGATGAATGGAAAATGCTTCTCGTTTATTTTCAGAGGAGATGGTTACTATCACCCTCGAGTCAATTGCTATAATCAGCGTTCAGAGAAGAAAGGAAGTGCTGCTTTCAGAGTGCCGTGGTCTCACCTGCTCCCATTTGATTTTGAATGCCTCTCAAAAACAGGGGACATTTAGTAATTTGTCATTGTGTATTCTACGAGCTGAATCAGTTCCAGTGAAGAAAAGCTGCACCTGGGGCCAGTGGGATGCAGCAGGTTTGTTCCTGTTCACACTCAACCTGCTCAGATCACAGGCGTGGGAGTTGGGTCACCTGGAACCAAGGATCACTCCCTTGCAGCAGTGATCTGAATTTCTGTGTGAATTCAAACCCTGGCAGTGCTGGGGAAAGCAGGAGTGTCACAGCTCTGGCTGCTGACAGGGTACAGAGGTAGCCAAAGCCAGCACTGAAAGTCAGTGATCTGTCAATAGGCATGAGGCCAATTTCTCTTGCTTTCTGTGTTTGGTAAAGCTCTTATTTTCCTTCAAACTCAGAATTTTAAGGTTATTTTCCAACAAAATTATATGGAAGAACACCTCAAATTTTAAGAGGACAGTGGCCAGAGGACATGCAAAGTGCTACATGACTGTTTAACAAACTCTACAAAAGGCTGCTGTTCTGCAGGAGGGAATAATGCCACAGTTACTCTACAGAGCTTGGTGCAGAGATGTTTCATAAGAATACACTGGAGGTTGTTTCAACTCCTGTGATTCCAAAACATCACTGATAGCTCCACCTTGGCTATCTTGTCACAGAAAACTATCAAATGCCAGGTCAGGTCTTCCTAACATCAGCATTAAAAAGAGAAAATACCCCTGATATTCAAAGCAGGAAGGATCAGTCAGTTTGCCATGGACACTAATGAATATGAGGAAGTGCTTTATTCAGTTATACCATGTCTATGCTAAGTATGACAGAAAGAGTGCCCTGCACAGGTTTTTTAAAGGGTGCCCTGCTGCTAGGGTTAAAAAGCATCTCACAAAAACAATGTGAATGGGAATATGGCACTCATATAAAGGAGGTTCATGTACAGGTCACCCTTACACAGCACCACAAACCTGGGTGCACAAGCAGTACCATAAGCAACTAACCACAGAGATTGGACACACATCATCAGCTATTTAACAATTAGCTTATTAGATCAGATTTAATCTAACCAGGAATCTGGTTAAGGGTTAAATCTCTACAATTAAAACTTTCTCTTGCTGAAGATTTTTTTTTTTAAATAAGAGCTTGTAGCTGAATGGTAAATAAGATTTAGACCTGTTAGAAGATTAAGTGTTCTGCTCTGTTCCTAAGCTTAATCTTAAGGCAATTAATAGTTCTCAAGGTCTGAGCAGTTGGGATATGCATGAATTTTCTTAATTCCACCAGCTGAAAGTGAGTTGAATTACTTCTGCCTTACATTGTCATACAAACACTGGCATGGCTTGCAGTGATGTAAATCAGCTGTAGTACAAGATTATCCACCAGTGATCCATAGAAAGAGTAATGCATCACAATATATTACAGCAGATTAAAAATGTGTAAAAGAAAATCCTCTTAAAAATCATAGTAAGAATAGGGACTGTTTGGATGTCTTTTACCTTTAACTTAACCCTCCTGTTTAATTTTCCTGCCAAAATGGATGAAGTTAATGAAGCAGTTGATAAAAAATAAAATAGTTGTCAAACAGCATATTTAATCCACATCTGCATTATATTGTGCTTATTGTGAGTGGGGTATGTGGTGTGACATGCACAGGGACATATTTCCATCCTGGAACACGGAAGACCATGGGCACAGCCTCAGTTTTCCTGGGTCGAGATCCTGAGACTTTTTCCTGATTTCCCATTCCCACTGTTTCCAAATGAGCACTGCATTCCCATCTTTTCCTTTTTAAACTGTATATACTCATTTTGTCATCCTCTGCTGTCACATCCTGACCAAGCAGTACAAGTGAGCAGCGTTTCTGAGCGATCAGCTGCGATCACGTTTGGACCAAGCTGGAAGTTGTGGATTGATGTTGTGGCAAGCAGTCATCAGCTGGATGACCCTAAGCAGTGCCTTTTTTGGGGATTCAGCTTTAACAGTATCAAGTGTTAATTTGGTGCTCCTGGTGCCTGACAGTGACACACTTCATGGACCAGCAGTGGGTCACAGAGCAGAGCTGAGCATGGCTTGGGAGGTTCTGGATCACATGGTGATCACAGCTGCTTTTGTCTCCCAAACAGTGACCCATAAAGCAACAGCAAGTACACAAAGTGATCATTATGAAACAGCCTAATTAGGTTTGCCATCTACTTGCTTACAGTGTTATGAATCACTTTATCAACAGGGATTATATCTTTATTTGCAGTTCCCACTTTGTGCAGTAATTATATCTAAAAACCCTGTGCAATCTGTTCACCTCAGGAAAGTGAGTTACATTGTTAGCGCTGCAGAACTGAAATCTTTGAGTTCTGCCACACAAAGAACACATCCCCTCTGGTGACACAGTGTCCTCAGTCTACACCCTTCAAGACCCACAGGCAGCAAATTACCTGCAGACAAATTAATGATTTTTCTTAACAATGTTTCAGCTTTTACTATTTTTTTAAATAAACCATTATTTAACTTCCTAATAATTTGAAATAGTCAAAGTAATATCATTAGTGTTGGCAAAGACAGAAATTCCTCCTGACTGGGTGATAGTCACTCTCCACTGAAAGGTCTACCAGTCATTCTGCTATTGTCTCTGTTTGACTAAACAAGGGGACTTGTTTTTTAGTTAAATTATATTTAAATGCAAAACACTTACAATTTCTTGTTAACTGCTCATGTGAGGACATTTTCATTGCTCTTCAGAACCCTTCTGCCTTTAAGGGCACAGATTTTTGTGATAAATTGTTCACAAATAAAGAAGAAAAAGAAGAAAAACCGTGATACCTGCAAAGTACCCAGCAGATTTTCTTCTCAGTAACATGTTATGAATACCTCTAATTTGTAGCTTTACAGTTGTGCCCCATATTCTCAGAGGTTTCTGATTAAATCCTCATTAATTTTTGCATCATAGAGAAGGAGCTTTAAAATTTCACGTGGGTGTCAACTTGCATTAGGACTTGTGTACTCATTCTGCCTGAACTGTTATTCATGCACAAACAGTGTAAGAACTCTAAGTGTCCTTTTTTTAAAAGAGGAGGATGCTGCAGCCCTCACATAGAACTTCATGGTGTGGGTATTTTCATGTGTATTTTATTAAAAATAGAATTGTTATAATGGTGTGTGTTTGGTGTGTATTTTGGTGTGCATTCGACACTCCATGGTGCAAGTTACTTATGAAAAACACATCAGTATCATGCCAAGGCACGTTTCTCTGTTCATCAAATGATTGCTCTGCATTTCAGTGTGTCAGAAATTGTTTGTCTGCTTTAAGAACTCCAAATACATTTTTTCCTGTTTTCTCCTGGGCAAAGTTCTGTGCTATGCCTGGAAGTAAATTTTGTAATAAAAGATGCTTTCACTAGTCCAGGAACACAGACAACATGTATGCACTTAGATTTCTGATTTTTTTAATAATGCTATTAATAAACTTCATTGACTTTGTGCTCTATTTTGCTATTTAGCTCAGGGTTTTGGTTCCTTCTGCGTTGTGCAAATTGTACTGATATTCCACAGGAAGTTGAAAAGACAACTTTCTGTAACTCACTGAGAAGGGTAGGAGGCAGCAGCCTTCCTTCCAAATGCCCACCAACAATGCTGTCACCTCAAGTTTTAGACCATATGAGCCATAACCAAGGAATCAAGAGGACAGATGAATAATGATATGAAATCTTTACTCACCTGCATAAAAATTGAACCATTTAAACAGTTTCACTGCCACAGAATAATGTAGCTGGAAGCACTTTTTCGCCTCAATTTCCTGATGAAGCACAAGAGCAAGCTTGCAAAGAACAGTGACAGTAGAAATACAGCACTCACACACTCTGGCAAATAAAACTGTTATTTTCTTAAAAGCAGTGTAAAACCAGAGTGACTGCTAATTCACTTTTGAACCTGACAGTGTTGCTCACCTATGGCAGAAATGTAACTGTCTCTACAGTACTTGAACTTTATGCTTGAGTTCGTTTCTCTAGGACAGCCTGGTAAATTGACTGTGCCACGAAATTCTTAAACTTGTAACATAACAATCTCTCTGCAACACTAAAACACACAATCAAATGATGTTGAGGTTTAGATATTTCTACATGCCAGAACAATGTGACTGGTCAGTATTTTTCCCATTGTGTTCACATTTTCTTAAAACTGACCCATACACATTTCCTTTCTTTTATTGAGTATGCTAAAACCAAAAAAGGCTGTGTATGAATTTTTCAAATCAATATTAACCTTTTTTTCTTAAGCTATAAAAAATGTAACCTATTTCTGTTTCAAAGTTATTACCAGGCAAGCTGACGTTCTGCTGGATGCTCTCAGAGCTTTTCAGTGAAGTAAATATTGTTGATATAATTTTACCAACATATGGATCAGAATAATATAAATAGTTCATAGCCAATTGTTTGAGATACATTTGTGTAGGAGCATCTAAGAGGAGTGGGAAATAAAACAAAAGCTTGTAAAAGCTAGCCAACATCTAAATCAGTGAAGAAAGGGGTGATTGAAAACATCCCAGTTTTATAGCAGAGAAAGGATTGTTATCTTATACAAGGTCAAATATGTAGAAGAAAAAAAATCCCTTATTTGAATAAAGTATAAATATTAATTAGCTTTAACATAAGAGTTTGGAAATAAAATAATTTCTAAAAATATGAGATTATGTATTAAATATTCACCCAAGGATCAGAATAATAAGGTGACCAAGAGACAGTCTAGTATATAAACTGGGACAAACAGAGAATTACAAGCAGCCTCCTTGCAGTGTAATCGATCAAAGACAGTTGCACTTAGAGCTGTGTGTGTGAATGTGTGCTGACAGGGTCCTTTACTAGCACAAACACAGAAAATGAAATGGCCATTTCCAGCAAACTGCCATCTCTGCTGCTGATGGCTGCCTTCTGCAAGGTGAGTTGGCTCCTTCACTCTCTCACTGCCAGCCTCCAAGCTCTGGTCCTGGAGAAGGAAGCATTTCCTTCCTCATCACCAGCACTCTGAACGTGCACATTGCTGCAGCCACGTCCAGGGAGCTACTCCTGTCCTCCAAACCTTAGAGCAGCTAACTGCTCACATGGGGCACCCTCTGATTGCCTGTGACTGACAAAGACAGGAGGAGGAATCAAAATCAAAGCTTTTCTTTTATTTTTTGAAGAAGTGAAGACAAGAATTACATATTACCACCCCTGATTGAACTAATCACTCTCTTTTTAAAGTAAGGCATCTCCCAGACAGCATGGGGTGTTCCTGTATGGGTCCAGGGAGCACAAAAACTCTTCTCATGTAAAAGTGGAAAGTATGAGAAGAAATGTAGAATGAACACTATGTTATTCACAAATGCATTCATTGCAATGAAGAGAGTAGAGTGGGAATGAAAACTACAGCTCATTTGGCAGGGTGTAAGTGAGCAGGTCATGTAATCAGCATGGCAGGTGGTTGTATTGTTGTCCTACAGGCCATGGAAAATATCCATCAGAATTGACATGCAACACATGAGTATCAGTGGATATCAAATAAGGCCATGAAACATTTTTTTCCCTGATTTCCAGCAGGCCTTCTAGTTCAGCCGCACCAGCTTATCTATTTTTACTTGCAGAAGGGAATCTCATTTCTGTCCTAGTATTGTAGGTGCCTCAGAATTCCCACATAATGAAGACATAGCTATTCTACCTCCAAAATGCTTCTCTGACCTAAACAGTATTCTAAAAACAAAACATCCAAGATTCTGATGCATACAGTGAATAGTGACATTGTCCATAGCTGCTGGCAACACAGCAGGAGATTTTCACTTTAGAAGGAAACCTGAAGTGTAGGCAATTCCAAAGTTATTCAAGCTGTCCTGGTAGGGGATGGAGGTAACACCTTGTTTTTCTCACACCACTGCTGAAATATGGTGTCCATCCTGTCCATGCAAATATACACAAGACCAGCAATGGAGAAATGATTTCCTGACCTTTCTAAAAATAAGTGTGAATTTGGAAGGCCTTCACATCCTTTATTCCTTCACATTCTTTAAACTGCTGCGCTGTTGGTGAAGTGGAAAGGGAGGGAAAAGGATTTTCCATGTAGCCCCACTACACCTCTCACATACAGATTATAGCTGGTAAGAACAGACAGACCATTTTTTCCAAGCTTTATAAAACATGTCCTTAGGCAGTAGTTTCAAAACCACTTACTCTGAATTTTAAGTCTCATAATAGTGTTTCATTTTCTCCATGAATATTTTGATCCTCACCCAGACAAAGCAAGAAAATTGAAAGAGTTTTGCAGTCTTTATTTCTTTTCCACTCACTTAACAAGGAATTTGGTAAGGATGATGTTAGGAGAAACTGAATCAACCAATTAGCAAAACTATTTATCTCATTCTTCTGCTGAAGAGGGAACATGGGAGACTTGAGAATATTTAAAGAGCAGTAGAGTATGCAAACCATCAGGGTGTTTCACAGACTGCAGCCACTTTTCACGCAGAGAACGAGGATTAAAAAATCTCATTTAATTATTTCATCTCCCACTGTTGCTGTCACCTACTATAAACAACCGAGCAAAGAAAGATGAACTTGGAAAAGTAAACTAAAACTTAATTAAGAAGGTATTTTCCTTTCTTTCCTGCTCAGGCCCATGCATGTATCAAGTCCCTAGGATACAGCAGATGTGTCATTTCCTTACTCTGCTAATTAGAGACATCGTATTCCCTGAACAGTGTTGGAGGTATATTTTCAACCATTTATTTTAAAACAGAGTGACACATCTTTAACTTGTATTTGTGTAAACGCACCCTATTTACTCAACACCACTTAAATCAAATTGACATTTCACACCTTTTCAAAACTAGAACTGTTCCAAAAGAGGTCAGCACTGAAAGCCCTGGATATGACACCAGGAAAGTTGAAGTATGTGGAGCTGAGATAGGAACGTTTTTTAGGCTATCACTGAAAGCCTGTGCCCTAATTATTATGCCTGAATCCAACTGAAACAGTGGAGTGAATGCTTAGCAGGCAGAAAATTAACAAGAATACCTGTAAATTATCAAAGGACTAACCAAAATCTACCCAACATATTTGTGGCATGTTATGAGCCTGTACAGACCAAACTTGAATATTTAAAGGTGCCTATCACCAACTGAATAAATAGTGCTGCTAGTAAGTGGAATTTTCTACATGTTTATGCATGGATAAATAACCAATTTAAAGTTGCATTATAGAAGATAATAACCAGGAGGAGAATGCATAATACAATGTAGGAGCTGGCATACAAAGGGGAAGCACAGCTTCCCTCCTTTGGATTCGGGCTGCTAAAGCTCAGTGTGTGCCATTTAATCAGCACAGTGTCTTATGTTTATCTGTCATCCTGCTCTCTCTCCCAAGGAAACTGCCATGGCAAATGGGCTCTGAGGAAAAGTGGGGTTATAAGGACTTGGAATAGGCAGTGGGTGCCTCTGGGTGAGCAGCTGCACGTGCAATACCATGAGTGGGTTGGTTCGAGTTCCCCTAGCTCCAGAGGGACAAATGTGCCTGAGGTTCTGATTAAATCCATATTATTTTCAGCTTTATAGAAAAGGTACTTTAACATTTTGGGTGGCTGTTAGGTTTCATTCATTTCTGATGACCCTGTGGCCTCTGGTACCATCCTGTGCCCACATTTCCAAGGGGTCTGCTCCCATCACCTGCTTGTTCCTTTTTACTTTGTGTTTTATTGTAGGGCCATGGATAATTGACTCTCACTAAGAACAACTTGTCATTACTATCTATTAATTACAGAGACACACATAACCTTAAGCATTAGTGCTACATGTGCATGGTCTCTCCTTGACATCACCAGCTACATAACAGGGGTCCACATGCTTAGGTGTCTGAACAACATTGTAATAATGCTTTTGCCAGCTTAAAGATAAACTTTCACAACAGCAGCCAACTCCCCATCGTTAATAGGAAGGACAAATTCAAAACCTCTCAAAAATATCTAGTAACCTTGCTGGACACATTAAATGGAAAATGTCTGTCAATGTGTTGAATATTAGAGCTGAGCATCACCCTTCACACAACAAAGCTATTCAGGGAGGGCATTTCCATCTCAGAAAAGTGCCTAATATCTTGCAACATATAATTTGCATAACCAAGAGATGGCAGCACTCCATCAACGGTTTGCCTGAAGCAGTTCTTTGGAAATGCTAATGCATCTGTAAGCACCATACCTGTGTGTAAGAGCAGCACTAGGAGACTAAAAACAATGGAATATCCATGGAGCGAGACCTGTGATTATTATTCTATTGCTTTACAAAGGTCAAGTAAAGATGAAATTCATTTACCAGTAACTTGAATTATTCTTTACCCACCTTTTACTACAAATAGGCCATAGCAAGTATTTGTTTTCATTTGGTTGTCTCATAGATGTATATTCTCAAAGCATATTTCATAAGATAAAAAAATGACCTTTCACAAAAACTAAAGAAGTGCATACATACCAAATATACACTTTCATTTAAAGCACTTTCTCAGAAGCTGAAAGAGTTCCTTCATAATAATCTTAAGGATCAAGGCATGTGTAAAAATTGAACATCTAATTTTATATATATATATATATATTTACAGGCGGTTTTCTCCTGCAGACTGATGCTGGACACAAATTGGAGGAGATTGGGGTTTCCCAAAAACCTTCACTATCCCATATCATCAGGCTCACACATACACAAGGGGTTTGGTAGCAGTGATAATTAACCTCTTTTACCACATTCAGTCCAATTTCTTCTAGATTCTGTGAACAGGGTATGGGCTCCAGTAACAGCCTTCCAACAGTGCTACAAGGAAAATGAGCAGCACAACGCTATGGACACTACAAGGTGATGAGGGAACTGGGTAAAATGTTATAGCAATGAACTGGACTGAAAAGGAAATCGTTGAACTGAGCTGTTGCTGTTGGATGAGTTTTGAGAGCAGCATTATTTAAATTAATGAGATTCACAGCTGACTGATGTTAACACTGCTTTCCACCCCTGTTCTTTATTGCTGAAAATAATTTTCCAAGAAAAAGGCCAGGTTCAAACAACATTGATTATATTTCAGAAAAACACATCACAAATAAGTTGCATAATATCACTAAGGGTCTTACAGTTTTTTGCATGCAAATGTTATTCTTGCTTTAAAATATCTGAGTAGTTTTCTCTTTTTAAAACCTTTTTTACCTTAGTCTAACTCCATTGGTGGTACATTTAATTTAATCCAATACACAAGGAGAATCTATTTGTTTTCTTTAAAAATCCCAAACATAAATTTTGTGGCTTTTTTGTGTGTGGTTTTTTTTGGGTGGTTTTTTTTTTTTTTTGCCAGTGTGACCTTGTTCTTCTGTGGTATCTCCACCTCTACAGAAAACATCCACCACCATTGGATCCATTCCTGATATTTCTAGTTGTACAAAACATTCTCTTTCTTAGAAGACCAGCAAATGGGTTCAGTTTTGTTTAAGAGCCTAATAGGAATGGGAATACCATAGCACCAAGAGTATCACTCAAAAAACAATTCAGTATTTCATCAGACAATACCAACTGTAGGCCATAACTAGAAACTGGAATATGTTTTTATTTTACATTGGCGTGTACACCCTAAATTACAACAATCAGACAAATGTGACTGAAGCTATAAAGAGAACAAGTACAACTGCTCATCTCTTCTTGTTTTTATCTACAGCAGAAGGCTGCAGCATCAGCTCTCTCCTCTTTCTCACAAACTAATCCTGCTGCCTGCAATGAGCTCCAGTGCCACTGGAAGGAGATCCAGGTCACTGTACATAGTACCTAGATCAAATCACTCTATGAAACTGAGCAAGTGCTCCCAAAAACAGATTGGAAGTTAAGTATTTCTATTTATGGGCCTGGAGTCCCCATCCATTATTAGTTCAATGCATTTTCAGAGGGTGGAAAAAGAAACCTTCAGAACATATATCCCAGGAATTTAATAACAGCGTGTTTCTTGGATTATGGTTAGCTCAACAGAAATTCTGTCTTACATAAATATACTTTAAAAGGCCAAATTAAATATAATTCCTGCAAAATTAAATATAATTCCTGGAGGTAAAAATCGTTTTCTTTTTTTTTTTATCCTCTCTCCTACCTATTCTTCTGGAGCTCCTCTTACCCCCACTCTATGATGTGGTTGTGTCAGAATCAATGATCTACTTATAGATAAAAGGACAATTTTTTTACTCACCATCGAGTAGATTTATTCTGCTTTCAGTTGTATTATTATTCCTTTTAAGTTGTTGGGGTTTTTTTTTTGATGTGGACAGAAAACTTTAGATAACAGCTTTGAAGATAATTCCCATATCAAGCGGAAAGCACAAAAGATGACTAAAGTTCAAAACTTTTAAAGTTCTGACTTAGGGAAGAGAGGAGAGCTCACTTTTTCCAACAAAGGAACCTCCAGATTGTTCAGAAACACTGAAATTTAGCTCATCTCCTTTCTGGAGTTTCATACTTCTCAGCCTCTACCTTTGCTCGGGATTCCTTGACCTGGTTCTCACCCCCAGTCTGCTGCTCAGCCAAACACAGATTGTGGTTTTATTTCCTTTCCTCATTTCTGTGACAAAGTTACCCACTCCCGATACACCCATTTGTAACATGTTCCTATGTGTTCTAAATGCACTTTCACCTACCTTGCTAGGGACGGATCCCCCGATCTTTTCATAAAGAATAGATTTTACAAATGAATGGATGGCACTGTATTCCTACAGTTCATTCAAAAGAGCAAAACCTCTCCATTTAAAAAGTGCTTAAGGGCGATGGGCAAGACCACAGCAGAATTTA
Organism: Dicaeum eximium; assembly: GCA_013396995.1. NCBI lineage: Eukaryota > Metazoa > Chordata > Aves > Passeriformes > Dicaeidae > Dicaeum > Dicaeum eximium. The sequence continues at coordinate 1,061,480 of VWZP01008990.1, read as the reverse complement.
GATACAAACTTTGTAAACTTTGATGTAAATTTCGGGTTAAAATCTCCAAGGTGCTTGTGTCACAAGATCATTATTTGTCGTGATTTGGGCTACTTAAATGTATATCACGCTTTGATATCTCTGAAATCACTTCTGGTTTACCACAATTGAAAGACCACCTTTAGTTTCAGGGCATTATTTGATGACATTTAAGGCCAGTTTGAACTCAAATCAGTAGGAATACACACGTGCTTACCACCGAGCATATCCGACAGCTGAAGAACTCAGTGAAAGTTCTTAGGAAGGACCTAAGAAAGATGTTTTGATGTGTTTCATGTAGAAAAACGTTTGCATTATCCTTATCAGTTCTAAGGTAACAGTTTGCTAAGAGATTTACGTACAAATTCCAAAATTTGAAGCAGTTCGCCAGGAAGCAGAAATAGAAAATTTATCTTGAGTAAAACTGTGTATCTTAAATGAATGCAAGCTGCTGAATACCATAATATTGGAATTTTAAGATCAATGGTTTGATGACAGAATTCGGGGGGCGGAACTCAGCTGTGGTAGCCTGACCCATACCAAAACTAAGCTGCTGGAAATTTAGGCAAGATGGAAAGTCACTTTTGTCAAATTATCTTGAGCAAAAAGCTTGCTTTCGGCCTGCTTTTATATTAATAGAAATTCCGGTGCTCTGCCAGGGTGGAGAGCCACCCTGATTCATTCAGGTCCCAAAGTAAGGCAGATTAGAAAGGCTGTAGAACCTTGAGAAATTTCTCCGATCACCTGCAAAGCGCTCCTCAGCTCCGTGAAGATAACCACGTTTATAATTCAGTGTCTCCGCGTTAACACCCCCGATCTCATCTCCTTTCTCTTACTTCGAATACAATCGCCTAGGAATTGTAAATTTGCGCTCCTATCTGCCGGATAAACACCGCATTTGTTAAGCGGCGGTGCAGAGTTTATCCTGCCCCGCAGGCGCCTCCGCGGGGCAACTCCTGCCAGTGCAAAGTGCGATTATTAGAGCGATGCACGCTCTCTTCTGTCTTTCTTTCCTTCTTCCTCCCTTCGCCACGCCCAAAGCGAAGGCACAGTTTGGGTATCTCTGCAGCAGCCGCTGCCCACAGGCCCTGCCAGGCCGGCCGTGTGTCCGTGCCGCAGCCCCCGGCGCTGATCGCGATAAACCCGCCCGACACCGAGCCCGGGGCTCCTCCCTGCCTGATGGAACATTTCATCTCACAGAGAAACCCAACAGCCCGCTCTGCCCTGGCTAATGACTCACATCTTCCTCAACGCTCCGCTCAAGTTTGTTTACAGCGCTGGCGCTTGCTACATCAGGGCAAGGAGGGCTCTGTGTTTCCTTTTTTACTGTTTTGTTTTTTTTTTTTTTTTTTTTTTTNTTTTTTTTTTTTTTTTTAAGCAAACACAACTGAAAAAACTGTCAACTCTTTTTATTGTTTTCAAGTTGTATAAACAGAATTAGGCTGCAGGGAGTCTATTAATAAAGTCCTACACAATAAAACCATTCACAATCTTCAAGGCAGGTTTTAATCTCCCAGGAAAAAATCAATTTTATTTAGAATAAACTAGTAAAGAATGGAGATTACTCCAGGGAATTAGTCTTTAAAGTATGATGGAGAAATATAGATTTTCTTCTCTAGAGGAATATGATGTTGCAATGCATATAAAATGTGCCATAACAATTACATAAAGGCTTCTTTTAAATTTCCAGGCTCATTAGCCCTATAGCTTTTTAGAAACAAGTACTTCTGGGAAGGGGAAAAAAAGGGAAAAAAAAAAAAAACAAAAAAACCAAGGCGTGTAATTACAGAGACAAATACCTGGCAGAAAAAGCTTAGAGTCTTGAATAAGTTCCACTGCATTAATGAACCACTCCACCAAGTCCCAGGAGGTCAAAACATATTATGTGTGTGACTCCAGTGCAGGAGAAGTAACCTTGTGCCCTTGCTTTCCATTTCTATGGCATCTCCAAACTGTCACAAAGGGATCAATGCAGAGGGTGAAGCTATATGAATACAAGTTAAGTGGCCACCTGGAATCCAGCTGCCAAGACCTCTGCTCACAGACGGTGACACTTTGTCTTGGAGGCTGAATCTGGACAAATAACCCAAAGATCACAAATTCTGCTCTTGGTTATACCTGTGCTGTTCTGCAGCTGAGCGTGCCTTCATCAGCTACGGCAGAGACAATGAAGCTGTTTTTACTGAGCACAGAATCTGAGGCATTTCCACTCCAATATAGACACTGCTGGGTTTTTAACATTCATAGCTTGGAGAAGTCAGAATGACTTCAAGTCCTGACACTCTACATTTACTTGTTAACAGGGTCAGGATTTCACTTTTGCCTCTGGTTTTTATTTCTCTTAGCCACATAAGTGAGACCTGAACTGTGTGCTTATTATTCCCACTGCAAAAATTTAAAGACTCTTTTGTGTCACTGAGAAACAAACAGCATAAGGCTGTACCACGGGCAAAACCACTTCTCAGATCTTTACACTCTTTAACTGTTTATGCCCCAAGATCTTAATCAAGTATCTGTTAAAGCCTTGTCCTAACAATTAATTAGGGAAAACTAATTTGTATTTTGCAGAAACTACAGAGCCACAGGTTCAGTGACAGCTGTGTGGTTAGAAGGAAGGTTTTAGTGGCTGGTGGAGTTCATGTACACTTTCTAAAGACATTCAGCTTGCTTTTTTTCAGACAAAGAAGCAGTCTAAAATCCCAAGCCTGAATACTCCATGACTCTCAGAAATTGCTTTTTAGCAGTCACAGCCACTTTAGGCAGGAGATCTTGTATCTGAGCAAGGAGAAAAGCTCTGATCCAGAGCTCAGCTGAATTTTGTAACTTTCTTGTCTTTATTAAATTCTGTTATATTCATGAATATTTAACAGTTAAAATATTGTTATTACTACATAACCATTCTTCCAGCCTACAAATTGTTATATTCTGCCTCTGTTTATACTTTCATTTGATTTTGCTCCAAAGCAAGTATTGTCTATTTTACAGAAAATTCAGTTTTCTAGTGGAACTAACCTCCATCTGTGCAAAATATTTGTTGGCCTTACTGATGGCAGAACTTTTTACATTAATGTTACATTAATTTATAACTCAGCTAATTTTAGTGTAAATGGCCTGCACTAGAATAAAACCCAGCTGACACAGAGATGGCTTGTGTGGTCTGAGACCCAGCTGAGCTGAGTGTGGCAAACTTGCACGGAAGGGTTTGATCTGGTGTAACTATCGCTGAGGGGGGAAAAAAGCTCGCAGAGTTTTCATCAGAAGATTCTGTGAGTTGTGCCAGTGGGTCTGGGTGCAGATCCAGCAGTAGGGCAGCATCAGCACACCCACACTGCCGGGGGAAGGTGGGAGCTCTGCCTCAGCTCTGCTCTGAGCACGGACCAGGGGCTCTGCTTACATTGTCGCCTGCAGCATTTCAACACCGGCTGCCTTCCGTCCTCCTCCTTCATCCCAACTCCCCTATTCTTTGTTGTAGGAAATAACAACCCAGACAACGGCAATGTCTCTTTTCCTTATTGGTAAACACTCTCTGGGCACATCTGCAGTGATGATGATAAGGCAGAGGTCTGCTCTCAAATGGGAAAAACAGAATGTCAGTTTACATAATGGCCAGAAAACAAGAAAAAGAACCAACACGCTCGAGCAGCAAGCCCGTTTCTATCTTGCTGCATTGTCTTAACAGGATTCTTATTGTGTTTATATTTAGAGACATGGGAAAATGTGCTAGCCATGCTCCCCATTGTTACTTAACCTCAAACAACCTATATAAGACGCTGTCCATTAAGGAACCTGCATGTAGACTCTAATCAAGGTGGCTAAACAAGATATAGGAAAATAAAGCTCTGTGCTTCCTCCTTGTTTGGGAAAAAACAAACAGGAAGGCTCCCTCTTACACTCACCTCAGCAGAAAAGAGGGAGGGAGAGTTTGTTTTTACAGGCTCACAGAAGATTTTAGCTCTCTGTTGTGCACCTGTTAGGTTTTTCATCATTCATGCTGCCAATAAATGGATAGAAACACTTCAGCAACTTATTTACCAACTGGGAAACTTTTTCTTTACTTTTTAGGAATATTGTTGATTAGAAACCCATGTTTAAAATAGGCAGTGGAGACCTGACAGAAGTAAAACAGCAAAGACTGTGACTGGTTAATCATCAGAAAGTTGCTTTTGGTAATCTGTTAGTGCTTGGGGAGACTTGCCTGAATGCTGAATAACAAATGAAACATTGCCAAAAACTCGAATCCACATAACCAATGTTAAATTGAATGCAATGTTCCTAATGACAACAGAGACTTGATTGTTAAGAGTAAGTGATTCCAAGTCATAGACACCAGTGTTGAAGAGGACTAGAAGTGGCAACTGAGCCTGAAATTCTGAATGCAAAACTATTTCACATGTAGAAAATATTTACCATGATTCCTGGCTAAAAATTTTAATCATTTAAATAGCACATTTCAGTCTTACTTTTTCTTCAGAAGCCACAATATGTGGGCCTTTCAAATCAGCCAAGGATGACAATACTACAAAATCATCCACAGATGACATTTTACAGAATCAGCCAAGGATGACAATCATAAATCCTTTAAAGCTTTAAATCAACAAATTCATATAGGGAGCTTTCACCTCTTTCTGTGATGTTCTGTCTTGTCCTAATCATAACATCTGAGATTCTTCAATAAGTATTGGGGTTTCTTATAGAAACATTAGAACTTTGGACATTCAATTTAACATAAAATCTTAGCAGTCCCTGGCATATATCAGAGAGACAAGTTGTCACCAGAAAGAGTTCAATTCTTTTTTTCCAATGATTTGGCCCTGGAGCATGTCAGGCTGTGAAGCTGCTCCATCAGGTGTGCCTGAGTAGGTAAGAGCCTGAAGGCAAGATTGCCCAGCTCTATCCCTTAGTAAATATATTTCCTTGGTGATCACACTTCTTACTGTCTTGTCACCCAGTCATCAAATATGAGATGAATGTAAAGAGAGTGTAAAGGCTGTCGTTCTTTCTTACTTCTACATTGACCTTCTAATACCTCTGGAATCCTGTGCCAAGATTAAAAGGAAAAGCAGGAAAGGAAAGAGGGAGGCATGCAGAAGGAACATCAGTCTCCAGGAGGAGCTCAGGGAACGAGAGATCCCTCATGGTGCCTTCCTACACCACATGCAAGGAGAGAGCCCTTTCCTGTCCTGGATTTGTTTCTCTACTACTCAGGTTTCACACATGTACCATACCCAGTACATCCTGGATTTCGTGCTAGAGATGAAAACAAACTGATCTCTGGGTGTGAGGTCAAAGGCCAGCCTCATTGGGAATGGCTCCAGTAGGATTTCAGTTAGATTTCAGAATGAGAAACCCCTTTTACCACGCTTTCATTTAGTTGTCCTCACTGCTTTCTCCTCCCCCCTTAGTCTCCCTTTCTTTCAGGTGGTGGCACTGCTGCACCATTTGTGGTGCTCAGCACAGCTTCCTCTGCCAGATTTCTGAGTGTATCTTAACAAGTAATTAGAGCAATTTTCACTAGCTCATGCTGTCGGCTCTCCAGCTCCTGCATGATCCAAATGGCTCTCAGGGGATGTTACATTATGGTTGGTTTGTTATTGTTTGTTCCAGGCCAGTGCCACTAGACAAAAGCGTTATAAAACCGGTGAGTGGTATTAATCACAATTTCTTAGATGTCTATGTCTGCAATGTCCCTATTCTCACTTTCCCCATTCTTTTTTTTGCTTAGCTTTCATTTTGTTCTGGAAGAAAAATTATGTTGTGATATACAGAGTCCTGTGCCATATAGAAGCTCAGCAATAGGCTCAAATATTTATAAGGTTAGATAAAAAAGTAGGAGAGAAAAAGAAGCATTGCATTTCAGCAACTCCACCTCTTTGTTAGGAATGACTGGATTAGTACCCGAGAGCTTCCTTGCAAACAGCCAGAATCCCACCAACTTTGAGTATTTCAAGTCCTTAAATTCAACTGAGGCTTAACGATTTACCCATTGTGTGCCTCCATATCTAACTTGACTTCAGCATACAATGCAGAATGTCCCCTGCTGTGCAGCCCCAAAACAAGCCCCTTTGAAAATAGCATTTATTTCAATTCAGTTAATCCTTATCGTTTCAAAACTCTAATGGCTTTGAAATTCACAGAGATGCAACCCTATCCCTGCGGTAAGAGATTCAGACATGTAAGGGAAGGAAAATAAACAGAGTAAATACAACTAATTTATTCCATTTCTGATCTTATTGATTCCAGGTCTGGGGGGCTTTTAAACCCCTTAATTGAGGCAATAATAAGTAATAATAGGTAATAATAACTTTGGCCTGTCTCCCTCCTGGGTCTCTTCAGCACAATGAGGTGGCTACTGAGTGTTATAAGAAAGAAACGTTCCAATTGAAAACCCACCAGCACAACTGAGGATTCTCTAAAAATATGGAAGAGGAAGAAAAGACAACCACTTTGATGGGGTGGGTAAAGGCAACTGGACAGCTGTTAAATATGTTTTGCAAAGAGGAATATGATCCTGGTAGATCATTGACTGAGGCAGCAATAATAACAACAAGCCTGCATTTACATGGTACTTTACACCTTCAAAGTGCTGTGCAAACAATAACTAATTGATCTAGTCAAAAAAGAACTGCTTCCAGTGTAACATCAAGTATGTAGTCACAAGAGAACATGTTGTTAACTCAAGGAAGCAATTTATTTCAAAATCTATTACCATAAATTATACCAGCCTCTTTTTCCTCAGTTTTTAAGTTATTCCCTCTGCAGTCTGATTAATGCCTGGATTAATTTGCTCAGGATTTCTGGAAATTTAGCAAGTGCTAACTTAATAGCAGACTGATAGAAATGTCAGAGGTAATTGATGCTTTAATGGGCATGAAATCTGGAAAAGTACCCAATCAGAATAGATTCACAAAGGCCTTTTTTAAAGCATGAAGGTAAAGGCTCATCATCCTGGATTCACTTGTTTCGACAAGTTTAGTAAATTGTGTACTCTCTGAGTAAGTACTCTCTGCTTCCTAAACTTAGAGGCACAAAAGGTGTATCAGATCAATATAGCACTTTTCTCATTAACTCCAGATATTGTATTATTTCCTACCCCTTTTTTATCAACATTTTAGAATTATGACATTTTCAACTGAATGGCTGCCTAAAAGATTTTTTTAAAATGATAATAAGTAGGTTGTATTATGTCACAGCAGAATAAAAGTATTATAGAAGTTGCAGCCATTCTATCCCTTTATTTTTCCCTGCTTGTATTGATACAGAAAGTTGCTGTTCTTGGTTTGCCCGTTCCTTTAAACAAGGCCTGATCTGATCTCTGAATCAAGTAAATCCTATTAGTCCGTTTCAGCCATGAATACAATGGAAACATTCTATAATCTGTCCACAAGAATCTAATCCACGTCTGTTTCTTAATGCAATACACGCACAATAACGCATATATTGTGTGTTATCAGGAGCCAGAAATGTCTTCATCCGTGCATGCTGCTAGGTGCAAACACCGTGTTTATCACTGCAGCATCTGAAAGCCTTTTCTTTACAGGAGAAAAGCTGGAAAAAGCTGGAAAAACACCAGCGAATCTCAGTGTGCCCCAACAGACTGTGACACTCCTGCCTCAAAGCCTCTGCCATATATTTGAAGTCAGTTCCCACTCCTTTCCCTTTCTGTCTGTACCACTGAGTTCTGGCTACTGCACTTGCACTACCCAGCCCCACATTAGCTCTTGCAGTAGCCAGTAAGTAAAAACCATTGTAATGCTGTCTGGCTTGTAAAGAGAAGAACAATAAGGAAAGTCTGAGTCTGACAGCCAGCAGTCCATGGTGATTACAAAGAAAAGGGACCGCATTTTTTACTCGCTTTTTGTTATTGTTATTAAGGTCAGTGTCATCCATCAAGATGCGGAGTTATTTCTGACACAGATTCAAAGGTCAATTGGTCATGTGCAACGACAAAATAGATTCATGGAATAATGTACCCAAAAACTCGGGAATGTGCCTTTCCACTTTCTATTGTCATGCCCCTACTCATATTTCAACGCCAAAAATCAACAAAGAGAGACATTTGAAAATACCAGTTGAGCAAACAATGAGAAGAAACCGCAAGTAACTCATTGATGTATCGTTTGAAAGCCATGGAATTTTTCCTTCTAAGCTACCATTCTCTTCATTCCAAATATCCAGTCACTTTTTAGCCAGGAGAAATATTTCATTGGCCTCCCGATTCTACAAAGCAACAGATTTCTTTAAAAGGCTCCAATGAAAGTTTAATAGGAAAACTCTGAGTATAACATCTCATGCTACAATTCACTTGGCTGGCACACTACCATCTTTGTTCTTCCTTCCAGGAGGAATCTTTTCCTGAGTTTTAATTCATGGGAAGTTTTGGGATAAGTCCACTGAGGTTTCATCACCACACCCACAGGAAGAACTGATGGAAATGGTAATAAATGGGTGAAGACTGAATCCAACAACCAGCAGGACACAATGAGAAAATCTACTTTTACCCTCTACTGTTCACTAGCTGCACAAATACAAAGCTGTAACATCTCCTGCCACCCTCATCCATCTCTCCTTGATAGGAGAGCAGGAGTATCAATGCTTCCCATGTTCTAGAGCCAGGAGAATTCTCTATAAAAAGAGACAAGAGGCCCTTGACTCCTGTACTGCACTCCTTTATGACAAATAAACTCACTGTTTTTTTGTATCTCAGTGAATAACTGTTGAAACAAGGATTTCTTTTCCTAGTGAGTTACAAAGATGAATTTCCAGGGAATATAAACAGTCTGATTCTCTTTTGAACTTATCTATGTGTGACATACATTGTATGGGCTCTCAGCATCCAGGCTCACACTGCACTTCTGATAAGTGGCATAGCAGTGTTCTCTTTGTGCATTTATAGAGAGAATTGAGCATGTAGCCGGGCATGGCTTGGTACCTTCAGCATTTCCAGTGCAGTTTAGCTCGTTGCATTTGGTAACAGCTTATTTGCTGGCCACCAATATCATGTGAGTGGTCCTGGCTCTCATAATCACTGCTGATCAGTTAATTGCAGTGTAGTACCACCATTGGGGTATGGAAATTATATGGTAAATAATTACCAAGTAAACAGCTGCTTTTGTTTAATTCAATATCGCAGCTTTGCAAAATTTGTCATGGTAGTTAATAAATTAAAAGGGTCACAAGTGGTAAAAAGTGTTTGGTATTAAAAACTTCCTTGAGTTTCTTCTCACTTCAGACGTCTGCAATATAAAAACCAGAAAGCACGTGTTGGAGGATGCATTATACAATTCGATTTGGAGTACAATAACCAAAAAATGAAGTAAGTTTATATGGAAGGATTTACTTGGAAGTCAATCTGTGAGGCACAAGACACTAGTAATTTCTCAATTACTGCTAAAGTTCAGTGTTCATAGCCACCATGTGTCTTTACCCAGCCCTGGTTTTCTAAACAAAAATAAATACAAAACTAATATTTTGAATTGATTAGTCAGACACTTTCAGTTTAACTGGAATCAGGACACATGGACTTTGTCAGATGTTAACAGCCTGTTTAGTTCCACTTCATACATACCGACAGGCATCAGGTACTGACAAAACAGCTCTTGAAAGTAAAAAACTTTCATTATTTAATTGTAGGATCAAATCAATCATTTAAAAATGAGACTGTGAAGAGCTGGAGACATTTCTGGTTTATCTTTGTCAAAGGCTCACTCTGTCAGCCATTGAGATGAGCAGACCTTGCTCTTTCAAACACTGCACACTCCAGCCTGTTCCAACAACTCAGTGACCTCTCTGCTGAGAGAGCACCCAGTCACAAGGGGGTTATTCCTCTGTATTCTCAGGGTTTGCCCTTCCTAGATAAAACCAGTACTGTAAACTCAGCAGGAGATTAAGACAAAGTTCTTAAAACCAATGGCTCAACCATTGTCCCTCAACAGCTCTCAAGTGTGGGATCAAGATAAGGCACCTCTCAGAAATAATTTCTTTTTTCCTGCTTCTTCCTCTCCACTGCCTTTTTAGACAAACACACTGGGTTAATGCATCTAATGGGCCAATAACACAGAAGTTAAAAGACAATCGTCAAAATTACTGTGAAATAGCTTCAAATTCTGTCATCTGTTGTCAGAGCTTTGGTAGGGGTCACATATTAAAGGTACAAAATTCTAAAACGGTTTCCCAGTTTATTAACTCCCGTTACATTGTGGTTCTTTCTACGAAAAACATTTAAAATATTACTTAGATTATTATTTTGCCTCTGCAACGACAGGAATAACCTGGTACTAAGACACATTGAGAAACTGAGTTGCACAATTTCTTTCACTCTGTATTTTCCACCGGTAGACAAAGATCTTCAGTGAAAGGAATCTCTTTCCTAAAGCGCTGGGATTTGCGGGCACTAATAGGTCTAAATGACCCTGTTGTGCCTCACCTGGGACCCACTCCCTTGCCCTGGGCTCTGGCGCCGGGTTCCATTTAATTCCAGGCTTGCTGTTCTGTAGCACGTGTCGCCAGCTCCTGTACCCGTCTGACACCATGGCCAGACCCTGAAGGACTGTGCCTCAGGAGGACCACCCTCAGCACCAGTATCACCTTCCCCGAAATGGTAGCAGGCCCTTGATGACATAAAACAAAAATCTATAAAAGTGCTCTAATAGCAGCACTAATCAAAATAATTTAGTTTTCAGCCTCTGCAAAAACTAAACCAGAAATGTGGAACTTCCTCTAGTTTTCCCCTTTAAGCAACTCAAGGTGAAATGAGTTGTTCTGAAGTCCTGCTCAATCCTCCCCACAAAGTGCCTTCTGTCACAACTGATTAAGATGGATGAGGTCCCATAAATATCATTTCATATGATGTGCTGTAATTGCCATAAGCCATAAGTTAAACTAATTTATTTTCAAAGAAAGGACACTCGTCGGTTACAGCCTTGAAGTTTCCATCTACTAATTGTTTAAATTCTTCCAGGTGAAAACAAAGAGCTGGAAATCTTCAAGCCTTTCAAAGGTAGGAACTTCTCTGGTGGCACAAGTTGAGAATGGCAGGCAGTCCTATCCAAAGGTTTCTTATCTCAGAAAAACAACACTCGTTTTAACTCAGGTATGCACGTGACCACCTAAGGAGCTGACTATTGATGTGTATAAAAAAGAACCCACATTATTTAGGGCAGAAACAAATTTTCATGATTGGAAAAGGAGCTAATTGTACCTGCTGAAAGTAAACCAACAATTACATGTCAGCACAAGGCTTACAGAAAATGGAATACAGAAAACAAGATGGATTTGCTTTTTCTTTTGCTCAAAGGAGCATATTTGTGCTGCACAGAACACCCTGACGTATGAACATTTGCATTGTTGTACACAATTTGAGGAGACATGAGAGTCAGGGGTCAAATTTCCAGCAAGCAATGTTGCATAGAACATAATTGTATCATTTATTGGAAGAATGATTACTTCTGAACTAACTCAATATGTCAGTATGTATAATCAAAGTGTGTTGACCTATGGATATGCTGAGGTTTGTCAGCAAAGGCTCCCACCTGTCAGTGCAAACTGTAAACTCCATTTATGCCAGTAGTTTACATCTGCTCCTCACTGTTCAGATGCAGCAGAAGAGCTCTCCCCATACAAGTCACATCGTGCCCCAGTAGGCACTGCTGTGAAGTCAGCCACCCACTGATTTTAATGGTGTTATTTGTTCATTACATGAGCACCCCAGAGCAGAATTTGCTGTTGTATGACCTCAGTGCTCGCTCGGCATCCACAGAGCGACGCTGCCTGTTTGCCAAACGTGAAATTGAGTTTTAACGTTGTTTTAAAGACCTATGAGGTTCTGCATAATTTAATAAGTTGTCTATTAAATTGAATTGCTGACTCTGAGGTACAGATATCATTCAATTCTGATCTATTGATCACACAAAATATGCAGGCTAAAAGTGTGTGCAACACTTGCTATAAATTTCTATAAACCAGACTTAAAATGCACTGCTGGCCAAGGTATGAAAGCCAAACAGACATCCTTGTTTCAGCCTAAAGATCTTTGCTCTTGATAACTTTAGCCTCCAGGCAAAAGGCAGTTTGGTATCAGTGAAACTCTATGTTAATTTATTTTATTTTATTTTATTTTATTTTATTTTATTTTATTTTATTTTATTTTATTTTATTAGAAAGTACTTCAGAATGTATTTGTATGTGGGATGCTTGTACACCTGAATGCCGAATTATGAGGACTTATGTCACACTGATAAATTGTTTTCTTTGCAAGATGTAGCATAGCTTTCATAGGCTGATACCAATTCAAATTTAAAAAAACACTTAGCTTTCAACTTAAAAGAGAAAAAAGACTGAAAATATTCTGAAAGATAATTAGATAGTATCTTTAGTATTTTGCTGTCATTTTGTTAATCACATATATAAATGGTAAAAATGACCATACATTCACTTTCATAAATACAATCCTTTTTCAATCACTGCTATTGTATTGTGACCCAAAAATCACGGATAGTATGAAAGCATTCCAGACAAGTAAAGAATTCCCTGGAATTACAGGAAAGATTAGCAGAATAAACACTTCCAGGCTTTCTTGCTAAGTTTGTTTAAATGAGAGAGAAGATGGAGACACTAAAAACAACTGGAAAAGTCACAAGCCAGACAGAACGCCCTTAACCGGACACTCCCTTCCCCGATGTCCTTCACATTAGCCAAGCATCAGTAAACTGTTGTTTGGTCGATCTTTTGGACTACAACTTCTCAATTTACCAGCCCTTATCAGCAAGAGGCCCAGGAATCCCAAGCCTGCTTGTTTCAAGTCTGTTCTCTCCAAAAGGCTCCCCGGAGCAGCTGCCATTTGCAGTTCTAGACAAAGGAACGCATTATCACTTGCGTTGTTTTCAGCTCTCCTGAATCTTCCTTAGATTCGGTCCCTAAGGAATCCTGACCTCTTCACTGTAAATTTGGACGGTAAAACACATGATTTGTGTGTATTTTACCTATTTGTCTGGTATGGTCCTTGCAGCATTTAAATTATGTTTGTGAGCATGATGGTAACAATAAAAAGCGTAAAAATAATAAAAGAGATATTTTAATTGCTTATGATCAAGTGTTATTCCAACAGACTGAATGAAATGTTACCATCCTATGGCTGTGTTTTACTCCTAAAGAAGACCAGAGCTCGGATAATGTGGATAGATGCACACACAGTTTGTAATTACGAAAAGAGCTGTCAATAACACCCCACCACTGTCACTTTTATTGCCTGACTCCCCCTCCCATAACACCACCTCATTTGTAGCCATGGTAAGATGCCAAATTGCTTTATTTCTAAAGTGTATGACTACATTTAAAAAAAGCCTTTGTGTGCAATATATTCCACAGTGCTTACTCTCATTAGTATTGCCTCAGCATGCATGGATTCACGACCAGCATCCTTATTTCATATGGAGGCATCCTTTAAAGAAATTGGATGCTAGAGGGTCTATACATCAATGTTATGATGCTGTATTTTTCATGAAATCTGTAAATAAGGTCAACACGACAGGGATATTCCAGATGACAGAATCTCTAATAGTTTTTGAGGAGCAGCCTGTTTCCCTTTAAAAAGTCAATTTGCTTTCAACCCATGCCTATTAAAAAGTGTACTTTGTCTAGCAGGGGCAAAGCACAATTCCAGCAGTTTTCATGGCTCTGGGTAAATATTGCTGGGGTGATGTATGCAAGGCTAGCTACCCCTAGCTGAGGAGGAGCAGTAATGGGGACTCTGGATCATTGCAAGTGGCTTTGTTTGACTCTGTATTTTAGGGTCTCAGACATGATGAATTCATAACTGAGATAGTATGGCAAGAGAGAATAAACAGCAGCACTGGCCTTGTGAGAGCTGTGCTTCAGAGAGCCAAGAATGCCATTTTTGTTGCTACACATGAAAATTTAAACAGCTTAAGCTTCTTCCAAGACTTTGGACCCAATCCTGATTCCCTGGGTATCACTGACTTCAGCAAATGGAAGGTCAGACTATTTCACAATAGAAGGATTTGTGGTTTCTCCTCCCAGCCCCTGTGTAGCAGCTAATCAGAGCCTAATACAGAACCCTGAGCTCAGGTCAGGGGTACCAATGGGATCCAGGCCTCCAGTGACTGAAAGTCACAACAACAGGGCAGCTGAGAAGTAAATTGGGGGGGCAGGGGGGTGAAACTAATTGGTGGTGAACGTGTGTCCACTGTACAGAAATCACCACTGTAAGAAGAGGGGTAACAAAGGGGAGAAACAAAAACTAATTGGAAGAAAATACAGAGGTGGGAAATAGAAAAAAAGATATACAGGTAATCAAATGAGGCAGGCAAAACCAGAGCATGAAGCAGTCCAGATATTCAGGCCAATTATCACCCTTTGTCTTAGCTAGAACACAGAAAACAAAAAGAGAAAAACTAAATTAATAGGAACAAAAGTGAATAGAATTAAAGTGACCAGAAAAAGACAAAATAAATGAATTATTTATAACAATGGGGATGTAGTTGTGCAGACACCTGCCTTCTGTCCCATTCTTATAAAGTTATCTCCCTTCTGTCACTGATTGACTTAGATCCTGCAACTGTCCCCAGAGCATAGGGAACAACAGGTTACCAAAAATGGGTTAGCAATAATAACAGGAAAGGTTTGTGTTTCTGCTGATGAATTCTCATTGTACTGATCAGTTAGTCCATAGCAACTTAAGAACTGGTCTCTTTCATGAAATAAATGATCCGACAGTGGACATCGAATCTTTAAATTGTCCTAATCTGCTTTTATTTACAGTCCTTTTCGACAACTCTCAGTTTTCCTTTTTATCATCCTAGTCCATAACATCTTCCTCCTTAGAATGGAAAGTGAATTTGAGTCCTGCTCCTTTCTTTCAAGATTTTATCTCCTGGCTCAGGCTCTGCCTGTGAGCCCATCCCAAACTGTTCATGTTCCTTTTGTTCCGAGGTGCAGCCACATGTTCCCGGGACCATTCAGGTGGGGAACCCACCTGCTGGGCCTTGGAGCCAGTGTGACGGGACATTTCCCTTCCACACCAAAGAAGACACATAATCACTTTGTCACTCTCATGGCACCTATTTTACTGCAAAGGACTTTCCCTTTTAGAGAATCCCCTAATTCCTTAATTGCTGTCTACTAAAGACCACTTGTTTTGCAGCACTGATTAGCTTTGGAGTGAATACAACCATTTGTCAGAGGAAGATTTTAATATGAAATAGGCAGAATTTGTTTTACAGGACACACCCCTGTGCTGTATCTTTGGGGGCAATATCCCACATTGTCAGTGCAGTCAGCCGAGCCTATTGCCTCCAACATCCCCACAGGAATGTGGGAGCTTAAGCTCAGTGCACTATAGTGGAGAAAGGCATGGGGAGAATAGATAGCCCACAAAGAAACTATTAGTGGCATTAGCAGAAATTAGCCACATTAGTGGCACCATTCAATCCCTCTGTGTTCAGTGGATTCCAGGATTCCTACTGTGACATGTATTCGCTCATCCCGTGTTCCTAAGGAAGTGTCTCAGGTTTTCATCTATTCCTACCATACATTATTTAAGTCTTATAATCTTAGCCAGTCTGCTATGTAATTTCACAAAAGAGTCAGCAACTTTAGGCAGGGTGTGAAGATATCATTCCACTTTCACTCTTGTGTGATGATTGCTTCTGGTTCATCAAAATCAATAACTTTTCCTACCTAACCTTTCCCCACCTAATCTTTCTGTAGTGTGGGATATAATGTTGCTTCAACTCCAAGAAGGCCACAGAAGTGCCCATTCCATGACAGACTTGAACCCACCTCCCTGGACATTTTAATGCATTTTAGCACTGTAATATCTCATTCACCACACTGTAGTTTGTGATATTAGAGGAATATAGGAACTTGTCCTACACAGGATACCCCTTCCTAGACAACCAAACAAGTGCCAGGCTGTTATCTGTCAATCCTTCCACTTTTTATCATCTTCTGGCAGAGATTTAACCGCAAGAACAATGATTAAGACTGTAACTTTTAAGATTAGTCTGTAACTTGCTAATGTTCTTATCCATCCATATCAATAGCAAAGGAATGTTGGCAAATACAAGTTTACTCTTGCAAAAGTTGTGGCTGAAGTTGATATTCTAATGGAGCACAGGAATAATGTAGCAGCATCTAGCAAAGTTATGGTGCTGATCAGAGTCAAGAGTCCTGAATTCTGCCATCAGTTCCTCTGACATATTTTCAGTAATATTCTCAAATAAAATCAAATAAAATCTTTTTCTTGAGTCTCCCCATGTGTTGAACAACCCTTCAGCACCTTTTAAAGTTCATGGGCATCTGCAGCCAAGAAGTACTAAACACTTCTGCTATAAGCTGATTGGAACAAACATGTCTTGGTGTCAAACTCCCAAGCTGTATTTTAAACAAAGTGTTGGAGAAAAAGCTCTTACACAATTATAAAAGTCAAATGGAATTTTTTCAAAAAGGTTCCTGTCTGATTGAGATGACTGCTATTCAGTATTTTATCTGTAATTCAGTAAAATAAAGAAGTCTTTAGTTTGCAGGCCTTTTTATGTACTAACAAAAAATATTTTAAAGTCTTATCCTGATACTGGTTGAGTCTTTGTTGGCACTTGGCATTAGATTTCTTAATGTATCTCTTGGAGCCCTTCCAAAGAAGAAAAGAAGGGGAGACAGAAAAGGGGGGAAAAAAAAGAAGAAATAAAGAGACAAAGAAAATTTGATTTATGTTATTTTTTGTTTTAATCACTTCTCTCTAAAATAACACAATGAACTAGAGGGTTTCAGTGGTAAATGCTGAAATATTATAAGCAGTTCAAATGGCTGTGGATTCTTCCCATCTGTCATGGACTGCAACTGAGCAGTATTACAAAAAAATGATATTAGTTTCAAACCAAAAATAAATCATCAAGCCAAGTCTGTATGTCTAATCCTACCTACACTGCCCTACCAGTGACCTTTCCATGACCAGGACAAATCATATTCTGTAGGGAATTCATAAATTCATTCTTCATGCTAGCTTGTTTTGGGTCTTTTTGCGGGGAAAAAGAAAACCCCAGATCCCTCCCACGGAACCCACCACATTAATGTGTCAGGCTTTGGCAATGCTGAGCTTCTCTCCACCCCAGCCCAGCCAGACTGTTTCACATTGAAGATCTCTGAAATTGTCTACCAGGACATTATATGGGCTAAGGCATTAGCAGCTGAGCCTGTTCCTGAAGCTTTCCTGTGAACAGGGAAAAAGAATGGAATCTCACTCCAGACATGAATAACCATCCAGGAGATAGTCTTTTACAGATACAAGAGTAAATGTAAAGATAATTTCTGTATGTTTAGCACCCTCTTCCAAGGCCTAAGCAGGTGCACTTACAGAACTGTAAAATCCACTGAATTATGTTACACAGGGCAAGATCAAAGCTGCTTCTTTTCCACACAATTGATTCAGGCCAAGCTAGATTAATTTTTGAAGTTAGATTCATCCTGCTATAATCTTTGTTACATATAATCTTCATTCATTCATGAAAATGGCCTGAATAGTTTGTGCTACTTGTTTGAGAAAGACAGCACCAAACAAATCCAGCATTTGGAAACTATTGGTAGAAGAAAACAACAGTATCATTCTTATTTTAAGAAGATCTCATCAATAGTCCAGAAAAGGGAAGTGAAAAATGTTCCGCACAGTGAGCTACTATTTGAAAACAAAGTATTTATGCTGTACTGGCTTGTTTTAAGACATGTATTTTAGAGTGGGGAAAAAGTAAAATTTCTCAGAGATGACAACTAAAATCACAGATATACAGAATATCTGAAATAAAACAGGCCTAAACTGCCTTTTGTGCCTGAAAACACAAGTGCCCAAAAGAACAGGCCTTTAAAAAAGTCTTTATGTGACAAGGTCCAAGGCCAAACAAGATGTTTGTGTTTGAATCTGGGAAAGGACTCAGGCTTCCCAGATCCACATCTTAAACAAATGATTTGTCTTTGTTTGCTTCTGAAATGCTAATTTGCACATACAAGTTACTAGTGCGCACCTATGACCATGCATGTTTGTGGGAGCAAATTTAGAGATTGCTTTCCCAAAGCTAACTCATGAATCCAAACTTATAAGAAAATCTCCACACAAAAGATAAGTTTCCGAAGATAAAGAATCACAATTTCTAATCAGTTTCATTGATGTTCAGTGTTTCTTGTCACCATGGTAACCTACACACACAATAAATGGTGTTTTGTTTAATCAGTCATGAGAAAGAAGTCCGGGCATGGTGAATCAGACTGAATCAGAAATAGTTTCCTTTGCTACCCTAATCAAAATAACTTCAATGTAACTATAGGACAGTTCCAATCAGCAAGACAGGATCAGGCCGTGAAATTCAGATCTCAGTCCTGTTTTCAGACACTACTCCCAGAAGCTCAGATGAAAGTTTTACTTCTATTTCAAAGACAGGAGTTTGTGCAGGACGGGATTAGTTCGAGGTTCAGATTTTATCTCGCCTTTACTGCAGGTAGCTTGCACCAGGCTGAAGTCCAGCAGAGGCAGTATATGTTCAGAGCCAAAAAACTCAAAATAATTTTAAGCTTACACAGTAACTGAAAATAATACATCAGAAAATAATCCTTAAATAGGGAAAATGTCCCAGATTTAATAACAATGGAAATAAAATTTCCTTACTCCAAGTCAATGCTTTAAGGCATCTATGGCTGCACTCTGCTTTGCACCAGAGGGAAAAAATATAATTAATATATAGCTATACATTTTTAGACAGAAAAATAAAAATCATGTAAACTGAAGGCATTGAGGAATAGGGAGGTTTCTGACATTCTCAGAAAAAACTTATACAAGTGGCATTCATGTGGCTGGTCCTAAACCAGTTGTGGAGTGGAAAAGGATTGCCTTTGATGTATGAAGATCAAAACCCCCATTTTTTCAGGTAATAAGATCTCTCTCAGATGGATTTCAGTAATATGAACATGTTTTCCATGGCATGGTAATAAAAATGAAACAATGCAATAAAACTACATCTAGGACTAAGTCAGTCACTCTTGAATTCTTAGTGGAATGTCAAACAAACTCACAGCTGGTGTTAACAGTTTCTAATGTAACAGTGATATGCAAAGAAAATTATAAAAGCAATGTGGGCAGTAAGACTTGAAATAATTTTGCAGCTCTGGTGACATCATAACAAGCTTGATCAAGTGGCCTATGATACAACCACAACTGTAACAATTTTTTCCAGAATTTCAGTTTTTAAAGGTGCTTTAGTAATGTGGGTGGAGAAGGAATATAATGTAAAATTTGTCTTTTTATCTGTTTTCAGTTCCTGCTCAGACTATACCATGAATTTATTCCTTTCCCTTGCTAATTGTACCTTCCCTCCCAGAGGCACTAAAACCTCAACATTATCACAGCCATTGCTTTCATCACACTTGCATAAGTAACTAATTTTTTTCCCAAGGCAAACCAATTTCATTAAATTGTGTACTGGATCCTTGAATTTTCAAGTACTGCTGATTTCAGTATATTAGAGAACATTTCAATGCAAATACTTTAGACAAAGGTAAGATGAAAACAGAGGTTCAGTGTGAGAGAGTGGGAGAAGTAGGAACAAGATCCTGCAATTTTTAGAGTGGGAGCCCTTCCCACCCATTGAGTAGAATCTTTCAGAGTGGTTTCTGAACTTCTGGGGCCCTTCTGTTCAAGGCAGGACAAGTGGAAGTGAGGGCTATCGAATGCCATGCCAAAGCCAAGGGGAAACATAAGAGCAGAAAAAATTACTGTGGCTATCAAATTCACATTCCTCGTGGATGGCACCTTGGTAGTAACAGCACACTGAACTGCTTTGTTTTAAATATTTGTAATGGGTTCTTTCCAGTGAAATGCTACACATTATGAAAGACTGCTCAGCCAGAAAAAATGCCAAATGTGCTATTTTCTGTCTTTTGTTTAAATCCTGCTATGGCTCCCATTGGTATCAGTCGTGTAGACGCAGGGAAACACCTGTACATTCACTCATTTCATCTATTCAGTTCAGTCACAGAACCAAGTTTCCACTGCAGTCTTTGCTTTTTACCTAATTTTCCATCTGAGCTGGCAGAAGATCAGGAAGGTCAAATGATTTACTCGGGATCACAGAATGAGTCAGAATCTTGAGCCCAGATTAAACACAGGACAGTCTCTGGCTCCAGTGCACGGGACTTGCCGACTCAGTAAACCACACCAGTTCCAGCTGTTTTCCCTCCTTGCATGAACAGAATATGAGGAAGTTTGTAGAGAATGTGTCTAAAGCAGAAAATCACCCAGCAGCAGGCTGGCTGTAGTGAAATGCTGGATTTAAGGCAGGGATAAATCAATACTCAGAACTGTGTGCTACCTGATACTGTACTTTCTGTTTCTTATCCCCTTCAAATATCTGTCTTATCCAAGAAATAGGGAAAGGGGTTTTTAAAAATTTTTGTTATCACATGTAATCTCTGAAGACAGAAATAAACAAAAAGAAAATATTTCACCACAGAACATTTCCTGCAGCTGCTGAGTTCATGCTTTTATTCATTTGGTAGATGGAGAAGCTGCATTACTATTAGGTAAATTCACAGCAGAGAAGCCTAATCTAGATGAATTACAAGCAAAGTCAGTGTTCCAAATATTCACCACAGATACAAATTAATCTTCATGGCAGAATTAGAGAGCTCTTACAGGTTACTGAGGATTCCTCAAGGGGAATTTAAGAGTATACATATAATTTCTACTGGAGCAAGGTAGGAGCATTAGGAATTATCACTGCAGCTTGAAGCTCTCAATTTTTTTAACATCTTGTCTGAGTTAATAAATTTGAGCTTTAATTAGGTAAGGGCTGAAACTTATCTTGCATGGGAGACCACTATAATACCAAACTTAAAGGGAAGGCAGGGAATCTGATGCTATTCTACCATCAATGCAAGTTCTGCAGCAGCCTAGAAAACCAAGGTACACTTTATGTAATTAATCAGTTACAGGACTAATTTAAATTAAACACTATTCCTAGTAGGAATGCTGCTGAGTACCATTGAAGAAAGCTATATATGTCACAAACAAAATGATGAGATACTCCTGATTTGTTCATCAGTGATGTCAGCCTAAGTAGCCATTTGAATGCTACACTGGTCCCAGCTCTATCACTATTTACTGTTATGGCATGCACTAGATCTGTTCCTTACAGTCTCACCAAGTTCTATCCACTAAAAATTGGCAGTTTGGCCCGTCCAGCTCTTACCAGCCTGACTGTCAGACCCTCTCCTTTGATCCCAACCAGCATTTACCAAATTCCCTGTAAAAGGCCATCCAAAGGCAAAGGATCAGCATCTACCTATAAGCTGGAGTGCAACTGTCCCTGAATTCCTCAGCCCTATCATCACTGTGATGTTTCTGTTACCAGCAAAACCCCACATGCAGACAGTAAACTGGTGGGAGATCAACCTCAAAAAAGATGCACATTCCTCTGGAGGAGGCACCTTGTATCCACACCCTGAGTATTGCTCTCTGCATAGTGCTTGGTTTCTCTCAGTCACAAAACTCTTTCCTGCACCCTGGTAGTGCAGAGACTGAACTGCACCACTGAGGTACAGACACAGACACGCCACAGTTTAAAAGAATGCCCCAAAAATAGATAGACCCCACGTGATCCAGCTCTAGGATGCTCACACCCCAGAGGCTGCTCTTTCTCACCTGCTCACTAGATCATAACAATGCAGAACATGAGTATGAAGGTGCTAACCCTCAGGAAATGCCAACAATTCAAATTACAGCAATGCATGTCCCCTGAAACACAGACTGTCATGAATGTATTAAACATGTCCTACCTTGACATCCACCAGAATAATGAATACAGTTTGAGACCATTTCTTTTAATCATATGGTGCTCACCAGTTTGCTGGCAAGATGTACAAATTCTTTTATACACCTTTAGGGTAAAGGCTGGTTTTGACAGCTTCTTGCTTAGAACCTTCAGAATTGGATCATAATAGTAACACCCTCATCCAACCTAGAGCAGGAATATTCTGCATTGCTGACACGGGCCTAAGAAGGAATTCCCTCGAGAAGGAGAATGTGCTTTCTTCTCCGTGTTGCACTTGTCTGACCTTGTTTTCTCTAAAACAAAGAAAGATCACTGCGCATACCAATGTGTGCCTGCACCTCTCTTTGTGTTTCTCTGTGCATGTGTGTATGTATATATGTATAAATTTGCATATTAAAAGCTTGGCAGATTAATTCACTGTGTGTGCGCTTGCTCCCAAGGAGCACGCCAAGCATCTGGCTCAGTGTACAGTGGGCAGGGCCTCCAGGGATGAGCACAATACCTGAGTCTGCCTAAACAAACCAACACCACTTCCACTCATGGAGGATGTTAATAGGGCCATAGCCCCCAGCTGCTGCCAGCACACTTTCTTTTAAAAGTTACAAGATAAAGTTCAATTTTATAATTCCTTGTAAGTTCACACAAACAAAATTGACTCATAGGAAAATTGCTGGGACATAAAAGCTGTGAACATACAAATATAAAACTCAGATTTGAGGCTGACAATGGCCTGGTCAAATATGCACAAAGCTCTCAATCATATATTATGAATGTCAAGCAAAAGAAAATGTTAATATTCTGATTCCTCTCACGGCTGTCTGTGACCCAGTTATTTCCATTAGTACTACTCACACCCTTAGCGCAACATTTGCTTTGACAATCTGAATTTGTCTGAGGTGAAACTCATATCATATTATCATCTTTCCAACAAACTGATTTTTGAAAATAGAAGAGAGACAAGTACAGTGATTAGAATACACTTTCTACTGGCAATGAATATCCCAGATATGAAGAAGCTATACCCATTTTGCTCAGGCAATCTTGTTGGCCTGTTCATCAAACACAGGCAGCTCCTTAGCTGTGATCAGAAACCCAAAATGAACAGGAAAATCAGTGGAAATTATTCTTGTTACCTTGTTGCAGCTTAAATGCAATTTCAATGCACTTAAGGGCCATTTTACATTGTTAGAGCTCTGCAAAGATTCCTTAATTGTCAATAAAAGCAACACCTAAATGTTCTAAATGCTTTTTATTTTTAAATTAGTAGTCATCACTTCTGGGGACATAGTTAATCAAGCAACACAAACTAGATGAATATGTACTTTCTTCTGCTACAGAATAAACACTCTTCAGATTTAATAAAAGTTATTCTGAATTCATGCTGAATCAGAAAAGGAAGAGCCAGCCAGTTTTGACTGCACTCCATCTGCTACAGTGTTTGGAACTCTCAGGATTTTATTGCACATAAAACCTTTGTGTTGTGGTTCAGGCCCCAGCTGATGTAATGTGGGCCACCATGTGACCTCTAGGAGGAACACTGGCCAGTGTGACTTGGGTGTATCCTGAAGACACAAAAACAAGAAGTCAAATAAAAAGAACTTCATAAGTATGGCAGCTTCAAATTCTCATGACTTAAGCAAATCTCATGATGCTTTGGAGGCTCGCTGATGGGCAAGGGAGGAGAGGCTTATACTTGTGGTTGGCAATGCTGCTGATATTTTAGAAATGATAGCATCAGAAAGACATTTTGTAAAAATCTAGCACTCACAGCTGAGAGAGAGGCAAAGTGCCTTGCCTTCCAAAACCCTCAGAACTGCCCAAAGGGAACAAATCTCCAGATGACCCTCTCTGGGGACCCTTTCTCTAAAATGACCCGGCATTTATACTCTTGGAGAGATGGATCTGGGAAGCTCACCACAGTCATCCTTACAGAAACTGTAGGGTTTCTTTTTAGAGTCAGGAAACAGCATTTCCTATTTCCTAAAAAACTCTCTCTAGGAAGTGTTAGATTTCAGGATCATGTGTACACAAGGCTGTCCCTCCACTCTCCCTTCCTCTTCCAGATAGAGGGGACAGTCCACATACACAGATGGATGTGTTTTACTTGCAGATACAGAGTATGATATTAGACCCAAAATGATGACTATTTCACCCAAGATTTTACACACAGAATAACGATAACTTTCATTAGTAATGACTTTTTATATCAGGCTCACAAAATTCAATAGATGTGCCCAAAAGAAGTTTTCTCTTGTCCTCCAAGTGAAATAAGGCATTTTTGAGTGGCTGAGTTGCGCATCAAGAAACAAGAATTGTAAATAAGGAAGTACTTTGACTAGTGCAGAAGATTGATACAGCACCTGACAGCTTTCGTTACGTAAATCTAATTTATTTCAGTAAACAAGTGACTGGAATCATGCATCATTTCTAAACGAGCTGACCCTCAGGTTTACATGGTTGGCTGATATGGGTTTGAAAACAGGAAACTCCAGCTGTAACATGAGTGACCCAGACAGCAGAAAGCTAGACACCAAACTAAATTGGAAGGCAGGAAGTCAAAGTTCATGCTCATACCACAAACAATACAAAAATAATGAAGTTCCTCTGAGATACATTTGGCAAAGCCAAATGTCATTGTGAAGCATAAAATATAAAAGAACGTATAATATAAATGTTTATAGAAAAACAGAGCAAAGAATTGTTGACAATTTTCCAACAGTGTTCCAAAGAGCTAATCTATCTGCATACATTTTCATAAACACTGTATGTCCACTATAAACTGAACACTGACAGGATGCCTAACTCCCTCAGGTTCTCTTAACCAGGCCATTCAAAAGCCCTGGGTTTTGATATCTTTATTCTTTGGTTTCCTAAACCTTGATTTAATTCCCTCTCAGCTCCCACAGTACTGCTGGAGTCCCTGCTCTGTTAGGCACTTTTCTTCTGTTCCTCTGACACTCTATTGTAAAGCAAGTTTTACTTCTCTAGGGACCAGCCTCTCGACACTTCTGAGCTCTAAAGTGTTCCACAGGTTCACACAAAGCCTTCACAGCCCACATCCAGAGACATATCACATCCTGTTTGCATCAGAGCTCCCCAACGATTTCCCCAGCAGTTACACTTGGTCTGCTGCTGTCACCTCCTGAGACCACATTTCTACACAAACACTACAGAACAAGGCTATGTGCCTACAGCAGAGCCAAGTGCTCATTTTGGGGTCAGTGCAGAGGAAAGTCTAACACCTAACAGGGCTGCAGCTCTGCAAGCCAGGGATAACACTGCTGAAGCAAATAGAGAGATTTAATCTGAGCAACTGGTGGTTCCCAGAGCCCTAATCTGGATCTACACAGCTCCCTGAAAGCAGGAGTTTTATTCTGCACCAGGGCTACAGCAGTTACACTCAAATCTTCCTAATTTCGCTCTGCAGGAAACAATGGAAGTTTTAAATTTAATTTCATGTACATTTAATTTATCTGGAACTCTAATTCATGCCTAGACTCCTGATTAGGTAATCTGTCTAATCACCTGCTATGTGCTCCAGCTTCAGGACTCTGCATCCTGTGTTCTGTAACCAACCTCCCTTTGCTCACAGCCTGAGCACTTCTGTCATCTGTCCCAGAGCCTTGAGCTCAAAAACTCCAAAGGTAATTTCTGCCTCTGCCTCTCTGAGAATCACCCTCATCCCCATTATGTCTATAGAGAAGGAAGGATTGATACCACTGCACCCTATATATCCTACAGAAGATACTTCTCTGCAGAGCTCAGGCACTGGAGCCTGCAGACACAGAAGGTAAACTCTGCACTCTCAAACATCTGCAGGAGCTCACGGCTGATCTAACACTTCACCACACAAACAACATTGGTATTTTCCACAAACCTTGCTCAGATGACTTTTTCTCTGAAGTTCCTTTTTAATCTGGTTCAGTTTTTTTGCTTTCCAACTTCTCGTGTTAAATCCCTTGACTTCTTTATTACAATGAGTCTCAAAAAATATGATCCCCTGTTTAAAGAGTGGCAATCAAGTCACTGCTGGGCTTAGCCATCCCCTAGCCAAGGGGCTTCAGCACATGCATGTCTTGTGGAACCAACTTCTGTTTGAGCATGTGGATAAATTCTTTTAAATTGCAACACATGGCAAAAGGAAAACTGAAACAGAAAAGACTGAAATAAAATACAGGAATTTTTAAAAGCTTCCTTTTTATTGAATACATCTTTTCATAATAGGCTGGGCAATTTCTGTACCAAAAAAAAGGTTTTAACATTTGAAACTCTAGTAAAATGCTGTTAATTCACCTGGCAAGAGTGCAAACCACATGAATTAAGAAGCTTTCCAAAAGTTTTATTTCTGTTCAGTTACTGCTTACACAGAGGTCATTAACACATGCGATCCATATTAGTAACTTTTATTCACAAGAGATGTCAAATCTCTTCAAGGAAAGGCAAAAACTACAACAATAAGTGAAGTTTCCATTGTCATCAACATTTTGTAAATGCAAAAATGCCAGTGCAAAATCCAAAGTGCAGACCCACAGGCTTGGGTCTACACTTTGAAGGTAATGTAGCATTTTGCATTCTGAAAATTTGTATACTGATTTTGAGATTATGGACCCATTCTTCAAATGAAACTTTACTGCCATTATTTACTGCTAAATTTGCTATGACAACACAGAACTGGGTTTGGTGATGCAATAGCAAGGAAAGAAACACAAGGCAGGAGTGTGGGATAAACGGGTACCTGCATGTACACTGATCTGTGGTGAAAATACAGATGTGTCAATCTATGAAAACCAAACACAACATTTTAAACTGGATATTCAAGGGCTGGCAGTCGTTTTGAGGCTACAAAGGTTCAGGCTGAGCTTGAAATGTGAAACAAATTGAAGACCATATTAAGGCAAATTAATATGTTGGAAAATATCTCAGTAACTATTCAGTGAAACTGAGTTTATCCCAATTAAATGCTAGCTTTGTATTTTTCAATAAGTGCAATTAGTCGAGTTACTGCAGTTTCTGTTAAAATTCTCTGATATATTTACAGTGCCTTAAACCTTTCATGCACAAAATTCCCCATAAGATAAAGAAGTCTACAATCTTGGGGGAAGAAAACTTTTAAAGCATTATCAAAATGGATAAATGGATTTAATGACAGGTTTTGTTTTACTTATACCCGGTGTTTTAACATTTTGCAACTGAAGTTGTGACAGAGCTTCAATTTGTTTCCTCACTCAAGTAATTGAAGTTGCAATACTGTTTCCTGAATTTGCAATTTCAGTTTGCTCATTCTTCTCCTGAGACTCATCTTTCCTCTTCATAGAGAAGGTTAACACTATCAGTCAAATACATCTTATCTGTGTCCCAGATTAGATCAGTGAGAATTAATAGAGAATGTTCTGTGCCTCATCTGGTTTGGCATAAAGAGATTAGAAGTGCTTAGGAAGGGAAAATAATTATGATCCTCTGTGTTTAATTGTGATGACAGCTTACTAACAATCACTTCAGAGAGGGGAAAAAAAGCTTTTTCCTAGATATTTACAGCATTTTCTAACCAAGATTTTCTAATACTAAAGACCCATATGCATGAAGTGCACAGAACATGTAACTCAAAGCTGAATGCTATACCAACATTACACTGCAGAGAGTCTTAGTGCAATACTGACAGGTACACAGAAAGTTAATTCCAGATCTATTTGTAATTAAAGGTATCTTAGGTCATTGCATGGAGAAATCCACTTGAATATAAATGTTTGATTTCCTCTCACAAAGAAGCAGAGGGGCTTAGCTGTAATTCATTATTATTGCATAGTTTAGGGCAGCCCTTTGCCTACACAAACACACGTGCACTATGATTTATCATCTATCCTCAAGCAGGCACATACAGTGTGGTTTATTATTTATCCCTATACATGCATGTGTTTACACACACTTACTTTAGGTCTCTGGTGGCTGTCAGCTTCTGTGCTATCTCAAAAACACAGTTAATATTATTTTGCTCTCTCTAATGTGCAAACTGTCAAAATAAATCCCATTTCACAGCAAATTCAGAGTGTGCAGCCAACAACTCTCTCAGGCCACTGACAGGGGCTTCTCACTGTAGCCCTTGGGCCACTCAGTGGCAAGAAAACTTCACCATCACCTGAGTTTTTCTGCCTCAACACCCACACCCTACTGTCCTTTTTCACAAACTCACGTAGGAAAGCTCCTGTCTGAGTCCTGGTGTAGTGGCACTCCTGTGGCACAGCAGGACTGGGCTAACAGGGGACACACCCCCTTTTGCCATTCTAATGGAAAATCACATATCTTTTTTTCCCCCAAGCCAGCTTGATTTGAACCCAGCATCTTCAAACTATAAAAACATGCCTGTCCATCACTTGACCAAATGGAGCAATTCAATAACTAGCAGATGTGCAAACAAGCTCTCAGAGCATTTACAGGTGTGTCCCTCCAGTCTCCCAAAACGCTGCTCTGTGTGGCCCAGGACACACAAGCTCTGCTGAAGCAGCCTGAAAAACAGGCATGGGCAAATGTAAATCCTTACAGCAGAAAAAATGGTTTGCAAGAGGCCAGCTTAGACTTCTCTACTCAAAACAATGGGCATAGGTACTTTCCTGAACAATAGTAGTTCAACTTGTACCTGTGCATCTAAATAAATTTTATCAAAAATAAAATCTGATGGCATTTTTAATTAGTTGAGCAGCTTTTTGTGACATTTCCCTTACATAAAAGGAATAAATATCCAAGTTCACATATGCACTGTGGAATTTTTTGATCTCAAATGTTCTTTCTTGCTTTATTTCTCTCTGTATCCTTCCAGATAAGGAAATTTGATATAAATTTGGTATAAATTCAAAATTAATCTCTATTAATTACAGGAAATAGCAGAAGTCTTGCTTCTGCTGTGGGATCTAAAATGGAATAGACAGCCTGAGCATGTGCACAGGACAAAACACATTTCTCAGCTGGCTTCAAATCCCAGCAAAGACCACTCACACAACAGAAAATGAGCAAAAATGTGTAGTAGTAGTATTTAACAACAATGCTTAAACAGCAGCAATATATTATTTGCTCTGATCTGAAACTGAAATATTTTCAGTAGACAGAGTTTGGAGCTGATTTATTTCAAGGACAGGGAGGAGAGTTTTTCTAAGTTATTAAATCAGAAGAATTTATAGATTCAGGCACATAGAACAAGATCAGAAGTGTCCAACAACTCTTCTTCACATGTGCTGTACCCATCAAAGGATGTGGAGGCCCAACCTGCCAAACAAATGTTTTATATTGAGCTGGAGGGTTCCAAATGTCTCACAACAGTGTCAGATAAACAAAAGGAGACACGAGAAGGTGACAGGGAAGCTCTCACTCAAGTGTTGCTTCTGTTTCCAAGATGAGTGACAGACAAAGAACTTTCTCCCACTTAACAACAAAAAGAAATCTCAGACTGCTCGAGCCAGACAGCCTGGAGTATCAAGGTTGTGCAAAATCTTTTCTAAGATAGAGTAGAAGAATATATTTCTGGTTTAAAGAGAAACCAAATCAAAATAGCCTAAATTATGCTTCCAATTGTAACTTTTAATAAGAAAACCAATACCATGGTAATAACATTTCAATAATGTCATTAAATATTAAACTTTACTGACCACAGAGATTGCCCACTTATCAGTTTAACTTATTTTCTGCTAAAAAGTAATTGTATCAGATAGTAATTGATTGGCCAGTAATAATTCATGTAATGAATGTAATAAATATACATTTAGCTCCGTGCAAAATCACTATAAAACAAATCTCCCCAGAAGAAGCATGAGATGGCAGAATTAAAAAAAACAAGGGACAGCCAGCAGAATATACTTTTTTTTTTTCTGTGATGAATATTGATTTAAGATACAGTGGAAGAGCTGAAACCACTGCCTGCTTTACCACAATGCAACTGAAACCAGTCTGCTTTACCACAGTAAAACTGCACAGCAGCACCAGCCAGGGCCTGGCTCAGCACCCCCTGAGGCAGTGGGGCAGGCAGGGCCAGCTGGGGACACCCCAGGGCACCAAAGGATGTGGCAGAGGCAAGGACCAGGGTCTGGCAGGGACATGAGCAGACCTGGCCCCGTGGTGCCCATGGCTGGGCAGGGCCGTGGCATCTCACTGGCACAAGGACTGATGGCACTGGGGGCTGAAATGGGGTCCTGGGCCATGGGTGGGGTGGCAGAGGTGCCATGGGGCACCCAAGGGCTCTCAGTGGCCTGACAGTAAGTCAGTAAATCCTATCCATTGGAACAAAAATACAGAAATGTTCACCTCCAACAACCAATTTCCAAGGCAAACAGGCACCCAGCATAAGAGACCCATTTTGATAGAGCCACAGCCTGGCACTGGGAAAGCTGCCACACATATTTCCATGTTTGGTTTTTTGACTTTTTAGTAAATTTATTAAGAGAGAAGTCAGCCTGAGCAGATCTCACAGTCCCATTAGAACCTGTGCATAAATGGGATGCCTGTAGATGCTCAAATGGAATCTATAAAAAGCTTTTTTATATATCACTGAAGTAATGAACTTGTTTCTTTTGATGGGTATAACAATTTTCCTAATTTAAAAAATATTCCTAGCACTTTCTTCTATTTTAAGCCTACTCACTTGAATAAAGTTACTGCTAATTTAAACCCATGTAAGACAGAAATCAGACATCACTGCCAATGTCGTCGCTCTGTAAATCAGCAAATTTCCCTCTCTACTAAAAGTGAGATTTCACAGTCAATTTAAGCTGATCTAAGACTGCACTGCTCCTGAACAGGGCAATCCAACTTTCTTTTATCTCCAGCTGCGAGTTCCCACCACTTCCCTTGTGTGGGCTCTAGGGATCATACAGCCAAAGGATAAACAAGATCAGCTCACTGATCCTACTGAAAACTAACACTGAAAATACTTCGTTTTCAGCCAGTTTCCAAAGAGTTCAAAACACCCCCTTGTGTGACAATCTACAGTTAACCCTTGCATAAATTGTTTGTGAAACCTCACCATTAGATATAAGCCCAAAAAAAAGGAATTTATCAATAACTAAGTAACAAATAAGATACTACAAAAACTTGGCAGTCCGTTGCAGGCAATTACAATATTTTAAAAGAACAATTTTTTTTCAGTTTAGAAATCCCCAGTCCTCACAGATGCTAATGTATAAGAAACAACAGTTAAAATGAATTTCAGCAAAACACTAATTTTGCAAAATGCATTTCAAGTCTACAAATACTGAGTTCACATGAGAAATATGATCCAAGGAAAAAACTCATCATGAAAACATTGTCACTCTCCTCTAAATTTTTCTTTAGCATTTTTCTTACCTGATTGTGTTTAAATGTTATGTATTTTTAACCTGGCATTGGAGATTTTAATTTGTATATTTTTTCAGCTATCTTTTGCTAACTCTGCTTATGAAGAAATTAGGAAGATCTTTTTTCCCCTGTTCCTATCTTTCATGTTTGTTAGATTTTATCTGGGCATTATTGTGATGATAAGCATCCTGTTCCTTTCTGAGGTTTATTTTGTGCTGTTTCTGTTTTTATCTATCTTCTAATGTGTGTTGCAAGATGAGAAAGAGCATTTTTTTATGGCAGCTAAAGATACAGCAATAGAATAATGTGGGAAGAATAGGTTGTTCTTATTAAGTTACTTATACCATTGTCAAGTGGTTTAATATGTACATTAGACAGGCAATATGGATAAATAACATCATCCTAGATAAAACTCTATTCATTAATAATATCAAAATAATTGGCCAAGTTCTGAATTTTGAAAACCATCAAGCTCAGAAGTGTAATCACTGTTTTCAGCCCTGTTCTGATGCTTGCATTTTATAAACACACATTTTTTAAACTTAAACTTAGTCCTTGTAAGGATGGTAACCCATCTGATGAGGTCTCTGTGCAGGTGGAATTCCCAGAAAGGACTTATTAAGAGTTTCCAAGTGTTCCTACACTGTCAAAAAGTAAATAAAGGCCATCTATGAAGTCTCCTAAAACAAGATTTTTATTGCAGTCATAATTTTTATGCTGTAAGCACACAAATTAAGACAGGTAAATGTCTTTATTATAGGCCTTTGAAAAACAATCAAACAGTAACATTTGGTAGATACAGACCTAAACTTGATTTGAATTGAGGACTTAAAAGCCTTAGACAATCCAGCCTATTTCTGTGCTCTGTAACATTTGGCTTCTTAATGTGTTCTTCTTTTGTAATGTTATTATGAACTGGATTATTACCAATTGCTTGTGTGTGCAGCTTTGTCCCTGTGCACTGATTTGTATTTTTAATACAATAGCCCCCATTCACACACTAAAAAATCAGCCAGCATGTACAGATTGTAGAAGTTCTGTGCAGAATGGTTCACTATCAGTAGGAACTCTGTGCCTAAACTCTATTTAAACATTAGGTTTTTCATGGTGCCCTCCAAATCAACAGCTGGGCCAAAAGAGATTGCTTTCTTGAGAACAGGCAACAGTCATCTACACACAAACAGGTCAAATGAGTAAAAATGGGAAGAGCCCTCTCTCAGGCTGATCATGGCCAGACAGTGATTCTTGGAGATTATTCAGTGACTCAGTAAACTCACTAAACGTGACAAGATGCTAAACCACTAATAGTTTCTATTCTGACCTTTTCTACTCTTTATCTTTTTGCCTGTTTTTTTATCATGTAACCTCTTAGGGAAGGAAATATTGCCTTCTTTTATGTTGGGAAATTGCCCAGAACATTGCAGACACTACCCAAACAAGGAGTAACTATAATAACAAAAAGAGGAGGAGAAGGAGGAGGCTTACTTGACCCCATACCAGCATTCCCCTAAAGACTCCTATTAGACTTGATGGAATGGTATCCTGGCTTATTGCTTCAGCAAAATTGTCTGTAGTAAATTGCACCAATATAATTAATGCTATCAAAATTTACAGCAGAAAGGGAGCATTGCTGTGCAATCAAGAGATAGCTGAACTTGTTTTTGAGAGAGTCAGGTATGACAGGGGGTGTAGCTACTTAAGAAATACAAATCCATACCTGTTGTGCTGTCCTGAGACTGAGCTAAAGAGATCTAGTCAGTTCTGCTCCTGACTTCATAATCTTCAATATGGCCCTGGTAGATAACTCTCTGTGCCCCCATCTCACCATCTGTAAAACAGAGATAATGGTTTTCTGCATCAGAGCATTTGGATATCTACAAATAAAATGCTGCATAAGAGTTCAATACCATTAACACATTATTTCTCCACTGAATAAGGTCTCAAAGACAAACCTTTCCCTTTGATATTTTTTTCTGCAGCATGCCCTCTGCTAGTCCTCAACAACACATTTTAAGTAGTATATGAAAAAAAGGCCAATGTAATGAAATTAACTCTGCAAAGACCTCATTTTCCCTAGATTTGATGATGGAGATTCTCTACTGTGATAACATTTTTAACCTTTATAATTTCACAAAGTGCTCGTACCAGATTCTGTTAGTCCTTCATATTTCATGACATGTAGTCCCATTTATCTCCCATCTATGAAATATAGCACGAGCATGACATTTCAATTTTATAAACTTGCAGTGCTACACAAGGACCACTGCCTTCCTGTGTCACTAATAGCAACATCATGATTCAGACCCGTGGCCTCTAAGTCTTTCTTTTAGGTTAATTTATTGCAGCAATAAACCAATTTCTTTGCTTCCTTCTACTATTTTATATAACAGTGTAAAAATTTGAAAAGCATATCAAAACTTCAGCTATCCTTAAAATTCTTCTAATATTTTTATGGTCTCACATACGTGATTTTGCTACCAGCTTTGTGGCTCCTGGTGGAGCACCCCACTAGGATTTGTTTAGTTTTTGTTGATCCTTATGGGTATTTGGCGTACCAGATAGTAAAATAATCACTTGTATAGCTGCCAGAATCTGTCTCCTTTAATTAAGTGATCTTGCTCTGTGTTGCATAGAAAATCTGGACTATAAAATAATACAGTTTCTACTGGAAAAAGAAGCTGTAGGTAGGTATAAATATATACATAAATTTAGAGATCAAATAAGAATATATGTTAAATAACCAATTCTATTGAAAAATTGCCCTAAAATAACAAGCAGATTCAAAGGTATCTTTGACCAAGGCTGTATTTGCAACTTTGTTACTGCTCCTCCCTCCTGCTACTGCTCAACCTCCTGCTATCCACAGGACTTTTCTTGGTGCAAAGAACTTTTCTCCCTATCTCCATACTTCAGTGTGGTTTTAGCTTAAGTCCTGGCAAAAAGACATCTGACTCCATCTCCCATGATCCAGCTCTCAGTTTCATTTCTGATTCTGGACATTATTAGTAAAAAAATATTTTAAATTCTCATAAACTGACTGAAAGTTCCTTTGTTGTATTTGATACCTTTCTCACTGGAAAATGACAAATATACTGTATTACTAATATTAACAATTCTAAATGCCCACATGCAGAAAATCTGAGAATTACTTTCTCACATCAGATCCAAATTACCCAAAATTTCTCCAGTTGGTGCTGGTTCAGACTATGATATGCATGGATTTGAACTTTTTAAATATAATTTTTTGTTGCAGATTGTGATCTTATAAGACAATTGAGACTAGTAGCATTAATAATAAATGCAATTCTGATGGTTTTAGTTAAGGAAATAAAGTTGAATCTAAAATTACTCACTATGTATTGAGCATGTTCAGTGGCAATTTTGTCTTAGTGAAGCTATCAGAAGGGGCTTAAAACATTGATTTTAAAAATGGAAGAAATTGGTGGGGTTTTCTTCCCTGAGACTTTTGAAATAAAAGGCTTGATTAAGTGAAAGTTAATTAATGACTGCCAAAAATATCTTACAAGCAAATACTAGAGATAAAATTTTAAAATGCAGATTAAGAGCTGTAAGCAGGTTTAAAACCTATATTATTCAGTGGCACTGCAAAACTGTTTTAAAGGTTATCTATACACACAATACAATGCAAATACTAACAATGCATTTCTACTAAGACAAAGCTATTCCAAACATACAAGTATAAAAACACATTTCCTTAAAGCACAGTTAATGTATAGAAGGTTGTGCCTCTTTATGTTGCTTTAATGTTTAAGGCGGTTTAGAAAACCAAATTAAATATATTTGTATCAAAATATACTTAAAATAATTATAAATTTGTAAATCCAAGCATTCAAAATGATGGAAGAAATGGAAGAAATCTAGAAAACAAAGATTGCTCATCATGCTGGATTTGTTTCTAATCCCATCTATTGTACTACAATTCCTACCCATTAAAAAATTTAAATCTATAATTTATGGAAACATCTATAACCTTAGGGTCATCACACAGAAATGCCATTATGTGGAACCTTGCAAAAATGTTGCCAGCAGTGCCTCTGCTGTACTCCATAGCTGGCATTTCAGCCAGCTTTCTGCAGCTCAGAGTCCCAGTAACAAGATTTTGAAGTTTAAATCTCTTTAAAGGAGAAAAGCTGCTTTTTCATCCCTTTCTCCAAGCGTACAATATAATTGGCAAAGTATCAGGAATAATAAGACAACTGGTTGACACAAACCCCAGGAGGAACAGAGCAGCTTTTGTTCTGAGCTCTCATCAAAATCTTGGAAATCTTGCAATAGGAAATGTTGTTGGAATGTAGGTTCTTATTCAGAGTTCTGACATGTTAGGTCTGCAAGATCTGAAATCTCTTACCTGCTTCCATTATTATTGTACAATTTTCCTTGTGCTGCCTGCAGCTCAAACAGCTCTACACCTAAATATTTTAAATTTTCTTGATACAAAAGGAATACATTTTGTTCTTTATTACTGCATCATTGTTTAAGAGAAAAAAGGAAATATTTGCATTGGTTGTACACTTTGCTGTGCAGGTAGTCTCACCAAATCTGTTTTTAAGTGTGCATGGACATGTAATTCAAGCTCTCTTAAACTGAGTTACTTCCTTCTAATCAATGTAGTCACTTAGAGGAGGGCACTACTCCAGAAAATTACTGGAACTGCTATGTTTTTTGTTTACACTGCCTCCACTTATGTATGACATTAAGATTTCTGGGGAAGTATCTCATAGATGATGAGAAAACTGAGTCGGATGTGTTCCCATAAGGAAGCGGTTTGGTTTTTACTAGATGCTTCTTCTGCCTTTGAACAACAGAGGTAAAACCAAAAAAAGGCAGATTTCTGAAGATAAAATATTATTGTAACAAAGATTTCTCTGACAGAGCATTGATTGTACTATATTTGTTCCTACTACTGTTCAAGAGGGGGGAAAAAGACTCTAATATAAATTACACCAAGAAATACTCAGCTCAAGGAATAAGTCCTTGAAAGTCAGTTTTCATTCACAGCTGAAAGCAAACACAGAAAAGTCTTGAGGTAAGAAGCAGAAAAAGTGCCAGTGTGCAGGAGGTTTCAGATCAATTGATGTCACCAACTGCCTTTTGATTATGTCGATGAACAGAGGATGCTCACCATGAACCACAGAAACCAGGATGCCATCTGTGCCAGGTTGATGGCATTTTCTTCTCTCATGTGACACCATGCTAAGGCTTTATTTTTAGGTGGGTCTGCAATTAAGGGAAGGGAAGTAGAACCTGATCACTGCAGCTTTCTTTCCCTTTAAATTTCTATTCTCAAAAATACAACAGACCTCCTTTTAGCAACACAATAACATTTTGCTAAAAATCAGAAATACTACTTTATGTTTAAAAAATCTAATGTATTGTCTATGTTCTTGTAAGATGTTACCAATTTTTTCCATTTTAACTTTGCTCTCTCATTTTCAGTTTGAGTTACAACCTCTGAAGTTAGTAACACAAGATCTGAGCCATCCCTCCTGAGTGGTCATGTACTGTACTGTACCCTTGGTTTCAGAGTGTTCAGAAACTGCTTCTAATGAAGTAATGAAAAGATGCTTACAAATTATAATTCATCATGTTCTTACAGATCTCTGAGAGATACAAACGTGGGAACATCACAAACAAAAGAAAACTTCAGTTGGTCTCAGTTCTGTACAATAATTAATTTGACAACAGAGATGTATTTAGTAATTACTGGATGTTAGAACGTGTGTTGCTCCTTCTGCTTTCAGAATGAAGTTCAGGAGGAGATTTTTGAGCGTGGAGGGCTGAGGGAGAGGAACAAGGGGAGGAACAGGGGGTTTTATTGTGGAGCTGCAGTTGAGTAGTCAGTGGCAGTGGCCATTACTTTACAAAGAATCATGCCAACTGTAGCAAAAGGAAAATGACTCAAAAACTCGATTTCACTTCTTTGTTTTCATTCTCTTCACCCACTCTTGTACCTGCAACACGAATTCACTGATTTCAGCTTTCTAGTTATTTTAGAAGCACTACAATGATGCCAACTGGTGTAACCAAGAGCTTTCAGTCAAACACAGAGAGAGGAACATTGTATAAAGAAAAGTCAGTTAAACAGCTCCCCAAATTAACGGTGGTGTGTAGCCCAAGGCTATAAAAAGTCTTGACTGGGCCAGCAAAGTTTCAAGCCTGCATCCTGTCTATCTTCCTGCCCCAGGGAGTCTTTGTATAGGGCTCATTGTTACACAAAGCAGCTACTTCAGCAAGGGAATCACTGCAGGAATTTAAACCTTATTTGAGGGGGTTATCAGAAGTCCTTGTTTTGACGTTGTTTAATTTTCAAGGTTTAAGAGAAGAGATGCTAAGCCAGGGTCCAGTTCACTGAGCTGTATTCTGAATTCATTGCTTTTCATGTTAGCTCTGCTCTGTTTGTTGGTCCTCATTATTTTTTAATTCATTTATAGTTTTGAGGAAATACCCATGTTTCTTTTTCATGAGAAACATCAGAATGTTTCCCTAATCAGCTGATAGGCAACTCCCTTTGCAGACAACCATAAATACACACTATTAACCCTGAAGTCATTCCATTTTGATGTATACTACAAAACAGGGAATTTCTGCCTAAGCCACAAATTTATTTGCCTCCCAGCTTGATAACTTATTCCAGGCAAAGACTTCTTCTAACCTCAGATACAGACATTTTTATTTGGATTGCAGAGATAAAACCATAATAGAAGTGAAATGTGAGGTTTGTCCTAGTTGGTAAAACCTTTTCCACCTTGATCAGAAAAAGAACTGCTCTTCATCAATTCTTTGGAAATTTACTATAGATATTCAGAGACGAATGCCTGAGGAGTCCAATTTTCTGTGTCTACAGGTATAATCAATGTTTAGAAGGATATTTCACTAAACCTTCAAACCAGTGCAAATCACTGGAAGTCCATCATCTTCTGCATGTTCAGCCCTCCCCATTCCTCTCATCGGGACATTCAGTTAGGTTAAATTATTTGTTCTCCATGTCCAAGCTCTCCTTCAGTGTCGTTTAAATGAGGGACCATTTCATGCTGTGTGATCTCAACTTCCCTTGATGACAGCTCTATCCTACTAGAACTATGAAACTGTCAACATCAAGAGCAAAATTTAGGTGTGCAGAAGACAAAAATGGCTCAGCAACTATCCCACAAACTCTTTCAACAGAGGTCAGCAACCTCACCATCTATGGGGAAAACTGCAAAGCTCAATATTTCCATCAAACAGCCCAAAATATGGCTAAAAGTTTCTTGCTGGCTGAAAGTAAAAGAAAAATATTTTGTAGATCCTGCAATTTCATAAAATGAGTAGAATAGTACCGTGACAGACATAGAATAAGACAACAGATCACCTTGATTTAGCAGAGGTGAAAGGTGTGCGTGGTCAGCCTTGGGGAGTAATGGCTTGTAGTAAACTGAGGTGCTGTAAGGTGATTTTGTGACTGTGACAGGCAGGCCACACTTGTAGTGTCCCCTTTACTTAGACACAGTATTGCCATAGTCAATGTAAGGTAATTTGAGATCACATTTACCAACAGATCAAACCCAAATTTGGTTGGTGTTTTGGTTCTTTTGAGTTTTCTTCCTCCTAAAAAAACCCAACTAACCTAACTAACTAAAGAAACATTAACTTATCATGCATGTTTCCTAATTCAGCCAACCTGCTATGAGATCATCCAGTATTCAAGGTTTTCTTGGAGTCCAGTATACAATGTGTTATCTTCTTTTCAAAAAGCATTAAGCTGCTGCAGTGACAGGGAAATGGTTTGCCCGGAGTCATCCAGCACATGAAAAGTAGAGCCATTATCAAAACCCTGGAGCCTCAACTGACAAGTTCTGTGTAGCAAGGACTGGAGTGTAGCTTCTCTCTAGGTAAATTAAAATGTTGTGGTTTATGTCAATAGAAATATGGGAATTTTTACACCGCATTAGGCCCTAGCACATATTGCCTTCATTTGTAAGCAGGAGAAAATGCAACCACCCACCCAGCTGACAAATGTTTTGCTTTTTGCCCTCATGCCAGCCATTATATTTTCCATGGATCTCTGAAAATGCATTTTCACATTAGTGGTAAGAAGATCTAATGGCTCACCCCACTAACATCAGTTTTGATCCTGGCAATATAATCCCAGCATTTCCCTTGTATGGGCTCCAACTCCACAATGAACCAGCTTAGGGAACTAAAATGCACAAGATGAACCTACTAGGAAAAAGAAAAGTGAATAGCCATCTATCCTTTTTCTGCCTGGAACTTTTTACTGTGGGAGCAGGTATTACAGATTGGAACAGCTCTGGATGTATACAACATTCTAATAAGCATCTCCTTTCTGACATCCCTGTCCACTTTCAGGTTCAGCAATGTGAAAATCACAGCAGTGCTCCCAACTCGCCAGGGCAGTGACCTCCCTCTGCCACTGGCTCTCAGGCACCCCAGCTGTGTGACTTCCTCAGCCAAAGAGCAATAGGTCACATCTATATTAAGTTCATTGACTGTCCCCTTATTTTAGTCTTGTAAAATTAGAAGACAATAAGCTCCTCCTCTGTTTTCTCTAGGCCATTCATTATTTTATAATTTGCCCCCTGTTATTCATGTTTGTTCAGAACTAACAGTGTCAGCTTTTTTTGCCAAGGCCTCTGCCCTGAAGAGTCTCATTACTCATTCCTGGGTACCTCCCCTGACAGGGACAACCAAAGAAATATTTCAGTGATTTCAAAATGCACTGCATTTACTCATTACTGCATTGTCATGCATTTTCATAAATACAAATCTGCCCTGCAGGAATATGATTCTGTATTACTTTCCCGTTCATGGGTTAATTTAATTACATGTAAAGTCTATACAAAATGTAACAATTCTTAGGAAATGATATTTCACACCCATTCTTTACTGACTTAAATTACAGTATCAAGTAAACTGGAAAAGAAAATCCAACCTAGAAAAATAAAAGCATATTAATTAAAACACACTGTCTGTCCCTTACTAAATTATACATTTCTAAATCTTTTAGAGGCTTGCCTTTTCAAACAACTCAGGGGATTTGCAGTTGCCTACCCAGCTTTTCATTTCTAGGTCACTTGTTAAATCTACCCCAGGTCAGCTCTGACTGAAAATTATTACTGTCTGGCAGCTGGTTTGTAGTCTACATAAAATGAATTAGTGGTTTCATTCCACTTCCTAATGGACAAGTGGCCCCATCATACACTTCGACCTGAGTGACACCCTATTGACTACTGCAAGGAAAGAACTAAATAAACTCTTTTTATTCTGTAGGTAGGTCCTCGTGGTTAGCAATGAAACTGGTGGGACTCTCAGGGCTATTATAGCACTACTCTACAAAAAATAAAGCCCTCCATCTATGGAAATCCTGCAATCAGAGCAGATAAAATGCTACTTTGTGAGTTGTTGTGGTGGTTATTTTGGTCCTTTGTCATGTGGTTCAGAAGGGAATATGCTACAAGTTGCCCCCTGTCACAGGTAAAAGAGACTTGTCCCCTCCACACCATTGCACAGTGCAAAGGGCAGAAAATGTGTGTACATGGTGTTCCATATCAAGCAAGAAATCACAGGAATAACTCACAAAGGTTTCCTGTTTAATACTAGTAGAAAAAAAATTGCTATTTGTTGGATATAAAATACATTTTAAATGTTTTAATAATAACATGGTTGACAAACAGATAAAGAGATTTGATATTTAACAGCAAGAGATGGAAATTATAATGTCATCCATATTTGACTTCTGCTGGTTGTGCTCTCCTGGCACTAGGAATAGAACAGGTTCACTTGTCTTGAAAACTGCCAATGTTACACTTTCACACCCACTGCATTCCTTTCTTTTTGGAATAGACACAAGCACAAAGGCACCAACATGTATTATTAAAGAACTTTGTGTCTGCCTATTTGTATTTAAAGTATTTCTCACAGAAATAAAGTGTAAGTAAGTCCATTATTTTCTCTAGTTTCTCTTGTCTTTTTTCCTTGGATGATAAATAAGTCTGTGTGACTCTGGTACTATCCCTGTCTGTACTGGGCTAGGACAAATTTCCCCTAAGGCCCCCATTTTTGTCTCCATTTTCATTTGTCATTCTGCTCAGCCTGCAGCAATTCAAACAGACCTGCTCCTTGACTGAGAAATCTTCACCTCTTCTCATGCACCAGGATAAGGTTGCTTTTCTATGGTTTTGTGGCAACCAAAAATAAAAAAAAGAGGGACCATCAACTTCATCTGTCACCATCTTCTCATGTTCTTGTCCCTCAGTGACCCCACTGTCTCTGTTCCTATTTATTTGCTTCTTCTAAACTTATTGTTCATCTTTCCTTTTTGCCGTCCTCACTCCCTTCACTGTTTAAGCTGAAGCAGCCCCCATTCCACAATAAAAAGCTGTTGCCATCAAGGTGATTTCTCCACCTTGGGAACAACAGCAGGACCCAGGCTGGGCCTGGCTCCACACTCCTTTCCCAGCTGACCACATCACTGCTGTGAAAAGAAGTCAGTCTGGCTCCTAGGGAGATTACACCTCTGGTACCAGCACTTGCAAATAAATGATTGAGCTGATATTCCTCCTTCTCTCATTTCATGGATGATATTTTGTGTTGGACAAGCTGTTCTGTACATGTATTACATTGTATATACAGTATTATTTTCACATGTTTTCCTTTTATCTCTTACCATAAAGTTTACTGTCTTTCAGTTTTTATTCTGTGGTCCCTGCTCACAAGTTATCTCTCTGAGATGGAATTTACCTGGATAGAAAGTGGTTTCTGTGTCATGAATATTACAAAGAATCACAGGCAGGCTTGCCAGTGTTTTGTTACCCAGAACTAAGAGCCTTTTCAGGGACTTTACATTAAAGACTGGGCATGAGGCCAGTTAAACACTCACCACCATTTCTTGTCCATCTGTCCCTGACTGGTGTGTAAGAAGCTGCACAAGTTTTGCTTTGCATTCAACTGGATATTATCTAGAAGTAGAGACAAGCTGTTGCTCTATATTACATTACTTCTATTTCATTTATAAGAACAGACACAAATGAGCATTCAAATTCTACAGAGTATTTAAAATATAAAGATACATTCTGGTAGGATCCAAGTGACAACAATTAACAAAGCCAACTTTACAATGGATTTGTGATTGTAGTTATACTTCCTAATATGTAACATAATGCACTCAAAGTATTTGCTGTTCAGAGTGCAGCCTTCCCCTTAGTGGGGTACTAATTCAAAAATCAAAGTCTAAGAACACAATTAAACCTTGTTTTTACCATGTCAGGCACTGGCCTCCTTCTGACCCCAAGATTCTGGCTCTGCATGTTTACATTTTGCTTTTACTTGCCTTTTCTTGCCTTTGATTTCTACCTTTCCTAGAGGAAACCACCTTCCACTGGCAGTAAGACAGATGATGGAAAGGCTCTTCTGTCTCTTTGTTCATAAGATTTGAATTGTTTGTGTTTGACTTCTATTCAAAGACTAACACTTGCCTTTCTGGAATGTTCTCTACAATAGCAGTTCTCACACAATCAGTCAGAAACTACTGAATCAATGATTCTGACTGAGTTCTTGTGATAAGCAGAGTACAGAACATGACTGATTTTACTCTATGATAGATATTTTCAAAGTACAAATACACTTGACACGAGCAGGTGCTGTATTGGTCAACAGAGATTTGCTCACCAACGCTGGCATAGCCTGGATGATAAAATTTGACATTTGTGGTTGAAAATTGCTTCTCCCTTGGAACAAGATCAGGATTTTATGAACTATTCAATATCACTTTGTCTTTAGGGGCCAGAAGGGTACTTCCTCAGCAGCTCTTTGCATCACACGTAAAACTGACCTTGCTACCCTAATAGCTCCTGAGACCTGAAAGAAAGAGATGCAAAGCTTTGAATTTAACAAAGATGCATAGTATAAAAGTTACACAAATACTTATATTCTGTGATCATCAGGTATGTGATATTTTAAATTTCACAGACATTGTAGCTGTCAAAGGAACAGAATTTCAGATCAGAACTTAGGATAATGGGACTGATCTAGGGTCAACAATCCCAACAAATCTGTCAAAGCAGGCAATTGTTTAAAATCCTCTTTTATGGGGAAACTGTTCCTAAAGCTCATTCCTCTGGCAGTTAGCAACTTGTTCATATTTTTACAGTGTGTATTCACCACGGTATTACATCCAGTCATTTGTGTGCCAATACTGGTCCCAGGATTTCTTTTCTTTTCCAGATGTCTCCTATCTTGCTTCATTGTCCCTTTCAACATCCTTTTTGTGAACTGATGAAAAGAAGCTCTTCTAGCCGGCTCTTGCAGGAGCAGCTCTCCATTCTACACTTCACCCCAATCACCCTTCTCTGCACCTACTCCATTTGAATTCATTTTTCTTGTTAAGAACTGTAAAAAATGTTTCAGAAGACAACTTTTCATTGCTCTGTTTGGCAGCAACAGCACTTTTCCCCCCTCAGTACTTCTTTCTCCCTTCAGTATACCCTACTTGATGCATTCAATGAGCAATGCAGCTTTCCCAGATGTACAGGAGAAATTCAGACTCATCCTGCAACTTTGTCCTGGTTTTGACAGATTTATTAAAAGCTAATCATTTCAAGGTTTAACACAGTCCTTCCAGAATTTGATGGAGCTGATAGGGTTCTCCTGATCTTCTTGAGAAGATCTGATCTTTGCTTCCACATTCAGCAGAGCAGTTTCCATTTCCATATACTCATCCATTCTCATTCATATTGGGAATCTTTGCCTTTGTCCACCTATTCAACACCTCCAATGTTTTCAAAAGGTGAAAAAAATCTGTAATTAGTTTCTCCCCTCAGCTGGATTACACCACTCCTACCACTCTCAGAGCCTTTGTAGGTCTATATCAAAGCAGCAGGATTGACAGGGTACATCATGACAAGTATTCTACTTTTCACTAAAATGCATTAGAAATCTTTCTATGGCTGACTTGTAAGATACATGTTGAAAACAGATCAAGTCTTTCTGAATTCCTAGGTGCATGTTGACAAATTCCAGAAATTGAACAGTCTCTTTCCAGATGCACTAAAATGTTAGTTATTTTGCACTGAATATCATGCTTAAGTGGTTTCTGAGTGGTTCTCAGTTTTAAACCACACAGCAATCAAACCTTCCCAAAAGATATTATTTTGGTGGGATAAGTGTTATCAAGCAACTTTGCTTTAACATCTTCTTTGCTTAGAAAAGAAGAGGGAATAAAAAACAGAGCTTTCAAAC
The DNA here is from genome assembly GCA_013396995.1 of Dicaeum eximium. Lineage (NCBI taxonomy): Eukaryota > Metazoa > Chordata > Aves > Passeriformes > Dicaeidae > Dicaeum > Dicaeum eximium. The sequence continues at coordinate 1,017,066 of VWZP01008990.1, read as the reverse complement.
CACAGAGAAACCGTTGAACATTTAAAACCACAATGCCTAAGAACATACTGAGCCTATGATTACCTAACTCAAAATGTGGTTTAAACTGGGCATCTTACCAAGTTTTTCATAGAAAACCAGGGGAAAATGGAGTATAAGTATCCATGGTTACAGTGACCCCTGCTTGGCACTTGAGATCTTTCTAGAAAGAGCCAGGTAGAAACATTTGTCAGGGTCCTCAGAAGAAGCAAGGCGTCTTCCTGTTTTTATACGTTTTAAGAAAAAAAAAAAAAAAGATTGACTATAATTTGGTACAGACTGTCCTGAACACAGACTGCAACCTAGGAGTATTTTTAGAATCCCCCTCTTGTATGTTTTTCACAATATTCACTCACTACTGAAAAATAATCTCAGAAATATAGAACCATCACTTAAAATAATGACAAATTCTTAGAATAGCAAATTCATCTATAAATTGAGTATTTAGGGCTAAATTTTTTCTTCCCATGTACTGCACTTATGAATGAAGGAACAGGATTGTAGACCCCAGTTTTAAATGGAAAAGCTTTGAAGTGTAAATTAAGCTAAATTGGATCCATCACTTTTAAGTATTGGAGCTCCTACACTCCCCAGTTTTTGTGTTCAGGTGTACTTGGGGGTGATGAAAAAGCTAAACACAGAGACAGCTTGTTTGGATGGTGCTTTCTCTTTCTTCTCCACTGACACTCACCTGCTCTCTGTTTATATGCAGGTTTGGGGAAGGTTTTTTTTATGTAGCCTGATGCATAACTCGGCATATTGAAGCGTGAACAACCGTTCACACATGACCAAACATACTCATGACAATTCAGCTTCTAGATGCTTCTGTGATGTGTGCAACAGTCTGGTGAGACAGTGGAAAAAGAGCTGATCTGAGTTCAGGTGGAGACTTCTCTCCCTGGCAGGGAGGAACAGAGCTATTTCACCTTGAGGTCCATGCACAAGCCAAATGCAGTTCTCCTTGTGCAAAAGGAAAAGGCAGGGAGAGATTTCTTATCCCTTTCTTTTCTAGGGTGCTCCTATTCTATTCTTCATGCTCCTTAGGGATTCTGCCTCAACTTCTCTTGTAGAGGCGAGGGCTCCACAGTTCCTCATTTTGTTACTGAATTCCCAATTCCCTATGGATCTGACCTGGATCAGGCACTAGCATGCTATCACTTTTCTGTAGAATCAGCCACAGCTGTATATGGGTATTTACTCATGGTATTTCGCCAAGTACTGTATAGAGAGGGCTTGGAGCAGGACCAAATATTTGTCATCATCTAATGGACATTTTTTGATTGTTTTAGAAATGTTTGGTCATGGTTTAACAGACATGCCAGTTACTGAGCTAATGCTAATATTACCTAAGAACTGACTCAAAAGCGTAAGCTCAATCTCACTCTTGCACATATCTCAATTGTATATGGCAAAGCTGGTTTCTAATACTAAAAAAGCATTTGGAATTTTGGAATTCTAAAGTGAATTTTCAGGGAAAGACTGGGAGAAGAGATCCAAAATAAAGAAACTATGGGAATGCTCATCACTAAACTTGGGCAACCTTCCTACTTGCTGATCCAGGAGAAATCCTGGATTCTAAAACAAGCATCTGGGCTGACATTCACCACCAGCATGTACAGACTTTGCTTCAAAGCTGATGCAATAAAACTAAAACATTTGTAAGCTTCAGATGGCAAACTGAGCTAAACAGGAAGAGTGGTTGCTCCTGCTCTGCTTTCAGTGCCACTTTGTAGACAAGTGGGCAAAGGAGGTAAGAAAATTATTTCAACAAGCTCAGAAGCTGACAGTGTGTGGAAAAAAATGCCTACTATGGCATCCAAAGAAAATAAGTAGAAGAAATGTGTGAAAATGATAAAGAAAACATGGCACGTGCTAGCATACTTTACTACATCCCAAGCACACAATTCCACAGACACCATTTCAACAAAAGATTGATCAAAAACTGTCAGAGCGGAAATCCAACATCAAAATGCCATTTCCACTGTGTAGAGCAAACGGGTTTAATGTAATTAAACATAAAGGGATATGTTTTGATCCAGATAACTCTGGGCACTGCTAGTAGCAGAGGCATGAGGACTGATGGAGGCATTTTCAGTCATAGAATAATTCAGGTTGGAAGGAACCTGTGGATTCCAAGCCAGACCAGGATGCTCAGGGCCCTGTTCAGTTTATTAGTTTCCAAGTAGCTGAGTCCTGTTTTCACAAGCAGGAGCAGCAATGGCCAGTCCCAGACACAACTGTGTTTCTGAAGCTATTTACAAGAAATCATCATCTATCTACAATCATCATTTAGCAAATATTCATGTATGCATGAATAGCTGGACATGTTTTTTAATTTATCCATATGCTCTTAAGATACAGTATGCTCTCAGCATGGATCCCCAGAAACAAATTCTATGCTTAGTAATCCAAACTGAACTGGAGCAAGTTTCTAATGGAACTTTACAGCATTAAAGAACATAATCAGAAACACATCTCATAGCTAAACAGAAATCTATCTAAATGCTCAGAAAGCCAAAATCCTGTCTGGTTATAGTAAAGAAACTACTTATGATATAACTAGGGAGGTTTTACTTTGTTTTCATAATTTTGATCTGACCACAGTTCTGGAAAAAAACCCACTTCAGCATGTCTCCAGAAGTGTTCTGCTATAGAATCATCAAAGATAAACCCTTCAGCTCCAGTGATATGCAAATGAAGACATGTTTTTTAAAAGGATTAACAAAGTTGTTCAAAGCATCTTTTTAGTCTACTCTACTTCCAAACAAACAATAAACTGTCCGCATGCAGTGAGATTTGCTAACCCATAAACACAGCCAAATGGAGGAAGATCAGAACCTTAATGAGTTTGGTCCCCTTTGAATTCTAGCTGATCAGTGTCACCAATAATTTCAACAGGCTCTAAATTAAGCACTTTCTATCTTCAAAGTGCATTGCAAACATCAACCAATTAATCCCTACAAGTCTCCTCTGAGGTAGGTAAGTAGGTATTGTTATCCCCATTTTACAGTTGGCTGAACACAGTCAGAGGGTTAAGTGATTTGCTGCAGGCCACAGATGGAGGTGGGATTAAAACACAAGAGTCACTTATTCTTTTTAGAGGATAGCACTTCTTTCTTTTTCCTGCTGACTTTTCTGTGCTGACTTTAGACATATTGGCCTTGTGGCAATACTTAAAGGAAACAAAATTAATTGTCCTTGTTAAAGGCAAGGAAAGAGAGAAATCTGGGGTTTGTGCTGATAACACTTCTGTTGCTTTATAGTGATGTTAATAGTTTTCCTATAATTTTGTTTTGATATTCAAGTATCACTCCTTTCATACAGGGACTGATTTCTGTGGCAATGTAACATGCCACATAACTAATTGAAAAATATGTGTTGCACCTTCATGGGTTTTATTTTGTCTTTGTGCTTTCAAATTAGTAAGTGTAGGTGGCACCCTGCCCATAAATGGGGCACTTTCCTTCCAGGATCAGGGTAACAGTTGGTAGGCTTTTTCCACTGCAACAGAGGCAGGAAGAAATGGAGAAAGGAAGCTTTGAGAACCAAGAGCAAAGAAAGCCATTAACTGAAACCCAACCCCAGCAAACCGCTTGTAACCATTCTAACAGGCGTCAGATTGATACCTTTCCCACTTCAACAGAAAGATCAGATGGAAAAGGGAGAGTATATCCTTTTCCTCTCTATGTATACAACTTCAGGCCCCTTGAAGACCCATTTGTCATTAAGTCAATCGAGTGTATTGTAATAAACTTCTGAGTTTTATCGGGAAACTGCTTTTCATCTAGCAGCAAATCCACAGCACCGGTTCCCTGGAACACTTTTTAGACTAGAAAAATCCACTACTCAAAGCTGATGTCTTGCAACTCTTGAGCACATTTTCTGTTAATTTTTCAGATGACACTCTGCTGTCAGAAGCCTTCCAGTACAGGAATTGACATGCATAGAGAAAATCAGTGCATATTTGAAAATTATTCTCTTCCTACTATATAGTACAGTCATTTCAGCCATATGGTTATGTGTTATGTGTTTTTATGATACAATCTTCTATGTGTCCTGAAAGTATAGCTTTACTAATTCTAAAAAACCCCAAACAATTTATTAATACACCACTGTAATTAATACAAGGCGGTATTCATATATTCATGGATTATAATCCAAGGATCGTACCTCCTCTGTATTAGGTGTTGCCCACAGGAAATGGTCCATCAAAGTTTTATTAGCTAAGTTTACTTTGTTAAAGGCATTTGTGAAGCCTTCAGATTAAGTAAATCATTTAACATAGGGTCATGGTTAAATAAAATGCAATTTATTTTTCTACTTCTGCAGATGCTGAATCAAAAGAGTATTTTTACTATTAGAAAGGTTTGTTAGTAACTACTTTGCTCTTACATGACCATCACTTATGTCTCTTTTTAGAAGAAAAATAGTTAATGATTAACAACCTGAGGAATTGCACTCTTACTATAACAGTGTAAGTACATGTAGGATTTTGACTCTTAGAAGGTGTGTTTTCAGTAATAAAAACATGTATTACATGGGTTAGGAAGGGTCTGATTTTCACAGTAATTCTGTCACCAGGAAAACATGTAATGCAAAACATAAGCTTGGAAATTGCTATTTGCCAGCTCTGTCTCAAGAAGATTTGTAAGTGACTCAGAATTACATGCTCTGCAGAAACAGCTCCCTTCTTTTATCACTTTGGAAATCATTAACTTGCCCTGATGGTCCTCTGTGCAACAAAGGAAGTTTTCACATGGATTTTCTGATAGGGGAAACAAAAGAGATCATAGATAACAAAGCAGCAGTGTGAATGACAGTTTTAGAGGACCTTCATCCAAACAAGCCTCAGTAACATCTCATCAGATCAGTATCATCCCCAAATTTCCCTTCACTCAGCACTTCCATACTTCAGAGGTAATCCAGTGAACCATTCCTCAGTTCCGAATTTCTTGGGCTATCTGTGGACACAAATAACTGAGTGATTGCCCCATATCCCACTAACTAACATAATCCATTTCTACATCACATATTTTGATGTTACAAGTCTATCTGTACAGTAAAATGGAGCTGTGAGAACATTTGTCTGCTTGGGCTGCAACTACACCCACAGTTCTGTGCCTCCCTCCCCACATGTCAATGCACTTCATGCTATCAATTCCAATGAAGAGCAACTCTCAAACTTGTCAAACAGCTCTAGACATCACATACTATATAATATATTCTATTATTTTATATTGTATTCTATTCTATTATATTATACTGTGTTATATTGTCTTGTATTATATTATATTTATTATATTATTGTATATTTTTTGCTCATCTGTAACCATTGCCACAAATCACCTGCACTATGAGCATATTTTAATGTCCTACACTGCACAGTTAGAGAAGGAGCAATGCCTAATCATCTATGCCCCTCCAAGATGAGAACACTTCTCTAAAAAACACATCTGTCACCCATATGAATTCCTGGAAGGGTAGCAACCAATCTTTCCTTATAGCTCACCTCCCCTATGTGTGGTTCTGTGCCCTGATTAGTTTTTTAGGACCTGTTCAATATGCGTATTTCTGAAAATCCGGTTCACAAGTTTGCATGTTGAACAGGCTGGAGAGCCTTCCCAGCAGCATATCTCTGCTGAAAACTGCATGGAATTGGTGGTGCTGTGAGCCAGGCATCCCCCGTAAAAGAGTGAAAGATGATTATTTAGACATGATCCTACTCATTTGTATACAAAAATCCCTCATCTGCTCATTTATCTGCCTGGTCATCTAATGTTGTGCTGTTGTGATGACTTGGGGAATGTGTTTTCCTATTTGTGTGTCTAAAAAAGTGTGAACATACCACAGATGCTATGGAAAATAAGGAATGAATAGCAATAATTCCAATTTTGTCACATTTTGTTTTTAAAGAAGATTTATGGTATAATAAGCTTAGGGTTAGTATCTAATTATGGCGACTCAGGAGAAAACCTTTTATTTCTATAGAGTTCTAACATGGTATCCCTCAGATTTTTCTGTATATAAACACAAAGTAGATATTGAATTTTCTGAAGACTGCTAATTGCTGAATTATAATCAATTACAGTTTGCTTTTAATGCAACTTGTATGTGATATTCCAGACCTGCTAACAAAATATGAGGTACTATTAAATTACAGTGTGGTGAAAGTACTCAATCACATTATAGATCATACCTTACCTACAGTGTTTTTAAAGATAAACATTATTTGGTTATTAATCATAACTAAATTTATATTCACTGTAGAGTGTGAGAAAAAGTTCTAGAGGAACTCTGTTAGAGGAAGAGTAAGATTGACTCTTGTCAAATACTTGAAAATAATATTTGCATTTGAAACTGGTGTTTTAACTAACTCAAAGCATGTAGTCTGATAATAGAGACATTTTAGAATAAAACTTTGGTCAAACTTTCACTTTTATCATCCCTTGAGGCTACCGGGCTAATTTGAGCACATTGTTATTATATAAAGAATATTACCTCCCTTCTTCTTCTTTCTATTACAAAACTCAAGTGTAAAGAGTAAATCTATAGAACTGATTTAATTATTCCCATTATAGTTACTCACTATAACTTTTTGTTGTGAGTTGTGAAGTTGACAGGGACACACACATGATACTATGCTAATCAAAATCTTTTCTGAAAATTAATTTGCCTGCATGAATATTAACAGTACTGAGACCCCAGAGATAACTGTAGAGGAACTCAATTATTCTGTTTTGTTTGTCTCTATATTTGGGTTGATTTTCTCTTGCAAACCTATCCTATGATTGCTATGTATATTCTACATATATAATTTCAGGGTTTGGGGGGTTATTTGTTGTGGTTTTTTGGTTTTGGGGTTTTGGTGATTTTGTGCATGGGGGGTGGTTTTGGTTTGGTTCGGTGGGATTTTTTTGGGGTGGGGTTGTTGTTGTTGCATTTTGGGGGGCTTTTTGTTTGTTTGTTTGTTTTTGTTTTTCAGGGTCTTTTTTGGGTTTTGGGGGGTTTTTTTAAATATTATCCAGCTACATTAAACAGATCCTCATCCGACTTCTCACCCAAACCCACAGGTGCCAGAGGCGTTCAGAGGGCAGCCTGCAGCCCATTCACGTTGTGAATGCCCTGAAAGTTTTGTAGTACCTCAATAGGGACCAGCCCTTGCTTCCTGCCTCTCCTCAGCAGGGGAGAAGAGACAACTCTGAGCACAGAGTTGCCAGTATACTGAATATACAGGACCCCTGCTCTTCCTCCTCCACACGACTCCTGGACCAGCGACTTCATTCGGAGTCCGCCTGGGGTACCCATGGCAACACAGGGCTCTACAACACACTTCAAAGAATGTTCTTGAGGGGAAATTCAAAAGCCCGCTTGTATGAACACATCAATCAGAGAGGGGCAAATGCCCCCGTGAGGAGCGTGGCCCCCGCAGGCGCGCCGGGCAAGTGCAATTCCCATGCCCGGGGCGGCAGACAAAGAGCGGCCCGAGGCGCCCGCCCGGAGCCCGAGAGCGCGGCGACATCGCCGGGGAGGAGCCAGACGCGGCTGCCCCGGGGGCGGGGGGGCAGCCCGGGACTTTATAAAAAGCCGCGTCCCGCCAGAAGAGCCGGGGCGTGTTTGGAGCAGCGGCGAGTGGTGTCACTGCGAGAGGCGCGGCTGCGGCAGCGGCAACAGCCCGAGAGCGCGGGGCCGTCCGATGGCTCTGAGCATGGACAGCAGCCTCGACAGCCTGGATGTAAGTGCCGGCAGCGCGGCCGCTGCCCATGTGCGCGCTGTTTGCAAACAAAGGTGCCCTCGGCCGAGGCTGCGGGCGGCGGGGGTCGGGACAGCGGAGGGGTCTGCGGGGCGCGAACGGGCAGGGCTGCCCTCTGAGCCCCGGCCACTGCTGCCTCTGCCTGCAGCGCTTCGGACCTTGGCACAGCTGCAGCCGCTGCAAATTCCAGCTGCAGGACTCCGCTCTTCTCTGGGGCTCTGCTGCTCGGTCGTCAGTTTAAGTGACATGTGGCACCTTTGTGGGCTGAAAAACGGCAGCAGTGCAATTAGCGCTACGGGAACGATGAGAGGGGAGGAGGCGAGGAAGTTTGGAGCGGTCCGACTCCGGGGAAGGGCATCCCTTTGCCCGGTGCGCGCCCAGACCTCGGGCTGCCCGCGGGACTGGGAGCGGCTGCAGCGCCCGGCCGTCCCGCCCGCTCCCCGAGCGAAACCAGGCGGTGTCCCGTCTTCCGGGGCCAGCTCCTCTGCCTCGGTTTGGAGAGCAGTTAGGAGCAAAAAGGAGATCTCTGCCAAGTTCCAACTTAAGGGTCGCAGTCAATACCCGCGTGGAGCCTGTGCCTCCGCGTGTGAAGCGCTGCGGGTCTCCCGGGCGCGCCCTGCGCCGAGCTCGGGGGTCCGTGGGACACAGGGCATGACAACAAAAATTCTGAAAACCTGAGGAATTGCACATAGCCAGATGGCACTCTCCCGCCAGCATTGCTTTTAGCGCCGTGGCCAAAACCGTTGGTGGTTTCCTGACGCGCTTTCATGCCCTCACCAAATTTCGCTTCCTTTTTCCACCGCTATGATCACTTGGTCCGTCTGGCTGCAGTCCCGCGCCGGCCGCGCTCACCCCCTGCCCCGCAACTGCACAGGGTGGGGAACAAAGGGAGGGAACGTGGCCCGTCGTGGTGATCCTTCACGGGGTTTGAGTTCCCCTGCTTAAGGTCACCTCTCTCTTTCTTTCTTTATGGGCTTTGGGGTTTTTTCCTTGTCGTGAGTGTGTGGAGCTGTCAATTGCCTCTCAGCAGGGAATTCTTGCTATTATTTATCCTTTATTACATCAGCCGAGGGTACCTTCTCTATTTCTCCTTGACCCCATCCTCTTAATGAGAAGGGACTTTGGAGCAGCAGCATTTCTAAGTAATTTTTTTTATAGCCCTCTATTGTAGAAGTTAAATGTGATAGGTCATGCTCTGTGTGAACAGACCTCTCGCATCTGGCACTTTCTGGGCTCTCCCGATAAGAGCACTGAAGTGTCCAGAACCAACACTATTTCTGGAAGTAGCCATTATCTTTCATTGCTCCTGCATGCCCTGCCCTTAGCAAGATTTTACTCCTCAGAAAAACACAAAGGAAGTTTTTAAATTTATTTGCTGTGTATTTTATATATGTATACGTAAACATTGTATTTTCCCATCTGGTTTTCAAAAAGTTTGCCCATTTGTGACAGTGAGGATTGTTCAAGCAGCTCTTCACACATTGTCATATAGAATAAGTTTTTGCAGAGAACCTAACATCCAATATTTTTTTTCCTTTTTTTTAGCTGTCATCTGGGTTATTAATTGAACTTTCTGAAAATGGCACGGATGAGATTGGTTCGGGTGACTATAGAGACTACAAAGAGCCATGCTTTCAGCATGAGAATGCTGATTTCAACCGGATCTTCTTGCCAACAATCTACTCCATCATCTTCCTAACCGGAATAATTGGCAATGGATTGGTTATTATTGTTATGGGCTACCAGAAGAAGCAAAGAAGCATGACTGATAAATACAGGCTGCACCTCTCTGTGGCTGACCTGCTTTTTGTCATCACCTTGCCATTCTGGTCTGTGGATGCAGCCATAAGCTGGTACTTCGGGAATGTTCTGTGCAAGGCAATTCATATCATTTACACAGTAAACCTCTATAGCAGTGTCTTGATTTTGGCCTTCATAAGTTTAGATCGTTACCTGGCAATAGTCCACGCTACCAACAGCCAGCGCCCACGGAAGCTGTTGGCTGAGAAGGTGGTGTATGTAGGCGTGTGGCTGCCAGCCTTGCTTCTGACAGTGCCCGATATAATCTTGGCCAGAACCAGTGAATCAGACGGGAAGTATCTCTGTGATCGCATGTACCCTAACGACAACTGGCTGATCTCTTTCAGATTCCAGCATATCCTGGTAGGACTTGTCTTGCCTGGTCTAATAATTCTGACTTGCTACTGTATTATCATATCCAAGCTGTCACACTCCAAAGGCCACCAGAAGCGCAAAGCCTTGAAGACCACGGTTATCCTCATCCTCACCTTCTTTGCCTGCTGGCTGCCGTATTATATCAGCATCAGCATCGACACCTTCATCTTGCTGGAGGTCATCAGACACCGCTGCAGCTTGGAGACCACAGTGCACAAATGGATCTCCATTACAGAAGCCTTGGCATTCTTCCACTGCTGCCTGAATCCAATTCTGTATGCCTTCTTGGGTGCCAAGTTCAAAACATCAGCTCAAAATGCCTTGACATCAGTCAGCAGAGGATCAAGCCTCAAGATTCTTTCAAAAGGCAAACGTGCAGGACATTCTTCTGTTTCCACAGAGTCGGAGTCTTCAAGTTTCCATTCCAGCTAACGCTGCTCCTTGCCATCATTTTATAAAGAGACACTTTAAAGCTGTGCAAGATTTCAGACAAATAAGACTGACCATAATGTACAGATTTATTTACAGTTGGAATTTTATATTGTTTCTTTTAGTGTCTGTGAAGTTTAATTGACTTATTTATATAAAAAAGCCTTTCGTATTGATGACAAACTGTCTAGGCAGGTCCTGTGGACAAGTGGTTGGTTCACAAAAGTTTTAGTGACTGTCTGTATGTATAGATATGTGAACTAAACACTTTGGATTGTAGCAACTTGACTGTTAAAAGTTTAGAAAATATTTCTCTGTTGTTTATATGTAAATGTTTTTGGTGTTGCTGTTATTCTTAAAAGTTTGGCTGGATATTTTTACCTTACTACAAGATGCTTGGTTTACAATAGCTTAACTCCGCTGTAGAAATGGCACTTATAACCAAAGCCTCCTCTGTTACATGCTAGGGTTTTTCCCTCCACTCTCAGTAATTGATGGTTTGCAAAATTTTCTGTTCAAGGTAAAATAAAAGTATATGAAAAAAAAGTTATTTTGAGTGGTATTTTCATTTCTGGTTGAATTTTACTCAGTGCTTTTATTTACAACTCTAAATACACAATAATGTCTTAGAAAATTGCATGTCTTGTGAAAAGCAGGAAAATGGGTTTCGGTACATACTGATTATTCAGTTGACACCTCTGAGTTCCATGTCACATGTTTTTTTCAATGGAATACATTTTTTCCAGTTAATATTATGTTTAGAATTACTTAAGACTGTCTCTTAGGGAACTTTTTGCGGCAAGATATCTACAAGTGAAAACCAATGTATTTAAGCAATTGAAAAAGTTTACAGCCTCAAGAGTCAAGCCCAGATTACTGCAAGTGCCTAACCTTTATGCCATGTGTAGAAAGCCAATCCTACATTTCTTCTGCCTTTGCTGTGGTTCTAAATTTAGTTTCACATGTTAATAGTAATCAAATGTAGCTGAATCAATAAAGTTATTCTATTAAAGTGCATCTTCTCTGAGGGAGGGAAGTGGTTTTTCTCTATGGAGCTCTCTCTATCCTGTCTACATCCAGATTTTCGTAAAGTAATATTAAAATCTTCACATTCCTTTTAAAAACACAGAATGTATGTCAGTTCTTGAAAATATTTTTAGTAGGAATCAGCCAGACTATAGGATTACCAATAATTAATGCTGAAATCTTAATTGGCTAGTTAGTCATATCTTCACATTAGTAGAGTGCATTCAGAAGTAATGGGTACCCAAGAGAACAGAGCCATTGAGAGTATTTGTACTTACATTAACAAAACAAACACAACTGCTACTTATATATAAAAATATATAAAAAACAACCTAGAAATAAAAAAGGGCCAAAAAAATTAATATCTACTAGTCAGACAGAACTGAAACAAGCAACATGGATATTGCAGGGGTGTTACCAAGTTTTTCACAGGCACAGCACCCTAGGGATTTTGTAGAGCCAGTACCACTGTGCTAAACTATACATTAAATTCCATATTTTATATTAGATATTTTCAAAAATACAAGACCTTTCTGTTTTCAACTTCCCTTCTCTTCAGTGAGGAGGCAGCAACCTTGGCTGCATCCTGCACTCCTTCCCTTGCAATGACAGTAGTAATCATCTGATTCTGTGTTGAGCTGATTCAGTGCTGAACCAGCACAAAACCTGGCAGAAAATAGGTAATTTTCCAGCAATTTAGTGAATTGAATACATTCTATGAGGAATCCAACAAGCAGTACAAAAGAGCAAGATTTTGTAACCTGGAGCCAGGCAAAAGGAGAGAGAAGTGAGATAAAATGAAAAGGACACAGATTTCCTCCCCCGCTTTTAGCAACTAAACTTTTAGATCAGTTAACTCTAATGTGTGTTTTCACTCAACATAAATTAACAGCAGAAAAGATGCATTCTCAAGAAACAAAAGGTCTCACTTTGATCAAGTTGTTCCTCCTACACAGGACTGAGAAATGAGGAAAACAGGGTATAGGAGCAGAACTCCTTAAATGGTTTATTTTTGTTGTTCATTTGTGTGTTTTCTTAATTTAGTGAGGGTTTCCCTGTGAAGAATTGGCTGTTCTAAATGATTCTGATTTCACCCCAGCCCAATCAATCACTGTGATTTAATTGCACTTATAAAGTACTTACAGGCTATCAACACACTGCTGCTTATTTGTTGAGGAAATGTTTAGAGCCCCCAGCATTAACTTAGATTATTCCTGTTATGCTTCAGTCAACCAACTGCTACCTCAAGCAGAGTTAACAGGAAAGAGGGTGCAAGAGAGAATAAACTCAGCAGTCATGTTACTGCCAAAGACCACTAAAAGGACACTAAACAAACAACAGAAAGAATTTGTGTAGAAAATTAATTACCAAAATTTTAAAATCTTAAACCCATGCCCCAGAGGGATGATATTTATAAAACTGCCATTGTTCTCAATAGAATTAATGAACCTATGGACAGAAGACTGTCTTGAAAAAGAGTGGTAAGTTCTTGGGGTTTTGCTTCAGCAAGAAAAATTAGTCAAAAGCCACATGTATTTATTTCTTAATAACTTTATATATCTACAAATATGAATATAATATATATTTGTACTGTTTACAGAGCAAATATTTGCAAATTGGATGAAGTTGTCATGAGGAAACATAGCAGGAAATTATGAATCCAGTTCTGTCTTTTTACCCATGAGTAAGTCAGAGAAAATAAGGCAAATTTCTCTCAGATCCACTACGCTATTCCAAACATACCATGTTGGTAAAAAATATTAATTTACTCCATTTCAAAACAAAATCACCTTCAGGCTGATTTTTTGTTGAGGCTGTGACTTTTTAGATCTTTGTGAAGCAAAAGTGGTCCCGGTAAATGCATTTCCCAAAGTGTAAATCCAGCAACAAAGGCAAATGAACCTAATATTGTGATTTATACACTGGACAAGTTCACACAGACCAAGAATTCTCCAAAGTTTTCAAAGGGACTTTCCAAGTCTTTTTCCAAATTTCTCCTCTCTAGCATACAGAATAGTCATGACATTCTTCAAAATATACACAATGCATAGTCTCAGCACTGTCTTGAAGTCATAAAATACTAGCTGTGTCCAAGTAATTTTAAATATGCAACTCAAGACACAGAACAGAGAACAAATGTGAGTTTGGTTACAAATCATTGAGTATTGGTTACAAACCAGTTTAAAATGTTATGTGGTAGTTTAAAAGATTTCTAATGTATTTACAAAGAGTTTTTCCACTGAATTCAGGCACTAAGTATTTTGCTATGGTTTTTGCAATGTGCCAGCAGCAATGCTGGACTAAAACATGGATATTCACTTAATACTCTAATGCACACATTTTGAGTGCCTGAGATTAGTTAGAAATCCTTTGGATCATGCAAGGCTAAACCAAGAATGGAACGTGTACGCAAACTTACTTTTGCTTTCTCTGAAATGTTGTTTGGATGTAAAGTCAGAACACTTAAAGCAGTGGGGTAAAATGCCTCTGTAACCCATTATTTGTGTGGTAATCCATTATTTGTAGGTGTGTTTTTACTCTGCCTGATCAGGTAGCACCAAGCCCACATTAGAGAATCTGAAAAGCTGAGGGGTGTAGTGAGGCTGCCCCAGCAAATGTGCACTGAGGGCAGTGAGCAGGGGGAGTCACTTGCTGCTTTCTTGGCCAGTTTTATGACACAATCATTATACAGGGGCTTGAACTTCTATGCATATACATAAATCAAAACAAAATCACCATGAAAATAAAAAGGAAGTGGCAGTAATAACATGGAGCCATTCATGCAAGTGAATGGTTTATCTTACGATGGCTGTGCTCTAGTTGGACAATGTACAAAGTACCACCTCGAGATGTTTGGTTGAAAAGGCCATTTTTTACATTGTTTGGGAAAGGAAACAGCATGACGAGGAAGTACTTCCTTGATCCAGGCATGCCTCCAAAGTCCCCTAACAATGGAGTATTCTCATATTCTCATAGTGCTGAAACTTAGGAAATACTTAAGCAGATAGAGCCCCAGAGGTTTTTGCTCAAAGGATGCCACTCCCTCACTTTATGTTTTGAAAGACCTATACAGACTCCTTTTCACAGCCATAAATCACGTGTCAATTGAAATTACATGAGCACTGGGATTACTGCTTATAAAGAAGGCACAGATTTCTTAAAATCTTTTCTCTTTAGGTAACAATTTTTCTGTCATCCTTTTAATTTTCTCTGAAAATATTTCATCTTCCACGGGGTGAAGTTTAAAGACAATTTGATTTAAGAGCAATTCTAAAACAATGCTATACTTACTGGTTTTGAAAACATATTTTAATAGAAGCTGATTGTAACTGTACTTTGTGTTTGCTTATTTATAAATATGTAACAAATATTTCTACAGGTATATCATGATTATACTACCAAGCACCATTTTCAGTTGCTGATACAAGTGATCTAAGCTCCAGCACAGCTACCACTGACTTCAGAGGAGTCAGGGTTCATTACACATGTAGCAGGTATTGATTAAAACTACTATTTTCTTGGAAGGACAGGTGGGTTCAGTGACAAACTCCAACTGAATTCAGAAATAGCAGGGTACCTAAAGAAATATGCATCCTAAAGTGTACAACCTTTCAGCCCAAATCAATTACAAATGAAGGTTACAAGTTGCTGATTTCACTTGCAGAGATGCACATGAAGCTAAATCTTTCAGTACGGAGCAGGTGGAACTGTTCTGCTGAACATAACAGAACTAAATTTTCAGCAAAATGGTTCTCTCTTACTGAAGGCTTGCAAGATTTGCATACCCAGCTATCAATGGGCTTGCAGTAATTTGTCTTCAGTGGCACAGTGTTTGAAAGAAATAGGTCAACATTTAAAATACTCTTGTCCTTTGGAATTCACACTAGGAACAGATTCTCACCACACAAACATGTCAGAGTAATTAGTAATTATGAGGGATTTTTGAAGGGTTACACTGCAAAGAGTTCTTTGGCTTCTCTTCTGGTTTGGTAATGACTTGGACTTTTTTGCTGTTGATGTTGTCTTTTATTCCTACTACCCTCTTTTCATAACTTCTATTCTACATAACATTTCCTTTAAAAATGTATCTTCATAGAATTTTTAATGGCTTTGTTCTGTTAAGATTACACAAAATTATCCAGGACAAACAAGAAAAAGTAAAAAGAAACTTTTCAAATAAAAAAAAGTTACAGCTTTCACAACTGTTTCTATGTCTTTTCACATGTATTTCCATTCTAACATCTGCTTTTCTTTAGCTGAAGGATAAATTACTTCTATATTGTATGAAAAATATAAACTCAAAGGTTGGGTTTACTCTCAAGTTTCTTAAAGTGCAATCCCAGCACACATTTGTTTACTTCCTTGGCTCTTTCCTATTCAGCACTTGGTAATGGGGCAGATCTTCCAGAGAGGGGTCTGGATAAGAAAGGCTGAGGGGGCCCCTTACCTGCCTGTCAGTGTCACCACTGATACCAGCACAGCTTCAAGAACATGAGTTGCCCAGGAATTCAGCACTCTGCAAGCTACAATAAGACCAGACAGCAATAATTATCACTGGTGATAATCCTAATTTGCGACACTCTTCAACAGAATAACATAAAATAAATTTGAGAAGTTCAAGTAGAACATCTTTCCTTAACTTTCCTTTCACAACTTCTTAGGGCTGCTCCATTTCAATACTGTCCGCTTTTCGGCTAATGTTTTTGGGGTTTTTGCCTTGGGGAACATTTTTAGTATTTAAAATGTTCCCCAAGGCAAAAACACTGATTCTGCCAAGCCTGAACACGAATTCACCAAAGAGAGAAATGCTGGTATGCTTCTTAGTAGAAGATGAAACTGGGGCCTCAGTGTCCACTGACCAATTCAAACTCTAAAATCTGTGGGAAGCAAGAGAACAATTCTGGTATTTTTACAGACATGTTTTATTGTGATAGCAGTAGATGTGTCTTGTCAAGATTAGGTTAATTGCGAATCTGAAGTCTGTTATTCCTGCTCTCTGTGGGAGGAATTACATCTCCTAAAAGTGTTAAGGTCACTGTTGGAACTCAGTACAGGAATGCATTGATAAGAGAAGCAAGAGTCTAACAAGAATACAAGGGGGGAAAGGGATTATTGTACAAGGGCAAGGTTCACATTAGATTTAATTTGACAGCAAAGGAAATGTAGAGTTCCTGTCCTCCCCTGCCCCTCAGTGATCACCACCTTCCTTTCCAAGGCCTTTCAGGTCATGCCCCCACCCTGCTTTTCTAGCTCTCTTTCTCCCCAACTCCATTGAGGCGATCCTCTAACAGAGCTTTCCCACACGGAGCAGGGCACTAAGAATCGGGCATTGACACAAGGTAACTGAGCTCATGTGCTAATCAACAGAACAAAAAGGAGTCTCACACCTCACAGTCCTCTTCCTTCTCTCCTTTACTCTTACCTATGCAGACCCCTCAGCCTCTGCTCATGTGACTCCCTAGCAAAACAGTTCAGCTCTTGAAGATTGGAGTTTCACAGGAATTTGAAGCTAACTTCCTCTGTTGGGAAGGTCTTCAGTCTCACTCTCTGCCTCTTCTAATCCCTTCATTTGATATCTTCAATACTCTGATTATAAATCCTGTGGCTGTTGCCTGCTGTGCATTATCTATTGAATAAGTCACACTTTATTTTGAACAGACCTAATTGATTTAATAGACAGTATCTTTTTTTAAAATGTATTTTATACCATTTTAATGAAATTAGCTCAGAAACAGGGCTGACTACACTCAAGATTAAAAAAAAAAAGTAATCGGATACATGGCTAAGCAAAGAAAGAAAAGTTGTTACTTTTTTCGCTTTTTCTTTCAGCAGCAATAAGCTCTCAGTTTGACTCCTGTTTTGTAAAACCCATCAGCCACAGAAAATGAACAGAAGGAAGTGAATAGATCTCAGCCAGCACAGTGAACTGAATTTTCTCAGTAAGAAGTCAAAAATCAGAGCAACTGCAAGACTGAGGGCAGATTCATGCACCTGGGAGCTGTTAGGGGAGCAAAGAAGTGGGACCCCGGTTTTGGGACCAACAAGCTGTTAGACCAGTTTAGCTATCTTGTGAAAACTTCCTTAAGTAAACAGCCAAACTGTTAAACAAACACACGAGTTCTCAGGTAGGGGGCAAGAGGTTGAAAAAATATGAAGAGAACAGATGCCCTTCATTAAGGGAATTGAGCCCTATTTGCTCCTGGGGTAAAATACCTGCTGACTACGTAATCACGGTCCCCTTCCTTAATCAGAAAGGGTAATCAGAGCACCTTTCCTTGAAACAAAGCTCAAGAAACAGGTCTTGAATCACAGTGTTTTGAACTAAAGAGATCTGTAATAGATCCCAATGATCAATCATATTCTTGACTATATTGCTCATCAGATTTAATGCAGCTATTGGTTAAGACACGTGCAATTTTACATTCACATATAGCATCCACAGGACTTTTTGAATGAGGGGAATGTTAGTGCGATTTTTAAAAGCAGAATACTTGAAAAGCAGACAGCAGGTCTTTTGCCACGTAACAATCACAAAAAAAAACCAACCAACCAAAAAAAACCAAAAACAAAAACCAACAACAAAAAACTGTGATTCTCTCCTTAACCTATCAACTAAGGAAATCAACTGCCTCTTGGTATGCTTAGGACAACTGCTTAGGAAAAAAACATTAGATCCCTGTTTCACAGACAAACTTAGTTTCACTAAGTTGAAATGTAGTCATCCCAGTCATGTTGAAGGCAGACTAAATATGCTCAGATGGTATAGTTTGAATGTATGGAGATATATGGCTCTCCTAATATTCTGCAATAAAGGAGAGAGTGTGGCATGTGCATGAATATTCAGTGTAGTGTATTCACCAGTCCAACAGTTTAATCATACTTCAGCCAGAGAATAAACAGTCAATGGAGCCACAAATCTTTGAATCTACTCACTCCTGCTTTCTTCCTACAAGCTAATGTGGAGGCAGTATTAAGAGGGAGTATTTGACCCCTCATTAAGCAATTTGTGGGGACTGTAATAAAAACTGTAACAGATGAAGGATACATGATCCTTTGTCTGTGATACTTAAGATGACTCTGCTACCCAGGTGTTTGAAAGAGATCTCATTAATTCATTCACCAGTTTCAGTAGCAACTAAATAACGAGAACAAAGATTTCTGTATCTCTTCAGAATCCACATTAAAATCCTCTGTTCTAAGTAACATAGACTTTACTTGTACTCTTTCAGTTGCCATCCAAACTGGGGCCCATTGTGCCTCCTACAAGCCATGTCCTGAGAGGAAATTGAAGGTGCATCTTCCTGAACTGGAACATGGGATTGAACTGCTGAGGTGACACGGACTGAGCCCACTTGTGCTGGTGGGTGATATTAGCCGAGGTAATATCAATGCAGCCAGGGAAGCAGCTGTGATTACCTGTCCCTTTATCCATCCCGGCTGTCCTGACCATTGGGCTATAGAATTAGTCTCTCTCCGACTTGGTGAATATTTATTTATGCAAAGTTCAACATTTTCAAAAGGACTCACAAGACAAAAGCACCCCATCAAATACAACAGCATGGTGATTAAGCACCTCCCGAGAGACAGTGGCTCTCAGACTGCAAGGAAACCCGAGCGAGCCCCGATGTCCCTTGACAAGGGACATTGTTTTTGAAAAGGAGCTCCTCCTCCTGCTCTTCGATGTTTTGTGTAGGATTAAAATAGCACCTATAGGAGTAAGCACTGTCCCCGGAAAAAGCTGAGAAGCGGTATGTTTATGACTTCTGTCGGGGTTAGGCAGATCTGCTTGTCAGCAGGCACTATCCAGTCTGAAACGGTTCTGTGCATTAGCAGCAAGAGATGGCTGGGTAGCAGATCTGCTAGGAAGCTTCTTAAGGTTTATGGTCGCATTCAAGTGTCCATATCATTTGTAGAAACATAATGTGTTGTAGTCTAGCTGTCAGTAAGAGGAGTCTAGAACACCACAGAAGTGTGTACCACCTAAAACCGGAGCTGTAGAGGATATTCACACACCAGACAGAAACAGCTCCATCGTGTTTTCCTCCTCAGCCTTTTCACAAACGCCATCAGCTCATCCTAATGAGCTCCTCAGCCACTGAGGTACACTTAATCCTGAATCAGCCAAACCTGATAATAATGTTCAGCTGCTTGAAATGGAATTATTTTCTGATGACTGGACTTAATCCAACCAAAGGTCAGTACAAATAAAAAATTGCTGTCAGCTCAGGACTTAATGATATATTCTTACCTCTGTAGACCTATAATTTCTCTAGATACCTAAGAGGTCATGTCAATCCTAATGTCTCCCAGTTTTATGAATGCAACCATAAGCCCCTTTTAAATCAGATTACAAATGATTATTATAACTCTAAATCAAGGGAAAGGCTCAGCATTTTCTCTAATTGGAAAGACTAATTTAATTATAATTATTTTCTTTCCAGATGCTTTGTATTTGTTCCATTACATGACAATAGATAGTCTGAGTTTATGGAAAAGAAATAATTAATTGTTTATGCCTTGGAAAGGATGAAAAATTAGTTCACATCTGCTGGTGTAGCCACACTTCAGCCACACTGTTATTGTTTCTGAAGTGCAGGTATCTTCATATACACTACATGGTGGCTTCATTGCTAATTTAAAGTAGTTGAAAAGGTGGTGTAAACTGAAAACTCATGCTATTCTGACTTTTTAAAAAGATAGGTTTCGATCTAAAATAGACAATTGATAAAACCATCAGAAGTAAAAGCTAATAATTCAAGATTCACAAGTCAGTGGGCACAAAGTGGAAAATGGTAATGTATTCAATATCCCAGCCTGATTTTGCACTGAATTAACATAAATTGACATAGCCTTCAAAGCAAATCTTGTCAACAACCTCACTTTGCCTTATTAAAATCATTGTGGTATCTATATTATTTTTGCTTTTCAAATTTCCAAATATTAAATAGGCCAAATCTATATTCTGTGTATGTTTGCTGAATTTAATGTTTAATTATTTATTGGATATCAAATGTATAACATCTGTGTAAGAAGGTTGACATATGTTAGGACCTTTGAC
Organism: Dicaeum eximium; assembly: GCA_013396995.1. Taxonomy (NCBI): domain Eukaryota; kingdom Metazoa; phylum Chordata; class Aves; order Passeriformes; family Dicaeidae; genus Dicaeum; species Dicaeum eximium. The sequence goes on along the minus strand of VWZP01008990.1, from coordinate 996,610 downwards.
TTTGATATATAAAAAACTGTCTGCTGAGTTAGGAATCTCTCTATAAATTAATTAGATAAACATGAATACAGCATTTGTATCCTTCTAAGCCTTTGCTTCCCTAGAGATGAGGATGATGCTTATACAAAGCACACAGGAGTGAATGTATGAGTGGATCCCTTTTGTCTTTGTATTAACAAGGTTCTGCTTTATGCTTTCTTAACTTTTTGGTGGATGGCTTTCACAGTTTAAGGATTTCACAGTCTAAAGGTTAACACTTTTCTCTGAAGCTGTTTCTGAGACTCTGCCAATATTACAGAAAACTACACTAGTACAACTTCCTAGATATTTTTCACTAGTGTAAATTTTGTAGGCAAGGCCTCAAGTAAGAACATACTTCTGGAAACATATGTTTGTCTTTTTAATACATCTGTGCAAGCACACAGACACACAGTCACAAACCCAACTGATTATACTTTGGGTCATAATCTCTTATTCTGATAGGAAACTTCAGTTTCATTTATCTCCATGGCTGTACTCTTGAGCTGGCACCCATCTAAAACTTGTTTCTCCAACTGTTTTGTTATTCTGCTATGTAATAACAAATAATTTTGCCTAACTTTCCTCAGGAAGCAGAGACTACTGTGTATACAAAGGTATTTCCTTTTTCCCAGCTAGATAAAAAAAGTAGGAATTTTTTAAAATAAGGCAAGGGTCACAGCTGATCTTCTGATGAAAGTGCAGAGCCTTCTCTCCATAACAGTGTTTTTCTTCTAGAGATCCCTCAGTAGAGAACCAGGGGGTTTTATGATTTCTGTGACAGTTTTGCAATAGAACAGAAGTAGTTTATAGGCAAGTATGTGAGGTTGTGCCCATTCTCACCACTGAAAAGTTATAATCTCTTCCAAATAAGGCTGTCTATAGCAGTTATATCCAAGGAAACAGTGCCAAGAGCATCAAACAGCGTTCTTTGCCTGAGTAGGGCCCATAGTGACATGCATGCAAAAGAACTCTTGCTTTTTCAAAAAGCAATGCTGAATAAAAACTCTTCTCATTCAAGATAGAGGCCTTAAGGAACATCCTGCATGTTAACAAACATCTTCAGATAATGCCGAGTTTGATGCTCGTTTCCTAGTTATTCACAGACTCTCTTAAATGGAGCTCTTTCACTTCTGTGGCTTAGCCTAAGGAAATCCTGCAAGAACAATGTGTGACTGAAACACACACAGGTTTCCCAAATGGTAGCAAGACCCATTGATGCTGCTTCAGATAGCACCAAGACAGCAAGTTATAATACAAGCTAAACAAGAAAGAGTCTTGTTTGTATAGGATTGATTTGGGTTCAAGCTTTTTTCCTTTCAATTTGCAGTATATTATGTAAAGTGTCCTTCAGTGAAGAAGTTATTTAGCTGCCAAACTATATTATTTTTCCTTGAGTAATTCAGTAGACAGAATTTCAAAACTATCAATTGCTTACTCCCCAAATAAGCATTCCCACTTACTCTTCTTAGTAAGGTAGCCTGGGATACACCTGCAGATGCTGAAGATCTGGTGGTAGATAGAGAGGCCTTAAATACTCAATCTCTAAAATCAGATACCTTGGTAATGTAACAGTTTTATTAATTAAGGTTGATTTATGCTGTAGAAGATGCCTGGTTTGATGCTCCTGAAATTTGTACAACCTCTAAACATTTACAGAAAATCTGCAACACTGAAGATGTTACAACTTTTCTGGGACTACCTCTATAAGCAAAGGAAAATCCTTAGGACCCATGGATTACCCAGCTTTCCTGATGAAGTCATCAACAGGGTAGAAGTGATTCCAGTACATGGACATCTTTTCATAGTACAATAGATTCAGACCATTAATTCATGGTCTAAATAAATCTAAAATCTAAATCTAACTCCCCTTTCATCTTTATTTCTGTGGCATTATCCAGTCTCTTCTCCAATCACAGTCTCATTAGGGCTGGTGCTGGTACCTTCTCTAGGCAGAGCATCCCTGCTGGTATTTTATGCTGTTGTGTGTCCTGTTCTATTATTGTTCTTATTGCAGAGTTTCCTCAACAAAGAGGGCACACAACCCTTTTGTGTTCACAGCAGGCATTACACAGCACACCACACTACCTGATTATGTCTTCCCCAGAAGACCATATTGATCAGCCAAGCAACTCCTAAAAGTCTAGATTACTTTTTCCATTTTATCTGTGAATACACATTCTTTCTCTGTTGAGATGCTTAAGTCACATAGTTCTAGGAAAGCTGTCTAAGTAATTCTGACTAATTTTTGCTTCAAATACTTGGGGCTTTTCAGCAGTGATTACACTGGGCCCTGTGTGGTTAACTGATGTGCTGAGCAAGAGTGAGATATTGCAAAGTGAAGTATTGGGCAGGAAAGCTAAAACAATGAGTTACTCAGAAGATAGATGGAATACACCATCTTTGTTCTTTGCCTTTTCATACATAAAAATTCATTGGAGCTTATTTATTCAAACACTAAAATGTATCCAACTTTAAATTCAACTTCAAAATCTCACATCTCTAGTTATAAGCCAGTTCTACTTACAAAAAGCAATGCTCATTTACCCATCAGGCACTTCTAAGCACATATTTGGATGTTGTTGCTGTTGTATAGTTGAGCTATTTGTCTTAAGTAAAAAAGTGGCATCTGTATGCAATTTCCACTTGGCACCAGTATCTCCTTTTGATGACAGTCTGCACTGTTTCCCTTTCTTCTTCCAGTCACTCCAGCTGCAGGACCCAGATGTCAAACTCAGGAATGTATTTTTTCCCCAGCAGTGATATCTGATTCTGTCGTTGGCACCTCTGCTCGTGGCTGCTCTGAAGCTGCCTGTGTGCAACTCCCTAAGTTTAAAATGCAGACAGTGCTCTTTTATTTATATGCTAAAACCTTTTCAGTTGCCTTAATTATGGGAAGTGAATATTACATATTCACCAGATACACAAACATACAGATTCCATTAGTTATCATATTGGTTTCAGGACAACTGTTACGCCGCTGTAACCAGAAATGGGAGGCATGAAGAAAGCTTCAAAAAGTGCTAATGAGACATCAAAAGTAGTTGCTTACTTTCAATAAGTGATCCAAACAAAGAAAGGTAAATATAAAGCTATCAAAGGGTGATTGATGAGAATAAAAAGTAAGGTAGAAAGGAAAAGGTGAAAACAGAAAGGCATTCAAAAAGAATGAACAGCAAAGAGATGAGGGGAGAATAAAATATGCTAGAACTGTCTAAAAACATTCTGCCACATGTCTCCAAAAAGTGAAGTCTTTTAGAAAAGAACCAAGGCAAAAACTTATTCCAATTAATACCTTTCTGTAATTCTCTCTTTTTTCTTTCTCACAGGTTCATGTTTTTCTCCTGGGGACATTTTGCTGCAGTATTTGATTCTCCATCACAAAGACAAGGTATTTGTCTCCCAGGGGCTTTGCTGTAGCTCACTGGCAAACAGTGACTGGTCAGGACTGAATGTGTCAGGCAGCTCACATCCTCCTGCAGGCACCTGACAGCACCCCTGTGCTCACTCTGCTGCACTCTGCCTGACAAAGGAATTTTCCTCTCTACAGATCCAAGATCTGCAATTTCTCTTCCCCTGAATGAATTGTCTTGTGTAATGTAATAAACATAAATTTGAAACAGCTTCCATCTTACACAAATAGTAACAATTCCTCTACACTGATGCACATATAGTCACAAAACCAACTTATGAAGACAAAAGAATGGTATTTTAACAAATTCTTAGTCAAGAAACTAAGCACTGTTAGGTTAAAAGAGCTAACTTGAAGGGTAAGAGAAGGGATGTGCAGGGCTGAATCCATTATTAGGATAAAGGAGTAGTAAGTGGTGAGTAACCCCAGTCAGGTAGGTAGATAGACTGAAAAGTTCAGAGATAAGAAAATATTAATATATTTTTATAAATATATACAACTACATAAATATTAATGCAGGATTCTATTATCTTGACAGCCCATCTGATTTCTATTTCAATATATCTGTTGGACATTGAACACTGAAGTGATAAACTGCATGTAATTCACATTTTACTAATTAAAGAGCCATGACCAGAAGTTTAAGGATTCAAATACCAAGAGAGAATTAGTTTGAAATCCAAGAATATAAAATGTTTACTGGGAATCATCCATTTAATCAATTAATAAATTCAATTTATTTTGCCATTCTGTCTGGCAAGGTGCCAACACCATGATTCCTTTTCATGACTTATGTATGTTTATGTGCATCACAGGTATGGAGCAGGTTCTCTATGAGGAACAGAAACACACAGGAGTCTACAGCTGTAGATAGACAGATAGACCAATCAACTTGAATTGATTTGTATTGAATTACACAGAAGATAAATAGATAAGAAAGTGTAAAACCAGCCTGACATAAAAATGAGGGGGCATTTGGTTCAAGCAGCTACTGCTTCATAACACAGAGCTAATCTGTAGAACTAAAAGATGCTAAAAATTCATAGGGACAAAAAAAGTGGTGTCATAAAATGAGTAGAAGAAAATCCAGCCTGGGTGATTAAATGCAAAGAGGCCATTTCTGGCTTTAGAAGTTCCTGCTCTGAAAACTACTGGAGGCTGGCAGAGCATTTTGGGGAAATAGCACTGTATACTTACTGTCTTCTCATAGCCTTTCCTGTGCTCTGATGCTGGGCTGTGCCAAGACAAGACAAACCTTTAGTCTGACCAAGAGAAGTTGTTCTTACATTCAGTTTTTGGGATTTGAGAAGTCCTACTGAAATCAGTTGGATGTCTGAATTCTCCTACAATGCAGCTCTGAATACCCAGCTTTTTGTAGGAGCAATCAAGAGAAAATGTAACTAAATAAAANTTTTTTTTTTTTTTAACAGCTTAAAAAAAGTTAGTAGTGGAGGGACTGGGCTTGTGAGTTCTGTGAGAGAGGATGAAGCAGTTTCATGAGAAAGCACAGAAAGCAGGCAGACAATTCTGCTACATTTGGCACTAGACAGAAAGCTAATGAGGCTGAGGCTGATGGCAGAACCACATTTCTGGAATGAGACTGTGGCATGATTGTTGCCCTCCTACATGGGATAATAGGAGTCAGGGTTTTTAGTTGGATTCACTTGGACTGTCCAGATTCAATGACCATGGCCCACTTTCAGCACCAATAATTTCAGCACTCTTACAGAAATGTCCACCTATGCACCCTCAACCACCAGCCATTTCTGAAAATGTATTCCAAATTATTTAGGAACATGCAAAAGCCTCAATTACAGCCGACTTAACTCAAGAGTTATCACAGCTGAGACTAAAACATAGCTGCAGACTGCAGCAGCAGTGTCCATAACAGCATAGGGATCATGACAGAGAGACTTCAACAAGAAGGGGAACCCAGTATAAAAAATGGTGAGAGAAGGTAAATTCTGATATTTTGGTCCTGAGAGTGAAAACAAAGAATGACATTAAGAGTACTGCCAAGCACAGAATACACTGACAATACATTTTACCCAAAGAGAAAAAGGACTTCAGTCACAACAAGTACTTTATCTTTACTTCAAAACTATTTGACTTCAGCAGCATGACAATTTCTAATTACTCTTATAGTTCTTCCTACAAATAAACTTACAGAGATGAAGTGCTCCTTGGAGTTTGTGATCTAAGTGTCAGAAACAGCCAGCTACGCTTCTAAGTGTGAAAACCAAAAATGTTGTCATACAGGTGCAAAAGGAAAGCATATATTTTATTATCTATTTTGCATTTAAGAGACAAAACTGTCACACATAATCACAGGTAAGATTAGTGAAAGAAGACAAACAGAGACAATGTATTTAGAATTTCTAAGGAAATTGTTACATTCTTCTGTTCAGCATAATTTTTTAATACAGCGAGATTTATACAAGAGGGTGACAAGGTTTCACATGTCTTCTCTAAGAGCTGGAACAAATTCAGGAAGAGATCAGCTTTATTCAATCCTAGTTTACTGTAATTACATTGTTTGCATCGTGCTTTACTTTCAAACGACCATCAGGCAGAGCTGAAGATTTGAGAAACTTTCAGGACAGACCTTGTGTCTAAATGCCAGAGCCAAGACATGTGTACACAACTGATGACCTAGACAGTGACTGAGGATAACAGAACATTCCCTTGCTAACACTTTGTGGGTTTTTCCAGCATGTAATGAAAAATTTGACTCCTAGAGATTTTGTGTTCATCATGTTCACTTGAGGTGCACAGCTCAAAGTCATATTTATATTCTTGGAACTAAAATATTCAAGGGAAGGAACGATTCCCCAAGTTAAGTAGCTTCTGTGACATGAAAGAAGAAGCCTCCACCTCTTGAAGGATAGATCCTACATTTGGAATTGATTTCAGGCACATAAGATCTGTTAGAAATAAAATCAAGATGGGTTGCTTCATGTACATGATGGCTTGCACTTCAGAGGAGACTGTGACATATTGACTGTGAGTCTTAAAGGGTTAATAAGTGCAAAACAGACTGTAGAGTTTGTAAAATATTTTACTCACCAGCTACAAAGATATAAGGATAGAAAATACATTCATATGAGCAGTGGCCACTGCAAGAGCCTTTGGTATTCACCCTTAAGGTAACAGAAACATTGAACTGCACAATCCTATACAAACACTGACACTGGACTGCAACAAAGTGATAACATTTCCAATGGAATGGATTACAATGTGCAAATAAATTAAGACTAAGAGAGAAGAGTGAGTTAACCCTTTGAGACATGGTATTATTACAGTCATAATCATCCTGAGCTTGAATTGGATAATAAAAACATTCAGTGAAATCAAAGTCTGAGATGGCTCCCTAGCCTCCTTTCTTCTTTTGATAATAGAAAATAAGTAGTGTAAAACACCTTTTCTCTGATATATAAGAGAAGACAATCTGTGGCTTCTAGATTATGTAAGCAGCTGTTTTATTTGGAAGGTCTACTATGAAGGCAACAGCTGTGGACTACACAGATTCAAGTAAATACAGTGAAAAAGTGGGCTATATTTTAAGAATCTTTTATGACACAGTAGAAGAAGCCACAAGATTTCAGGATCAGACTATAAAGGTATTCTTTCAAAATTCTATAAAGGTTATCTCGTTTTTGGTTGGTGTTTTTGTTTTTGTTTTTGTTTTTGTTTTTAATAGGAACCGTCATGTGATTGTCTCAGTAAGAGGAGTTGGGCATGGGAAGCACTTAAAGGGTACAACAAAATGGAGAAGTATTTTAGCACAAAGTTTAAAAAAAAATGGAAACAACCCAAACTGCCTAAAAGGGAAACATCACTATCATGCAGACAGAATGGGGACCAAAAAAACCCCCACTACTGCTGTTTTTTTTCTTTGCATTTTTTATTCTGGTCTTGGAAAACATTACCCAAGCACTTTTTCTGCTGACAGACAGCCATGATATAATTAGACATAGTCAAGTAAATTTGATATGAGAAAATATAATAAGATTTTCTTCCCCTTTCAGCAACTTCTTCCAGCAATTGAATACCCACACTGAGGAAGGAATACTGCACATTGCTAATATGCACAGATTTCAGGTCTGAGTGTCTACTTCAGCCACTAATTTGGAACTCTGAAGAGACTTACAATTCTCTAACTCCAAAACTAGATTTGTAATGTCATATAATTCATAACAGGATATTTGAATTTTTTTTCAGTAGATAGTAAAAGCAGAACCAAAAAGCTAATACTGTTTCCTACAGCTTTCAAATTCACTCGTATACAGCATTCTGCAGAATAGGAATATTCTATTTCTATTATAAAATTATTATATGAGTAATCTTCAGCTTTGTATCTGGAAAATGAAGAAATATTCTTTATCATCAGTATTCAGAATTGATGTTTTCTCAAAACATCTTTGTGACAATGTCCTTTTGCCAATGTTAGAGAAACACCTCTTGCAGTTTTTCACAGCATCTTTAGGAGCTATGATGTAAGGATGAGTTGCACATGGCAAAATATAGAGAATGAAAAAAAGTAAGCACTTCTTAGTTGAGTGAAATTTAAGGGTACTTGATGCAATTTATACTTACAGCTAAATTAGCAGTTCAAATGTCACCAGCTAACATTACAGAACCCACAAACTGACTTATTTTCACTGAGACTTTGTCCATGCTCTGTGCTCTAGCTGAGACTAACTCAGGTTTTCTAGACTTTTTTGGCAATGAAAACAACGTCTGCAGGGCAGATGTCTGGTGGAAATAGAGACAAAATCAGTGTGATAGAAGTAATCACACCAGATGTCCAGAGCAAGCAATTATCCAAAATAAAATTAATTAATTGGAGATTCAGATCTTAAGGCATCGGTTACCTTTAACCACTTACACCCTACAAACACTGCCAGAGGTGAGACAAGAATGAATTTTAAAAGCAAACCCTACTATGTAAGCCAGTAGCTTTCCTCTCCTAGAAAGTATCTTACAGCAATCAATTGAAAGGTTGCTGTTATTCAGTAGCAGTTGACGAAAAAACATTTCTGCAGAGAAATTTTCAGATTTTTCCTCAAACTGTGAAACTTTTCTACACAAGTAATTTTTATGCTTAATCCCCAATATTATATAAGACAGTGTAGGTATTTTAAACCATTTATAAAATTGATGTTAAGGAACTGGTAGTTCATGCATTACCTGATCCAGAAAAATCCAGTTTGTTCAGAAGAAATTGTATTATAAACATGCACACAAATATCTTAGCTTTCTATCCTTGACTATCTACTGTAAATTAAGTGCACACAATATGCAATGCTATGAGTCAATTAAAAAATCCTTTTATTTTCACAAACACTTCTCACAGAAATACTTAATGAATTAACACTACACATTTCTCACTGTCCTCACCTTCTGCTGATATTAGAAGTACCTTCAAATTATCTACTTTCATACCTACATATGAAAATCTCTTTTGCAGATACAGGTATGATTACAACACACAAATGTCTGGGTTTGCAATGCAAGCACGACAAGAGCAAACACCAGCATCTACACACAAGTGCCACTCTGAAAATTAGCTTAGGTATTTGGATTTTTGTTATGCTATACATTGGCAAATCAGTCCAAGGCTTGTCATTCTATCAATTTCATAATTAAAGCATATAGTGTTAGTAAGATGAGTTGTAATTTCTTAGAAGCAGATTTTCACTGGGATTTTTGCAGTAGCTAGTGACCAATGCCAATCAAAACTCTTGTCTCTGCTTCACAGTAGAACTGTATTTCATTTTGGTAGGACACCTCAAAAGCAAAAAAAAAAAAAAAGCTTTGCAGGCATCTACATTTATCATTACTAAAAATAAAATATATACACTAACAAAGATATTTAATGATCAACACTTGCTAAGAATCACATTGTTACAGAAAGCACTTCAGCAGGACTCAAACCATGTCTTCTTTTGAAATTTTTAAAGTTATCTTCCTTTGAAAGTATTTCAGACACATTTGTTCTGGAAGAAGAAGTATTGATAATACAAAACAACAAACTTTCTACCAAGTTCACATAACTGAGTCTTTAGATCATGCACCTTCCATATGATATGAGTCACTGGATTTTTGGATGAGGTAAATGCAATCAGAGCATGTTTAATTTCATTTTGGTTTGTTAGAACTACAAAAGAAGAAGGAAGAAACAGCAATTTGCAAGGAAATGGAAAACAAGGCAATATAAATAGAGCAAATAGTTACACTTAATGAGATTTGTTTTCATTGGAACTGCTGCTGGGTTTCACTTTCAAACTACAGAGTTACCTACTTTCATTAGATTAGAAACAATGCTATGCAATCTGAGCTGCTTTGATTCTCTCAACAAATAAAAGAACAAGTGCCTTCACACTTAAAGAGAGAAAACATTCAATTTAAGGAAGTGAAAGAACAAAGAAAGAACCTAGTTACTTTAAATACAAACATGAAGACAATTACATCACAGATAGTAAATCACAGTCTGGCTAGGATGCTGGTGGAGAAATTCTGTTCTAACACAACCCACAAAAATTTACTAAAATTCGCAGGATTACTTTGGAAGAACACAGTTGTGGGGTTTTGTATCATGAAACTCCCTATTTCAATACACTTTTTTCTTTTTAATAGTTGTTTCTGAACTTTCCCTTTATTGTAGCTTTCCATCATCATTCTTCAGTGTTCCAGTGACTAATGACTTTTCCATCTCTCCCTGTGCTGCAGCAGTCTTTGCCACCTTTTTTCCTTCAAACTGTTTAATATAATTAAGTCATTTAAATTATCAAAGCAATTATTCCCAAATGGAATACAAGTTGCCATTTGCTGCTTCTACACCATCTCTCTTTCTGTCCTGCATTCTCAAAAGTTTATTCTTTTCTCCAGCTGAAAACTCATATAAATAAGATTTTGCTTTTCCTAGAAGCCTCGTCTCACTTGTACTTCTGAGTTCTCAGATCACCACAGGTACAGCACTACTCTTATGGATGTGCTTGCACCACCCACATGTTAAATGTTATCACATCCTTAAATGTGCATTTCTTCACCAACTAATTATTACCTGTGTCTTAGGCAAACCTTCACCTCCCATTCAATAGCCATACACATTGCACATTCTAAAATAATAACTGCAGTTATATGATTCAAATATCTTAGTAAGCAATGGCACAGCCTAAAGCACCTCTAGAGAGTGAATGCCCAACTGTGCAGACAGCATGGCCCACTGGACTCCATGATCCAACACAACTGCTCATTCAGCCTGAATGAGGAACTCAATCCTCTGTCTGAAAGGATTGCCAGAGCACGCCATTATCTTAGAGATGGAAAGAAATAAAATTTAAGAACTTACTAAGAACTACAGAACAATACCAAAAATTGGTTCAAAATACCAAGTATTAGTTACAATTGAAGATTTCTGATTGAAGGCTACAAACTGTGAATTAAAACTCTACCAAGTTATGACAGGTTCAGCCTTGGAGCTATATGCTAAATGCTCAGCTATGGGCTATGGAAGCAGAGTCTTTTGGAGCAGTCTCTAGCAATCACTGGGGCCACAAATTTGGACCGTATCTAATGGAATCTGATGACAATTCTGTACAAGCTGGATCTAAGGATCTGTATCTCAAGCATACCACTTCACACTGGGATTGCATGGTATGTGGCACTGCTACTGACTCTGCACTTCTAGTGTATCTGACTTCCCTCCCAAAAAGCAGGGGAATCACTTTGGGGAGGAGAATGGAGGATAACTAGGGGAAAAAAAGCTGCTTTCACAAATACATTTCTAGTAACAATGATCTGCAACTATGACAGTATGTGCATATAAATGATTCAAGCTGTCTAGGGATAGTTAATATTTTTAGTAGACAAATATTCAGTTGTTGCTTCAGTTCAGGCTTAAGTAAGACCTTATACCCTACAAAGTCCAGCTGTTATTTCACTTAAGTCATTTGTCTACTACATGACATTGCTTCTTCATACAACCTTTGACTTACTTTATGTTCTCTTATTTGTTGCTTCCAACTGTTGTAGATTAACAGTGATCCCATGTTAAGTGTGTGGTTACTTTTTATGCACTAAAAGATAAGTTGTTACTTCATCTTTTACTGGCCTTTGAATACATTATTTTTTACTTGAATGCTTCAAGCTCTTTGCTAACAAAATAAGTCTACTGTCAGTGGTAACATGTTAATTCAAGTATATGTATTAACAGGATTCCCAGGCCCTAATAACCATTACTTCCTGCATTCATAATAAAAACAGTGTGAGAGGGCTATGTTCTCACACATCAAACAAAACTTCAGGACAGACCAGTTAAATGATTTGCCAACATACTATTTGATACAGTACTTGCATTTTCTGAGTCTTTCTCAATTATGCACAGAGCTGTTTAGGACACATCAGGTTAAATGCTCATCAGCACTGCTAAACTATTTGATTTAAATCATTGATTTAAATTATTTGTTCCGTGTTTTGAGATATCTTCGGCAATCTTAAAATAAGAAGTTGAATGATGAAAAGTATTTTTTTAAACAGTTTGCCAAACCTTAATGTGTTTCTTTACAACATATGGTATAGTCATTGTTTAAAGGCAGGTTCTCAGCAGTGCACATCTTTCACTACAGGGATCGAAACTGGGGACCCATCTGCTCAGATCTATTAAATTCTCAATACAGTTTCAAACATTTGCTGAACTGATGACACTTTCAAATACGACAGGATTTTTATAACGTAGGTGAATAACAGGAACATGGTTTCACTTTAAACAAAAACATCTTAAATTGTTGTCAGAGAAAAGAAGAAAGGGAATAAACAGCTGCAGTACTGAATCACGTTAAACACAATGCCGGGGCTGTGTGATACAAGCTCCAAGTTATAAAGCTTTCTTTTTTCCTTTAAACTAAGGAATGTGCAAATGGTAATCACACTGGCTCAACAGAAAAGCACTTTATAGCACAACCAAAAACGTGGAGGTGATCTCTTTTATTAGGGCAACTAAAAAGATAAAGAAGTAGTCTTTGAGAAATTTTATTTTAATTTGTTTTATCAGAGCTTGTGAGCAGTAAAAAGGAAAATCAAAGGGTTACCCTGTGTGGTTCCTCTCAGTGAAATAATCAGCTTTGAAGTTATTCTTTGGATAACACAAGACACTGGGTTAAGTCAGGGGCACCTCCTCAGGATTTGCTCCCATTTGACACAGCACTGTCAAACATATGTAAATTTTATACCAAACCAAATGTGAAAACATTTCTTATACTAAAAACCTCTATGAACACTATGATTGTTCCCTAAATAACCACACAGCTGAGGAAAAGACAGAGGAAATCACAGGAGAGTAAAATCAAGGAGAATCTAGGAGGAAAAATGAAAAATGAAAGAAAAACTGAACCATGGATTCATCAATATTCTTACACTGGCCCCTCCTCAGCTGGAGTAGTATATCACAGTTCACCAAGTCATCAGTTATGACAACTTAGACAGCAAAGGATCTGTACCTATACACAGAATAAATGAAATCAGATTTGTTGTCAATCTGACAGCCATCATATTGTGACAATTATTTATGTTCATCTAAAGAAGCACATCCCTATTAAGGATAATTAAAATGCCTGCTGTAACTGAAAATCTGTTTATTTCTTACCTTATATGTTTTTTCTGTTAATTCACTGATTTTATTTTTTAACACAAGAGGGGAAAAAAAAGTACAAATAGAACAGATAAGAGACAGAAACAAAAAACCCCAAAACAAACCAAAACAGATATACAGTAAAATGATAAAAAAATACAGATCTCCTCATGGTAGCAGTATCTTGAATACAGGATTACAAACATACATACAAGTTCAGGCTTTTCTACAGAATTTTTAAGCTGAATACATTCTACCTTGTCCCACAGCTTTCCACAGCATCTTGCAACAAAAATCTGCATATAGTGAAATAATATGTTGATAAAAGCTAAGGCCTTGCCTAAACTCTCTCATCCAAGTAAGATAAGATACACAAAGTAGAACAATTACTTTAAAAAAATTCCAAAAATCTAAACTCTGTCCATATGGACATTTTTATTCCTGAATAAAAATAACTAAGAGTGACAGTAATGAGAAAAAAACGCAGAATTGTTTTAATACAGTTCATAATTTGTCTCCTGTACACAATCTTGGAGTCATAGAATGGCTTGGTTTGGAAGGAACCTCAAAGCTTGTCTCATTTTCACCACCCTGCCACGGGCTGGGACACCTTCCACCAGACCAGATCACCCGGGGCCCCACCCAGCCTGGCCTAGAACACTTCCAGGGATGGGATAGCCACAGCTTCTCTGGGCAACCTGTGCCAGGGCCTCTCCAGCACCACAGGAAAGGATTTATTCAGAATATCTAATCTAAAATCTACCCTCTTCAAGCTTAAAGCCATTCCCCCTTGACCTATCCCTCCATGCCCTTATTAGTCCCCCTCCAGTTCTCCTGTAGCCCCTTTAGGTACTGGAGGGGGGTCTAAGGTCTTCCCAGAACCTTCTCTATCTCTTCTCTCCACTGTGTCCACTACACCACAGAGATTGGTGTCATCAGCAAAATTGCTGAGGGTGCACTGAGTCCCACTGTCCATGCTGAACAGCACCAGTCCTGATGCCAGCCCCAAGGAACAGCGCTCGTCCCTGGTCTCCACTTGGACATTCAGCCACTGACTGCAACCTTTTGAGTGCAAGCAGCCAGCCAAGTGATCCAGCCATCAAATCCATCTCTCTCCAATTTAGAGACAAGGATGTTGTGTGGGACAGTGTCCAACTGAGCTTTGCACAAATTCAGTAGATAACATCAGTTGTTCTGCCTTTATCCACCAAGGCTGTAACCCCACTGTAGGTCAGAAAGTTTGACAGGTACAACTTGCATTTTACAAAAAAAGAGATCACAGCTCCTCCTACACTGTTCAGATGGCTTAATGAACATCACACATTTTTGTTCATTGTTCATTTGAGGGCACAAAACATTTGCAAAAGGTGTGAGTTTTTGATGCTGGTACAGTCATTACCATTTCCTTGTGGTTCTTCCATACAATCTCATTATTAGCAAACTGTAGCTTTTGCTTGATGTATATTTATTATCAGGTGATTATTTTATCATCAAAATATACTTACTGGATGATTATATTAAATTAATTGAAAAATTCTGTTTCTTGATAGCAAATACGGTAGGAAAAATATATTGAAGTTATTATTTACACTTTTTATAATACTTTGCCACTGGCATATGATATAGCAGTTCACATATGCTGTGGCTTTCCAGCAAAGCAATTTCAGACAAAACAGCACAAAATTCCTCAAAATAATCGAGGTAAATGTTAAATGATATGTAGGAATAAGACCATGTCAAAATGAAAACAAGCATAAGAAGAAGTGAATAAACAAAAAATCTAGGTGTCAAATCATATTTGTGGAATCTATGGAAACCTCATCAAAGTGAATGAGATTTGTATCAAAGGCAGTTTTTGTGATGTCCAAGTGAAACAGAGTAAATGTGCTTGGAAATCTATGTCTCAACAAGACAAAATAACTCCATGTGGGGCTGTAAAAGAACAACAATTGACAGCAATTGAGGCTTCCAGTCAGGTACTGCAGCTGCCATTTCAGAGCTTCAGGTGCAGAACAGGATGAACAGAGGATGTTTCTGAAAGGCACAGAAATTCAGAATGGAACACAGGCTCTCAGTTTTGAATGCTATCTCTGGATATCAAAGAAAAAAACTACTGATGCATAAAAAATACAGCAGTAAGTATTGCAACTAATCTAGTACAATAACTTTTCATGCATTTTGATAATGAATGGGAGTATCAAGATGGGTCAGATCACTGAAAAATTTTTTTGTACAATAACAATCACAGTAGTAAAAAATTTAGGACACTTTCAGTCCTCAGCCACAGAACCTTCATATTTCGTAACATTCTGCTTGTTGAGTGAAGATTTTAATGAAAACAGTATTTCAGAACTTCCTTCCTTTGGCAGTATATGTCCTCACCTTAACCTTATTTTAACATTGTTTTTGTGTGGGCGTTTATTGTGTTGTAGAGTATGGCAAATCTGATAAGAGAAAAGCAATGACTGAGCCCAGTCTTATTGTATCAGAATGGCTGAAATAATTACATACCCTGGAAAATCTGGGAATTTGTGATCCTACTTTCAGACACAGAATGGATACACAGTTTTTGATTACAGAAAATACTCTTGCAGTCCCACACAAAGCCAAACTTCAGCTGTATTCTCTGATGAACAATCAATATGGCTCATTTCCTGGGCTTTGGGAGAAAAACTGTTTCTTGCACAACCCAGTGAACTGAGAATAATAGGAATGATATGCTTGATGACAGCAGCAACATAGAATCTGAAACATATCTCAGAAGACTGCACTTTTGAATTAAAGTATGAATGTCATAAGGAGAGCACACAGGATGTTTGATCCCAAAAGGTTTCTTTCTTTCAGTACCCTATAAGCTACAGCTGTAGCTGTCAACCACCCCTTGCTTGGCTAGTTAATTCTTCCCATTCTAACTTGTTTCTCAAAAGATCCCAACACTTATTAAAAGATTACAAAACCCAGTAATTTATGTTCTAGTTTCCAAAGGAAAAAAAATTACTTCATCTAAACTTTATTTTATTATAGCTTTTACTCATGCCTTGTGATGAAAAAAAAAAAGTGTAATTGATGGGGTTTGTTACTTCATAGAATATAATTTTTTAGATATAATGGAAATATTATTTCCACTTCTTGGTGTATCTTTTTGAAAAGAGAGTTTCTTCTGCTGTCACCATAAAACTAATTATTTAATGGAGAAATGATCCATGCTGATTCTACCTGTGTCTGTTAGTACCTCACCTGAAGTTCAAAAGTTGTTGGCTGCTGCAGGACAGTGGCCTTCACACAACAGGACAGTATGACAACAAATCCATATTCTTAGAGAGTGCATTCAATCCCTAACACCTCACCAGCCTCAGATCCAATAACACCTGTCCAATTACTTTGAATTTACTAATCACATTCATATTGCTATCTGGATTCCCAAGTATACCTAGAGGAAAATCAAAGAAGATTGGATGACTGAGTGTGACAACAGCTCCTGGCAGAATGCACCATAGAAATGGCTCACTCTGAAAAAGTAATTCGAACATACAATGTATGCAGTTGTCTGTAGGGACTTAGAGCCTTCCAGAGTTCTTACCATGACCAACCATATTGACATATATTTTCTTTAACATTTACATTTTCAAAAGTAATCCCACCACAAAGAGATTACAGGCAACCCTCTTCAAAATTATTCCTAATATACTTTCCTGTGCTTCTGGTAACTGTCAAAAATGGCTTCATATCAAATGGAATATTGGTCTGATTTAATACAGCATTTCCTGTTTGAATATTTAACTAATTCCATTATTTTCTCCAGGGCTTGAGTTTTCACTGGGAAAGCATATTGCAAGAGGCTCCAGTGAAGGCTGTATTGGTGCTCATTTCCTGAGTCTGAGCTTGACTTCTAAGAGAAATACCCATTTAGTTTAGAGAGCTGCTAACTCTTAAAGTGGTCAAGATGTCTGTCTTCACAAGTATTTGCTTCACAACCCTCACTGTAGAATTTAGTTGGAATCATTTGAAAGTTTGTTTCATAAAAGCAAGGACTCCAAATCTCCCAACTGTTACCAACTGAAATCTCTAACAAATGTTTCTGCATGTAAAAATGAACACTCTGTATGTATGTATGAAAGGAAAAAGAGACTTGGACAACAAACAATACATTCAGTTCTTTAGAAAACAGCAAGGCTCCTTAGGACTCAGCTCATTAATTTTCCCAGAGAGATATGCAATTGAAATTCAGCAAGAGTTAAACACTTGACTCCCTTAGGATCTTTAAAATCCCCGATGAAGTGATATTTAACTAATTCCCACACAAACAGAAATCAGTCATTTGGCAGAATGATGCAATGCAGTTGTTGGTCACCAGAATAGATTCGGTCCCCAGCCCAGCATGAATGACGTCATTAAAGAGCTCCCATGTCCCATCCCTGGGCACACGAGCCCGGAGCCATCACTTGGTGTGGGGTTCGAGGGAAGGGGTGCACTTGGAGGAGCCTCTCACTACCTGCAGCAAGGTTGTGAATGTGCATTTAGCTTCCCACCTTGTGTTTCTCAGAAGCTTGGATATTCTACATATTAGAAATAATATATCCTTTGGGTGTGACCATCCTCACATATCCTATAAAACCAACGGAATTAGATGCCTCCCTCTGACTTATATGAAATCAAATTAGACTTGTATGGAAAGATTTACTCTTGAATAGCAAGAGTTTTCTTCCCCTTTCCCTGTCTCATTCTTGGTGTCCTGGCTTTGCTGCCAGAAATTTCTAAAGTGGTGATCTCACTCTCCCCCTCCTCCTTCCTCTCCTCCTTTCTCCCCTTGCCCTGCCCGTCGCGGGGTTTCAATGGGCTCCTGCAGTCACTCGGGCGGACAGCATTCCGTTGCCAGGCAACTCCCTGAAAAGAAGCACATGCTGCTGCGGCGCAGACAGAGCGTGCCCGTCTGCTCCAGTGATGCTGTGGCCTAATTTCTACCTCTCTTGTGCTGGATACAAAAGGGAACATCTCCAGAGTTGAGGGTTAGGGAGTACTGAATTATCTGCACTTTTTTTTGTTGTTTGTTTTTCCCCGCTCTCCTGATCGGGTGCATCCCCTTCCATCTGAGGGCCCCCAGAAGTCATGCATGTCTAATCTGCATGCGTGCGTTTGGGACTGCTCCCTGGGCTTGCAGAATGCTGACAGCTCTCTGTTAGCTTTTGGCTGAGTTAATAGTACTTATGGAGATCTCTTAAGCTTCCCTGTAGCTCTCCCACAAGCGCAGTTTTGCATGTAAATTCTCAAGGCCATTCATCTTTTTCTACCTGAATCTTTATTGCCTGGTTGTTTGGGATTTTTTAAATGCCTCTTTAGGGAATGCAAGTATAGCCTTTCTTATTTTCCCCCCTTTACCATGCTTTCCTGGGAACAAAGAACGGCAAACTAAGAAATTCCTTTGGTTTTTCCAAAGCCTGAAGAAAGATCACTGCTTTATCCATGGATTTAGTTTTGAACTGCTTAATCTTCTCAAAAGGTAGACCCATACGTATTCAGATTTTGTGGTTTGAACTCAGCCCTGCAATCACAATCCTCCAGTGTCTGTTACAGACTTTATTATCATTAGGTAAAAACCAGCAGTCAGATAAGAGGCAAGTTTACTTACATCTACTGTTAGCTTCCTTAAATTTCCTGTTTGCATGTTTTCCATAGGAAGGTTGCCTGTGCTAGGTGCCTTTTGTTAGTTGTGGTACCAACTCAGCAGCTTGGTCAATCTGCAAGCAAACCTGAACCTCAGAGAGAAGCTGCACTGTATTCAGCCTGACAGAGTCTAATATTGCTCTGGTGCTCTGGGTATTCCACCAATCCTCCCCTCACTTCTGGATCAAGTCTGAAGTCCCAGTCCTAATTTACAAATCCCCAATTTGGTTAGTGCACATCTACTTTAAGGGCAGCCAAGAACTCTCATCCACTGATCCCTGGAGTCAGCACTGTACTACAGATTTCTTCCAGCATAGCTACGTCAACACAACTGTGACAAAGCATAACCTCCAGCTGCCACTGCTGCACCAGTAAATGCCTGGTTCACCCTCCTTTATGCCACCAGGGCAGCACATTTGTCAGCTTCATTTGTGCCTTCAGAAGTGTCCCAGAATTAAACAGGCAAAATCCAGTGGCACGGGAAAACACATAAAACACAGATCCTCTGTAGCAGATAAAGCCAGGGTCACTGTCACTGAGCACATTATAAGAAAGTCCCTCTAAGACACAGAGATCAAATAGCTCTGTAGAAGAAAGGTTCCAGCCCAAATGTTCCCATTTTTTCCAATGGCACAGTACTCAGGTGACAGGTGACACTTCTCATTCCGGTGTACTTAATGTGTGTAGTGCTGTGGATAAGACTCTGCTCATCTTTTGCTTATCTCCTACACAAAAATTCATAACTGTTCAACTGTGTGGCAGCAACAGTAAACTCTGCACTGGCAAAGTCTCATCCTTTTGGAGTAGAAGAGTCCTTTCCTCAGTCCCTGAGAGTGTCATGCACTAAGAAATCACCACATTATTTACAAAATGTTTTGAGACTGTCTGGAAAGAAAGGTGCTTTATACAGGCACAACAACAGTTAGGACTGTCATGACTCACACATACACAGCTTTCAGTATTACACAACTCTTCAAATATCCCTCTTCCCAAAACACTCTCTATAAGATGAAACATGTGGGACTTTTCTCCCTCAAAAACACAACAGCAGTAAAGAAACAACAGAGTGTCTTAATATTACATTAAAAATTCACACTCCCATTTGAAGTCAGTCTGAAGGGGAAAATAAGGCCCCAAAACTGCTTCAGGCTATGTCAAAGCTAATGAAAAAATAATAATAAAAATAATGAGATGATTCCTTGCCAAACAGGTAATGAACTAAAGTTAAAAACACAAGCCAATTTGCCATGCAGACACCAACTTCTTACTTATTGTCCAAAGGCAGCCCATGTGTTTTTCTATGTATTTTTGGATCCTGTATCAATTCAAGATGATACTACAGTTTGGCCTATGGCCAGAAACTGGCAAGTGAAATAATGTTCCAGTCCATGCACTGTGAACACACAGCTGGCTTCAAAGGGAAATGGACTAATCCTACTTCATTTCCCTTCTTCAGTATGTGTTTAAAGAGCTCTGGTGCACTGAAGGAAATCCACCAGAATTCATTAGTTCCCTTCTGATTCAGCTCATTGCTGCTGGAAAGGGAAACGAGTCGGAATTGCAGGATCCTACTCAATTTCCTTTTGGAGCAGACTTTAAGCCAATTCTCTCAGTTGTACACACACAGATCTTCACTAATGATGCATAAGTTCAAATGCAATACATCTCCAAGCTGCCTAAACATATGAAGACTATGAAGGGAAAAAGAAAAAGTAATAATCTATTGGATTTCATACCATGGAGAACTTTTGGCTGAGAATATTCCTGAGAAAGAAACTCAGAAAATTGGGAGTACTTCTAGAAAGAGACACAGGAGTAAGGAGATGGAAAAACCCAGGTGAGCCTAGGAAAAGATCACAATGAAGAAAAAAAATTTTTTAAAAATACATCATATACATTTTCTGCTATCCAATGAAAAATTACAGAAAACTAAAACACTGATTTTAATAGCTAAAGCAAATACTAGGGATGATTTTGACCCTGTTTGGAGGTGGTTTTGGAAATGAAGACATGAAGATAAATCATTTGCTCTGGACAGAAAGTTTTTCTTCCCACTCAGCATCAGATGTTTAAATTTGTCTCTTCATAGTTCATGTCATATTTTATGAGCCCTCTTAAGGTTCTGTGAAGCAATTGGATTTCAAGTATTTCCTGTTCAGTTTAAGGCCACTGCTTTTGAGACCATAAGCCAGAACCAACACTCTTCCAAACCAAACCTACAATTAACCACCTAAGCAGAAAGTGGCTTGTGACAAACAAAGCAGAACAGAAGAAATCTACAGGGTTCATGATGGGACCATGGCTTCACTTGAGTCAAATAACCACAACATGCAAAAATCACTTTTGTAACTGCAGAGAAGACAAAGAAGTATTATTGCTATAATGAACTGTCTCTTAAGCTTGAACTGTGATACTTTAAATAGTGAGCAGCCTTATGAATTTGGCTTCCCCACTAATTACGAATCCATTAGCTTGAAGCAGTATACTGCAAAGAAAATGGGTCCCGGAGTTGAAATGAGCCAAAAAGCCTTTAAATTATCAACACTGTCTCTCAGATGGGTGACTCCAAACTCCTCAGGTTTTAGCAGCTTTTATTGTCTGAAATTCTAGGGCTGTTTAGGGAGCTCTATGTGACAAATTAAAAATTTGATTCCTTACCAGTTAGCTGCAGAAATCCAACACAGACACAATTTATATCCTGCACTAATAGCTTCTCAGCACAGGAAAACCAAGGACAATTAGAGAGCAAGTAATGGCTCAGTGATTCTGTAGAACACTGTACCACCTACAGAGCCAGTTAAAATGAGATTATTTTCCTTTGTAATTCTATGTCAACCTCAGTTTACAGCTTTAACTTTTATCATTAGACCACAATTTAAGATGTTATTCAACCCACTCTAGAAAAAGCTATATGACATTTATAATTTACAAAGGCTGACAGCTTCATATAGACCCACTGGGATAGACACAGCAATAACAGACAATCCATTCTCTTTGCATGTACAACTTATTTTCTCACTTCAAAGACAAAGGTTGAATGTCCCATCTTTCTTTAGTTGTAGTGAATAGATATTGTATAGGAAGAAACCAGTCACCACTTGTGGATATCATCAGAAACCAAAAAATAATTGAAAAAAAGACATTTTACAGCTCAAACGTTCACAGTCAAAACCAGTTTATTAGGCATTATCCTTATTTTTATTGTTTAATGTACTTTAAAGTACACAACAATAGATCATACAAAGGCAATTCTAGCTCAATTAGGTCAGCCAGTATATTTTTTTAACTCTTTCTTCTTTGCCACATTTATGTGTCTGTTACAATAATTCTTATTTGCTAAACTGATTACACAAAATATTTCCTGTTGTATTGCCTTTTGTATTGCAAAACCAGCATTCTCCTTCTTCCTACCTGCCCAGTTTTGCTGCCTATCAAAAAGAAACATTTTCTTTTGTTCATGCTGTGCATACATATGACTTAAAGTTCATTTAGTACTACCTCTTTAGTACCAAATTTCCCTCCAAACTGAATAAATTGTTCTGTAAATGTAACTAAGCCTTTAACAGAAATGAGACTTCAGTTTTCGTTGTCGGAAATATTTCAGCTTGCAAAACACATTCCAACAAAACCTTCCCTTGATTCCTAATGTAAAGAGCCATGTTACCTTTTGTGAAAATAAGACTGAAGGGCAGAATGAGAAATATAGTTGCATAACCCACCCAACTGCAGAGAAAGAGTTACTATTTACAAATTGGAGTTAGTGTATGGCGAGGACAATTGGGGTCTTGGAGACATAACAGGAAAAGAAAACTTCCTTTGATTTACATCAGAGATGTCTCTTAGACTTCATAGGGGAGGCAGTGAAATACTGAGGGAGAGAGATGCAGTGACAAGAAGTAGAACACAGTGACAGAGGAACACCTGCCCCTACTGCCATTCCTTGACAGGTACCAAATGACCACGTTTGTCTGCAAGCAGGATTTAATGCACTGTGGAGACTGACACGGGCTGTCCAGTGGAGGAAAGAAGGGAAAGGAAAGCAATCAGGACACCAGGAAATATCAAGCCTTCCCACTGTGCACTGCACACACTGCAAATCTTGTGCAGACCACCCTGGCCACTGCATGTTGCTTGAGCAACTCATCCTTCTGTTTATCCACAACTAGGAAGGAAGGAGATTGTGGGTATCCAGAGATTGTGGATACCACGTGGCCTTACAGTGACCTTGGTAGGTTCTCTGGAAATACATGGTGGTTACTTCAACATACAGACATGGATATATCCCCTGCATTCATCAACCATACATCCTAGTGCCAATACCTTTTTTTTAGACATCACAAACTGAGCAGAGCTAGATGATTCCATGATAAAAGATTTGCTATCTACAAACTTATTCTCAATAAGAAGCTTAGCCTATGACTTGTCAGTATTATCCCATCCCTTGATTCTTCAAATATAAAACATCACAAACCACTAGCAACATTCCCTCTAAACAATAGTCTCCTAAGCATGAGGTCCTGAATTTTGACATTTCTATAAAACCCACATATTTCTCAATTAATTGCCAAATGTGTGATTTAGTAATTGTGCCCAAACAAAAAAAAAAAAAAAATTAGTCTTTTAACAGAAATTCCAGTAACTAAACTCTAAATGAAAAAGAATGTACTGAAATTTTCATTTTCTCTTAAACCTTGGATTAAGCAGGTGTCTATTTACCAGATATTTAGGAAGACTCCAAATAGAATGCAGCCTAATTGTTATGCATTATAAAAGTGAACTTTCTGTATGAGATATCCTCACTTGCTTCACTGTACCGTTCAAATATGTGATGTGTATTTACTGAGAAATATGGAGAAATCAACCCACAGATGATTAGAAAATGTGTTTGACACTAACCGGTCCAGCTGGCTTGTTTGCTTTCTCAATAGCCTTTGTAGCTTCCTTGAGTTGTTTTCTAAGGTCTTCCTTTGACTTGTCATGTTTACAGGACTAGGAGAGGGAGAAACAAAGCAATTTTAAAGCTTGTTGAGAAGTACTTCATGTGCTATTAACAGCAACCTTCTCATTCCCAATTCTTTTTGTTCTTCTTCCTCTACAAAGCGGGTCAAACCTTTCAATTTAAAATCTGAGCACTCTCCAACAGTCAGGTCTCTGAGTAAAGCATTCAAAACTAAGTCTTGAGATGTCCTGACTTTCTGGAAAGCTTAGAGCCCGATTCTAAGAAAGCAACAGAGTCATTTCTTAGCAGGTTGAAATGTACTAATGTATTAGAGTACAACCCAACTCTGAGCAGTTTCACAGCGGGTACAGGAAGTGTTAATCACAGCAGTGCCAGTCTCCGATCGCAGAAAACCCAAGGGCACATCTCAGGATGATTCACACCACAAACATGCCTCTGCAAACAGCTGTGCCCTAGGCTACTGCCCACTGGCTCTTCCTCATCAGGCTCACTTCAGAGGAAGCAAACCCCTATCAGAGGAAATCACTAACCCTTATCTCTGCTCTATGTTCACCTCAGCATTTCTCACTGTGTTTCAAGTAAGGTCACCAGGTAAACAAACACCAGAGCTTGATGACCTGGATGACTTTGTCTGGAATGGACGGTGGTGCCTTACAGGGGTAGTTCAGTCTGAGAGTGTGGCTTCACACTGAACTTAGGTGTAAGTAAAGGTGACCACAGAAGCTGACCTGTCAGACAGCTCTGGGAACAGCCAGTCTCTCCCAGCTCAGTGGCAGACAAGATTTGTCCCTGGCTCACTGTTAGCTATTCACTAGAGGAAAATGGTAGATCCTCAGATTCTTCATTCACATGATCTTCTGGGCTTTTTTTCTGTATCTTGACCCTTTGAGTGATAAAAGCCTGCACCCAATTCTTGAATCTAATGCTCAGTTTTGCTAACTCTTCCTCTCCAAGGAAGGCAGCTGAAGTTCTAGCTTTATGCTAGTGTCTGTCCTAAGCTGACAGCCAAAAAAAAAAAAAAAAAGCACACCAGTCTTTGTTAACTGAATAACTACAACAAAGGTAAAGACACTGCAAACCTGGATAACTGACACAGCAAATTGAAAGGTGGGCATTTTAAGTACATTTCACATGGTGTAACTTAGTATCTTTCATATCTTATTTTCCAGTTAGATAGGTTCAAGTCTACAGAAATGTGGAATATGACTATAAAAATCTGAAAATCTAACAGGCAGACCTTGACAGCCACATAGTCAAATCACATACAGCAGCCAAGGAATATTAACAGGAATATTCTCTGCAATCCAGTAGAAAGAGTAATCTATCAAGACCTGAGAGACAGAATCTTCAGAAAGAAACAACCACCACTGCTGTCAGGCAAAGTATTTAATCATTCTGAATAAAGGACAGTTAAAACAAAAACCTGTTACGTAGATTTGCATTTTCATTCATTAAAAGGAGATGGGAGATGCCAGGTTAATCACTATTTTTAGCTTCTCTGGTACCAGGTGTTAACCATATATAATCATAACGTTAGGTCTTTAAAAACCAGCAAAATGGAGAGTGGAAAGGCCCAGAGTAGCACTACAGAACTCCAGCAGTTCTGTATGCCCTCCCCACAGTCTGGAACACCATGGAGTTTATAAATATCTGCAAGTTTTGCTCAACAGACAAGAGGAGAGAGGAGACCCAGCAGTGAAGGGTGGCTGCAGCCTGAGTAGAGTGCAGGTCACACTGCTGTCCCCAGCCTGGCACTGGGCTGTAAATCTGCATGTAGGCTGCATATATTTTCATCACACTAGTTGCTCAGAGTTGAAAACTGGGATCATATTCTTCTTACTGTCTCTAGAAGAAAATAAAACCCCACATATTTTGAGAACTCAGGATTGCATCACATAAAGCCTTGACATATTAGGTTTGCAGTGAGGTGTTCAGAATGAAGGCCCAGATCTTACAGAGATGTGATGAACTTGGCACTCTGTAATCCCACTGCCTGAAAATTAGAGGAAGTTGAATTTCTAGTTATTTAGACCATTGTGAAAATCTCATTTCAATTCTGTAGAAACTAAGCAACTTCAGTCTCAAAAGCTACATTTATCAATCTGTTCTGACCGATTTAAGATTTATCCTATTTCTTACTGACATGTGGGACCATCCATAAAGGACCACCAGTACAGACATTTGAATGATAAAAACTTGTTTTGATTTTTCTCCAAAATGAAAATGACCATCCTTCCTTTGTCCAAAATTCATGAGAATTCTATAATCTGAGAACAAATAGAAGCAAATAAAAAAAAAACTCCCCAAATGAAATGTCTGCAATTAAAAGAAATGTAGAAGAATGAGTATGACCTTTATAATTATTCAGAAATATTCAGTGTATAAATTATATAATGTATAACAGATATTCAGAATTTGCTGAATATCTTTGTCAAAATCTTTGTGAAAATAAAATTTGATTTTTCTAATGATGGTGAATGCAAAGGCTGAAGTCATACTTAATTCAAACCACAGCACTCTAATCTATGAAATTATCTCACCTTACAGAAGGAGAGGTCTGTGCTGTTTGCCTGGTAGGTCTGAGAGAGAAAACTCTCAGTTCAAAGAATTGAACTCTAATGACAGAATGTGCAGAATGACCTACATTACCTTCTGGCTAAGTACAACTTTTAGAAAGCTTTAGCAGTTTATCACCACTACATGGTAATGATAACTTTCCTCAGACACAAAGAATTATGGTTTTTATCAATGGTTCATGCCAAAGCCTAGTCTTAAAAGAAATCAGCCCAAAGCAGGTGCACTGAGCTGTCAGACCTTGAAATTTGTTTTGAAACCAACCACCTGTTAGTGTAATTGTGTAGCTGTTCTTCCTGGCTTATGGGATTTCAGTTCAGCTGTTGTTCTCATGCTAACGCTCATTTCCTCTAGGAATCAGCCTGTCCATTTCCACCAACCTACAAACTTCTGTGTGACTGTCTTCACAGGCTGAGCCAATGGACAGATGCAGAATGTCTGATGGAGCACCCCTGACCAATAGCACACTTTGTTTACAAAATACTTCACAATTGCTGCAAGAAAATGGCTCAAAAATAGCATTTAACATCCTCTGTGACACATTTAATAATTTAGATAACTCGTCTCTGCTTCTTGTTTGTTTCAGCCAGCAACAAAGAACACTTTTAATGGGCAATCTCAAAGATCAGACTCAGTGCTGGTGCCTGACTCATATCTACTGATAACTGAGCACTGTTCCTGCTGCTGAAACCAAGTCTGAGTCAGGATTCCCACCACAACTTTCTGTTTCTAAAGGTTCATAACTTCACCAGAAGTTGACTCTGGGTTAGAGCTTAGCAGGGATATGGAACACTTAGCTGACAAAATCTAGAAGAAAAAAATCTGCCTTCATGTGAGATAAAAGTGTGAAAATTATCAGAAGGACGATGGCTTCAGATGCTTTCTGTAAATGAGAAATGTCGTGTAAGAAAGAACGATGTCCTTGTGCTTGAGGGCCCAGTCAGAACTGCAGTCCCTTTATGCTCCACTTTGCTGTTTTCAGCACCCTTTGGATATCAGCCACCCCAGAAAAAGAACTGGACACTTGGGTGAGAACAATAGCTGAGCTGTTCATGAAAAATCTCCTAGCCAGCCAGCCCCACTCATCTGGCAGCTCCACACTGCCCTCCAGGGAGAGCCAGCACCAAACTGACCGTGTTTCCCTCAGTTTCCCATTGGCAGGAGAGAATTCCTTGGGAGTAAACACATAAAGCAAGTAAGAGAAATACAGCTGACATAAACATGAAAATGTGTAGATTTCATGCCATAAAAAAGAGTAAAAAACATTATAAAGATTAAATATTCCGTGTATTCTTATTCATGCAGGGATAACCGCTATCCAAATGCCTTTTTCAAGCGCCATATTGAAGGAAACAATGAACAATTTATGGATAATAGCTCATAAATATATGCAGCACTGTATGTCCAATGCACACAGGTATTTCATCATGTAAGACATGACTACTGGGTTTATGCATGGTATAAAATGTGAGTTGTTTGCAGCTACTTCATATAATTTTGGGACACAAAAACTGTTGACAAGATATCTCCTATTTAAATGTATTGCCCATCCCTGGCTGCAGAGCATGTTGTCTTGTGTTTATGAGAAGGAACACTTCCAAAATGCTTTGAGAAACTCAATTGTTATCATTGTCTGAACTTAAAAAGACTACACCTTTGTATAGAGTTCTGTCAAAAGAAATCCTGCTGCTTATCATAAGCACGTACTTCCCCAAAGTTCCTGTTTTTTTAGAAGTTTTATTAATTGCAAATGTTGTTTACTAGAGGAAAACTGTGACTGAAGCTCTAAAACAAAGAGAATAGTTGCAACTTTAATCCTTTCAATAAGCCTTTGTTTCCCATTGACTAAAAACTTCCTAAAGGAAGTAGAGCTGCGAAAATCCAGGAAGGAATTAGATTTGCCAAATTCTGTTCCTACTTGGATCTAGATGCAAAGGCTTTGTTATTCATTGTACAAATGTTTTAGCAAAAAGAGAATGATCAATTACAAAAATACACTTTTGCCAAGGTTGAAATTATTAATAGAAATGCTTTCCCTATCACAGAAGGCACACTATGAACTTATATAACCTACAAAAGAAATAATATATTAATATTTTAGCTGCTCCTGCAATTTTTTTCTTCAGTGGCATGTTTTTTTCTTTTTGTTATCTAAGGCAAATTTGGATACTGGCCTGACAATCACACAAGAACCTAGATAAATAAACAAATATGGAAAGGAAAAAATTAAAGGCAACCTCTTAATTAAATTAAGCATGCTTTGCAGCATCCAAAATAGGAGAAATCTTCAAAATCCATTTCCATGACAACAAGTAATTGCACACGAAAAAGTGTGCTATTGTGGCAATAAAGCTGAATTCCCTGAAGACCTTTCAGAGACACTACCAATTTGTTTTGTATTTTTCCCCACATGCTCTTTTTATCTCTGTACCACTTCATGCTCTCTAGGTTTTAACTTGCCAAACAAGTAGAGACTAGGTAAATGTGTTTTGATTTATTCCATAGGGCAGACATTGTTTTAATTTCTTCTCCTAAAATAATTTAAAGGTGATTCCGATCTCCTTCCCACCAACACTGTGCATATTGCAACTTTTGATTTCCTGGCCAATAATACACTGGAATATTAAAGAATATTTGAGCCACCATTTTTGTAAGATATTGTGTAAGGACAGGTTATGGAAAGCACTGACTACGTTTAGCTTCTTGTGGTTTCAGTGAAAATGTTGTTTAGCATATTTAAGTAAAATTGGCTAAATATTTTAACAAATCTCAAAGGTTTGGCCAAGCTTAGCTGGACTGCTGAGTTGGAAAAGCTTCAGTTTCAGCAGCCATCAGCAGTGGTTTAACATCACACCCACCTCTGTGTGCTGCTGGCTCCAGCATCCTGACACAGGCTGGGCCTGAGCTTCAACCTGAGCAGCAGCAAATGCCTCTGGATTCCTAACGAGACAAATTTATGGCTCTGCTATGAAACGCCCACATACCATTTGTAACTTGAAACACATATTACTAAATCTTGGAATAGCCCTGGTTTATATTACTGGTGCTAATGCCTAAGTTTCAAGGCTATATTGGAAATAATTATTCACAATGGCCAACCTTCCTCTATGAATTTCCTTCATATAATAGAGATATGTGGGATACATCTCCAAAATCACTGAAAATTGGTTTTATAAGATCAAATTATAACAGGAGAAAGAAGCGAAGCGAACAGAAAAAAAGAGATTTTCTGCATTCCACTTTTCATCACAACAGTTGACAACCCCCTCCCTCCCTTGAAGATGGGAAAGCCAATTTTAATTTAAACTACAAACTGTTGACCAGGCCTCAGCTTGGCTTTGCAATTCACTATATGCCTGAGGGATAAATTATTTAGCATTAGCACATGGTATGTCATGTCTTGTTACTTAAGTGGAGGATGGCCTCCATCCAGCTGCACCCCCGGGGCCCCCCGATTGGCTGTGGGTGATGTCATTTCCATGTGCTAATCCTGGGCCAGGCCCCTGGGGACAGCGCTGGCCGCTCCCCCCGAGCCCCTCCGCCTCCCAGCCGGGCCCGGCTCGGGCTCTGCTCGCACTTCTCGGGGCCAGGTTCGCCGCAGGTACTGCCCCCACCGCACGGGTGTCAATACCAGCGCGGTGGAACAGAAGGTGCGGCAGATGAGCTGCTGCATCGCCCGCACGTGATGTTTTGTGTTCTTCACAGAGGATTTGTAATCAATTTAGTGAAATGGAAAATAAATTTTTGCTGCAGACCCAAGCTAAGTGGAGCATTTTGAGGGCTTTATTTAACTACATACTAAATTATTCTTCATTTCATTTTTTTGTTTTTCTGTTTTCAGTGTATTACAGATTTTTGCTCAAAAAACCTATTTCCACACTGCAGGGCAAAGGGACCCTGGACAAGTGACCTGAGAGCATGAACTCTGCAAAATGCTTCTTCTGGAAGCTTGGCAATGGAATAATTAGCCACAGTGCCCTTTAAAAGGTTAAATTTTGTTTTCAGTTAACAACACCCTCATGATATTAAAAGGGCTTTTCCTTCAGAACCACTTTCAGGTTATTTGCCTCAGAGGAAATACCCATGCTAGTCACCATTGGAAGGCTCCCAGCACAGAAATCAGGGTTACAGGGCTGGTTTCTTTTGATTGAATTTCACAGCAAAGTCGGTGAAATGCCAAGAATTACAGAGCACGTGCAGGTGGTGAGGCACAAGATTTGCATCTGTCTGTTAGTTCAGGTTCAGGCTGAGCAGTGGTTCTACGTGACAGGTAACAAGAGACACAACTGACACAGAGATAATCCCCATGCTTTGTTACTGTTACATTAGCATTGAAGCACAATACACAGTACCCCACTGTCAGAACTTCGTTTCTTGTGGTGAGGAATGAAAACTGACAGTGATTTGCCTTCTCCACCACTGAATCTTAATTCCTTTCAACAGTGCATGAGAAGAAAGGATTTTGTGAAAGCTGTGCGGTCTCATGGTGAAGTGATAATTCTTTGAGACAGAGGCAGAAGGGGAACTTTGCAAGGGGATTCCCACGAGAAGAGATGTTGAACCAGTGCAGTACAAAATGCTGCAAAATAAACAACTGTAGGACAGGAAATGAAGAACTCTAATTGATACCACAAAAGGGATTAGTTAGTCAAATGTGAAAATTCAAAACTAGAATTTAAATCGGGACTGCTAACTCTTTCTCGCCCTGCACTAAATAAACAATCTATAGATTTGCCAGCTGCATCCAGCTTTGATTTCTGTCATTTCAAAGCTGGCACCTGCAGCCAGCCCTGGCTCAGAACTGTAGCATTGCTTAAAGCACCCAGCTGGAGGGAAACACCTGCATTTGCACTATTGCTCATCCTCTCAAAACTACCAGACCTACTTGCAGCTAACTAATAAACAGCTATTTATAAACAGAGTGATTGGCCAAGGGCTCAGAACTGCTATCACTGAGAAACCACGTTTGCTGGCCTAATAGAACAAAAGTGCATTTTGATTTGGCTCCACACTCATTAGCTGGCCACCTCACAGTCCAACATGTTTATTTATATGCATATAAGTATCTTCAAGGCGGGTGCCAAGAGAATGGTGCCAGACTCTTTTTGGTGGTGCTCAGCAGCAGGACGAGGACCACTGGCCATGAACTAAAAAACAAAGTTTCACCTCCACACAAGGAAGAACTTTACGTTGAGGGCGGCAGAGCACTGGAAGAGCTGCCCAGGGAGGGCCTGGAGTCTCCCTCTCTGGAGACATCCCAAACCCACCTGGATATGCTCCAAGCAACCCTGCATTGGCGAGCAGAGTTGGGCTGAGTGATATCCAGAGGTCCCTTTCAACCCAAACAATTCTGTGATTCTCTGATGTTACCTCTGGCCACAATGTGATGGACTGTGGGGCAGGGCGAACGAGGACCAAACCCACCCTGCGTCGGTCCTGCCCAGCCCAGCACAGCTCCGCAGCATTCGCCTCAGCATCGTCAGTGCGGGGTTGGAAGCGCCGAGACTCGCCAGGACAGGGGCGGCTCCCTGAAGGGACGGTTTCTGAGGGAAACAGAGAGCGCCCAGCCCCGGCCCAGCCCCGCCGGCAGGGCGGCAGGGCGGCAAAGCGGCCCCGCCCTCAGCCCGCCCTCAGCCCGCCTTGAGGCCGCCCTCAGGGCACCGCGGGGGAGCGCGCGCTGCGGGAGGCGCGCAGCGCGTGCCGGGGGCAGCTCTCGCGATACGCTCGGCCGGCGCCGGGCGGGGCAGGGGCAGGCGCGGCGCTCTCGCGAGAGCCGGGCGCGCGGCTCAGCCCGGGTGTGCGCGGGGCTGTGTCGTGAGGGACCGTGAGTGACCGTGAGGGCCGCGCCGGCCGCTGCAGGATGCCGAGCGCCGCCGGCCGCGGGCAGGGCCAGGACCGCCGCCCGGAGAACGAGGACTCGTCGGCGGCTGATGTGGGTCTCCGCAGGGAACGCGGCGGGCGCGCTGTTGAGGCTTCCCGGGGTGGGGTCTGGGCCCAGGCGGGGTTTGGCCGAGCCAGGGGACACAGCTGCCTTTGGCTTTACCCTGCCTGTCCCCCCACTCCCTTCGCCGGGCCCAGCCTGTGATTCCCTGAAGAGCTCCACTCCCCCCAGAAACACCTGGGCTGCTCCTCCACAGCAGGAGGCTTCTGCAGGGGCTCCTGCTGGCCTGGCAGCTGCTCCTGCCTTGTGTGTGAAGATCACAGAGCAGTGCTGAATAATTCTAGGCCGGTGCTTCTTCAAGAAGAAAAAAGTACTAACAATGAGCATCAGTTCATTTTGTTATAAAGTAATTGTTACTTATTCTTGCATCAGCAATAAGGAGTTCCGAGTATTGGTGGCTCCCCTAAAGATATAAATATGCCACGGTTCATCAAAAGTAGACAAGCAAAGACCCTTCCCAAATAAAGTGTTTAGTAGGAATTTGGTTCATGTATTGAATAGAATAAAATAAATAAAGCAAGGGAGTTTATTTGGAAATGAATGGGCTTAGTTGAGAAACCAGAATTGTGATATTTTGGTGAAAATGCTGCCTTCCTCTTTGCCTTACCTGGCAGATTTTATTAACAATCAAGTTCCACCGGGCTCTGACAATTACATGTGATCTGCTGGATTTCTCAGTGTGCCTGAATATGGGAAGGAAATATTTAATCTATATACTTATGGAGGACTCAAATACTTTTTGAGGAGTAAGCTCTTTGTAGAGATAATCACACTGACTTTCTGTGTAACACGTAATGATCATCATGCATGGTTGCTGTTGCTGGAATTATTTTTTTCTTCCAGGGCACAATTGTCTTCTCTCCCTCGTGTATCTCTTATAAGAGTCCAAAATGCTTTTTTTTTAATATTATAGCTAACTATTTTGTGTTCCCTCACTTCACTCTGTGATGGTGATGTTCAGTTTTTTAGTGTGTGCTTCTTTGATATTCTTCTCTTTCTTACCTCCATTCTAGGATTATGCTAAAGAAAGATATGGAGTGTCATCAATGATACAATCCCAAGAGAAACCAGGTCAGTTGAAAAATAAAAGTTTTTGCAAGAGAGGGGGTGGGAAAGAAGGAAGAAAGAAGTTATCTACCAAATATCTTCAGTACTTCCTTGAGAAATCATCTGCCAAAGTTCCTCATTCAAATCCCCCTGGCATTCTCCCCCTTTATTGGGATGCATTTGGCACTTGTGAGACACTTGCATTTGGAGTGCCATGTCCAGTTTTGGGCTCTCCAGTGCAAGGAAGGCATTAACATTTTGGAGCCAGTCCAGTGGAGAACTACCATGTTGTTCAGGGACTGGAGCACAGCATCTGAGGGAGCTGGGCTTCTTCAGCCTGCAGAAGAGGAAGCTGTGGGATGATCTTACAGTTTAAATCTACTTAATGGGAGGGCATAGGAAAGATAAGGCCAGGCTTTGAAGGTGTGTGGTAATTGGACTGGAGGTCACGGACACGAGCCAGAACAGGAAATTCAGATTGGAGGGAAGAAAAAATAAAATGATGTGTGGTTGAATATTGGAGTTCAGTTCTGGATTGAGAGGAGTGTCAATCTTTGCCCTTTCCTGGACCGTGCCTTACACAATTTGTCAGTTTTGTGTCTGTCCATCATTGTGGACTTTTAAAAAAAATATTAAATTACTGTTATTTATAGTGTACTGAGTCCTGAGATGTCAGTTTTTTTCTGTATTTGGAGTAAGTTTTACTGTTACTTACTACAGCAGTGTTCTCTCTCTGAGTATGATCTGTCTACTTGTGCAGCCTTCCATTTCTCCTGTATGTGGGCACCAAATCAGTTAATATTGGATATTAATATTTATGGGTTTTATCAGTCATATCACTCTGAATTCAGGAAATCCTGATTTTCTCCTGATGAGAAGTTGGGATTCAGAAAAACTTAGCAGCTAGAGAACAATCTCCCAGGCCAATATCCCAAGAAATATTAATCTTTGTATTAAATTCAGTGCATGAAACATAATGAGGGAAAGTAACAGACTGGATTCTTGTACCTTTGTCATAGTAAAATGTAAAACAGCAACATCATCTGTGATTAGGTGATTTTTTTTCTCCTTTGAGTGGTTGTTTTGGTGGATCCCCCTTTAGGAACGGAAATGCAGAATGTAGGGAAGAGAAGCAATCACAAGAACACTCACAGGTGGAAAGCAGCTGAAGGGGAGCTTTATATCAAGAATGTAACAGGACAAGAAAATCAGCAGAACCTGCATTAGCAGTCATTGTTGAATAAAATCCATTCTAGCTGCCAGAGAAAGGGAACTGGAGTTGAAATCACGTTGGAAGCAGCCCAGCTCCGTGTTTCTTCTCCTGGATTCACATCCCAGAGTAAACAACTGTGTGGGGGACCCAAGCTGGCAGATTGAGATGGCAGATCAAGTCCTGCTTTCATGGAGAAATGCCAACTGTCTCATATTCAAAAGAAACACTCAGAAGTACAGGAGAAAAAAAAATATGTTGAGAAGGAAAATGGTTAAAGCTACAGGAAATTATATTAAAAAGACTGAGTGTCATATTTAGTTGTGTTGTCCCCTTGACCTTTCATCCTTGCTTTAAAAAACTTCTCAGTGCATGGACAATGTTGAGTGAGTTTTCCATTTGGATTAAGATGCAATCTACAGCACTCCTGCTGTTCTGTAATTTTAGAAAGTGGTTATCCACAACACAAAAAACTGGATAACAATAAAGAACAAAATGTCTATAACAAAGAAGCTGAAGATCAGCTTCAGCTGATCAGTCCCTTCCTTGAGGCTTGAGACTAATGCACTTTTGTTTACAGATTCAATAGTTCTGCCAGAGAGAGCTCTTGCCAAAAGGTTCACAGGAGAGTGAGGTATTATTTGTCATCAGTAGCTCCCCAAAGTGTTCTACTTGCCTTGGGGTCTTGAAGGAGCTGCTGCTTGGGACAGGGAGTGGTGGAGAAGCACAGATAGGCATGTTCCCATCCATCTGAAGTGGGTTAATTTTGTTTCTGAAGTCTCTGAAGTCTGGCTGCCAGTTCTAAATCAGAGCAGCCAATGGTGGTGTGAGGTGGGCAGCCCACACGGCGTCTGGTGAGCGGAGCCAGCGCAGCACAGCACAGCCCTGGCTGGCAGCTCAGAGGGAGCTGCAGTAGTGGTGCTGTTCTTACTCCAGTTGCACTGTCCTCAGAGCTCACAGTGATCAGAACAAGTTATTCTTCCTTTTCAAGGAGTAAGCTTATTGTCCTTTTGCCATGCTGATAGAGTCTTGTTCCTCTGCAGGCAAATTAAAACTTTTCTCAGGTTCACAACTTTATTTCTCCACCTTGCTCTGTTGAGCTCACACACACCTGTGCCTTCTTTCTTGGCCCACTTAAGTCTTTCTTCTGCTCATGTTGGCCGCCATGTCTATCTGATGTTCTTGCCTCCTGTCATGTCAGGGCTCTAAGTCCTTCCTGCCTGCTTGAGGCTATGATTTGGTAAATGCTAGAACTCCATTTCTGGCCATTCTTTTTTTCTCCCTTCAGGCCCATTATCTCATATCCCCTCCCTGGAAGCTGCTTTTATCTAATATTGCTTTTGATTTTCAGGTTTTTATGTCAAACGTGCCTCCTCTTTTTCAAATTTTTCCAGTACTTTGAAGATGCTGGCACTACACAGAGACAGCAGAAATACTGATCATAGTGTTCTAAATTCCATGATGGAAGATAAATGACCTGAGTAAACAGATTGATGTGACAGGCAGGGAATGGGGTCTGGAGGTGAAAAAGTGTTGTTTTACGTATCCCACACAGCTTTTTGGACTTTCATCCTCTCCTGACATGTTTAGAAGAGGTTGGAGTTCTGAGAGAAAAAGAAGGATATTTAGTAGATTGGAAAGAAGAGATTGGACTACATTAAGGGAAAAAGAACTAGATTTGGGGCATGTCATTGGAGGGAAGCAAAGTGGCATAGTTGCTACATCCAGCTCATTACAGTGGAGCACAGTGACAGGAGCAGAGGCAATGGGCACAATGAACATTGGGAAATTTTTTTTTCCTGTGAAAGTGACCAACGATTGGTACAGGTTGTCCAGGAAGAGTTTCCCTTCTTGGGAATACTAAAAAACCATCAGAACATTGTTGCCCTGATTTTTCAGCCTTCTGATGTTTTCATTTTTGTGATAAAGTTTTTCACGCTGTTTCATGTAAACACGCACATGTGTTCCTAACTGTCCTCTTGTTTTTCATTCCTTTCTCCTGGGCAGAGAAGGTTTGATGGACTTTTCCCTTGACCAGTGTGGTTGGAGAGGCGGTAACCTCGTCCTCCAATCCACGGTCATTCCCAAAATCCTATATAAGCACTAAGTCAGATAAACTTAGGTCCTTTTTTCTTTTTCCCTGCCTGGAAGCTGTGTGTGTGTGATTTTGTCCTGCTCTATTGCGACAGAATGTGATCTTGGACAGCTGGCTCTGTGCCACCCTCCTTGTGCATGGCATTGGGTGGGATGACTTCCAGAGACTCCCCCAGCCTCAGCCATTCTGTGATTGTGTGATCTGTTGTTGGAAGAAAAGTCTTTACCATGTCACCTTGTGGATATTGTTTATTACCCTTTTAATGAAAGGTGAAATAGTTTTTAATAATTAATACCATATAACAATTTTTGTGTTAAATGTGTCTTGTTTACGTTTGATGAAACATGAACTGTTAGGTGTCCAAAAGACTTTAAAAAATATTAATGCAAATGGTTCCTGAAACACTAAGGATCCATGAAAGGTGTAACATCTCATTCTGTCTTTATGCTTCTGCCTAGAAAATGCTTTACCTTTGTAACAATACAGTTTCAAGTTGACTGAGGTAATTTTAACTGTCTGAATATCAAACTCTTAGAAAGGTTGCAGATTGTGATGGTTGCATGTTTCCTATATTACTACACGGAGTTTGAATATCAGAAATTGCTGGCAAATGATAACATCTTCATTCCCTTTTCTCCCTTCCCCAGCACACACATACACACACCCACACATGCAAGTTTGTGAATATATTTGAGTGAATTTCCTGTCATGTTTCTCTGTGCACTTCCATTCTGTTCTGGATTTGATACGTGTCTGTGAAGGAAGAACTGCATTGCCCTGATATAAGCTAATAAAAGTTTTCAATCCACTAAAATCCCCAGTGCAGAATAATAGGCTTGCAGAGCAAGCTGTGACTGGTATTCAGAGACAGAAGGAAGGAGTCCAGAACAGCAGATGGTAATCTGGAGCGGGCAAAAGTTTAGTTTTTTTTCCCCAAAACTTTAGAAAAGTTCTGTCAGGAAGACTGCAGTGTAAGTGTCTTAGCAAATTCAATGTTATTTTGGAAGGAGGGAGAAGTTTGCAAGGAAAGAATTATGCAAGGAACAGCAGCCTGTGCCCATCATATTGTTAACTTGTAATACAATTTTTAAAGTCCTGATTTATTTAAAAATATTTTCCATGATAACTTTTTTTTCCCTTTGCTGTCCAAAATCTGTCCTTTCCAAGCCATGCATTCCTGTTGTTATTTAGCTTTGCAGCTACATTGGATTTGATTGGATTCTGATCCAATCTTTGCTCTGACAGTGATAGTAGTGCTTGATCAGGTTTTCAAAGAGATTCTCCTAAAAGGAACGTTATCCATTTTACACAGTAATACTCCCGTTGCTCCAAAATGCTGTTGTTTTAATAAAAATAAATATTTTAAAATTTATAATGCACATTTATTTGTGGTTTCTTTCAGTTCTTTGTTTTAAATATTAGTTATTTTACAGTTATATTCATCCTACTTATGTAAGGTAGATACAGAGAGTAGTCATGTCACTCTGAGCCTTTGTTTTTCTGGGTCCAACACAGCAGCTTTGAACCCTGCACAGTGCAGCAGGGCACACATCCCTTAGGCAGCAGAAATTCAGAATAATAAGTGCGGGTAGTACAGTGAAGTCCTATCAAAACCAGTTTAGTCATGCTGGGTTCTGCCATCCGTGAACTACAGTGAGTCTTGCTGTTGGTAAAGTGCAGTTTGACCCTCCTGTGTAAGTCAAAAATAAACATGAACAATTTAAAGCTACTGAATCAAGTACAAGTCACTAAGAAAGGAAATGAGATCTTGTGTCTTTTCAGTAAGTCAGTTATGCCGCTGATACAAAAACCAATGTTTTGGATTTATTATCAATTTTATCAACAGCAATGATAGAAAGTATATTTGTAGTTTAAAATCAAAAACTGTTTTAAAATGTGTGATTTTTTTCTGTAATTCAGATAGAGTTTTGGTTCGTGTAAAAGACTTGACGTTGGAGAAGGCTGATGAAGAGGTTTGGGTTCGTGGCAGAATTCACACCAGCAGAGCTAAAGGTGAGAGCCCTCCAGGGTGTTTGGTTTTACTTCCTCATGTCATTAGTACAACCTTAATGTTTATTTTAGTTTCATGACCTGTTGCTTATGTCTTGCATTCAAGAAAACTTTGCCACCTGGTTACTGAGAGTTGCCTCAGTGTTACTTTGACTGGTTCTTTTCTCTTTTTACACCTCTTTTTTTCCCAAGAGGGAAGAGAAGATTTTGGTTTTAGCTGTGTGGAAATCAGTTATTGTAGTAAAAGTGAATTTTTATGTTACTGTATTGCTAAATAATATATGGACAGTTGTAAATAACAGTAATTAAAAAATGTCATAATTCTCCTTAAGGTGTTAATAGTTATGAGATAAAACACTTCTAAGGTTTTACAGTAAAACATACTTGTATTATAAATGTATCCATTGTCAGACAGGTCATATTTCTTCTGGTGCACATGTATATTTTCACCACACCTTTTCTTTGACAGGAAACAAAAATCTGTTACAATTTTAGAGTTCCTACTTTCGATTACCTGTATCTAATAATATCAATTTGGGCTTCAAATAAGAAGCATCATCTTTCTTTAGCAAGACAAAAGGGAAACCCTTTGGTAGGTTTTCAGCAGTATGGGCTGTCACCCTTGGCTGTCTGACAGCCATATTTCTTCCCTGGAATCAGAAGTTCCCTCTGGAGACCAGGTTGCTATATGGAAACTTGAATAGGCTTTGGCCTCTGCAGTTGACATCAGATGCTGACAACTGTTGTGCTGGTTTCAGTTATGTTTGGCAGCTCTGTAGATATAACTTGTCTTTCCAAGAATTGAAAAACAAAAAAAGCGTAAAGACACTAACTTCACAAACGAAACTTAACAGTAGTCTTAAAATTGGGAATGATGCAAATTAGGGGTGAGAATCCAGTTCAGAATATCATCAGAGATATCAGATTCATTTCTCTTTTTGAGAATTAATTTTTTTAAAACATGTACCTCTTAATGAGTGTCTGTGCTGCAGTCGGTTAAAATAAGGAACTGTATTAAAATACATGCATATGATGCACATTTTAATTTGTATTAGAATCTTTAAACTTAAGGAGTCTTCTGTGATTTCTTCGGTAATTTTGTAATGGAAATCTCTCAGTTAAATAAAGAAACTGTCAGCTCCAAAAGCTGCGAAAGCTTTGGTCATTACATCTTGAAGTTGTTCAGACAGAAGACACTCCATCTGATTTAAATGTTACTGTTGTTACTATCAGTGTTTAAATTAGAGTATCCTTATGCCTTGTTTGCAATTATAAGAAGAGTTCTGGCTATTAACAGAACTCAGGGTATTAGAAGCAGGTATCTATGCAGACCTTGAAAGCAATGTAAAGTTCTGTGGTTGGTGATTGCTCTCTGTAATACATTGATATGTGGGATCTTGTATGTTATATACATTACATCAAACACAGTAACATCTATGGAACAAGGCAATATGAACTTAAAAGGCAATATGAACTTAAAAGAAGCTTTTGCAATCCTTCACTTGACCTCAGGAAAGACTTTTGATGTTGTTTTTGATGAAACAATAGTGCTTATTTTCAAAACTCTTTAACACAACCTGAAGATTGAAAGCAAAAGGACTTGGTCATGGGCATGAATAATCTGAATTTATTGATAGTGTCTCTTGTTTTCTCTTGGTCTGACACCACAGAACAATTCTGACATTCAGGGAGTGCTGCTAGGAAATGCCATATGCTTGTTTGCTTAATCTTTGGGGAAAGAATCTTACAAGAAAAGCAAATGTTTAAGAGTAAAAAAGTAGTATTAGCCTTTCCCACACACAGCATGGCACTATTCCTACCACTGTGGAAAGGAAAGCCTTGCAGGAAACAGGAAAATCTTTCACAAAAACAAGCTTTAGTTTTTCTCAGAAACTTGAATTTGACTCCTAAATAACCAACGTAGCTTTTATTTAACCCTGTCTGGTTCTGACCAGTAAACAAAAAAAAAATTATTGGGAACAACTGCAGATTCCAGCTGTCTCTTACAGCAAGTCACTCATGGAGTCTGATGGAAATTAACTGAAGGATGTGTAAAGAATGGGGTGTTGGGGATTTCTGTGAATTGTACTAAAATTAAAGTTCACAGGGCCCTGTGGTTTGTATCATAGATTGAATAAATGTTTTTTCTGGCTTTATTTTAAAGCCAGCCTAATCTACTGATCATGTTTATCATTGAAAAGCCTTTGGGAAATTGGTCTGGGTTTGGCCAGGCAGCTGGGGCTTGTGCAGAATGTTAGACCTGAAATAGATTTTGGGTTATGAATCCAAAGGTCTATGAAACATCTGAAAATAAGAATTCCACCAAGAGCAATATAAATATTGGGCCAAATGTTATAACAGACCATGTAAAGTCTTCTCTTTGCTGGCAAATGTCTGTAACCATCATTTAATTAGTATAACCAACATTTTTTACTCTTTAATAACTTCCTTACATCTTTTTCTTTCATAAGGTCTTGTGTGATTTGGTACTTTTATCCAACACAGACAGTGGATTGCTGCTTGGTTCATGTGCTTATTTTTGATCGAATTCTCTTATTTGTTCAGTACCTGAACGTTCTATGCATTTTACTGTGTCAGACACTTTTAACCAAATTTCTTTTGAAACTTTTTGTCTTTTAGGCATTCTTGTGGGACATGGTATTGGTTTTGTTAATAGGAATTTAGAGTAGTTTACTGTTGAATGTGAGTAAATTTGGTGCTATACTTTTCATCTAAACACCACATAAGTATTTCGAAACACACAGAGAAGATCCCATTATCCAAATTTTTTCTTACACCAATGCTTCCTTTTTTGCATCTCTTGATCTGGAAAGGCTTTTAAGTATGAGCTGGGTTTGATTATGGTTGGTCTTTTTGATACTTTATTTTGAATGCCTTCAGCTCTCTCAGGAAAAGTTCTCTTCCCTCTTTTAATCTTTGTGGCTGGGATATTTTAACCAGTGCTGTGAGTGAGGTCCGTTTGATCACTTATCTTCTATGTGATTAGAAGTGGTTTCATTCTGCAAAACATCCTCTTCCTACAGCTACTGTTACTCATGGCAAAGACATTTGAGTCCTTTTATAATTCAGATATTCATCAGACTTCCAGTGTTTGGGATTAAGTACAACTGCCAGACTTTTGGATGAGGATCTGAGCAAGTTGGTCTTGGTGAAGATGTCGCTGCTTATTGCAGGGGATTGGACTGGATGGCCCTTAAAGGTCTCTTCCAGCCCAAACTATTCTGTGATAGCAGGTCCTTTCATTATTTCCCTGTCTTCTAGTTGAGTTACTTAGTAGTTGTGTTCAGCTGTCTGCATTTTTTGTTTGAATACCTAGTACATCAATACTGAAACTTTGATCCTATTTTGCTAAATTGTTTGTGACTAAAATAACAGAGATGAATACTATCTCCTAGGAAATACGGTATCCAACCACACTCTAAGAAACACTGAGATGTCAGAGATGTGAGATACGACTCCCTTACCTAAAGAAACTCAGCATATTGTGTCCTGTGCAAAAATTGTACTTTCTTTGTTGACTTGCTGGATCTGAAACACAGCCTGTATTTTTCTAATTTAAATCTGTTATTTAATGTTTGTCTGCAAGCAATACATGCATCTGTACCATATTGGATATTGCAGCCTCTGGAATACAGAAATAGTTGTACTCTGTTTTCTGAAAATACGTAATTATTCTTGTTACGTTTTTGTCGTAGGACAAGATAGTTATTTCCAATAAATATAATTAATATTTAATAATATTTTGTACTAGTTTCGTATGTTTGCTTTTATTTCCATGCGATTTTGTGTCAAGAGTTCTGCATTTATTTTCTGATACGCTTGAATTATCTGTGGCTATGTGTCAGGAATGGTAATCTGCATAACTACAAATGAAAACTGCAACTAGTTTTTTTGTGTCAGTTTTCATGTTAGGCATGTGTTGGTTTATTGGTTTAAGGGTTTAAGTCAACAGCAATGGGGAAGTAGCTGTCTGTAACAAAACTTCTGGCTTCTTCCTATTCTCACAATTTCAATGAAAATATTATGACATTCTAAGTAAGACCTTGGGATTAAAGTGATTGGTGCCTTTATCAGATACTGGTACACTAGTGAAAGGTTTGTTGTTAATTTCTCTCTAGGAAGAAACATTTAAAATCACCATATTTCCTTAAAATTAAGTTACTGAATAAATTATTATTAGAGATGTGAGAAGAAGTATGAAATGATTGTAACTGTCAGCTAAACAGATTGGAAAGATCTTTGTTGACTTGGAAATACATATTTTAGAAGTCAACAAAATGCACCATGTTCTTTGTATATTATTATTAATTCCTATTAACTTCTTTATTCCTAAGCTGTTCATGAATAAATTGCACTTACAGGAATTTTTAATTGGGTCTTTTAGGTTCTTGTCATTTACTGGAATCAATACTCCTTTTGTTCCCCTTCATTCTGAATGTGTGGTGTATTATAGAATGAACATTGTTGGTTTAGTCCTTGTGGTGCAAAATTAAGCCTACTTCTCTCAGAGCAGCTTTGTAAAATGAACTCTACAGCTTTGATTTGAGAAGATGAGAAAAAACTTCTTTAAAAGTAGTTTAGACTTGAAGTAGTTCTGAGCGAAGAAACGAGGAAAAGTATATTTCTTAGAGTTGAAGAAAAAGTTACTTTAAAAGATATGATTTGTTGTTTTTCTTTTGTCTAAATATTCTTTATCTTGGAAGGCTTACTGTTATTTTTAGAAAATGTCCATTCAAATGTTTATAGATGTAAGGCACAATTATTTAATTTATCTCAGTGTTTGTGTGTGTCTGTGTGTGTGTGTATATGTACAGCTGAGAAGTTTGAAGCAGTTTTTGGTGGGGGGCAGTGATGAATGAGAGAGAGAGAGAGACGCACACTCTTAAAAAGCTCA
Source organism: Dicaeum eximium (assembly GCA_013396995.1). Lineage (NCBI taxonomy): Eukaryota > Metazoa > Chordata > Aves > Passeriformes > Dicaeidae > Dicaeum > Dicaeum eximium. The sequence continues at coordinate 953,136 of VWZP01008990.1, read as the reverse complement.
GTTTATGTTTAAGTAGTAAAGAATTTTTTTCTCATTCACAAAGACCTCGAGTAACTTGTCCTTAATACACCTGTGTTGTTTCTCTTTGTATTCAGGGAAGCAGTGTTTCTTAGTCCTGCGTCAGCAGCAGTTTAATATCCAGGCTCTTGTGGCTGTGGGACAGCATGCAAGCAAGCAGATGGTAAAGTTTGCTGCCAAGTAAGTAAGCAATTATATCCTGTTGTCAGAGTAAACAATGGTGGGAACCAGGACTCCCAGGGGTTGGGACCATTTTCACACATTAACATCAATGCTTCGTTTGTTTTAAAATGTAGTTATTTAAATTGTCAGCTCTCTATTGCGTTGAATACATTATACTGACAAAAGATAAAATAGAGAACAGGCTTGAAATTCATTCTGAACTGCTGAAGCAGCATTCTCTCGCTATAGACAACCTACATTTCTTCCAGGCTGGCTAACAAAAAGTCTGGCAAGCTGAGCTTAGTGGGACACTTCGTTTTGTGTGTGGTGGTGCTGTGTGTCTGCACATGTTCAGCATTTCTCTTCTACCAGACGTGCAGTGTAGTTACACTTTTTATACTTAGAACTGATGTGAAGAAGTCCCATATTGCAAGGGCTTACTGAATTGAAGAAATTAAAAGTAGCTTATGTGCACTGGGTTAGTCTTAGGCACACCTTATTTTTGGCACTAAAATTTTGATTTAAAAAAAATTTGGCAGGGGTGATAGTTAGACTTGCCAGTTGAAAAAATGTTTGTTGCAGCAATTTGAGTTCAGTTATTTGGTGTGTTTTGTTCCTAAAGATAAAAAAATTACCTTTCACTTCTGTTTGCCTCAAGATTGTGCTTTCAAATTGTCCTGTAATAAATATGCTTGTGTGACAAATGTACATTATGGTAGAGCTTTAATCATATCTGTCTACTTGCTCACAAATAGAAATGTGGATCAATTCTGTGCAGTTTATTTGGTGCAGAATATGTTTAACATGTGGCACTTGAGTTGCTTCTGTGTAGTTCTTGGCACCACTCTCATGCCTGGGAAGGGAGCCCCCACTAATTAGCTGCAAAAGTGCTACTGCCTTCAACCTTCAATATGTCAGGGAGGGGAAGGATTCATTATAGTAGAGACTTCCAGAAGCCAAGTTAAGGTTGGGATAATGCTTCTGCTGATGGGGTTCAAGGCAACAGGAAAACAGAACCAGCAGTGTTTGTTGTTTGGCGGTGCTCAGTGCTGGCAGTGCCAGTGTGAAACATGCTGTTCACAGGTGTTTATGAGCCAAAGTGAAGTGTTCTGTTTCTTCATGAAATGATTTGTTCTCTCCAGTGCTTGGAATCTCTGAAAAGAATTAAGTGTATAATGTACTTGTTCCCTAATTCATCTCCCTCAAAACTCCCAACAGTCTGTACTCCCTGGAGAAACTTGTGCTACAGAATAGTGGAACAACTCTTAGAGTTTGATGCACACTCTTCTATTCTCCAGTTCTCTCCAATATCTCTTTCAGTTTTCTTCATGGTTCTTCCCTCCACAGCTGAATTTCTTGCACTTTGTGGTTGGTAGATCTTTGTGTTTAGGAGCTTATGAGAGGGAAGCTGGTTTACTGTATTTTTTCTATTTACTCTTTTTCCATATGCTGACTGCTACTTATAAACCTTCTGTGATGTTTTTTTTTGTGATTCACTGATCTTTTTTACTCAGTTAGTTTTCTGCCAGATTAGTGATTTAAACTAGGTCAAGGAGATCCAAGGTTAACAAGGAGTTGTGGAAAGAGGGTGTCTGGAAACAGTAGAGGGTAAAGCTCCTTTCTCTTCAGGCAGCAGTGAGCTGTTAAATCAGGCAGAACATCATCCTTAGGTTCTTCCCAACTCCCTGTCATCTCCCCTCTTGAGACAGACTTGAATTCCTCAGAGTAGCCAGACTGATGATGTTTATACTGTGTTTTGAGTTTTTCTTCTGCTCCTTCTTTGGTATAGCATTTGCTAGCTGAATCCTGGTACTTCAGCCTCGCTTACTTTGTAGCATTCATGTTTCCCGTATTATTTGTGCTTCTGAAATGATTAGATGCTCATCATTGTGTTCTCTGAGTGGTGTAACTCTGTTACAGCCTTCTAGATTTTCTTTTAGGGGTTTGCTTTTGGTTTTTTTAACACCATTAGTGCAGTCCTCTGTAGCAGCATAACAGTAATGCTGTAATGCTGCTACAGTCATCTGCTCAGGATTCCTTCCCACCAACAAACCTATTTTATTAATATCCTGCCATGCTCTCACTTTTTCCAGTGTTTCATCTCCTACAATTCTGCTGTTGCCATTGCAGCTGCCTCTTGTCCTTCAGAGGCTGCTGCTGTTCCCTGCTGGTGAGTGCACGTGGGGTCACTGTGTCAGCAGCACCTGAAGCAGAGCCCCAGTACGTGCCTGTCCTCAGTCATTCCCTGCTGCCTTTCACCTGCTCTGCAGTGATCCCATTATTTCTAGCAGATGAGGCTGGGCTTAGATGTCTAAAAATAACTATCCTGTTTCCCTGCCTTTCTCAGTGTCTTTTTTTATCATCTCATTTCCTATATGCTAAATGAGGAAATACACATTTATTGAAGAAAACATTTAACCCAAATATCTTCATTTTCAATTAAATTTTTAAATGTTTTCACTGATAGTATATAAACTGTATTTTCCATGTGCTATTTTCTCCTATTTTCATCCTGTGTCCACAACTTCATTTAAAATAGTTTGTAAAATTCTGGATCTTGAATTTTTAATTTTAGTTGATTAAATAATGAGCATTTTTTGTACAAATTTTCATAAATTATAAACAAACCAGTTCCTCTTTTAGATATTGGCACATGAAAACCAAGAACTTTCATAATGCTCTGTGGTCAGCAACATTCATACAATGATTATCACCATTATCATTAGAATGTGAATTTTAATGAAAGATACTTTATAGTGGTTCAACTCAGGTTTGCAAAGAAATTTCTGTGAGTTTAGCCATGGAAAGTTTCAAGTTGAAATTCCAAAATAAACATAGCACAGAGCCAGTGGAGACACTGGAGTGGCAGCTGTGGAATTGTTCTTCTGTCTCTTATCAGAAAAAACAATTCAGCCCGGTGCTGCAAGGGATGCTGTATAAGAGAAACAGTTAATTGCCTCTTTTAGACAGCAGAGGTGCCAGTTAGTAATTTATCTGAGTAATTTATCAGCCTGCTTTTTTCCATCAAGCTTTGGGTGTGGCTGGTTTTAGTTTTCTTTCTCCTTTTCTATCTCAGCATTGAGCCTTTCCTGCCACCCCTCTGCCAGAGCCACTTGAGCTGATAGAGCAGTTGGGAGTGGTGGTTAAAAATTCAAATTTAGCTGCTCAAAAAATTTGCCCTTGAACAGGAAGTAACTGGATTGGTCTGTGTAGTAGACTAGAGAGTAAAAATGCAGGAAAGAGATTAAAATGGAGGGGGAAAAATGGTTAACTTGTATGAAAACAATTCACAATGTAGAAAAATATATGTGAGTTCTTTAGCTAGGTAAATTGGTAATACCAGGAATATCTGCTGGATATTGCAGAATGTTTTCTTTATCCATTTCTGTTTAATTTTTATATCAGAAGACTGGAAGAAAATGTCAAATTGCAGCTAATGAACTGGTAAATAGGGACTCAGGAGTGTATAGTAACCAGGGTTCATTTAGAATAATCCCCTCAATGCTCTTCAGTGTGAGTTTGTACCTTTGTGGTTGTTTGGTCCGATTTTGTGGGTGTTTAGGATTAATAAATAGAAAAGTGCAGAGAGAAGTGTGAGATTGTATAGATTGTATAGAGTATAGATGGTATAGAAGAAGTAAACATTCTCTATTTAAAATCCATAAATAACCAGATTTCTTCCTATTCTTCAGGCTTTTGACCAAGAAAATGTTGATTGTCATTCACTTTGGGAGGCCAGCATAGGGTTCAGCTTGCAACACGAAGCTGTTGATGAAAGATGTTGTTATAAAGACTGCAAGAATGCAATCCTGTGGTTAAAAGAGAAAGTCTTGGCTAATAGACATGCAGCTAATTAAGAGGGACATAAGGCATCTAGTGGACACTTTAGAAATTATAATCTTGATTTTTTTGAACATTACATTCAAAATAGCTTCCTATACAGAGAAAATTTTTATTGTTGGACTTCATGAATCTATATACTTAAATATTTTCTTTTTGGATTAAACAATGTAAAGATGTCATCTGTCTTTTCTTAATGCCATATGCATTCTACCTTAGTTTCTAGTCCCTGTTAGTATTAATCACAGGTATAAATGTTGTTGTCCTTAATGGAAATCGTGGTACTCTGGCATGTTTTTCTGCTACTTGTTCACTTTTGTTGGTGTTTGGGGGTTTTTTGTTACCCAGGGGAATTTTATCAGAAATCACCGAGATTACTTATTCCTGCTGCTGTGGAGAATGCTTTGGTGTAATTACTGGCATTTTATTAAAATATCTTGTTTCTTCTTGTAACTTGAACTGAAAATGCCATTTCAGTAACATCCTTGGAATTACCTGTTGGGATCAAAGCAGCACTTTCCAGGTTTCTGTAGTTCATGTTTGGTGCAATGTTATGGACTTTAGACACTTCCAGCTCTAGGTCTTGCTGAGCATGGTTCAAACAGAACTCAAAGCACAAGCTTTTATTTCCATACTGGATTAAATGTGCAGTTTAAATGAGGAAAAGCACATTTTTTAATTTTCAAATGAAAGTTTAGAGGAGATGATGAATGTTTATAATTACAAAAATGGTCACATGCAGTAGGACCCTTCCTAGTGCTTTTGTGTACCCAGGTAATTACTTGAATATTTGATTACAGGGACCTACACAGTTAGGAACTCAGTTGAAATACATCTTAAAATTATGGCAAATGTAATAACTAGGCAATGCTACAGTTTTAAATATGCTCCAGATCAAGAAACATGTTTTAGTTGCAACTCCAGTGTAGAAATTGAGAGAAAGCTCATTTTATCATATGTGCCAAGTTTTAAAGTTATGCAAGTTTGCAAAGCAATATTGCAGTTACAGTGATGTAAAAGTCAGTTTTTTCCTGTATTATTAACCTGATACCATTTTGCATGTCTTGAATTCCTTGCATGTTCTGATCAGAGCTCTGTACAGACTTCACTAAACAGTCCTCATCCATGGGATCCCCAATCTAATTATGAATTCTTCATACAACACATTCATATTTACCTACTATTTTCTTTTTCACAGCACAGAGCATTTCCTTCAATAAGTTTAAAACATTGCTTGCTGTCATTACTGAGAAGGCTTTTGTTCAGCAGATTAGAAACTGATATTTTCAGTGAAGACAGTGCTATTCATGTCATTAGTGGTGGTTTCTGGACATTTGCCAAAATGTTGACATGGAAAAGGAAGCGGGAAAAACAGAGGAGAACTGTTCAGGGAAAAAAGTTCACATAAGAGTGAAACTTTAATTCTTTTAAACATTCATGCATTTGAAAAGTAAAGGGAATTTATAGTTACACTTAATACTGGTTTAGCATCAATTATTCTCATAGGTGATCAGGCTCTCTTGCATCCAAAGCACTGTATTGGTTCCACAGTCTGGGTAAGGAGTTTCAAACAGAACCATTTGTAATAGAAAGTACTTGGGAGCACTTGGTGTCATTTCAATTATCCTTTCTCATATTTGTTGCCTCTGCTAAACTAATGGAGATGGAGGCTCACTCATAACTAAATGGATTCTTATTTAAAGCCTGCTCTCAGCCTCTGCTTTATACAAATTTAGTTGTGATTTGAGCAACTGTAGCTCTTCTAAAGAGTAGATGTACCAGAAGAACACGCAGTTCACGAACTTAATGCAGTACATGGAATTACCTAATGGAAGCAAGTCAAGCATATAAAGCATTCTTGTCTGTATTAAGAGCAGCTAATAAGTTCTATCATCTGAAAGTGTTACCATAAAAAATAGAGTGTAATCAGCTAAAATACTGAAATTTGGTTTTTTATCTTTAGTTAATTGTAATTTACTTATAGTGCCACTGTTAGGTTTTGAGAATTTGATGCTTGAATTTTCCACTGTTACTTTAATGTCATCAGATTTTTCAAGATTTTTATTCAGAGTGAAAAAGAGTGCCAGCCTTGTAAAGTTCAGGGTTGTTAATGGCTCTTTGCTTTGCTGCTTTTAGCAGTGGCCAGCTTGTCTGATGACATCCTCACTCACCTCTTATTATTTGCAGTTAAATTGTGAGCCTGATACTTTCCTGCTGTCTAAGGGCTTAGGTGGTCAAGTGATGTACATAAAGTGCCTTTCAGCTTTCTCAAGAAGGACTCACAAGTGAAAGATTATTTGTAGCATTAGTTTTCCTAAAAAGGAAAGTAATATTTGGCCTCTTGTAAGCTAACAAAGAGACAGAGTGAAAATCTGTTTCCAGTGAGGCTGAGATTATCTGTAGAAAAGTGCTAGTTTAAACTCCAGTACCTTAAATGCGTAAATAAAAACTGCTCATACAAATTCTTTTCTCACCTCTGACTCCTGAGGCTTTTGTTATTGTTTGCTTATAGCACTCAAACTTTATCATATCTTTGGAAGACTTTCAGGATGGTGTGTGGTGTTCTAGTGTACTATTAGTGACTGTTAGTGGAGAGCAGTTAGGATATCCCCTGTCACAGAGAAATGACTTTGTAGCATCTTGCATATTTCAGTAACAAGTCATGTAGTTTAAACAAGCTGAACTAGTTTTGATTTTCCCTTTCAGTCCTAGGACTTCACTTCAGTTTGTTGTTCTGCTGGTGAAGACACATCTTGCAGATAATTGCATCAGCTGACACATGGAAGAGTGTCTGTGGCCTAGAAAAAGAGCTCTGCCACTTGTCAGTTTATGTATGAACACACACACAGAGAATGGGCGAGCAGTGAGCTCAGTCATAATTCTTTCCCTCTCAAATCTTCCATCCCAGTTTGAATTCATTGTGGCTGGAGATATTTCAGCAAACCTTTATTAATCAGTTATTAGATATAAAAGTAACTTCAGATCCTTTACTCTTGTTCAGCAGTCCAAACAGTGTGTGAATGGTGCTCAGTGCTGAGGCTGCTGCAGTGTGCAGTGGAACTTACTGAGCTTTCTGTCCTCTCTTTGTTGCCAGCATCACCAAAGAGAGCATTGTGGACATAGAAGGCGTTGTGAGGAAAGCATACCAGAAAATTGGAGGTTGTACTCAGCAAGACGTTGAGCTTCACGTTCAAAGGGTAAATTTTTGAGCAAATGGAGCACTGGTTAATTGTTTGAGAGATTATCTGTTGAGACTGTCTGTCTGTCTACATACATAAACTTTGTCAGTAAGGAATCCAATGTCAGAGAAATGAACAGCTTTAAACTATAAATTGCAGTGTTTTATATGTAAAAATGAAATGCTTCTGGTTTTAAGATACTTGGAGTTTATATTTTCCTTTCTTTATCTGCCATTTGAATTACAGTATCAAGTAAAATAAAGTATCTCTCTAGAACAATTTGGCTAGAAAAGCTTGTAATTCTAGGTTTTGATTCTTAACTGCAGTAGATACTGGAATAAAAAGTCTGCTTCTTTTTAAGTGCAAGTCAGGAGTTTCTTCTTTATCGGAGTTACAATCTTCCCCCCAGTACAATGGACTGGAATACATAATTCTCACAGAAATAAACTCTCAGTGGCTTAACAGTATGGAAACTTTTGAAATCTAAGGTTCCTGGAGCTTGTGCTGTAGGGCTGGAGGAAGTGTAAATTTATAATTTGTTTAAATAGAAAGCATATTTAAGCCTTTATGTAATATCCTTTTCTTCTAAAGGTTTTTAACTAAACTGTATGCCTACAATACAGCTGAAACCCAGTCGCCTCAGGAATAGAGCACAATGGCTATTACAGCAGTGAGGTAAATCTTAGCTAACAGCATTGGGGAAAATCTGCAGATTTTGAAGAAACATGTTTTAATATGTGTGCAGATTATCCTATGCTTGATTTTTCTGAAAGAGCATCAAATTCACTGCTCCTCTAGGAGCAATACTAGACCATAAGATGCAGCAAGGTGGTTTTCATTCCCTGATTGTATTTTAGTTATCGCATAAATTTTTGAATCTGAAATAGTTCTTTCAGCTGTATTCAGATGATAAGTAAATGATACATTAACAAGGAGAAGAACAGGATGATCTTGCTGGAATCAGAAACTAAATCTCAGTGAAATCTGGTATATTCAGAGCTGTAATTCATGCCAAAAGGCTTGTCCCTTAGGCTGTATGAACTTGCTCAATTTGGTGCTTCCCAGAAGAAAAAAAGATACTTCAAATCTTGCAGAGGGAAAGCAAGAACTAAGCACTTCAGTATCGTCATGAGAATGCACAGGGTCTCTCAAATACTGGAATAAAATCACAGCCTTAGAGCGAGCAGCCTATGCAAACACTGTTTCAAGTCTCTGCTAGAAATATCCTTTTGTAAATAACACCTCCTTTTGAGCAGGGCCTCATGCTATTTCTGTTCTCTCTCAATTTCAGATCTATGTGATCAGTTCAGCTGAACCCCGGCTGCCCTTACAGCTGGATGATGCTGTTCGACCAGAAGTGGAAGGAGAGGAGGTGAAAACTTTGCATCCTCAAATATTTTTATTGTCTTTGTAGCTGAACAAAAGCACGAAAGCCAAGCAACTTCCTTAATGCGGTGATTCTGGGGGTTTGTTAGGTTTGCATTTTACTTCCTTTGTGCTATCCAGAACTGTGTTCAACATCTCTATAGCTTTGATGTCTGCTGAACTGCAGTAGAAGGTCAAAACCAGAGGGTTTCCAATCTTGTGTGTCTGCTGCACCCTTATAGTTGGGTTCTGCCTGTGGCCTCTGGGAGAAGTTACACCTTAAGCTTTTCTATCTGCCAGTTTGCTCTATGTTCTTTCTAGTATGATCTAGATGTTCAGCTGAACATAGAAATATCCCTTTGCTTTGAGCCAGAGGATGTTTTTCTCCACTGATTTTATTTAGTTAAAGTTTTGGTTTTGTTTATTTTTGGATGTGTGTGTGTTCACTATGTGCTTTTGTGCAACTGTTTAGGATGGAAGAGCTACTGTAAACCAAGATACAAGACTGGACAACAGAATCATTGATCTGAGGGTAAGGAACATGCAGTGCTGCAGGCTTGCCTGCAGGTGTTTATTCTTCATATTTCTAATCCACAAAGCAATAAAAGTAATGAATTTGATGGAATTGTATTGTTGGCCAGAAGAAAAAGAAACAGTATGGTTTTGTGTGGTATTGTAAAAGCACAGGATTTTTGAATCCTAAATGTTCACCTTTTCTGACATTAATTAAAGAACATATATTGGTAGTTCAAAGGCAAACATTGATAACTTGATATGTGGCTGTGTACATCTGGCCTTTTTAGCTGCAAAAGTGACTGAATAGGAACTGTTTAGAGACAACATTTTTTGTCAGGTGTAGTTTTTGTTATCCAAAGCTTGAAGAGCTTGGTTTTGAAGTATAAGATGGAAGTTCTGATTTTTAACAGGCAGTTGAGGTGCTGTAATGCATGCCTTGCCAGAGAAATTGTACCATGCCACGATACCAATCTCATTCTCTTTGTTTCTTCCACAGCATTCATGTATTTTCCTTTTTTTTCCTGAAACACCTTTCTTTATCCAGGTCATAGAGACCCAACCTTCTGTGAATTCATAGACCTCTCAAATATTTATAATTTCTGATCTGCAGCAAAATACTCTCTACTAAATGACTTACAGAACTTTGATTCTTTTTTAATGAAACAGCAGCTAACACTTGTGTGTATCTAACTTAGCATTACTGACTTGAGGCATCTTGGCCTTTTCCTAAGCTTTTTAGCCATTTCAGGCTCTCCACAATAAAATTTTAATCAACATTGAATGAAGACTGTGCTTAGCTTATTTTTTTTTTATACCTAGTACTGCCTTCAGAGTTTTTGATAATGGCAGTTTCTCAGTAAATCAATCTTTGCACCTGAGAAATGAAACAAAAAAGTCATTTATTGGAAAACTTGGAAAAGTTCTAGCACTGAGATACTTGTAGGTTTTCAACATCTGATCTCCTTATTTCAGCAACTAAAACTACTCATGTAAATTGTTCTACTTGTACCAAAGTTAATTGCTTTTCACTTGACCTTATGTACAATACTGAATAACTGCAGTCTGTGGTTACTTTTCAGGGTGCTCAATATCTCATCATATTGGTGTCTCAATCTGTCTTAAATTAAGCCTTTAATGAAAAGAATTCTATACTAATGATTGAAAGTGAAAATCATTTGAAGGATCATCAGCTTATGGTAGTGCTAAGACAGTGTACTGAATTGAAGGGGAGAAATCTGGGATGCTTGAACTGCAGGCTTTACTCGAACATCTGGTGATGAATAAAAATAACCAAGAGCACTCCAGAGAAATCTAAGAAAATCCATTTTATTGAAGAAACACCTGTATAATAAACTGAAAGGAGCCATGAGGCCCAAAGAGAACAGAGAAATTATACAAAGGGAAATAACATTTAAAAATAGTGAGTGAAAGTGGCTTGGAGGTATCCTTGGCTGTAATGCAGTCGAGGGCATCTGCAGAGCAAAGCCTAAGAAGGTAAATAGTAATGGAAAAAGAAGGAAGATTCATACCAGAATAAACACAAGAGATGGAAGGGAAAGGGCTGGACTGAAGTTCTGCCCCAGTACACATCCAGTAGTTCAGCATGACCCTCCCAATACTTCTGAAATACCTTTGTCAGTGCAGCAGTAAGGCATTAGTTGTAGTATTCTGCCTGGAGGGTGCAACTGCTGACCTAAGTGGATGTTGCTGTAACCTCTTCTGTGTCCCAACCACTGTTGGGACACCTTTTCTTCAGCAATGTGTGGCACCTTGTTTTGAGCTCTGAACCTTGACTCTGTGTTAAGAAGCTGTTTTTCTCCTTAGCTCCAGCTGCTGCTGCAGTGTGGTGCTAAGCAGCTGTTTCATGCTGAACAGGAATTCGGGTTAGCTTTTCACAGAATTGGTGGCAGGATGAAATGCCAAATCTCAGTACTGCAGTGTCTATGTCTCATCCTCTGCATACACCTGTGGCTGGATGTGATCTGGCCACAGCCTGCCCATCGTTGGGCTTGGCTCTCTGTCTTGCCTTCCTCCTCTGCACAGGAAAAGTTTCTGTCTCAGACTGTGTCACATTTGTGTGTCTTTTCTGTTGCACATTTCATTATATGTTTCAGAACAAAAGCAGATTCTAAATATGTTATTTTATTCTGTTTTTTTAAAAGAGAGTGCTCAATAAGCAGAATATATGTATGTACATCCTAAGCGCTGTATGTAGTGGAACCACAAAGAAACCCAGAAAGTAGTAATTGATTTTCAGTGATTTGGTTTTACAGATTGGAGCTACTGGAGTACAAATAGGGCTTCAAAGAGCCTTTAGTGTTTCAAATGCATTGCATAGTAGGCATGTCCTAAGGAGGATTGCAGACATGATGTATTATCTGAAACCATTGTTCCCACAGCTGTTCCTGCTAGAAAAACCATATCATGGGCAACAGGGAAAAATGTTAACAGAATAGTTCTAAAGGAGATGCTGTGATGGTCTGTTCCTACAACTGTGGGAAGAAGTCCAGCCACAGATGAATGTATCATCCAGTTCTGGTTTCCTCAGTGCCTCAGTTTTTTAAGGAAGAAAGAGGTCACTGAACATCAAAAATAGGGACACTATTATTTTGAGAAAGATTTACCAAACTAAATGCATAGATCTTGATTAGGCTCAGACTAAAAAAAGTTGTTTGTATGCAACTAAAATTACTTTTGTCCATTTAAACACAGTATTTAAAGCAGTTAAGTAATTAGCTAATTTTAAATAGTGATTAACAAAGGAGTTAATTGGATAGGGCCAAGTCATGATGAAGTGGAGCTGGGAAACTCAGTTATTACATGAATGAAAAAAACTGGATTTCTGGAAATAGCATCACTCCCTCCAGCCATGATGTATACCAAGGAAAGTTTGATTATGATGCAATACAAGGAGTGTAATTAATAATAAGGAAATTACATTAAAGGAGATGAAAGATGCAAAGTATGTTGCAAAGATTGCAAGACTTCCACTCTTGTGTATGTGTGGAAATAGACTTGAGTATTGCAGTGAATTATGAACAATCTTGCATTTTGTTTGCTGACAAAGATCTCTCAAAAGTGTCTGGTAGTTTAGTTTTTTTAAGGTTGGGGATAGGAAATACTTAAATGCCAGGATGCCAAGCTACTGCTGCAGTTGTTATTATGAGGTATGGAGAGAAAATGGTGATTATTTATGGCTAAGGGGTTTTGAAAATCATTTCCAAAGATTGGTTACTGGAGAAGAATGAACCTGTTCCTGGTGGGTTAACTCATAAAATACAGATCATACCCTTGGAGTAGAAAAGTTGGGGTTTTAGAGAAAAGAGAGCTGGTAAGAAGAAAGAAAAGTCCTTGTATAGACTGAATTTTCTTTCACATAACCACAGGTGACTGTGAGGAAACCACTGTTGACCCAAGTATCTACTTTTCACAATGGCTTAATGAAAGTCAAACCACTTGATCATAGAGATGTTTGATTTACCATTATTCACTTACCACAACAGTTAAAAAGGGCAAAGTAGAGCACTGACTGTGTTCTTAAATCTTTACTTTTCTGCTGTTCTTAAGTTTCACTGAAGTATTTGGTGGTGTGTACACTTCCCATGTCTGTAAAAAGACCTGCAGAAACTATATTTCATGAAGTTCTGTGGTACATGAAAAGTAATGAAGAAAAGACCAGTGAAACACTGGTTCTTGTAGTTTGCTTTTTAAAAAATACCAATTCAGGTTCATCCAGTTTTACGTTGTTTAAAAAAAAAATGAAGAAAAGACCAGTGAAAGAAACACTAATTCTTGGGGTTTACTTCTCAGTTGGTCTTTGAAAAAGTCTGAAGAAGGAGACAATTCAGATTCACCCAGGTTTACAGTGGACCTGACTGATGTCCTTGCTCTTGTTTATCCTTTGTGTTCAGCAGGACTTTTATCTTAACAGTATCTGTCCAAATGTGATATAAATGCTGTGCCTTTTTGCAGTGCTGTTGCTACAATTGTGTCTGCTATTGCCCAGCTCATTGACACCAAAGCAAAGCCTTTTTAGGGCCAGTATTGCCCTGTTTATATTGCTCAGGGTAGAGCATCAACATTAAACTGTGTCTTTAGTAGTTTATGGATGTCAGACTGTGTTATGTGATAATCCAGCTGTACACTGACCTTAATGCACTTTTTTTCAAATGCTCAATTACTTCAAGCTTGATTTCATTGTGTTGGATTCAATTTCCTCATTGCAAAAGCTGTGTTTTTCCTGACTGAATCCAAGCTGTAATGAACAAGCAAATGTACAGTTTATTTTCTTGTGGGCAGTGATTTGGCAGTGTGTACATACACAGTCCCAGTCCTTTAGACTACAAACTCCATGTTCATATATTCTTGTACTATAAGTAATACTGAAATTTGTTAATAAAAGTTGACTTCAGTCACCTTGGGGTTAAAAAAAATGTTATTTAAGATAAATTCTTTTTCCTAGCAAAACCTTCATTTGTCCTATATATAGTGGAGGAATTGCAAAATTAGTTACATTATTCAAAATAATGTATATTACTTAAAAGAATATAGATTACATTATTTAGCTAACTATGTGTTTATGGTTGTTCCTGGTGGAAGATAGGAAGCTACAGCAGGCAAACAGAAAAGCAAAAATGAGAGGAGAACAGGACAAATTCTGCACCTGATGTGAGAGTAAAAAGAAAGTTCACAACTTTTTATGTCTGCGTCGGTCTCACCTCTCTGAGATAGGCTCATGTTGGTGTGAACTGCCCTCATTTCCACTGAAGAACATTTGGCAGCACACGTGGCTGTTGTTCTGACACTGCAGCTTGTGCCAAATGAAAAGTGATAATTGTTTTTATAAGCTTACAGCGCTCAGTTTTATCATTAATATCTTCCTTCATGGCATCTGAATAATAAACACACAGGTAAATTAGAGTGAGGTTATAACTGAAACTCATACTTCAGCATTGTTCCCTAAACTTTTCTTCTGCTGCCTTTAAGAAAGGTGATTATTTAATGAGTTTTTCTGTAAAATTAACTTCGCAGACTGAGTTAAAACATTGACATTGTTAACTGCAACAGCATTTAATTGTCATAAATTTGTTTCTGTTTCTGATTAATTCTTGAAGCAATATTGACTGTCTTTGCCATAGTCTCAGATAAGATAGCTTGTCAATATGTATGTGGAAGGGTTCCTATTGGAGTAAACACTACACAAGAAGAATGCCATGGCAAAACCTTGTTGTAGGGCAAAGGTAAAAATCAATTAATTTTGACAGCTGTGTCTGTCTTTAGTTTGCTGCATTGTAGCTAAGTGTGGAAGCTCAGATTGTGACTGTGTTACTTACCATTGTACAAACGTTGCTATATATACTGGCATCTCAGTTACAGAATTATTTTCTTCAAATGAATTTGGTCTCTTTCTGTGCTGAACATCACACCAGTGCAAAGAATGTTATTAAATCTGAAAAGGTTTTTCTCCATTTTTAAAATACTTGGAAATTGTAGAAATTACGTAGTGGCACATAAAATTATGGAAATTATGTAGTGGCACATAAAACTTTTGAGGTCATTGATTTGACTCCGCTGCAAATTGTCAGATGCAGTTCTTTAGGAGCTTATCTCAGATGTCTTGTGGGTCTGTTTAATTCTTACAAGGAGGCTGCAGTATCACAAATTCCTAACAGTTATCCATGTTGGCAGTCCCTGAATGAATGGACACTGAAACTCAGCCACTTTTGGTAAAAGAAGAGTGGTCTTGTCAGATCTAATTTGAGGTATGGAGAATTGCTGCTTGTTCTTGGTCTGCGGTTAAATGAAAGCTTCAGTGTCCAGTTCTCTGAATTTGGCTGTTTTCATAAGTGCTGTTTCTAAGCATAGCTTATCATTATAGATGGCTTAGGAAGACAAAATCCTTGCCCTGCATCCTCACAAAGGACAGGAGGAGTTACCACCTGACGAACCTTTGTTACGGGAGAGCTGTGTTAGGTATTGACTGGTTGTGTTTCTGTGCACAGTTTTAGGTCAGACCATGT
The DNA here is from genome assembly GCA_013396995.1 of Dicaeum eximium. Classification (NCBI taxonomy): domain Eukaryota; kingdom Metazoa; phylum Chordata; class Aves; order Passeriformes; family Dicaeidae; genus Dicaeum; species Dicaeum eximium. Next base: position 938,036 of record VWZP01008990.1, on the reverse strand, counting down.
AATTGCTTTCAGACTGGGTTTAGAAACCAGTTTTGCTGTTTGACTTACTGCTGCATTCTTACCTGCTATGGCATGAAACTGCAGTTGGTTCACACCAAGGGTAGAAGAGGCATTGTTTCTATCCTGCTTTATATTCATGTTACACATCTTCTCTCTTAGCAATTTGAGATGTGTCTAGTTCATCAAAAACTTTATTGGGAAACTCAAATGTGACTTGAAGTTGTGGGCTCTTTCACTTTTCAAATAGGCTATGGTTAAGAAGAAAAAATCCCTTTGAATCATTCTGGTACTTGGATGTAACGCTACCAAATTATGCCCATAATCCAGGCAGAGTCTTACCACATGTCTCGTTCTGGGAGACCAATGTGAAAAAGGTGAAAAACATGTAGGGTACTTTTGTAACTGTTGCTCAAAACCTCATTTCCTTCATTTCGAGCATTTGGAGTGTCTGTGGTCTATCAGACATGTGGTTTATCAGACAGTGAGAACTGCTATTATTTACTAGTCTCAACCACTTACCCGCCTGAAATATTTCATTGGTCAGCTAAAACGGCAAATAACTCCAAACAGCTAACAGCTCTGCAGTATTATTGCAGTTTTCTCTTTGGGTTTGTTGGTAAAGGGATGTCTTTATCTTGCAGACATGATGGATGTAGCTTTATTTCAGCGTTTCTACTGACTGTCTGTCTAAATTTGGCTGCTTATATAGTTTGTTTTGGTTGGGGGTTTTTTGTTTTGTGGTTTGGTACAGGAGTCATGTGAAAAAGCCCACAAGGCCTTTCTTACCCTAACCGAAGAGCTGGCTGCTGTTCAGAAAGAGAAGTAAACAGTGTTGTGACGCAGATTGTCGTACAGAGCCACTCTCTTGCTCGTTAGCAGGAACTTGTTGGTCTTTTTGTACCCTTTTAGGTTGCTCACTGTCACGTTTGAGATGCTGAAAGCACAAAATCAGATATGGCTTCAGTGCTGCCTTTGCAGTGCAATCTTTGCAACAGTCACTAAGGTGGTTGTTTTATTCTTCATGCCAAAAGTGTTTCAAGAATGTTAGGTGTAGGTATTTGCTAACCCAGATGACAGCTCACTTGTGTCACGTGCATAAACAAAATTATCAATTCAGTTAAATCTACTTCTGTTCTCAGCTAAATTTACTTTTAAAGCAAGGTGAAAAAAAGAAGAACTGCAGTTCATTTCAACAGGTGTTATGTGGGCTTTTGAGATGTTGGAAGTGTAGACCTTGGGTTTTGGATGTTTTTGTGGCAGTGTTGTACATGGTTAACATATGGCTGTGTTTTCACATGAAAAACATTGTATTTGGTAGCCTTGAACAGACAGACATTTCTACCTTATGTAAGTTATTAATGGCTTTGCTTTTATCATGCACTGTGTGTTCTGCAGCTGTTCTAGTTCACTGTGCTGAAAGTGCTTTTATTCAATTTCTTACTATAAAACCTTTATTTGTAGAAGCACATCTCATAAATCAGGTATTTTTTAAATGTAGAATTGACCACAGTGCCTCATTTATAACTGAATATGCTGTAAATTGAAATTAATTTCTGTGGTTTCCTTTCCTGTTTCCTTCTGTGTAACAGACGATTACAGATTCACACTTTTCACTCTTTAGGCAGATACATGAATCAGGCATTCCTGAGGGAAGGAATTCGTCCTTCCAGCTGTCCAGAAGAAGTAATAGGGTCAGGAAAAACTAACATAGGATTCATTATTTTATCTTCTTCTTCTTGTAGACCTCCACTAGTCAGGCAGTCTTCTGCCTTCAGTCTGGTATTTGTCAGCTTTTCCGAGAAACTCTTATTCGCAAGGGATTTGTGGAAATTCAGACTCCCAAAATCATTTCAGGTATTGTATATGTGAACCAGCAGCTACAGGTGTGCTTCTTTTATACTTGCTCAGTGTACCTATCTGACAAAAATTCTGTAAGTTTTTATTTACAGAACATGAATTTTCTTTCTAGCTTAGATGCAACATAGCAAACTTCTAATAGGTATCAGAGTTGGCCTTTACTTTTCTCCCAACTTAGCCTATTAAAAGAATTACAAGAAAAATTACATATATACCTGATTTATGTAGTTTGTAATGCATATGAATGTTTAATTCTGATCATATGCATTATTCTTCAAATCAGTGTTCTCACTGTTGAGCACTGCCTGTTCCATTTTCAGTATTAAAAAAAAAGTCTAGTTTAGATTAAAAGCATGTTCCATCATAAAGATGTTGCAACAAACATATGGTATAAAATATGTTCCCATTATATGGCACAATTTGTCACATGTTTAGCAATGAGAATGTGGCAGAATAGAAGGTGGTAGACCCTTTTTGGAAATGTGGAATAACAGCTTCAGCCTTAAAGTCTGAAATGTAGATTTTGCTCCTGGTTCTTTTGATTTGCTTTATTGTTTTCAAAAGTCCAATGGCTTGATTTACTGGTGGAGGTTTTTCTTCCAACTTATTGGTGCTCTTTGAGGTATTGTTGATGCCACTAAGATACATAGCAAGGAAAATCAGAGCAGAACATTTGTTACTGTGTTATTGTATGTACATTCATAAAGTGCATATCTTGCTTACAGAATTTTATGCTTCTGTATTTATATTTTGGAAGACATCTCTTGATTGAGATAAAAAGTGAGCTTTTAAACAAAATGAATGTAAACAGCTGTTTTCTCAACATGAAAAGTGTCATTGAAGTAGAAGATTGGATGATTTTTTCCTGTAGAGATAGTTATATAGTATGAAGTACTAAAAGGCTCCCAAGTAGTTTATTTATGTAGGACCTTTGAGGAAGTGTGCAGTGTCCCATTGAAAACAAGCAAGCATCCTACTGTTTGGATGAGACCATATTTTGTAAAACTAAGTAAGTTAAGTCAATGCAATCCTTACTAAACCTCCAATTTAAACATCATAGCTGTTTTAAGATTTGAGGTTTTTAAAAGTTACCAATGTTCGGCCACTGCACCTCTCGTGTAACACACTGGGAATTGGCAAGATGAAGTGATGCAGCTTTGGTAGGTGCTTTGCAGTAGGGGAAATGGATGTGATCCTTGTTCCTCTGTCTGTCTATGAAAATTGCCTCAAACTGAGAAAAAGCTTTATAGCTTTGGCTCATGCCCTCTGGTAAATCTGGGATTGGCTGTGAGGGATATTTATGCCTTCAGTTAGAGAGGATGGTCCTGGCAAAACAGGATATGCACTTGGATCTCTGGCTCTGCAGTGAACCCCTGGCAGCCTGAGCTACTGGGAGAGATTGGCTTCCACAGAAATGTGGCAGTGCAGGTAGATATGTATTCTCTGCTGTTCTCACTGTAAGGTGAAGGTCAGCTGAAACAGTAACCTTTTAAACTACCCCAGCTAAATTTGCAGATTTTCAAGACAAGGGTGACAGTCCTGAGCTGCAAAATTTACCTTGGCATGAATGGATGGATGCAAATATATCTTTTTCCTCTAATATGCTTTAAAGAAAAATCTCTCTATGTTCTTTAAATGTAAGACTAAAAATCTATCATTCTACCTTTGATTTTTTATATTTTTATTTTAATAACTGCTTAATTTTATTTCAATAATTCCTTATAAAAGCACTTGCTTTCTAGCTGCCAGTGAAGGAGGAGCCAATGTGTTTACTGTATCCTACTTCAAAACCAGTGCCTACCTGGCTCAGTCCCCACAGCTGTACAAGCAGATGTGTATATGTGCTGACTTTGAAAAGGTTTTCTGCATCGGGCCAGGTAAGAAAAGCTTTGCTTTATGCAACATGTGAAGTGTGCCCTGGTTTTAGCAGCTGTGGTACAAGATAAAACACAGACACACAGACACACACACACACACTAAAGCTTTGAATTGTTTCACTTGCCAAACGAAATTTCACTTGAGGTGACTGATGACAGTAAAGTTGACAAAGAGGTTGCTGTACATGTACCAAACAAATTACTTAGAGCAAGCTTACTTTTAACTGTCAGTAAATAATACAAAATGAATAATTTCCAGTCCCATGCTTTCTTTCTTAGAAGCTGATAGGACATTGCCTCTTTAGCTGGCAGGACAGTAGTTTCTTCGAAGACCTCAAATGGTTTAAAGATACCTAACCTCTAAATGCTGTAAACAAGTCAATAACACTGTATAAAACAAAAATTCCAAGTAATTCAGAAAGTCTTAAATTTCTTGTTAATCGCTAACAGATGAGTCATGGTTTATGGGAAGATGTGTTTATATTAGACTCGTGTACACACGTGTACAAGTCCATTTCCTCTGAAAAAGACAGTTTTCAAATCTGAAAGTTCTTGTGTGCTTGAAAGCTTGTCTGTTTTTTCCAGTTGTGTCTGTTGGTCTAAGCAGAGATCCTGCCTCTCTATGGGTTGTGTCTGTCTTGTATCCTTTCAGTACCACAGCTGCAGTAGTGCTGTCACTGTTAGAAATGACGCTCTGAGGCTCCTAGTTACATTGGTGTCTTTCAGGGAGAATTTTCATGTCTATCTAATCCAAATGATGATTGTTATTTTTCCAATTGGAATGATAATTTCAGGTCTTTCTTTTGTTTAATTTTACAGTATTTAGAGCTGAGGACTCTAATACACACAGACACCTGACTGAGTTTGTTGGTTTGGATATTGAAATGGCTTTTAATTATCACTATCATGAAGTGGTAGATGAGATTGCAGATACCTTGGTGCAGATATTCAAGGGACTTCAGGAAAGGTAATAAAAGCATTTCCTTCTTTTAATGAGCAACTTTGTTTGACATCTCTTGCACTGTGGAATGAAGTAGGCAAGCCTTTTATCCTCAGTTTGTCAGATAATCATTGATAATCTGATTTACAAAATAATTTTGAAATATATTTTTCCTTTGCTCTTAATTATTTCTTTCTGCCTGACTTGTAAGGTTCACTCCAGCCATATTACAGTAAACTACTTTTAGCATCTCCTGGAGCATGCTGGCTTGCACTAAGAAAATTGCTCTCTGCTGTTGAAAGGACTTTCTAAGATAAATGATCCATCCTTAATTTAAAATGTCCTTCTTTTTGTGCCACTACTGATAGACTGTTCTATTTTAAAAAATCATTTTAATATTTATTATATAAGAAAGTTTTCTTGAATAAAACTGATTGTACCAGCCTGAATTTGTTCCATAATAACAGCAAGGATTATTTTCCATTATTCACAGTCTAACTCATTAAAAAGCCAGGCTAGAAGTCTAGGAAGTGGTTTCCATTTGCTTATAAATTCGACTGTTTCGCCAGCAGAAATGCAAATCTCTATCTGTCCAGAAGGAAATTTCTTGTTTATATTTGGATATTACTCAAGTCAAAAAAGAACTCAGGTAAATGTTACAAATCTAAGGGGTGATTTCAGTGTCTTTACTGTGAAAATTTGACCTAGTCGATTATTTAGTACAAAAGGGATTAAACAGAAGTAGTAGTAAAATATTAACATAGTGAAGTAGATGCATTAAGTTCATTGAAACAATTCATTACAGAATTTCTCCAGAAGTAGTTTTAATACAGTTTTTTATGTTGCAAGAGGGACCTCTTGTGGCAAAATCACAAAATCATTATTATTTGCAAGTTCTTGATTGTTTTGTATTTGTCTTCTGGTTTTGTTTCTTTGTCTGTAGATTCCAAACTGAAATTCAGACAGTGAGCAAACAGTTCCCGTGTGAGCCATTTAAGTTTTTGGAACCAACTCTGAGGCTGGAATACTGTGAAGGTGTGGCCATGCTGCGAGAGGCTGGTGTGGAGATGGGTGATGAAGAGGATCTCAGGTACTTGGCAGGACATAACTGTGTCAGGCTTGGCAAAGTGGTAGTGAAGTGTCAGTTTTGTACTGAGCACCTGACAGCCCTCAATAAGGAACCACAGCTTTTAGAGGAATAAACAGCACTTTTGTCCACATCTCTTGACAAGTAAATGAGTGGATGTGAAAATAATCCTTTCTTTTAATGTAGACTATAGGTACAAACTCCGAAATCTGACACAAAATAACTGACAACATAAAGTGAGAGCAACTTGAACCTTCTAATGAAGTGTTTGTCCAGCAATTGCAGTCCTTCACATGAATTGTCATGTCTTTGAATAGGATTAAACAAAGAGATTCTGCTGCCTTAAGGTCTTTCTTTTAAGCTATACCTTTCCATTTCTTCTTTCCACCTCTCAGGAAAATGATTAAATAATCTTGATGAATTCCCATTGATTTACTGAGAGATGGTTTAATTAGCAGTTTATATATAAACTTTACTATTAATGAATTAAAACATTTCTGTCCTTCTCCATAAAATATCCAGGACCATTAGGGTACTGTGTGATTTTAACTTAAATGATCTGTGCATCAAATAAAGTTTCTGTCGTAAGAATTTGATGGAGGAAAATCATTTCCTCAGCAAGTGTTCATGTGGTTCTCACTTACTGTGTCATACACAAGATGCATGGCAATAGGAAATAGAGTATACAGTTCTTTAGTAATCAGAATATGGTAACTGGGAAGAAGTTACATTGAGAGCAAGAATATTTTTAGGTACCAGTTAATTTAAGAGATTTCTAGGACCAGCACGAAATATTTAGAAACAAATAAGGGTCAGGGTGCAGCAGCTCTGTAGTTTTTAATCTTTTGGGCTTCGTACAAGTTCAGTATCACTTCATTTATCAGTATGTATCAGTACAAGTTCATTATCAGTACAGTACATGTCTCAGTACAAGTTAAATCACTTCATTTTAATCTTTTTCAGCACACCCAATGAAAAGCTCTTGGGACGCCTGGTAAAGGAAAAGGTAACAATTATTTTAGAGTAAATAAATTTGTCACTGAATCTGAAACCTGATATTGTGGAGTCAGAGGGTTGGTGTAAATGCCTACATGTAAACAGTATCTCAGAACATGCAGAAGTTGTGAAGAGTTGGTGATTATCATTTTTTAATTGACTGCATTCCCATTTTGGTGCTGTGTATTTCATCTGCTGTCAGTTTTGTCTGTGTCATTAATAAGCAATTTCAAACAATTTTCAATCTTTTATATTTATTTCTATCGTATGTTGTACTGACGACACCAAACAGGCTAGTATGTTCCAAAGCCACTTCTTAGGAGACTTTAAAAAAAAAAAGCAAACCAGATTCTAACAAAATCTGTAGGAGAACATGAGATCTTTGGGGGGAAAAAGAGTACCTGTTACAGCAACACATTTTACTGGTCAGATTTATCAGTTTACACTAGAAATAATTTTGAAAAACTGAGAAAAAATGCACCACTTTTATTGATAACTTAGACAATATTGTGGGAAGCTATTGGGAAATTTGTTTTAATTTTATTTCAAAGGTTTATTGGTTTTGTCTTTCTTTTGTAATTTGTTTTTTATGTAGTTTTTTCTTGTACTAACTGTTCTGAATTACTTATTCAGTACGACACAGACTTCTATATTCTTGACAAATACCCTCTTGCTGTGAGGCCTTTTTATACAATGCCAGACCCAGCCAACCCTGTAAGTAAAATTCCTTTTTATTGTTAATGTTTTTTTTCTTTTTTTTTTTTNTTTTTTTTTTTTTTAGTTTAAATTATTTCATGTAGGGATAACTTGAGAACACAAAGTTTATTAATATGACCATAGAATCATTGAATGGTTTCAGTTGGAAGGGACCTTAAAGATCATTTAGTTCCAACCTTGCTGTAATTAAAATGATGATAACAAGATCAGGTCAGGGTTACATGACTTGTCAAATGTTTTCTGTTACTCTTCACTGGTGAAAATACACCAGAAAGAAATGAGCAAAAACTGGAAGAGCTTTATGAAGAGATCTCCATGGTCAAACACTGCTGCCATCACTGAAAAGTGGCAAAAATGTTTTTCCAGGGCAGCAGATACTTTAGGAGAAAATAGGCTTTTTTTACAGCTTTGGATATCAGAAATTAAATTATTGAGAGGCAAATATTTGCAAACTATGGAATTGTAAGTAAGAAATAAACTCCTTTTTGTGTTTCCAGAAAATCTCTAACTCATATGATATGTTCATGAGAGGGGAAGAGATCTTGTCTGGAGCTCAGAGAATTCATGACCCCCAGCTGCTGACAGAAAGAGCCAAGCATCATGGCATTGGTAACAAGGCAGTTTAAAAGAACATAAGTTGTGACTTGATTTGTGTCCTTTAGAGGAAGAATTTGGGGCAGAATTTGTTATATGAGTGGTAAAATCAGAGTTCTGTTTCATTCTTACTGTTAATCCATCTAATTCTGTTCAACCATCTAGAGTGGGGTATGAAGTTACTAGTGAGTCTTCCAGCAACATCTTGTTTAACAGTTATTAAGAAATAGTTATTAATAAAATTATGTAACAAAACCGTTACAGTCATAAATTCTAGATAGCTCTGGACAATTTACATTTTCAATGAGTAAAATCCCACTGTTAGTTTGTAATTTTTTGGTTGTGCTTGTAGTCCTGCAGTCACTTGTCTGTTTGTCTTGGGGTTCATTAATCAGGTGAGAAACCAATGTTTTGATTTTCTAGATTTGGAGAAAATAAAGGCTTATATTGACTCCTTTCGGTTTGGTGCACCTCCACACGCAGGCGGTGGGATAGGTAAGTATCTGCTTTTTGTTTAGCCTGAGCTTAACCTGAACTGCTCAGTCCCAAGCACAGTTCAGTATAAGATTCTGAATAGTGACCTTGTTAGGTAAATTTGTGGGGCTGTTTATCCTGAAAAATTTAAGGAGAGAAGCTCAAATTTAAGGATCATCATAAAATGAATAGGCAAAATACTAATGGCACAGTCTGGTGAGTTTAAAAAGAAGGTGATCACAAGAAGAAGTGCCACCTCATTAGCCAGGCACATCACTTTCAAATTTGACCACTGAGGAAAATTTATGGAAGCAAGAAAATAGTGTGTTATCTGTAGATTTATCAAAGTCACCGTCATACCAGCAGTCATTGGTCTCTGTGTATTTGATGAAGGTGTTTTGCAGTGAGGAGAAATAAATTATTGCTTCTTCATCGCTTTGGGAGCATGCAACATTTGCAGGTAATCCAAAATAATTTAGGCCAATCAGAAGTGACATCAAGGAAGCTGAAGCTGCATCTTTTCTTCAGAGTAGATGGTCCTCATGACAAAGTACCAGCCAAACAGGGGTTGCCATAAGAATTAACACTGGGTTCAAGCTGTTGAAGGGACCTCTGGTTCCACCCGTCATGGCTGGGGTGCTTATAGCCCCAAGGATTAGGAAGTGCCTGCATAATGGGCTGTGCTTACACTGCTGTATGAGGCTGCTCCAGCTGGGAAGGACCTGCAGCTCCTTTGGGGTTTTGAACAAAGACTGACAGTGCTGATGGACTGTTTTCATCTGCTGTAGGGCTGGAGAGAGTAACCATGCTGTACCTGGGGCTGCACAACGTCCGCCAGACCTCCATGTTCCCCAGGGATCCCAAACGCCTGACGCCCTGAGGAGCTGCTCTGAGAGCTGGGAATGCTCTGCTCTGCAAATAGAATCTGACTGCAGGCATAGCCCCTGCTGCTGCTGATGAACGTGTATTGATTGATTTGAGCATTATGATATGCAATTAAAAACAAAATTCTCCTTTATTAAGTGCCACAGTAATTTTTTTTTATCCTTAGTTGTTTATTTAAAGGAAAATATTTTAACATATCAAGACTCTTTGTATTGGCAACTGCACATTTTTAATGAAAATGGGATACTTTGAATTAGTATTTTAGTGTCACATTAAATTGTATCATTTTTCTAAACATTTTAATAAATTATGCAATAACCATTTTGCATTTTTAACTTATGTCAGCAAGATTGAATATTCTGAAGTACTGGCTCCAAGATAAAGTGACTGGATGCTTGCAATTTAAAAATCTGGAGGGACGAGCCACTTGATAATTTACATGAGTGTCAGGTAGGGAAACAGGTGAGAACATTCTTAACAAAAATTCTTCATAAGAAATTGTTAAAATATGTTGAAATAAAGCTCTCAAAGTAAATTAGATACAAATCTGTCTGTTTTTTTGCTCTGTATCCTCACAAGATAGTGAATCAATAAGGCTTTTTTGGCTTGGTTTTTTTACTGATGTAATAACTGTCTAAAGTTCAAATTAATTTTCTATCTTCTCCCCATTTTTTGAAAGTTGTATAGAATCCATAGGCCTGGTCTTTATTTTATGTAACTCATTGAGAACGGTTGCAAGTTTACATATTCTCATGGAATACACAAGGGATATATAATACTCTCAGAGGATAAGTGGATAGTGAATTTGAGAGCAGGTCATGTGTATTCCTGCCTGACTCAGCCTCTGAGATAACAAACAAAACAAGGATTTCATGCATCTTTTACCAAGGGAAAAATCCCCAAATTACGTAAGCCAGTCTATTTCAGGGTGTTTTTTATTTATAAATGCTGTGAACAGCCCAAGTTTGTACACTTAGAAAAAATGAGAGTACTTCTGAAACTACTTTTTCTCAGATTATTCATTCACTTGAACTCTGCAATTTGGAGCAGTGCACAAAGGTACTTCCCATCATCCTCCTCCTCCCAAGCCAGAGAATGTTCCCTGCATTTGGAGAGGCACCAGTGAACCTGAAACTTCCTTTTGTAGATTGCATCTGAGAGTTGGTTTTCAAATTTAGAACATTTTGTAAGTGTTGCTGCCAAAGAGCAAAGGGTTAAATTCCTGGCTTGGATACTGCAATAGTTGCTCTAATGTTCATACATATTTGTAATTCCTGACTTAATTTTTGTTTAACATTTTACATGATCAAGCTTTCAGTAGGATGTATGGTGTGGATGGGCTGTGTTATTGTTGCTACCTTGATTTTTAAATGTCAGAGAAGTCACTTACTGGTTATGCTACAGAAAGGTCAGTGAGGCTCTGTATAAATTGTGTAGAGTTTCACAAAAGGGCAAATCATCTTTGCAGCTGCCATTGAACAAGACTTAATTTTAATGTCTTATGACAAGAGTTCTCCATTAGAAAACAATCATACTAAAGGTCAGTCAGGTAAAGTACTGGAAATGTAGAAGTTAAACTTTGTTTAGAAGTCACACAATTCAAGGAATAACACGTAGCAGCTTTGCTTATGAGTCTGTTGTAATTAATTTACTGTGGAATCTTCCCCAAATTATTAACTAACTTGAAAATTTTACACGGTAACCAGCTGTACTCTGCAGAGCTAAGTGGATTATAAACACAGCTCATTGTCACAGACTTACTACTGATGAATCCAAGTTTCAAAACAGTTGTTTATTTAGCTAAGCCAACTGGAATGAATTTAATTTAATTACCTTTGTTTATACATAACCAGTAATATATGCCACTTCGGATGTACATTCTTCTAACCAGGAGCAAAATTAGTGACTTAAATTTCCTGTCAAAATATCAAAAAAATATCCCTGGTGCTGTTTCTTGCTCTAGATTTAGCAGCAAGTTTTGTGCATACATGTCTGTAACAACTGCTTATACCAATTCTTTTAGGAGTTATTCAAACTCATTCTGTAGCTTCACTTATTCACAGTAACTGCAAAGGAACAAGAATTCAGATGGAGGCCCCAGTTCCTTTGTATGCTGAATCCTTTCATGCAGCCTTCCTTAGCTAACAGAAAATAATTATGATCATAAATCAAAATGCAGGGTGCATTTGTCCTGAATGTCATCTTAACAGGATACTTTAGTGGGAGCTGCACAGTGTTAAAACTTAGTTTGAAACTCTGCAAATAATGGAGGTCTGGAAGACCTTTATGGTGTTTTGATAGGTAGCAAGTCTGCTGTAATAGTTCTGGAAAAGTAAAACCTGTACCGTCCTTTATTTCCAGTAACTTGCAGGAAGTTTACCAGTTTACAAGGAGTCCACATTGCTGCTGCCTCTCCACCAGGTAAAATGGTTTTGGTTTTATTTTCTTTCATTATATACAGATGGTAATTACAGTAGTGCAGTTTTTTAAACTAAGGAACAAAAGCACATAAAGCACATTGTTTAGGATAGCCAGGGAGTCTGTCTGCTCAGACCAAATACAAAGCTTCAGTTTGCTTCTGAAGTTTAACTGCACCATTTTCCTGTGAAAACCCATCTGTGTTCGCTGAGCTGTCTGAATCTGCCCAGTGGGAAACAGGACTTGGGCTGTTCTTTTGGCAGCCAAGTGCAGACCTGGCTCCCCGTGGCTGCCCACACCTGCTGGGATCCTGGTGGGCAGCACCTCACAGCTGCTTGCTCCCTGCCCAGTGGGCCAGGGCAGGAGGAAGGGAAAAGTAAAGGCAGGAAAACTTTGGGCTTTCACTCGGTGCCTGTCAATTCCAGGCATATTGGACACCACTCATGTGAAAGCAAGATTTTAATTATTTACTGTTTCTTCTTTGGAAGAATGGTAATTCTTTTTTGCGATAGAGAAAATTAATTGTAGATTATTTTTTGAGAGAGATAAATCATCTAGGATGTATTATTTCTTTTAAAACAAGCCTCACAACCAACTTGTGTACATTTTTCATAGTATGATCTCACAAAAAATGGAATTTACTTACCACAAGTGTTTTAAACATTATCAAATTAGTTCTACAAGTGTCTTATTTTCTTTACCATTTTGCAGTTAAGTCTCCATTCACTATATGGCAAGTGCACCGTAACATGAACAAGCACTGCTGCAGGAGGCTGCTGCCCCTGGCACTTCTGAAAGGGTTTCAAAACTGAAAAAGAGCCCTTAGCTGCTTTAATTACAGCAAAATCCCAGTTTAGGCAGAGATTAATGACTTTGCAGGTGGCAGAGCAATTCTAAGCAATTTTTCATAGATGTTGAAGCGGTTCCTGCTGGCAGGCGCTGTGTGCCAGCAGCTGCCATTCGGGAATGGCTGTCAGCCATGGCACCGCTTGGCAAATGTTGCCTTCAACCATCCTACAGCAGTGCCAATGAGCAGTCAAATGTCCAGACTGTGGCCTGACCCTCACCTGGCGTAGTTTACACCCTTTCCCCCTGGCCAGTTCTTCAGAAGCTGGAGATGCTCCATGGCGTGGGTCTTCTCAAGGAGCAGCTGCCCAAGTGCCTCCTGCAGACATTGTGGGGATTCCCTGGCTCAGGGGTTCCTCAGAAGTGCCCTGGCCACACCACAGTAATTTTAACCTCAGCTATCATAGCTGGTTTTCTTCCTGGGGACAGCAGTGCTGTGTGGAAGCCTCACTGCAGCTGCTGTGCTGAAGCTGCCCACAGCTGACACCTCCATGCCGGTGCTTCTGGCATCGCCAGCGTAAGAAGGACATGAAACTGTTGGAGCAAGTCTACAAGAGGCCACGAGGTTGATAAAAGGAGTGGAGCACTTCACCTGAAAAGACAGGCTGAGAAAGTTGGGGCTGTTGAAGAGAAGTTGTGTGGAGACCTCATAGCAACCTTCCAGTATCTGAAGGGGCTAAAGGGAAGACTGTCAAGAACTGTAGTGACAGGACAAGGGTAATGGAGACACATTGAAAAAGGAGAATTTAGATGAGATATTAGGAAGAAATTCTTCACTGTGAGCATGGTGAAACAGTGGGACAGGTTGCTCAGGGAGGTTGTGGATTCCCCATCCCTCACAGGGTTCAAGACCAGGTTGGATATAAGGCCCCTCACATGGCAGGTGGATTGGGACTAGATGATCTTTAAGGACCCTTACAACCCCTTAGCATTCTGTGCCTCTATTTCACAATGGGAAACATTGTGCTGCTCTGGCACAACTCTAAGCCTTCCGCACCGCTGAGCAGCTCGGTGACAAACCCACAGCCTGTTCCGTTCGCTGTCCCTGGCAGCGCGGCTCGGGGCGGGGCGCTGGGGCCCGGCGCTGTCCCGACCACCGCCTCAGAGCCCGCCCTCAGCCCCGCCCGCCCCTCGCCTTTGGCGCGAAAACGGCCGTGGGGGGCGGGGCTCTGCGGCACAGCGGCCGCCGATTGGGCAGCGCGGCGGGCGCGCGGCCCACGTGGTGCGCGGCGTGGCGCGAACTGCTGTGGGGCCGGGCCGGGGCAGCGGCAGCGATCGGGATGGATCTGGCAGTGGCGGCGGTGGGGGGCGCGGGTGTGGCGCCGCAGCACCAGCAGGTCCGCGATGAAGTGGCCGAGAAGTGCCAGAAGTTGTTCTTGGACTTCCTAGAGGAGTGAGTGCCGGGGGCCGGGCCTGGCGGCGGGCGGGCAGGGCTGGCAGCGGGTGGCGGGCCGGCAGCGCCTCACGGAGGGGCCGCCATTTGGCGAGATCCTGTCAGGGCCTGGTGCCCCCTTCCCTCGGCGTTCAGCTGGAAAGGCTCTGCTGTGGTCTCAGGCTCTGCCGGGAGGAACCTGTAGGAAGGCAGCACTGTGCTCTCTGGGTAGGCAGAACCCTTCTCGGAGAGTTTTCGCGGAAACGTTGCCCAGAGAATTTGGGATGTCCTGGAAGTGTCCAAAGCCAGGTTGGGTATGGCTTTGGGCAGCCTTGTCTAGTGGAAGGTGTCCCTGACACGGCAGGGAGTTGAAATGATCTTAAAATCAGTTCTAAACCAAACCATCCTATGATTATATGATTTTTAGGTGTATTTGGTCCCTTTTAATGAAGTTGTGCCACATCTGTGTTGAAAAACCTTTCCATGGCTTGGGTGTTAGACATTAATACATCTGGCTCCCTGCGTTTTGCCTCCTGAGGGGCCCATCCGCATCAAATAAGGAAACCATTAACATCACCCAGAGGAAACAAAACCTTGTTTACTAGTGCAGAGCCATTGTTAAGCCTTAAATAGAATTTTGTCTGGCACTGGGACAACTCTTCTGCTGTATGAAATGTAAACCCCGTGTGTCTGTGCTAGGGTGTGAGTAGAGCAGATGTAGCAAGGGGGCGGAAGAAGCAGTATTGCTGGAAAAGGGCTTTGCAAGGGACTGTGGCTGTGAGTGATCCTTTTCTCTGTATTTTCTCCTGAATTCAGCAGTATTTATTTGCTGCCTGGTCTGTGACTGTGAAACATTTTCCTGAATCACTTTCAGGTTCCAGAACAGCGATGGGGAGGTCAAGTACTTGCGAGATGCTGAAGAACTGATCCGGCCAGAGCGGAACACGTTGATCGTCAGCTTTGCGGATTTGGAGCAGTTCAATCAGCAGCTCTCTACCACTATTCAGGAGGAATTTTACAGGTAAAATGTAGAGTGGGATTTTTTCAGGTAAAGCTGAGCTCTGCTGGAGTCTCAGGCCCATAACATCTTGTTTTTTATGTAAAAAAAATACGAGGCTTATCTCCTTTCTGTATCCTGAGAACACTTATATTTAAGATTTGATTTTTTTACTGGCTAAAAACATTGATTCCTCTTTAGAAACCATGAGTTAACCAGAATTAATTGCATTTATTGTGGTAAAGAAGTAAGTGGTCAGTATGAGAATACAGAATAAACTCTAAAAATTTCATGCTATGATAATATTTTATCATATATATGATATATTTTATATATATATATAATGTATATATTATATATATGATATATATGATATATACTCAATATTTTATTGAGTTGGTCACTTATTTTAAAGATATATTTCTAAATATAAGGATAAAAGTGTCATAAAATGAGATTTTAAAAAGTCTATTATCAAACAATAGTCCAACTGGCATTATTACACAGGGATCTCACATTTAGCATATTTAGAGTGTCTTTTTTGGGTTATACAACATAGCATTAAAAGCCAGAACCTGGAAATCTGATACAAGCCTTTGATGTAATCTAAAGCAGAGAAGGCATTTTGATAGCTTCTCTAAAATTTGAACTTCTTTTCCCATATTTCAGGGTTTATCCATACCTGTGTCGAGCAATAAAGACTTTTGCCAGAGACCATGGAAATGTTCCTGCAAACAAGGACTTTTATGTTGCATTCCAGGACCTGCCTACCAGACACAAGTAAGATGATTATTAATTTCAGAAACTTGTGCTGTTTTACTACCATGGAAAACCATGTCAAAGCATGCTGAAAGTGTTTTGGTTATTTAGTGTGAAATGTGCAGTTGGCCAGTACAGTTGTGACAAAGTTTCCTGATCTTGTGCAGGAGGTTTTTGACACATTTTTTCATTTGTAAATCACACTCAGACTCTTAAATTCATCATATTTCACAAACAACTGTAGTTAAAAAAAATTCAGTATGTGTTTCTTTTGAGGTACCAGTGATGTAATTTTTGCATTGGTTTGACCTTTAGTGTTAATGTAAAAGTTTATGTAAAATCATAAAATGAGAATATACTGTAGTAAGTTTGTTTATTTTGTTTGTTACAGCAGTTATTTAGTCGGAGTAACAGTATTGTATCTTAGTACCCTGGGTCTAAAATTGTCAACTCAAAAATTTAATCCTTGTGAATTTCTGTTTTAAACAGAATTCGAGAACTGACTTCAGCAAAAATTGGCTCCCTGCTACGCATCAGCGGGCAGGTGGTGCGTACCCACCCCGTCCATCCCGAGCTGGTCAGTGGAACCTTCCTGTGCCTCGACTGCCAGACAGTGATCAAAGATGTGGAGCAGCAGTTCAAATACACCCAGCCAAACATCTGCAGAAACCCAGTCTGTGCCAACAGAAGGAGATTCCTGCTGGACACAAACAAGTCAAGATTTGTTGATTTCCAAAAGGTACAAGGGTGATGTTGGGGGTGATGACAACCAATAATGTTCTTGTGGTAGTTGGAAGGTGTTATTTGTACTTTTGCACATTGAAGACAGTTAATTTTTTTTCTCTCAACATCAAGAAAAGACCTCAAGAAAAGGCACTACAATTTATGCAAAAGGTTTCTTCCTGTCTCTGGAAGACTTATGTTTATGTATGGGAAATTATTAGTTTTGTTGTGTGGCATTTATTGTCTGTTAAGCCACTGCAGCCCCACATATTCAAGCCAGAGTTAGTCTCATGTTGCCAGTACATCATGTGCAGCTGCTTTATACAATTATGAAAAGAGACACATAATAGTATCTGCAGTGTCTTGCTCTTCCAAGTTGATTTACTCTCACAAGTTCTCAGCAGTCCACATCCCACAATTGTATTTTATGTCAGCCACATTAACTGAAATTTTCAGGTTACTTGTACATCCTCTGAGCTGCTCCAAGACTCCTTAGGTGCTGATTAGTGAAAGGATTTTTGATCATTTGTCATATTGTAAGAGGGGTTGACATGGGTGGCAGCAGTCAGATGCTGTTTAACACGTCTGTTAGCAGTGTAGCTTTTGAAGCAGTTTCAGATCTGGTGACGTGCTCAGTGTTGAACCTTCTCCCCCTGCCAGGTGCGCATCCAGGAGACGCAGGGCGAGCTGCCGCGTGGCAGCATCCCGCGCAGCGTGGAGGTGATCCTGCGCGCAGAGGCCGTGGAATCCGCCCAGGCAGGTGACAAATGTGACTTCACCGGCTCGCTGATTGTCGTGCCTGACGTGTCCCAGCTCGCCACACCAGGTTTGTTGCTACTCATGACCTCTGTAGGTGCCCTTCCCATACTGGGAGCTGCTGTCCTGACTCCCATTTCACTGGCAGGGTTACGCGCAGAAACCGGCTCGCGGGTGACGGGGACAGAGGGCTACGAAACTGAAGGCATCCGGGGACTGCGCGCCCTCGGGGTCCGGGAGCTCTCCTATAAACTCGTCTTTCTGGCTTGTTATGTTGCACCAACAAATCCACGGGTGAGTCTGCAGAGAAAGGAGATTTAAAGGTGTTGGTGGTTTCTGTTCTGTCTGGTTTTCCCTCAAATTAGGGAGCAGGAATGAGTAAAGCTTTAACTGTGCATGTGTGCCACCTTTCTGTGTTGGTTTGATTGTCTTTATATTCTCAATGAATTTACATAGCAAGGTTTTTTTCTTGTCTTTGTTGCTCATAGCATTTTTCACAGATGTGATTATTTGCCAATGTTACAGTTTGCTCTAAACAGCTAACGGGCACAAGTATTTCCATTCAGCTTTCATCCATTTCTGCAGCATTTCCTTTTCTTCCAGGAAATCCTATTGCTGCATTTTGTCACAAGAAAAACAGGGATCCTTTTTGTTCCCTCTGGTTTATCAAGGTACATCTTGGGATGTTACTGCAACATGAGTAATACTGACTACATCTGGGTTTTGGCATGCTGTGGTACTGTAGTCAGTCATTCTGCTAACAGCATCACCATCATGTAGAATAAAAAGAGTATCTGGTATGTTCTGGGAGTAGAAGTTTCTGGCCCTCATTTCAGAGCAGCAAAAGCCATTGGAAGTTCCAGTTAATGTAAGAGTACTTACAAAGACAATTTTAGTCAAAGAAAATCATACTGGTTTTACCCTTTTTTTAATCTCTGTACAAGCAACTCACTTGGGATTTTCTCAGTAACTGAAGTTACGCCATTGATTTTGCCTGCTAAGAAATTGGCTATTGGTTTTTAAAGGTATAAGGTGATGAGGTTACTTAACCTAAGGGCAGATTTTCACAATGTGTTCCTCCCATCTAGATTTCAGAGCAAGTTTTTGTGACCTGTCTGCAGTGCTCACATTCATTAGTGACTCTGTTATTACTTTTATTGCTGTTTTATTTCCTTGGTTTAGTTTGGTGGAAAAGAGCTCCGAGATGAAGAACAAACTGCAGAAAGCATTAAAAACCAAATGTCTGTGAAAGAGTGGGAAAAGGTTTTTGAAATGAGCCAAGATAAGAACCTTTACCATAATCTGTGCACCAGCCTCTTCCCCACTATCCATGGTAAGAATCCATTTGTGGCCTCAGAGAGGGAAGACTTCACTTGTGTAAATATTAATTCCTTTTGCTGTCTCTGTAGTTCTTGGGAAGGGTTGAAAGCCCTGTGCCAGCTACCATAAACTCTCCCCCTCAGCGCTGATTGTACTAGAAGAGGAAAATCTATTTTTTGAGTATTTGTGGTCTTTAATCATTAAGGCCTGCAAGCCAATTGAAAGAGTTGGGTTTGGTGTCAGGTGTTCTGTTCTGGACCCTACAGGTTTTAGTGGATGCTTAGCAAATAGGTGAATTCCAAGTGGATGTGTCCAAATGCTCTAAAGTTTTAGTGGGATGAAGGTTTTTATAAATAGGAAAATTGTGGTGTTTTCTTTGGATGTTTAGTTTAATGTCTTTTCTGGGGCAGGTAATGATGAAGTAAAACGTGGGGTCCTACTGATGCTCTTTGGAGGAGTTCCCAAGACCACTTCAGAAGGCACTTCATTGCGTGGGGACATCAATGTTTGTGTTGTTGGTGATCCAAGTACAGCCAAGAGTCAGTTTCTAAAGTAAGATTAAGACCCAGTATTTAAATATTGTCCAGTGTGACTAGAGCTATAAATGTGTACTGTGCCTTTTTCTGTGTTAAACAAAGGAAAGTAAGTAAAATATTTGAGAATATTTCCCAGAGATGTGTGGATATGATTGAAGTACTTGAACAGGGCTAAAGGAAACTCAATGTAAAAATTTCCAAATATTTCCAAAGGACGTTGAATATAAAAAATAGTAATAAATTTCACATTTAAAAATATCAGCAATAGATAAAATACTGGAGGTTTTATTACTCTTTTCCACAGGCACGTGGATGAGTTCAGTCCCCGTGCTGTGTACACCAGCGGCAAAGCCTCCAGCGCTGCGGGTCTGACGGCAGCTGTGGTGAAAGATGAGGAGTCCCACGAATTTGTCATTGAGGCTGGAGCACTGATGCTGGCAGATAACGTGAGTCTGGGAAGGGAGAGGTTCCTGCATCCCTAGAATGAGTTTCATTAATGACAGAGAGCCCTAAATTGTGTTAGCAATGCTTTTTTTCAAAAGTGATGGAATCTGGGTCACTTATTTTCATTCTTCCGCTGCAGGGGGTTTGTTGCATTGATGAATTTGACAAGATGGACGTACGGGATCAAGTAGCCATTCATGAGGCAATGGAACAGCAGACAATATCCATTACTAAAGCTGGAGTGAAGGTAGCTTGCACTACTTCTCTCTGTAGTCTGTAGCATCACCTGACTGTTTGTTATGTGTACTGATGTGGCTTCACCTGCCAGATCTTCATGTCAACTCTGCAGCTGCCTCACTGGGGCAGGACAGAGATCACTTGTTGCAAAGTTTTTGTGGCACATACCCAAAAAAGGTCAGAAATGTTACAGAGAGTTAGAAAGATAGTAGAGGACAGGAAACAGAAAATGGGAAAAGGCTAACCTTGAAGTAACCCCAAAAACACATGGTGTGTTTGTGGAAAAACAGGATCTTGTGAACAGCAGTTTTAAAGGCTTGTTTCAGTATTATTGGTAAGAATGTTGCAATGTTTCAATATTGATCATCAAACTGTGTCTCAGGGCAGAGACCTGGTTAGAAAGGGCTTGTTGGTGGAGTTTGGGTGCTTTTGAGGAATGATTGTTGCAATACCTGCATTGAACTCCACCTAAAAGGTGTTATGCTGACCCATTTGGGTTGCAATGAGTTGGTTTAGGAAATGGTCACAGATAGAGGTTTTTTTAAATTTATTTTTTCCCACTGTCAGGCTACTCTGAATGCCAGGACCTCCATTTTGGCTGCAGCAAACCCAGTTGGTGGCCGCTATGACAGATCCAAGTCGCTGAAACAGAATATCAACCTGTCAGCTCCCATCATGTCCCGCTTTGATCTCTTCTTCATCCTTGTGGATGAGTGTAATGAGGTAATTTTAAGGAATTATAGAATAGTTTGTGTCAGAAAAGATCCCTGGAGGTCTCTAATCTAACCTTGCACTCAAACAGATCATTGAGAGCAGTTTGCCATGACTTAACCTGGTGAGTTTTGAGTATCTCCAAGGATGGAGATTCTGCAGTCTCTCCAGGCCCCTGCAATGTGTGACAACTCTCATGTGTTCAGAAAATAATAACTTTTATATCTAATCAGAGTTTCTCGTGGTTCAGTTCATGTGGGTGGCCTCTTATCCAAGAACTATTTGGCTTCATCACATCTATGCTGACTGGTAAAACAGTTGCTTTCCTTTCAAGCTGAACAGACCTGGCTCTTCTAGCCTCTCATACGTCATGATCTCCTGCCCTCTGACTGTCTTGGTGGCCCTCTGCAATTTTGAGTGAGGCAAATCTCATGAGAGTGTCTTGCTCTGCTTTTCTGCTCTGTCTTTGCAGCTAAAAGCTGGCACTACAAATTTGAACATACTCTCCTGAATACAAGAATACTGCCTTTTCATCCTGTAGTGGTTTGACCTGCAAACTTAACACCATTAGTCATTTTTACAAATGGCTGGTCACTAAGGCTGAGACTGCTGCCACCTGTCTGTGTGGCATTTGCCTTGGGAATGCATGAGATGCAGAGATTAATGTTGGTTCAGCCACTCTTCTGCTCAGAGTGATTGTCTAATTGAGAAGAGACTGGTGAGAGAGCAGGCTGAAAAGGAGTAAAGTTCCCACACTGCAAAATGCTGTTTTCTGCCTGTTCTCTGGCTAACTTGTAACCCAGGAGAGTTCCAAGAGGTTATAAATCCTAGAACTGCCTTTTATCCCTCCTCTGCTATGTTTCCTTGTATAAAAAACCCCCAGGGCATTCTCCTGGACCTCCTGGCAGAGAGTTTGGCTACTGGAAAGGGTAGCTCTGCCATGAGGATTGCAAGTGAGCAGGGGGATTGGGAAGGAAGAATAGAACTGTTGTTTTGCTCTTTGGCTGATGCTGTGCAAGTGATCCTGACACAGCCCCAATATCCCAGGTGACAGATTACGCCATTGCCCGGCGCATCGTGGATCTGCATTCCAGAGTGGAGGAGTCTGTTGACCGTGTCTATTCCTTGGATGATATCCGAAGGTATCTGCTGTTTGCCAGACAGTTTAAACCAAAGGTAATTTTACTTTTTAAGTAAACTGTGGAACAGTTGTTCTGTCTGAGGAGATCCAAAAGAATAGTCACTCTGCAGTAGGCTTTTCTCCAGCAAACACCAAGACACTTGGGGTAGTGTTTTCTCAAGGAAGCAGCCATAAACTCAGGTTATCACCTAGAAACAGAGCATATTTTGGAACCTGATGCTCCTAAATTCCAGAAACCCAGCTAGCCCAGCTGAGACTGTTATAGTCCATGACAGTTCTTAACTTCTATCTAGAACAACTCAGGGATCACTTCATGGCCTTCTCATACCTCACAGGCATGTGTTATTCAACATGGCTGCAGCTGCAGAGTTTTTTCTATTTTATTGACTTACTGCTTAATCAATTTGTGTGTCTTTATTTTAAAAGGGTATTGTGCCTCTATTTCTTTGCTTTTTGGTAAAATATAGAACATGGAAACTGGTCTAAGTACAGATTTTTCTGGGGGTCTATCCAAGTAGCAGCTAGGAAGGGCTGTATGTTGCACTTTTCATAAGTCTATAAACAGAACAATCTAGTAGGAACAGATATGAATTATGTCTGTAAAGAAGTCAGTGGAAGAGAAAACTAGAAATTATAAAAAGCTCTGCTGTAAAATACGTAATGCAGCTGTGTACTTACTGTAATGTCATTATCATTGGTAAGTATAGTCATTATTACAACATAATTTCACCATAATGTGATTGTCATTATACTTCTGTAGCGTATCTGTATAGCATAGAATATTTCAGATAAAAGCAGTAGCCAGTACAGCAAGGACTGGGAACTGCCAATCTAATGCAAGAAGAAAAAGCTTTAGTACTCTGACCAGTGAAACTCCTGTTGCACTGTTTGATGCCACACAGATATCCAAGGAGTCTGAGGACTTCATAGTGGAGCAGTACAAGCGGCTGCGGCAGCGCGATGGCTCTGGGGTGACCAAGTCGTCCTGGAGGATCACGGTGAGGCAGCTGGAGAGCATGATCCGCCTGTCTGAGGCCATGGCCCGCATGCACTGCTGTGATGAGGTATCAGGGGCATGCTGGGAGTTTGGGTAGATGTCCATGGAAATTTGATGTCTGACTGTGATGTTAGACATAGGCCTGTGGGTGAGGAGGAGAGCTTGAGTCGTGGTCCTACTCAGTCCTTAGTCTGTATGTCAGAAACGCTGTTTTTAAGGGTTGACTTGTAAAAGTGATGTCAGCTGGTCCAAACTGAGAGCTTGCATGACTTTGTATCACAGCTGTGTCAGTAGCACTCTCAGCCTCCTACCCATCATGTCATGACAGTGATATACTACTGTCAGCCAGGGCTGTTGGCAGTTTCTTTCCTGATATTGCACAGTTTGTAGTCTCTTGGTTCTCTTCCATTTGCAATCTAAAAAGCCAAAGTTCATTGAAGTATCTGGACCTCCCCAAGAGTACCTGTCTGTGTGATCTGAGCTCCTGCTCACATCAACCACTGCTGAAAAGCACAGTTGTGTTCTGGCTGTTCACTGTAGTGTGATTACTGCCCCTCTAGGCCTTGCTTTCAAACCCAGCAGGCTTTTGAAATGTTGATTAGAGGCTATGTGACACATGCAGGGATGGGACCTTTCTTGCTGGTTGTGTAAGGACACCCTTTGTGGTTCTTTTAAATTAAATTCGGCTTATAAAGAAACAGGTAGCTTTTAGCTTCTGGCTCAGCTACAGATGATTTTTCCAGTTTTTGCTTTTCAGTTCTGGAGGAGAGTATCATTAATTACATCTCTCTTTCTTTCATTTTGTCTCTTTTCAGACCTACTTCTTTCATGTTTCTTGCTCCACTGATCTTTCTCCCAAATGTTCTTGGCTTAGTAAAAATTTTATCAACTCCACATGATTGCTAAATCCTGAAAGATTAATCAAGCTGCTTTTCCCTCCATAACCTTGCATGAACTTGCAGTACTTGTCGTGGGATACAATTTAACTTGCAGAGCATTTACTGCTTAGGATTAATTAGGTGAGATGTGTAGAAAATCCCTTTGTCAGAGTCAGAGATGAGTTTCTGGAGCTGTTTGAAAACCAGAAGTGCCCCTGTGTCTATTTAATATATATTTTTTCAAATCTTCCTCAGGTTCACCCAAAACATGTGAAGGAAGCTTTCAGGCTTTTAAATAAGTCCATCATTAGAGTTGAGACTCCTGATGTCAATTTAGACGAAGATGATGAACAGCAAATGGAGGATCAAGAGGGCCAAGATGGAGTCAATGGTAAATTAGTTACAGAGAAATTTTTCAAAGGGGAAAGTCCTTCCAGTCTTTACAGCTTACCTTGCTTGAGTGTGTGCTTCTCTTCAGTTTCTCACCCATTTCTCATCTAATGAGCTCTAGAAATCTGGGCTTCTGCTCTTAACTCTCTTGCTTCTTCAGCCTCCTTCAGCAAATCACCTGGTTGGTCAGCTCAAGGCTTTTCAGTGCTCAAAGTATTAAATAGCTAAAAGATGTTGCAGCTTTAAATGTGGGCATGTGTCCAAACAGGTGAGGCAGAAGCTCCAGCTGGGGTCAATGGTCTTGTGAATGGGATCAATGGCCATTCTGAGGATGTGAGCAAGGATGCTGCACCCAAAGCTTCTCTCAAGCTGGGCTTCTCTGAGTACCGACGGATTTCCAATCTCCTGGTGCTGCACCTCCGCAAAGCAGAGGAAGGTAAGAATTTCTTTAGTGCAAACAAGGCAGACCCTGAGTTTAGGGAGCAATTGTTACTGCATCTCTTGCTGTTGTACATGGGATTTTCACTCCTGTTGAGACAACAAACTTGTCAGGTCAGGCTAGACCTGTGCTCATATGACAGTACTACACCTGGTGATGGATATAGGACTTCCTGGAGTTTCTAGCTCTGTTATCTTCGTCATTTATCAAAACCCATTAAACTGAGGAGCATGTCAGCAGAGCAGAGCCAGAAGACGATTTGTAGTACACAGTGGTGTAACCAAGCTAGAAGAGTCTGCAGCAGTGAAAACTGGAGCAGCAGCTTTAATGCATGCCAGCAACCACAGCCTGTCATAAGCAAATGGCTGGATTAGTTCTTCAGAATCTAAAATATTTCAGTTGCAATGGGGCTACCCCTGCAGTGAAATGCAGCAGTTGTCTCAAAGCAGATACTAAAGCTACAAAGCTTTTGGAAGGGTGTGAGATGACAGTGTCTGTTCAAATGCTGAGTACATGTAGAAGGATGACCTCTGGCTTTGTGTGACAGTGGTTTTTCTTTAGCCCTTACTTAGAGGAAAGGTGTGTTAGTCCTTGTGACTGGTTTTTCTTGAAGCTAAAGGCTGATGAGATTTGGAAGCCATTTAAAAGCATAGAACTAAAAGCTTCCATTCTCCATCTAATTAAACCATGACACAACACCCTCCTGTGCAAAATATGGTGCTTTAAGAAAAAAACCCCTAAGTTTGACCTTTCCTAAACATCTTTAAAAGCATGTTTCTCTCTTCAGCCATGTGAATGTTAATGTGTAAATCCTTTTCTCCTCTGGTTTGAGTGGTAGTTTACTGCTGCTGTGTTGATGCAAATTATTTTCTCTGCAGAAGAGGATGATGCAGCACTAAAGAGGAGTGAACTTATTAATTGGTATCTAAAGGAGATCGAATCTGAAATCGAATCTGAAGAAGAACTAATAAATAAAAAGAAGATCATAGAGAGAGTCATTCATCGACTTACACATTATGTATGTATAGAGATGTGTGGATAGTGAAAAAGAGTTTAACTTGTATAGGGTTGTAACTTATCTGTTAAAATGTTTCATTTTTAATAGACTACATTCCTGTTTGGAGAAATCTGTTTTGTTCTTCCACTGATTGATGTAGTATAAATGCCTTCTTTGTTTAACACCTATTACAGTAATTACAGAAAAAAACACTGAAATAAATTAGAGATGTATATAAGTAAAAGTTCAAAGTGCTATACTATGTCACTATAGAAGTGTGATATTTTCTGTATTTCTGTAGTATTATACATTAGGATACAGAAATACAATTAACACTTGTATTCAATGGATAGCCTTAAGTCAGAGGGGTACAAGGGCATTTTGGAGGAAAAAGTACAACAAAATAAACTACTTCTCACTTTTAAAGACACAAAACCATTAGATTGGAAAGCACTAGGCTGGAAAGTTCCCAGGAAAGGTACAACATAAAAGTGTTTTCCACTGAATGCTGTTGTTAAGAATCTTTTAGAGGGAATTCACAATTAAAAGGGTTAAGTAATAAGGTATAAATATAAATACATTATAATGTATTTATATTATAAATATAAATATAATATAAAATGGTATATTTTACCAATATAAAAATGCCTTTCAAAGAGCACAAACAAACCTCCCTGCCCTTGTTTTAACAAAAATTTTGCCTGTTGCAGGACCACATTCTGATTGAACTGTCCCAGTCAGGACTGAGAGGATCCAGAGAAGAGGAGACTTTTGATGATGATCCATACCTGGTTGTCAACCCAAACTATCTGCTGGAGGACTGATGGCTGAGAATGGCATTGTAGAGCTGACTGGTTACAAGTTGGAAAATGCATTCTTTTCTTGCAGAGGTTGCTGCATGGCTAATTCCTTAAATTCTTATGACTGTGCCAGAGTGTGGTCAGTAATATGTGATTTCTCATTTCCACTGAGCACACCTGGGAGGCTTTTAAAGACATGACACGCATATATTAGTTCCACTGTTAGCTCTGAATTTCAGTGCCATCATCTGGATGCAGAGGAGAATCATCCAATAGCTTTTTTCATCATCAAGCTTTGTAGATGTTCCTGTTTTAAATGAGATTAATTTTACATCGTTCTTCTTTAGTTATTTTATTTTTATTTAGTTTGTTTTATGCTATAGGTTTTTACTGTTTTTCTTATTAACATAAATAAAAGCTCATTATGTGTTTGGGGGTGGGTTTGTTGTTACTCACATGTGAGATTGCTGTTTTCTATCCCTGTAATATGAGGCTGAAAAACTAGTGATTTAAATGTTTAATGTCTTAAGGAAGACCAAATTTCCTGGATGACAGATGCTCTTTTTTGAGAAGTTTTTTTTAACTTCCTGTAATACACAATGAGAAACTGATTGCTTCTCTTTCTTTTTAGATGGACTAAAGATGTGCAGGCTCCTGTTGCATATGTAAAGTAGAAAATGGCAAATAGCCAAGCCCAAAACAAGGCTTTAAGTCAGCAGGGCAGAAACCCCAACCTTGATGAATGTCTTGACTTGTAAGTGAATTGAAAACTGCCACCATTTGTGAGGGATTTTTAAGACTGTATTTGTAAACCTGTTTGTAGATCTTTCTATAAGAAAACTTTGCTTGAATTTCTGCTCTCAATTTTTTATTGTAAACTACGGGATTATTAAAAAATCTATTAAGAATTAAAAATACCTGAATATTTGTCTTGTTGCCTGGATACTAGTACCTCTTATCTCTTTCATGCATTGCAAATGTTTCTAAGTTAGATATTTTATTTAGAAATAGTGTGAAATAACTGTTTCTGAAGGAGGCTCAGAAATGGAGCTGGTTTGTAAGATAGTATTCTTTTCCTGTTAGTCTCTCCCAGCTTTGGAGAGTTACACCTTGGTCTAATTAAAGATATCATTAAAAATAACTGTTCTATTTAAAGAGTAGAGGGAATCATAAACATTTGTCATCAATACTACCCCATCACTGGGCACTAACTCCAACTGCAGTAACTTCTTCATTAATTTCTTTCATAAGCCACATTTTACTTTCAAAATAACGATAGGAAGATATTTGGCCTTCATTATGTGTTTCCCCCTCCCCTCCTCTCAATCTTTGAAAATAAATACAATGCATGTAGGAGAAGGGGGGTTTTTTCTGCTTTTTTTTCCTGAGTTCTGTAGGCTGAGAGGGGTTTTGTCTGAGTTTGTGCAGCTCTACTGAAAAGTAAGCACCAGGTGGTGCTGTAAAGCTAATTTTTTAAACTTGCTATTCCGACATCAAGAGTGGAGGGAACTTGTTCAGAACACTCAGTGCAATGTTATAGTGAGCTCTTTAGGGCTTCCTGAAAAAAAAAATCATCTGAGAGTCAAATAGAGTGAAAGAACACAAATTACAATCCCTCTATAAGGTTTGAGTGACAGCAAATTGTTGAGGTATGTCTTCAGCTGTAACTTAAAGATAATATTGCTTGACAGCAATATCTTGCCCAGATGATTTCAGGTATGCTTTAGGTAAAATTCTGGTTATTAAAGGAAATGAACTCTGAGATAGACCAAACATTTCATAGGTATGTAGAATTTTGTGTTTAGTTGGTTTTAAAATGTTCTCAACCCTTTAGTTTTGCTGTATTGGAATGCAGAAAAGCTGACTTAGCTCTGCCCTTCTGCAGTTCAGGTGGGTGACCTGAATGTGTCCACCCTGCTGGGAGAGCAGTGTTTTCATGGGAGGAGGGAGTGCTTTGGAAAGCAAAGAAATGAGACTCAGATTCCTGGATGTTATTGGGCAGGAGGAAGCTGAATTCATATCAGAGTCACTTTTCCAGCTGGGTGAGGTGCCACATTTCAGATTTCCTTTATCCACCCAGGATTAGAGAACAGACGTGCCTCCCGCACATCCTGAGACGTGATGGACCCAGCCCTAGCCATGCCAATAATACTGCTTTTGTTGGTTTTTGCATCCAGAGCTGTGCTGGGATTCTTCTAAAGCTGAAAAGGCCAAAAAGAGAGGGAAGGTTTGTCTACTTACTTCATCTTCCTCTAAATGGGAGGCAGTATTAGCAAATGTCAACTGATGCGTTAAAGGAAAACATGAGCATCTCAGAAAATATTTTTACATGACCTTGCTGACCTTTCTCCAACTGATTGAAAGTGCTTTTTGTGTTATATATGTTTGTTTATATGCTGTGAAAGTCCTGGTCTGTTATTCCAGTGTCAGCTGATTTAGAGAACATTTATCTGTGGAACAATAAATTCAGTTAAATGTTACTTCTACGGGTGTATAAATAGCGTGGAATAGTTGTTTCTGAAGCAAGCTTCAGAAATGGACCCGATTTGTAAGACAGCGATCTTCTTTCTGTTGGTTTCTCTCAGCCTTGGCATAGATGTGGAATTTGCTCAGAATTTCATCACCGTTGCTGGGCCTCTACCCAGTGAGCTGGCTGAGAGATTGGGCCTGCAGGACCAGCTCCTGCCCAAGGAGCAGCAGGGCCCTGCCGTGGCTGAAGCACAGGGTTACCTGTGCCAGCCGGATCTCATGGCTTCCCAGCTGCCCCGCTACTTCTCGCAGCTCCACGAGCTCGGGGTGACGCACTACAAAGTGCTCCTGCCGTGGGCGCGCGTCCTTCCCGAGGGCAGTGCCGCGAGTGCCGACGGAGCCCAGGTGCGGTGCTACCGGCAGCTGCTGGGGGCCCTGGCTGCTGCAGACCTCAGGGCCGTGCTGGTGCTGCACCGGGGCCGTGTCCCCGGCGCCGTGGCCGCGCAGGCCGGCGGGAGGAGAGCCGGGGCTTTTTCTGAGCTTTTTGTGGAGTATGCGGATTTCAGCTTCCGTGCCTTTGGGGACCTGGTGGATGTGTGGCTCTCCTTCAGTGACCTGCCAGAGGTCCTTCAGAGCCTGCCCTACACTGAGCCCCAGGAACGAGTCCAGGCTGTGGTTGCTGCTCATGAAGGATTTTACACCATGCTCCATGAGAAAATCTCACCAGCAGGTAAGGAGAGCAGGGATTTTCTATATGACTCACATATACTTGGTGATAGCATTAAATGGCAACTGCTACATGCAGTCTCTGTGTAGATATTTTTGTGTGCCTCTTCCTGACTCACAGAGGAAAGACTAAGACCTTTCTGAAATGTACCTGAAACTGAAAAGGCACAGGAAGTCTTCTGTGTGATAATAACTGTGAGGAAGTCTGCAATGTGCTTTGTTTGACTTTCTTCATTGTAGATACTGGGGTTTACAGTAATTAAATCCCAAATCTACCTGTGTTACACAGAGCAACAGTATTTCACCTCTTCCACAATGGGTAGCTGGGATTTTTCCAAGCAGATACCACCTTGGGTCTGCCTTCTTTGCCCTTGGAATTTTTCTGACCCAGGCAGACAACCAGTAGAGCTGGCTAAGTCACTATTTCTTTTCCCAAATTTTTAATTGGTAAATTATTTTTAATTCTTGCATTTGTCAGGAATACTTTGTTGTACAGATCACACTGTCTGGTGATAGTCCTTAGAAGTTGCCCAGATTCCCTCCTGCATCTCCTGTCCCTCCAAGTTCCCACCACCCCAACATCTCAAAAGCATTCTGCGTAGAATGGAATAAAAAAAATTGTAGAGCCATCACAAAAGCATGAAAATTAATAAAGATATTACTTATGCAGGAAGTAGAAGGTAATTTTATTTACAAAGGCTTCTTGAATGGTGCCTTTGAATTTCTACCTTCTTCAGTTCTCTATTGAAATCACAGAGGGTATCCTGAAATCAACTACCTGCTTACAGCTGGAGCAGTGCCTGGTGTTCCACAACTTCAACAATTTAAAACTGGTTTTAAAATAACTGCAGTAAATTGAAATTTTTATTTGTCCTTAATATGTTACCAACAGACAGCCTCTTTCTTTCTCAAGGTGGAAAACTGTCCATTGCTTTGGAAATGGGTCATGTCTTGGACAGTGCTTCATCAGAATTGCTTTCAGTTTCTCTTCAGGTAACACCTTAAGGAAATATTTCCAAAATTATATAAATTTGCCTTGATTTAGCTTTGGTTTTATATGTAGGATCAAATGACTTGTTGCAAGTTAAGTAAGATTTTAGCAGGTGACCAGTTTGGTAAGTTTTAATTATTTGATAAATCTGATTATGTGAAACTGCTGATTTTGAAATTGTTTTGGCATCCTTTCTTGGCTTGTAGGCACTGATTAAGCTACATGGAAACAAATATCCTCTCATAGTTGGCAAAGTTAGCAGTGTACTTGCTAAATGACAAGGTGTCTCCAAAAAGTATACCTGTTACCATTTTCTGCAGGTGTACTTCATGCACCACCAAAGATATTGATACATTCTCCTAATTAGCTGCTATTTAAAATATCTGCTGATTATGTTGAAACCCAGATTGACCCGTGCTAAAAGTGATGTAGTTGCACAGGGATGGCACAACATGAGAACATAATCTCTACAAAGGCAATGACATCTTAAAGATCCAGTTCCCTGTTCATAGCTGTCCTCTCCCAAAAGATGTTGATGTAGGTTGTAGTGCACACATTACAGTGCAGAGGTTTTTGCTGTATTCATAATCCTTCAAAACTTAGAACCAGGTCAAGCAATGTTGTAGGTGTGACATTGCAAGGATTTAAGCAAGGTGCAGTTTGTAGGGAGAGCAAAGAAGTTTGAGATGAGCTGATTAAACTAGAAGAGAACCTTGGACTGAAAAACAAACTGAAAGCTTATCAGTTTTCTTCCAACTTTTATCAGCTGGTTTAACAAGAGAATGTTTCCTTGACATTGATGACTTCTAGTGGGATAACACTTGTGGTGGAATGATTAAAGATTTCTGAAGTGGACTTTCAACCAAGGGTTGTAAAAGGCCTACCTGAACCACATAGTTATAAAGGTTTCTCTGATAAATCATGAACAGAAATTAAGAAATTACCTATAAATCATTAATATTAAATTAATAAAATAGAATTTAATTTAGTTGTTTAAATTGTACTTTGTTTAGAAGTAGACATACAAAACACATCTTCCCATACAGTATCCAATTTGTGCTCTCTATATTGTCCAGGGCTCCCATAGAGCTGTATGGCTTCTTACTCCAGCAATAGGCCTTTATCAAACTTTACACAGTTTTATGTATTTTTAATGTAATACTTTAAAAAAAAAACAAAAACAAAAACCATTTTTTTCCAGAATTATTATTCTCTTTTTCTTGTTTCCAGGATTCAGTAGACTTTGTGTCTCTTAACCTTCAGTACCATTGTGGAAATGAAACAGATTTCTACAATAAGTTGAGTGAATTCCAGGTAATGTTATGCACATGGTTAAAATGATAGCAGCAAACAACAGACCATACATAGGAGCAAAATTTCATGTGCTGTGATGCATGTCTAAACAGTTCTGATTTTCTGTGAGAGCTCAGGCAGCAGCTGAAGGAGCTGCAAAGTTCTCATTTCTCTGTTGCTATTCTGACTTAAAAACTGTTGTTGGAAAATGCTGGAAAGGATCATCTTGGTCAATGCTTATTATTGATGTATTAACAACTGGAATGGCAGAATTCTTTTGTCTGGGACTGAAAAACCTTCTCTCTCACATGCTATTTGATAAGCTGTTAGGCCAATACCTAAGTACTGAAAGATATTAAACTCTAGCATGAGCTCTACAGCACTATTACCAAACTTCACATTCCTCACCAGCAGAGGCAGCGCTAGAAATGTTACTGAAGGTGGGTTTATTAAAGGATTAGATCTCCTGGCAGCACCAACATCAGTGATGCTGTAGGCTGGTACCTATATTAAACTTCTGCTAGTGAACTGCATTCTTAAAATTGATAAGCAAAGAGTCATCCAGCATCTGGGTAGCAGGATAAGGAGCTGCCCATGTAAAATGCAAACAAATGCCAAGAACATGGTTTTACTACCTGTCCAATGCTTCTTTTCCTACAACTCCCTGATTTCTGGGTTGCAGAGTGTCTGGAAGGACAAAGACATCTTGGTTTTTAGTCTAAAGGTCCTTGACTGTGCTTCTGTGGAAGGCAATCGTTTCCTACGAGTAGCTGCCATTGTCACAGGTGAGTGATGTTTGAAGAAGAGTTTTTGAGTTAAGATCTGCATGATAACTTGTAGAGGAAATTCAAAATAATCCAATCTAGGCTGCTGCTATTAGATGAAAAAACTTTATGGTTTTTTATAGTATTCTTGGAAAATTAAGGATGGATGGTGAGTGTTGAGGGAGGGGAAGCAGGAAATCTTTCTCAGATCTTTTCATCCTTTTCATCTGCTTCAAATTGCAGAATGGGAGGTTTAGGTTGGATATTAGGAAAAATTTCTTTCAAGATATAATGGTTTATTACAAGTAGTGTCATGCAGTCCATGGCATCTAAGACATACTCATCACTTACCATTTGTTCTTTTGCAGCTATTAATAAAGAAGTAGCACACACGATTGGGTGTGATGTTAATGAGTTGGACTTGGACAATTTACTTCGTGTTTTAAGGTACTATAAAAAATACTGTAACACCATACAATTATATAATAAGATACAGTAATAAAACAGCAACTTCTAGAAACCTATGTGCAGGGAGAGACAAGACATTTTAGTGGTAAAGTCTACTGTTAGTTGCTGAAAGGGCTGCAAAGGGCTGTTTTTCTGCTGAGCCCAGTCTCTTCCAATTACTTGCAATCCTCTATCCTGCTAGTAATCCTATAATGTAATCCCCTTCTACTCTCTCATCCTTGGTTACCCAAATTGCACCTTCAAGCCAATAGTGTCAAGTACATTTTTCAAGCCTTCTGCTTTTTTCAAGAGCAAGATGGTTATAAATAAACAAATACAATAGAGGCTTTCCTAGGGGAGAAGCCAATTGAGCTTATGGAAATCTGGGACGTGTCATGGTGCAGGCAGATGCTAAGGATTACAGTGGCAGGAAACTCATGAAGCAGTTTCCAGGATTCCAGCATGGGAAATTGCTGCTCACTGCAAGGATTTTGTTTGCACCTCTGACCTAACTAATGAATTATGAGACTCTACATGCAAAGAGCTGTTCTGCAGTTACCCACTGCCCTCCACCTTCATGTCCCAGCTGAGAGAGAGCAGGGTTAGATTGATCAGATGTCAGAGGAACTGTATGTGGTTTATGTGACCAAACTTCCTTTATACTCTGTGTTTGCAAGTTTTATGGTGCTGGTATCCACCTTGGAGATTTTAACTTCTATTTATTATATTTCCAGTGAAACAAATGATCTACAGGAAAACCCAGATGCTGTTCTTGCCCCTCGGTCCTCCTATCAAACAGTCTGGGAAATGTTTGCTGAACAGTCAGAATCAGAGAGGGATTCTTTCCTGCAAGATGTTTTCCCAAGTGGGTTCCTCTGGGGCACATCCACAGGTGCCTTTAACATAGAAGGAGCTTGGGCAGAGGATGGGAAAGGAGAGAGCATCTGGGACCAGTTTGGGCATGGGGGCCACGTCCACATGAACCGAACAGCAGACGTGGCGTGTGACAGCTACTATAAAACCAGCTATGACATTTACCTGCTTAGAGGTCTTCACCCCCAACTGTACAAATTTTCTGTATCCTGGTCTAGAATTTTCCCTGCTGGCACCAACAAGACCATCAATTCCAAGGGTGTTGATTATTACAACCACTTAATTGACCGCTTGTTAGACTCTAACATTGAGCCCATGGTGACCCTGTTCCACTGGGACCTGCCCCAAGCTCTGCAGGCTCTTGGTGGCTGGCAGAATGAAAGTATCATAGATGCTTTTGTGAGCTATGCAGACTTCTGCTTTTCCACGTTTGGGGATCGGGTCAAGCTCTGGATTACATTCCATGAGCCCTGGGTTATCAGCTACACTGGCTATGGCACCGGAGAGCATCCCCCAGGAATCACTGACCCAGGAGGAGCATCTTACAAGGTAGGGGCACAGGAATAATTAGGATCCTACTGCTGCTCTTGTTGGGTTGTTTTCCATTATGGTTCTGTGCTTTAACTATGTTCGAACCTAATGTGGCCTCTGAGACAACTATTTGGTTGCTGGATTTATGACACTTTTTAAACATGGGTTAATTAACAGAGGCCAGGTGTTATTTTATTTATCTATTCTGAAGGCTGATGTGGATGGATAGTCAGATTCTTTTTCTTATTCCAAAACCTACTACACTCCATGTCTATAATTTTTTGTTTTGTCAAGGTGTTTTCTTTTGGATGGAGAGGACATTTTCACATGGCAATAAAGCCAGTGCTTAAGCATTTTTGTGCAATGCAGTATGACACATTTCCTCTGCTTTCTGCTCCCAGGTTGCTCACACAATTCTCAAGGCTCATGCTAAGGTCTGGCACCTGTATAACGACAAATACCGTTCTCAGCAACTGGGAAAGGTGGGGCTGGTGCTGAACTCGGACTGGGCTGAACCCAAGACTCCAACCAGCTCTGAGGATGTGAGGGCATCTGAGAGATACCTGCAGTTCATGCTTGGCTGGTTTGCTCACCCCATATTTGTTAATGGTGATTACCCAGATATCCTGAAGGCTCAGATCCAGAAAGTGAACCAGCAGTGCTCTGTGACAGTTGCACAGCTGCCTGTGTTTACAGAGCAGGAAAAGTCCCTGGTGAAAGGGACTGCAGATTTCTTTGGCCTTACCCATTACACTTCCCGCCTGGTCAGTGCTGGGACTAACGGGATGTGCACACCAGGCTACCAGAGCATTGGGAACTTCTCCTTGCATGTAGATCCTTCCTGGCCAAAGGCTGCTTCTTCTTGGATCCATGTGGTCCCTTGGGGATTAAGAAGGCTGCTGAAGTTTGTATCCCAGGAATACACAGGGTCAAAGATCCCAGTATACATAGCAGGGAATGGTGTGCCAACAGGAGAGACCGGGGATCTTCTCAATGACACTCTGCGAGTGGAGTATTTCCGCCGCTACATCGATGAGGCCCTGAAAGGTATGGAGAAATCAATTTTTTTTTTTTTAAATCATGGCAAGTGATTGCTCTAGGCCTTCCATGGTGGTTAACTTTAAAACATCACCACTTGCACAGTGATGTGAGGTCAGCCTCCTGTTGTGTATGTAATGACTGGTGTCCAGATATGGAGCTCTCCATTCTGTTTAGATATTGTAATGCATTGTTTTATATATGGATTAATGTAGCCTGGACCCTAAGTCAGTCCCTCAGTTCAGTGTGAGAACACTATTCATACACATATATACATACCTGGAGATGACTGGCCTGCAGGCTCTTGCCTGTAAACCTCTCATAAATTGGGGCTGAACTGCCTTTACCAATTAATCAGATCTAACTGGCAGTAACCACTTCAGACTGGAAATATCTTCCTAAAATTTCTATCTCAATCATTTTGAGAATGTTTAGGTTTTGCTTGTAGAATCTTCCAGTTATGCTTATATCTTTGCAAGATATGTATCTTTTGACATAAAAATAGCATTAGTGGCAAGTTCTGGACAAACATAGAGGGCTGAGATTTCAAATAGAGATTTGACTGATGCTGTCTAGGTAGACTAAACAATACTGTCAGGAAAACATTAACTATGCTGTACTAAATATGTTGGTGATCAGTGTACAGCTTTTGATCTGCTTGATGTAGATCTCAACATACTGCTAGAAGTGTTGAAAGAGCTACAGAAAACACAGTTTAGCGTTGCTGTTATGCCTCAGCAGAAGTAAAGAGGATGGGCTGCACATGGGAGTGAACTTTTTTTGAATAAGAGAGATTTAGTGCTTTTTTGTAAGCAATGTGAGGAGGGATGCTGGACTTGCCTCTGCTAGTATTGGGTACACAGTTCTGCTAAAAGAAGCTCTCCTGTGCTCAGGGAATATAGGCAAGCACTAAATACCTGCAATGTTTCAGTTTAATTACAGTGTTAAATCTAAAAGTGCACTATACACCTAAATTGATGAAATCTGCTTGAAAACAAGAACACAGGGGAAGGGATAACAGTGGCACAAGTGTCCTGTACTCAGATACCTCTTGACAAATACTTCTTTTCTTACACATTTCTATCACTAAGCATTTCACCAGCTCCTATTATGGTGCTGACTGCTTTTCCTACCAGATACTCTTAATTGTTTGGGAAGGTTCTTTAGCCTTTAAAACCATTTGTAAGTGTTTGGATTGTCACACATGTCCTTGGCTGTGGTGCTTCTTCCCAGCTGAGCTGTGTTCAGGAAATGTTCAGGTGGGTAATTAACAATGTCTCATTTCTGACAGCGGTGAAACTGGACGCCGTTGATGTCCGGTCCTACATTGCTCGGTCCCTGCTTGATGGCTTTGAAGGCCCAGGGGGATACAGCCAAAAATTTGGGCTGCATCATGTGAACTTTGAAGATAGCAACAGACCAAGGACTCCCAAGGCATCTGCTTACTTCTATTCCAGTGTTATTGAAAAAAATGGTTTTCCATCCCAAGCCTTGAGCAGATCTCCTGCACCAGTTGTGTTTGACCGACCTGCGCCATCAAAGTTGCCAAATCTACCAGCATCAGAAGTTCCTTCCAAGGCAAAGATCGTCTGGCAGAAGTTTTCATCCCAGACTGCCTTTGAAAGAGACATGTATTTTTATGGGACATTCCCAGAGGATTTTACGTGGGGTGTGTCTTCCTCTGCCTACCAGATAGAGGGAGGTTGGGATGCTGATGGCAAAGGACCCAGCATTTGGAATAAGTTCACCCATGTCCCAGGGAATGTAAACAATGGTGATACTGGAGATGTAGCTTGTGATAGCTACAACAAGGTGGAGGAAGATATTTACATGCTGAGAGCCTTAGGGGTAAAGAACTATCGTTTTTCCCTGTCCTGGCCTCGAATTTTCCCCACTGGAAGGAACAACTCAATCAACAGCCATGGAGTCGCATACTACAACCATCTCATTGATGGACTGATTGCAAACAACATCACTCCCATTGTCACTCTCTACCACTGGGACCTACCACAAGCTCTCCAGGACATCGGTGGCTGGGAGAGCAATGAACTGATTGATCTGTTTGACAGCTTTGCAGACTTCTGTTTCCAGACCTTTGGGGACAGGGTGAAGTTCTGGATTACGATCAATGAACCCAACACTGTGGCCTGGCTGGGCTATGGTAAAGGGTTGCTCCCACCCAATGTCAAGGACCCTGGCAGTGCTCCCTACAGGGTTGCCCACACCTTACTGAAAGCTCATGCCGGGGTCTACCACACCTACGATGACAAATACAGAGCAAGTCAGGGAGGGATCATTGCCGTGTGCCTCTTCATTAGCTGGGCTGAGCCAAAGACACCAAGCGACCCCAGGGACATTGAAGCTGCTGACAGGTACCTGCAGTTTTTGGTGGGTTGGTTTGCACACCCCATTTTCAAAAACGGGGACTACCCCGAGGTCATGAAGTGGAAAGTTGGGAACAGGAGTGAGCTCCAGAACCTGCCATCATCGCGCCTGCCGGTTTTCACAGCGGAGGAGCGGGAATACATCCGGGGCACGGCAGATGTCTTCTGCTTCAACACATACTCCTCCAAAATTGTAAGGCATTCAACAACACGTCTGAGGCCTTTCTCTTATGAGTATGACCGGGAAGTTTCAGTAACAGTTGACAGCTCCTGGCCTTCCTCAGCTCTCATTGGCCATCGGCCTGTGGCCTGGGGTCTGAGGAGGCTACTGAACTGGATCAAAGAGGAATATGCAAACCCCCCAATATATATCATTGAGAATGGCGTGGGGGAAAAGGCCAAGTCGGATGTTGATGACAATGCCAGGATATTTTACTACAAAACATACATTGATGAAGCTTTAAAAGGTACCAGAATTTGCTTTTGTTTTGTTGGTGTTGTGTGTCTCCTCTCTAGATTTCTGGTTACTTAACTCCTCTGAAAAGTTTTTTAAAAGTGATTGATATCAGTCTTTAAATAGTCTGAACACAATATAAACATAGTGTTTGATTTTATTATCTTTGCATGACTGTACTTTTTTTCCTCCAACTGTGAAGATTCTCTCAATGATCTTAGTTGACCAGTGCCACCTGTATGAAACTAGGAAGCCTGTATGTGCTTGCATGTGAATTCCTTAGAGTTCATTTAATGTGATTATGCCACTGATGCTCCTCTGGTTTTTTTTCTGATCTTTCAGCTTACAAGGTAGATGGTGTTAATCTGAAAGGATACAATGCTTGGTCTCTGATGGATAACTTTGTATGGGTGGATGGTTATAATCCAAGATTTGGGTTGCACCAGATTGATTTTGACAACCCAAACAGGCCGAGAACGCCAAAGCGCTCTGCTGTGTACTATGCAGAAATCATCCGCAATAATGGCATCCCACTGCCCAAGGAAGATGAATTTTTATATGGAGAGTTTCCAGAGAACTTCTTGTGGAGTGTAGCAACTGCAGCTTACCAGGTCAGGAAACTGAGATGGACTCCTGAAGTATCTGTGGACAGTTAATTCATTGTGTGGCACCACAAAGAATTACAGGCTGAATTCTTTGCTAGATTTGGGTTTGCTAATAATTCTTCCTCCATTTTCAATTACAGATTGAGGGAGGATGCAGAGCAGATGGGAAAGGACTTAGCATTTGGGACAAATATGCCCACACTCCCTTGAGAATCGGCAGCGATGCGACTGGAGATGTAGCTTGTGACAGCTACCACAGGCTTGAGGAAGATGTGGAAATGGTGAAAAACCTCAAGGTGTCTCACTATCGCTTTTCAATCTCCTGGTCCCGTGTTCTCCCAGATGGGACCACCAGATACATCAATGAAAAGGGGCTGAACTACTATGAAAGGCTGATTGATGCTCTTCTGGCAGCCAACATTATGCCTCAGGTAACTACACCCAGTAACTTTCAGGTTACTAAAAAACCAGCAGACCCTAAATCTGATGCTCAGAGAAACGTGTGTTTCCAGCCATACCCTCCTTCACACAGAAATTGTTTTTCATGGTTTTTTATTTCATTTTCTGAAGAAACACAGGGTATTGCATGAGCAAATGAAGTTGGAATGTAGGGATGTGTTGAAATTACTACCTGGAAAGACCACAGGAAACTTATTGTTGGCTGTTTCCAATTGCCTTCTTGTTCCTTTACCTTGGAAATAGATTCCACAGGGACCTATGCAGGGATCTTACAGACACTGAGGTGAGACTGGCTAATGTAGTTCTCAGGATCTTCCTTCTTGCCTTTCTTAGAGATGGATGTAAATTTATTCTTTTCCTGGGAGTCAGGAAGCTCCACTGGTCAGTGTTATTGTCACATAGAATGGATGGTGACCTCACCCCTGCATCAGTCAGCTCTTTCAGTGCTGTTCAGTGACTTTGAGCTGTCCTCATACCCCTGTACCAGCCCAGACAGGTGTTCTAGTGGATTGTATTTCACCTGAGAGTCGGTGCAGGTGCAGCAGTTCTTCCCTCATAAGTTCCTGCTGTCACAAGGTGGGTTTTGGTAAAACCCTCATCTTCACCATTAGGCATTCCTTAAAGAACCTGGCAAAAATGTATTTTGAGTGCATGATTGATCACTACAACATCAAACTATGTTAGCAACAGGTAACTGGAGATCAAAGCACAGTTTATTTGTGGTCATAAATGAATGTGAGTTACTGTGAGTGACTGGTTGAGTCCTTTGTCCTCCTGTCTTTCCCCACAGTTAACTCTCTATCACTGGGACCTCCCACAGGCGCTGCAGGACGTTGGTGGGTGGGAGAATGATTCTATAATTCAGAGGTTTAAGGAATATGCTGAGGTCCTTTTCCAGAGGCTGGGAGATAAAGTGAAATTTTGGATAACCCTGAATGAACCCTACAACACTGCCTATGTGGGCTATGGCATTGGCTTTGCTGCTCCAGGTAAGACTGCTGGGCATACCCTCATTGCCCTCATGGCACTGTCAGCACAATTGTTTTATGCTGCAGCACAGTAGTTCCTTGGGGCTTGCAAAGATAGAACAAGGAAAATGGTATGCTGTGGATAGATGGGGTTTGGATTGCTGTGATGTGGTGAACAGGTCCTTCTTTTACTCTGCCTGTCACCTCCAAGTCTGGATTACACTTGCTGTCTGGAGCAGACCTTATTCCAGACCAGCTCCAGGGACTGTGGAGAAGAGTTAGGGCTGAAGGAAGACCCAGCTCAGCAGCAGGGTAGAACCAAGAGAAGAGGGAATGTGAGCTGACCTGAACACACAGCTTTCTGCTTTCCAAACTGGCAGCAGCAGCCTGTTGCCAGGGCTGGCAGTCCATGTCCCACTCCAGAGGGAGGAGGGGGCAATGCAGAGTCCTCCTGACACAGCCTTCCTGTGGCAGCTGCTCCTTCAGCTGCACTGATTCCAGCCCAGGGCTGGCCTTGGGGCACCAGGTGTTGATTCATTCCTTTACCAGGGGCAGCTCTGGGTGCCCCGGGGTTGTGCTAATCTGGGAAGCAGCCATGTGAGGGCTGGGAAGTGCTGCTCCACTGCCTGTGCTGTCCCTGTCCCTGTCCCTGCAGGCATCTCGGTTCGGCCAGGGCGCGCTCCCTACGTGGTGGGACACAACCTGATCAAGGCACATGCGGAGGTCTGGCACCTCTACAACGAGACCTACCGGGCCAAGCAGGGCGGGCTCATCTCCATCACCATCAGCTCTGAGTGGGCAGAGCCACGCAACTCACACAGCCAGGAGGACATAGAAGCTTCCAGACGATTCATGCAGGTACAGAGACCCCTGGTCACAGCTCTCCCTGCTGCTCCAGGTGACACCCCCCCATCGGGTGCTGGCCATGCCCAGAACCCAGGTCAGCATCTCACTGAAACAAAACGGTGAGGCAGAGGCATCACTGCAAGGAAACGTGTCCCCCTTGTATGGGGACTGATCAAGAATGCAACAGAAATGAAACAAAATATGGTTGCAGTGACAAAAGCTTATTAAATTTACTTCTGTTATATGGGCATCCCTTTGTATCTCTGTTATAAATTCAGGTATCACCTATAAAGCAGCACATGACAGAGGAATGGCTAAATCCCATGTTTTGATACATGATTTATCCTCTCTTATTTCCTGGTTTAGTTTCTTCTAGGTTGGTTTGCTCACCCCATTTTCAAAAATGGTGATTATAGCGAAGTGATGAAAAGAAGGATTCAGGAACGAAGTCTGGCTCAGGGCCTGAGCAAGTCCCGGTAAGAGCCCAGGGACACACCTGCTTTTGTTTCCACTGGCTGTGCTGAAACATGCTTTTCTTATAGAAATG
This sequence comes from Dicaeum eximium, assembly GCA_013396995.1. Taxonomy (NCBI): domain Eukaryota; kingdom Metazoa; phylum Chordata; class Aves; order Passeriformes; family Dicaeidae; genus Dicaeum; species Dicaeum eximium. Next base: position 896,453 of record VWZP01008990.1, on the reverse strand, counting down.
GTGCATTTCAGTGATTCTATTCCAATGTTACTGTAAAAAAGCTTATTGTATCCTCACAGAAAAACTCTAGTGTACATTTTCAGAGAATCACAGAATGGTTTGTGTTGGAAGGGACCTTAAAGATCACTTTGTTCCAATATAGGAAGGGGGGCCTTGCCTATTCCCTGTCTTTACCTCTCTTGCAAACTTAATTGACTGATACGTGTTTGGGGTAATAAATTGTTAGCTCAATGACACAGTAACTGCCCTGCACTAGCTACAGTACTTTACCTGATGCCTGTGGTAAATTTAACTTTTCTTAAAACTATGTACTGAACTCATTGGTCCCTCTCAGTTACATTTCTTATTTTCCAGTCCCAGTTCCTCTCTTTCTCCTTGTGATGCTGGTACCAGGGATCCCAGCATTACCCATGGAGTGCGTGCAAAGTGTGTTCTCTGTTTTCTCTTGCAGACTTCCAGAATTTACTGAAAGTGAAAAACAAAGAATTAAAGGCACATATGACTACTTTGGTCTAAATCATTATACCACGGTTTTAACATACAACCTAAACTATCCTAAGGGCATTATGTCATATGACTCTGATAGGTAAGAGATGAATGTAAGTTATTGGTCAAGTAAAATCTGCACACCTGGAGCCTGGGTTAACTCACAAGTGTAAATTTATAGCAAATAAAGCTGTGAGATACCAATACTAGGGATAATATAACCAAGCAGTACCTGAGGTGCTGTTATTTTCACAAAAGCCCAGCAACAGCCTTTTTCTTACAACATGAGGTGATAACCAGTATTTATCATATTTCCTGCTTCCAGTTTGCAGTTTAAACTGTGAGGTGTTATCCTGGTTTATGGATACCAATCCATTTGCTGTTAAATAGGTTTAGTTCCTCACTGCATTGGATAAATGTAAGTTCAAAGCCTAAATAGCTCATTACATTCCTGCATGTAATGTAAAGGGCAATTTCATGTGCTTAAGCACTGCATTATGCCTTGAAAAGTAGAAATTATGTCATAGTATGCAGAGATTTGGAACCAACATCCCATTGTCAGCCACAGCTGATTTACACAGAGTGTTAATGTAAATCAAAGCATGGGAAATGTATTTTAGGCTTGTGAGCAGCAGCAGCACCTCAGCACTGGGCACGGAGGTGCCTGGCACATGGGACTGGCCCTGAGCAGTGTCCTCCTCCACAGGGGTGTAGCCACAGTGACTGACCACAGCTGGCTGAGCTCTGGTTCCCCCTGGCTGAAGGTGACACCCTTTGGGTTCAGGAAGATCCTCAGGTGGATAAAGGAAGAGTACAACAACCCTCCCATTTATGTGACCGAAAATGGGGTCTCAGAGAGGGGAGCCTTTGAATTCAATGACACTTGGAGAATGCATTACTATCGGACCTACATTAATGAGGCACTGAAAGGTAAGAGTGATTACTGACATCTGGTCATCCAAAGCTCTAGAAACCAGCAGTGGCTTTGCACAAGAGTGATGTGCGTAAAGCAATTTGTAAAGAGCTGAAAGACCACTGCCATCACACTTGCAAGTTACAGTTACATGGGCTTACTGAATCCACCTCCAAGAGCCTTTGCGTTTACCAAAAACTGCCCATAGATAGTCACAAATGTGCCAGGAATGATCTAAAGGAAGAACAAACCCCGGATTTAGTGGGGTAACCTGCAGGCTCCTTGATTAGCTGCACCTGGTGAGAGAAGGTACTACTACCTGATAAACTCCTAAACTCCTTCTAGTCTGACTACTGCTGTGTCTAAAAACTGCATCTCTTTTAAAAACAGCAGTAAAAACCCAACCCCCAAACTGGTTTCAGTTATAGCAGTGGTCAAACAACTTCAGGAAAGGGCTTTTTCAGTTTGCTTTTCTGATGTACTGGGAACAGCCAGGTGCTCAGGCATTTACTGCCTGTAGCAGCAAGGCCCCACAAACTTGTTTAGGCAATGGTTGCATTTTAATGGGTTTGGTTTTCTTCTCTATTCCTAAACCTTTGTTTCTTGCACAAAAGCTTTGATTTTTGGAGCAGAGAAAAGCAATGTCCACTCCTGAGTACTGAGTGAACTACCCTGGCTGTCTGTTGGCTGTAACTTGGCAGCTGAGCTACCTCAAAGCAGCTGAGCTAAATCAACACAGGAGAGAGGTGGGAACGGGGAGAACAAAGCCAATAACCTCACTGTGTGCCATGTGTGGGGGTTCTGGAGCACCTTCCTGCTCTGGCTGGCTGAGGGGTGATCACTGACCTGTTCTCTCTTCCCTCTGCTCCTGCCTGCAGCCACTGTGCTCGACGGTGTCAACTTACAGGGCTACACTGCGTGGACACTGATGGACAACTTTGAGTGGACAGTGGGTTATGAGGAAAAGTTTGGGCTCTACCATGTGAATTTCTCAGACCCTGCCTTGCCACGGTGCCCCAAGGCCTCAGCCAAGTATTACTCACAGATCATAAAGTGCAATGGCTTTCCAGACCCAGCAATGGGCCCACATCCCTGTCTGGAAGAGGAGCCAGAAGGTAAGTGACACAGCAGAAATGGTGCTTGTGTGTTTGCATCTAATCCTAATCCCAAAAGATTTCCATAATCCTAAGGTTTTTAGAGACACCACCATTTTCTGCAATATTTTTTTAAAGACTCCAGTCAATGTCACTTCCCTATGCAAAACCAGACTAACAACTAAACCTTGTCCAAGGGCACCTCAACACATGCCTGTGTCTAAAGAATTTAACAAAAGTTATTTCATTAGACTTTTCTCCAGCAGAACTGCCCAGGATGTTTTCCAAACCACACACATACAATACTCCCACAAGATTGTTTAGAAAAAAATTTGAATACTTTATACAAATCCTTGTTTTGGGTAAGGCTTTGGAAATACCAATTCTTTTGTCATTTTTGTCATCTCAACTGGAGTAGTACAATGAAAAACAACCAGTGTTAGTGTGGGGGTTTGGGAATGAGAACACTCACTGTACTATCAGGAATTGCACCATCAGCCTCAGCTGTGCCTTTACTCTGAGCTGGAATTGTGTCAATCCCTGATCCCCAGAATTAGGGCTCCTACCAGAGTGTTCGAACAACAGAGTCAAAAGCCTGGTGGAGGCAGGAAGCAGCAGTGCCCACACCTGCATGAACAATTCCCCCAAGCTCTGCAGTAACACTTTCACATTGTTTTTCCCTTCAGTGACACCAAGAGACCCCACTCCAGGAGCAGCTGACAGCGTGTGCTTTTTGGGATTGGATTTGATATCCCAAGGTGCAGAAATAGCACTCTGTGCTTTTTGCTCTTTCTGCAGTTGGAGCACTGGGCTTGGCTCTTTTTGCATACAAATATGGAAAATTGTCCAAAAGATCCCATAAACAACCACACATGGAACTTAGTAGTAAAATGTAATATTTCCACCTCATAAAATGTTTGGTTTTTTCTTAAAAAGAAAGTCTATACCATCAAGAAAAGAAACTAGTGCTTGCAGTATTGCAGCTGTCTTGCCTCAGAGATGGCTCCCCAGCATTTTGTTGTTTGCTTTCCAATTTTAAAAGGGGGAGAAAATTATTTTTCTGTGTTAACTGTCTCTTTTGTCCATAGGCATTACTGATATGATTTCTGAAAGACCAAAGTAAAATTGCTTGTTCCTATCTGCATATAAGGATTCTGAACATAAGCTGGCATCTGTCCTTGCTTCATCATCATCATCATCAACAGCTGTGAAAGGACCCCTGGCCTGCTTCTTAGAATGATAAGACAAATTAGTGTGTCTCCTGGTGAAAACTGTTACACTGCAGCTACTATACAGATTGGATTTTCACCCCCCTTCTCCTTTATTTCATGTACAGTAAAGTCATTTAAACTTGTGTTTAACAAAATGAACAAAATGTTTGTCTGCTGTATTTTAAATTTCAGTGCATGACCCTGGTTGCTTCCTCGTGATACCAGAACACCAGAGGAACTTCATGAGACAGTCGTGTTTTCTGGAAAATAGTTTATTGATTGCTTAGGGAATTAAAAACTACAAGGTTTTGCTTGCAGTTGCAGAAGCAAGAAGAAAGTTAAACATAAATTAGTTACCTGATTTGCTACTTATAGTGCTTCTGAAACCCTCATTTTAATCAGTCATTGTCTACCATGACCTTTATATGAATATATCTGGCCCTTAAATTTATGTAGCAGAATATTTATAGATTAAAAAGTGCCTTCCTATGGCATAGGGCAATATTTATGAAAGCTGATGGAAATTTTCAGTCTTTGTACTAGGTTTCACCTACACTCACTTGATTTTTCTGTCATAGGTGACTTTATTCCATAATCCACCACAGGAATAAGAATTAAGTAATTCAGTCAGTGTAAAATAAGCCCCACTTGTCCAGAAGCTTTAGCTGACTTAGATCAAATAAGAGAAGGAAAAAAAAAAAGACAGCCAGATAGTAACTGCAGTTACTCAAAACTACATTTGTTGTGTAGAATTTCCATTCCAAGTATTGTTTTCATCTTCTCCATCATCTTGAGTCCTCAGTCTATATATTTTGCCTTCTTTTTTGAAGTCTTCCCCCTGCTTTTCCACCACTCGTTTCCTGACTGCTTGCCTAGGGCACAAAGAACAATGAGGTTTGACAGTTTTCTCAGTAATAATTACACAAGAGAAGCAGCAAATGCAATAAACACAAATCATCCATCCTTCTCTTATCCTCAATAATAGTTTTCTTCAGCCCTTTGTTTCCTTGGGAAGCAATACCCAGGTGAAAATTTGTCACTTAGCAGTCAGACAGAGTGGCAGACTCTCATTTTCCCTGTCATTGAAGCAATATGCGGCTTCTTCACCAGAAACAGCTGAGCAGCTCTCCTGGTACATGGGAGATCTCATTCTCTAGGCAATACAAAACCTGTCAAAACCAGGCTTCTGTTTCTTGAACAACCATTCCATAACAGTTTGATAGCTCATTTATAACATTTTTATCTTCCAAACAGTATAAGCTGAAGTGAAGCTCACCTTTGTAGTTACAGCTGAATTCCCTATTCATAAATGACTGCAAGACAATGCTATTTCTCCTGTGTAACTGGAAGTTCAGTTCCCCACTACAAGATTAAAGCAATTGCAGCAAGAAGCTTGAGAAACAGCTGCCTTAAACCCTTTGCCTTACCTGCTTTGCTCAATGCTGCCTGATGTTGAGGGAGCTGAGTGGTCTTGCTGATGAGTTGATCTCACAGAGGGCTGTGAGGGGGGTGGGCTCGTAAACAGAAAGTTGCTAATGAATCTCCAAACCGCTAGGAGGGGGTAAAGGATTGTGCCCAAGAACTTCCACAGATCACTGCCTGAAGCCTGAACAACAGAAGTTGCAGGTCTTCCTGCCTGTCATGGACACACCAAGCAAACTTGTCAGGTATTAAAGTCATGCTCTTGTGGACAGAATATTTCACACATCATTTTGAAGCAGTTCAGCAGACACAAAGGAACAACTTTGGTTACACCTTAGACAAGTATCTATGCCACCATTTAGCTGCTTCAGAAAAACTTCTCCAAATCAGTCCTGACAAAAACAAGAGTAATTCTGCGAACTGTTTAGACAAAGAAAATCCCCAAATTCAAGCCCAATGCTATCATGTCTGACTAACAGCAAACATCCAGCTACTGTACTGCTGTTTCAAAAATCAAGCACACCAAAACCCAACACCTACCGGCAGCAACACTACTGAAGCACTGGGTGCTAACTCGAGTTCCAGTAACTTCTTTCCATAATCTTCTTTGGTAAACTCTCTCCTGGGAAACATTGTTGCCAGTGAAAAATTGCCGTAAGTGTTACCAACCGTCTGTGAAGCACATAAAGAAAACATTTTAACTGTTAATTTTCAAACAATTGCATATTTGCCAGCTGAGTATACCTTAACAAAAGTTTTGTATCAAACTATCAGCCATCCTCAGAGTAGGATATGAAATATCCTTCATTTTTCTCTATCTCTTACCAATGACACACTGCAGCAATCCAGAGGCAGTTGGTGGCACTGGAGAAGGCTGCAACCAAAACTCCCTTCAAATACCCAACAAGGAAAGGAGCTGATGACAACTCCACCATCATCAACAATTACTTGATGCTCACCAAATCATAATCAGCACATAGATGAGAAACAAAATGCCCATTTACCTGTGCAGCAAACTGCCTGGCTTCTTCTAGCCGTGCCTCAGATGGGAACTGGTTGGTGAAGGAAGATCCATCGGGGAGGCGGAACTGAATCCTGGCTATTGCACTGTGGGACAGGTGTTGGGGTCAGTCAGGACATGAACACTTAGAGACAAAGGCTCCTGGGCCTTTAGCTTGGTAGTACTGAAATGTGGGAGAGAGGGACAGTCATCCTGCCCAGGGCAGTGCAGATGGGTTGTAAGATTTAATTCACACTGGAAAACCACCTGCTGATCTCTCACAATGCATCTCTTCCACAGCTCCATATAAGGTCCCCATAGGTTCAGGTAATTCTTAAACCAGCAGTGCTGGGCAAAGCAGGAGACAGCTCTGATTGGGCAGTTTATGGCCCCAACCCAGCCTTGCTGAATCCAAGCCATCCACACACAGCCCTGGATCCACAGCCCCTGGATCTGCACCAAGCTCCTCAGCAGTGCTGACATAATCGAGTCATTCAGTTCAGGCATAATCTTTGGCATTCTCACCTTATCTAGTACTCCACCAAGCTCCTTTATACTGGTATTTAAATCAAAGCTCAGACACAAAAAGCTCTTATCTAACTAAAATAACACACCAGTAAAGGCGGTTAGATGTGGCAACATCTTGTCAAGAGATGAGGAGACATATTAACTCTCTTAAAAAGGTTTCTTTACCTCTCTCCCAAAATACACACTTGTGTCTCTACTGCAGCTCACCTTCGCTCCCTTTGAGCTGCCTCTTTTCTGGCCTCTATTTCAGCCTGTTTAGCCTGAAGAGCTGCAGCTTTTGCAGCTTCTGCTTCTTCCTTCGATTTTGCAAAGCGAGCTGCCCTCTCAGCACGATCCTGTGGAAGGATCAAAGGGCAACCTTAATTGTTAAGGTAATTTTTTGTTTAGCAGCTATGATCTATACTCATGAACCAACTGCACAGATACAAACAGACCATATGGAGAAAAGACAGCAGAGCTGCAAAAAATTATTCACTGCACCATCTCGTGTGCATTAGCCAAGATGACACTTCTCACTGAGTCACTTCCCACAGCCAGTTGTTAATAGATGATCTTCCCATGCAAGCTCAACACTCCAGGGAAAATAAAGGCAAAAACCTTACAACAAGTTACACAACTGCAGTTCTGAGTGTTCTCTACCAAAACCATATATGCACACACACGTATATACTAACTTGGAAAATAATCCTCACCATTTTGAGAGCCGTGTTCTTGTGTATGTTCTACAATTAAATACTCCCTGTACTTCTCTTTTAGTACCATGCCTAAATTGCAATTATTTTTATGTTTATATGATAATTCTCCACTGGGCTCAAGCAATATGACAGAAATATTTGTTCATATAGAAAAGAATTGTGAAGATGAAATCAGAAGTTTCATTTTACACACAGGAAATGCTACATAAACCCCAAACACAAAAATCTTTACTATACAAGGCCACAGGATTCCAAATGGAAAAACGAACAATCTTTCAAAGCTTCATCAAATGAAAAAATTTATCATTTTAGCACACTGTGAGAGAAGCAGCAAACTCTCTTCCAAAATGCAAAATTTACCATTGCAATCTGTTGCCTTATGCGCTCTCTAGCAGCCTTCTCTTCTGCCTTTTCTCTGTTCCTTTCCTCCAACATACGTTTGGTCAATTCTTCTTCCTGTCGTCTTTTGTATTCCAGCATTTCTTTACCAGTTTTCCTTCTTTCAATTTCTTTCTTAATTTCTTTCTGAATAGAGAGATATAAAAATTGGACCACAAAACTGCCTTTGGCAAGAGAAAAGACTGAAGTATGTTTGTATAAGAGGGAATTAAACATTAATTCAAATAAGGGTAAAAACCCCTAAATCTGCAAGGGGTTTTACATTTTTGTGTTACCTGTTCCTCTTCTTTCCTTTTCTCTTCTCGTCTTTCTTCAAGCTTTTTTGTTAACCTAGATTTAAGAATAGAGTGAAAAGTCTTATCATTGTGGTATTTTCAAATGTTAATGAAGCATTTGCAAAGCCAGGACAACACATGAACATGAGCTGTAGCACAGTGCTAATCCCTCCTGTACCAGCAGTGATTCATTCCCATGCGCGTGCACCATCCATGCCAAGGGCAGTGGTGATTTCACCACCTCCTTTCTCACTTTTAGAGTTGTTCTAACATATTCCTTTTGTCCTTTCTCCACTCATTCAATGAAGAATCCTACATATTCCTCCTGTTGAACCAACTTACGAAGACATACAATAAGCAAATACTATATGATCTGTGGTAACAGAAACACTAAATCTCTTTTTAGCTGTTTAAGCCATCTGGTTTCCTCTGCACATCACCTCTTAAAATGGAACACAAGTAATATATAGCCCTGACATAGATGCTTATGCATCTGTCTCAGCTATCCAGAAAAATGCCTCAGAATAAAGACTGACTTAAAAGAACAAAGTAAATTTCTCAATACAGATTGACAATAAAATCCCAACATATTTGAAGTCTGGAGAAAGGGCAGGCATGACCCAACATGAAAAGTCATATAATCAGAAAAATGTATGGTAGTTGTTTTCTTCAAAAGAAAGTGGTAATTACCACAAGCTTTGGCCTCTTCTCCCCCCTTGCAAAAAACGCTGTAGATAAATTATGCATTCTTTAAAAAGGAACATTGATGATTATATTAAAATATTGACTGCATTGTCTTATCAGTGGTAAGTAAAAATATACCTCTTGTCCACTAACTTTGGAAGAAAACTGAAATAAGCATGAAAACGTTTTAAAAGTCTTATATTTTAGCATTATAAATATTCCTATTTGTGAAAATATGGTTTTAGACAGGATATTTCAAATAGTATCAATCTTATTAAAAACAAGTTTATAAACAATACCCCATATTTAAAAACTATGAATAATGAATTAATCATGTTTTGAGCCAGGTGTTTCTGATCACCATACTTCAAAAAACTAAACTCAACTCATTACTGTTCACTGATCAAAGCACAAATCTCAGAATAGGATTCCACTGACCTTTTAAATATCCCTAAACTACAAACAGTCATCAAACCAACAAGAAGGAATAAGATGACATCTCTATACAAAGCCAAGGTTGGCATTTTATTACACCAGTTTCCAGTGCTTAGAGTTCAGTGTTTTAATTCATTCAAGAACTTGCAGCAAACATATCATCTCTATTGAAGTTATATCAAAGGTGCACACTTGAGTTTTCCAGATTAGCTCTGTCTTTCAAAGTACATGAGAAATTATATTAATTAAAAACCTGGTTTGGTATCAGCCCTAGTATTGTCAGAGACGTAATTAAAAATAAGACCACATAAATATTTGCCAGATGACAACAGATTAAGGGCCAAAATCCCGTAATTAAACATGTTTGTTAAAAAAACCCCAAACCAACCCAAAACCCACCAAAACTGCCTCTTGAGAAACAAATACAACAACACATTAAGAAGTCTGCAAAAGAAGACTTGCCTTTCTACTTTGAGTGTAAGATCATTCACAGGCTGAGCATCATTTGCTTGCTCATCTGCAGAATTAGTTGCTTCCTGGCTTGCTTGACCTGAATTTGCTTCATCTTCGAGGGATTTAAAAGAAAGCAATGCATAAGAAAAAAACAAAAGGTGCATTTCTTAACATAACAATTATTAGGCTCATTGCTAACCACAATTTGCAGCAACTGGGATTCTCAAGGAGGTACGAGATATCTGCTACTTAGACTCCCCCCTCAACAATTTGATTTCAGGTCACTAAGCCAAAAAAACTCTTTAACTGAATCCTTTTTTAGGAAAGCGTACACAATTTTATTGCGTTATAAACCACAGATTCCTCACTTACTAAAACTAAGCAGAATGACAAGTTATCCTTCCCTCTAGACTTGCACAAAGCATTCTGGAATATACTAAGTTATTCCTCAGTGAGTCTGCTCTATAAATTGCCTTTTATGTACCATCATGTAACAACTTAAGAAAAACCATTTCCAAAGCAAATGAGGTGGCATTGTGCCTGAACACTGACCATTACCAGCAGAAGATGCTATTGCCTCAGGCATAACAGCCTCAGGAGAGTCACAAACCCCTGCTCTGGATTCTGCACTTTCTGGAGCACCAGCAGACTGAGAGGAGGGGCAGGGAGCAGATGCCTGACTGCCGTTTTCCAAAGGCCGCCCTTTCCCTGTGTGCATCTAAGAAATTGGGAAAAGAGAGAAGGGAGGCTATGAAACTTCAAGTATTTTTCACAGGTTAAAAGGTCAAGACTGAATTATTATTGAAGAATCAGCCCTATTGAAAATATAGAACTAGAATTACCACATATTGTTGAGTTCGGTACAATCATGCATTTCATTTTTTTTCTAATTTTAGTCTTGCACTTGAAATCAAAGTGATAAAGCAATCTACACTTGTGTATAACTTCATAAATCCACATTACAGAGCAATATTAAAAAACCCCGTTATAAGCTGAAGAGTAATCCCCTTAAAGGTGACTTGTCACATTTTGTCACTCCGGTTTAGAGTCCTTGACACATTTCTTCAGTACTGGGGGTTTACACAGGTAATATAAACCAATCAGAAATTAATGCAGCACTTGTGCACAGTGCTTCCAACCTGTGTACTGAACCCAAGGCTGCAGGTTCTATTGTTGGAAGGACAGAACCAGTAACTCACACTTCCCAAAGGCATGAGCTAAAGGTCTCTGTTCCAAGAAGAGCAACTCCCTCTGGAAGATCCAGCCTGTCAGCATTACCTGTTTGACTTTATGGATTCTGGTAACAAGCTCTTCCACAGAAACACTGCCAGCAATAACTTCCAAAGGGATTCCATTGTCTCCTATAAAAAAACTGGATGGGACGCACACGACGGGATCTGCACAGCCACAGTTAAGGGCAGTGAATGACAGAAGCTGCTACAGAGTAACTTCACAGGAAAAGCAGAGTCCTTCCTACAGGAGCTTCTAGCCCAATGCTCTGATCTCCAACTGGTCACCAGCAGCCAGGAAGAAAAGATGCTGGCAAACATTACACACAACTGGTAAGCATTTCTTCTTTTCTTTGTACTGTATTTTTTTCCAACTTTTCAGGCAACTGATTATGCTTCAACTTGAGAATGATTTTGTTTTAGTGTCAAACAACATCTTAAGTAGACAGGAATGAAATCTCCAGAGCATGAAGGAAATCCAAGTTAAGATACAGAATTCCCAGCATCACATGGAATTAATGAACCATAAGCAGTGACCTCCTTGAGGCAGGCAGAGTTTTACCTCACTTCACACCTGTGCATGTGACAGAACCCAGGCCACTGCTTGTTCCTCCTCCTCTGCACTTCTGAGCCTCAGCTCATAATTTAAAGCATTTTTTGTTTGTTTTCTAATGCTGATTAGTAGGACCAACAGGTTATTTAGATTACATAAAGCTTTAGATGATTTTTGATTTAGAGAATTACATAGGATTAACATAAAAAACCCAATTTGCTCACTTTCTCTAATAACTGACAGCTAGTTGAATACACAGATAGTATGTATTAACTACACATTTATTGCACAGTTTTGTGCCAAAGTAAGTATTTTCAATAGCATTGCTGTAAGTATTTGTCTTAAGAAGGGTATTAACTTGTAAAGAGCAATTATCTGTAATCATAATGTAGCATCTAAACTGATCTCAAAGGATACAAATTTGAGAAAACTGCAGGCATGCTTCACTGTTTAAAAGAAAAGATTCATTTAGGAGTAGCAATCATTTTGCAACAACTTCAGATTAAGTCTTTCATCATAAAAATAACTGTCCTACAAAACTATTTAAATACTTGAGAGAACACTAAAAGCAAATTCGCATTGCATCTTATTAAAATTCTGGAAAAGTGTTGACATGGTGACAATCCTTGGTTATCACAGTTGACTACGTAAGAATTAGGAAAGCAGTGCTAAGAGGCAATTCAGGAAAAAGAAATCTAGTCTATTGAGTACAAATAATGTAGTAAATCTAATAAAATGCCTATAGAGCATTTCAAAATAATACAATTTGGGGAAACGTCAGTGCATTTTGTGCACATGGACTGGAACACAAACATAACAAAAATAGCCGAGTAATTTACCCAGGAACTTAAATGCTTCTCCATTCTATCTGTTACAATGGAGGCAAACACATTTTCTCTGGGGCTTTACAGATTTTTATCTTTCTGAATTCATGAAAGGTTTTTAATTCATTATGTAACTTGGCAAATCAAGAACTGCCTCTAGCACTTGCATTTTCATTTCAGCATTTTTAATAGCATTGTGTCTTCCAGTTGGGAAAGGGTAACTTCAGGCATTCTACTACTAGTACTGGAATACAGTCTGAAATACACAATAAATATGTGCAGAACACAAGAATAAATTTTGAAATTTTCTCAGGCTCTAGGGGCTTCAGGAGTACTGAATTCACTTCTGCTCTGTAACTCTGTATTTATACTATCTGCTCATCAGGGTGAGGACTTCAAAAGCCTCTTACTCTCATCATCACCAATGAAAGATTGTATAAGAGACAGAATTAGAATAGGCTCAAACCTTTTGGTGTCAATTTTAATAGCAACAAAACCATCTGATGCAGCTTCAGCCACCTTCTCATCTTCCCACTTTGCAGCCATCTCAGTGGATTGTTCATCTTCACCTGCAAGACACAGCACACACATGAGCTAAAGCCACCACAAATTGCTGTTTCTGCCCTGATTTTAGCTTTGCTTCAGTCCCTTGGAATCACCTTTGTAAAACACTGGGTATTATTTTCAAGTCAGTTTATATATTCTTTCTTTTTATAATCTGGAGACATTCACCCCAGCTGGTTCACTTTGACAGCATGTCAAAACTATGTTCTGCTTGTCCCTCATTATAAATTTAATTACATATTAGTACATCAGCTGCTAGTAGGTAAAACTATGTTCTCCACCCCCTGTAAACACATAATTCAACAGGAAACGTTTCACAGTTTGATAGTGTTAAAAAAATCCCCAAACCAGGAAACATTTCTTTGCAGATTATTTGTAACTTAATTTTGTATTCCAGTTCCTGACATGAACAGTAATACTAGGAGGGGAGGAAAAGGTGTGAGGAGCACAGAAGAAAAAAATAACAAATGCAGAGGAGCTACTTAAGCAAGAGAAACTGAAAAGGTGTTCAGGGGCCACAGATTCAGAGGTGTTATTTTGAACAGATGAAACATATCAATCATACATTTATCTCCCAAAACACCAGTTTAGTGAGGGTGTGGGTTAATAAATAGATTCTGATGAATATTAACCACCTTTCAACAAGTACAGTGGCCTGCAACCATTTCTTTATCTTCAATCTGTGTTACTTTCAAACAGCTTGGAATTGACTGCAGTCTTGATGAAGAATCTGAGTCACCAGTATCGAAGTATAGTAGTCCATTATTCAGTGACAACAAACCACTTGTTTGTTTCATCCCAGTTGCCATTCCATGCAATATTTTTGACTTGTTAAAGATCAGGAGTTACATGTGGAATCTCCCAGTGAAGTGCTGCTGTCTGGTCACAAGGCCTCTCACAGGGGCACATATTAAAAAAAAAAAATTGGGAAAGTGGTTTTCAACCACATGTCTCAATTTTTCCCTGGCATTACTGGAGCAAGTAAGAAAGCATATATCTCTATTATTATTCTTCTGCATAAGCAAGCAAATATTCCAGCTATTTTACGTGGGAACCTTTCCTCTTGCTTTAAGTGCAGTGCTTCCAAGTGTGGTCAATGCAGCTGTTGTGCCCAGAGCAGCTCAGCCTCCTCTCCTGTTTCCAAAAGCTCAGAGCCAGGCAGCTGCTTCACCACACACTGTTTCAAAAGGACATGTGCTCATCCGATTAGGCTACTAAAAATATCTGAATACTTGCCTAACGCTAACTTTTCCACACAACCAACTGCTGGAGAAAAAAGAATGCTGAAAGACACAAACAGGGCAGAGGCTGCTCACAGTACAGTCTGAGAGATGACTGAATGAAAATGCTGATAGCTCACGTTTTATAAAGCTCTGTGCCATGATGCACTGATTCATATTGTGACTACCCACTGAACAGTTGCTTATTCTTATACTTCTTTTTGTTTTGATAGCCTTTTCTCATTTAGGGATTAGGGTTCATTTATTACAGTTTTGTAGCAGTAATTATACCCTGAAGTCAAAACTGCCAGGTCGCGGGAAAAACATCAGGAAAGTGGTCAAGTGCAACAGAACTTGACATAATTCATAATTCTGCTAAACACTGAGCTAGCACAACAGCCTCAAAATTCTAGATCCCAAAACTCTCAGATTTCTTGTTTCTCAAACAAAAACATCACTTTATTTCACTTAGTGGAATGATCTGTAAACAACTGAGTCACACTTTCTCATCTCTTAAATCTGATCAGATAAATCTACATAGGGAAAACATCAATAATTTCTCAAGTGATTCACATACTGGACAAGACTTTTTCTGCAATAATTTACTTCCTGTATTTACTCAAAACCATCACAGGTTTTCAGAAGACTTTAATTCCCCTCAGCATGCAGTCATCAGGGAAGTGTTTTCCTTTCAGAAGGAGAGAGATAAGCCCAACTGACTTTTCCATGTCCAACGTTTCATAACTACTCAGTAAGCGAGGATTGCCATTCTGGAAATGCCAGAAAGCCAGGACATTAAACCATTCACCTCCTCCTCTGCATCATTTCACTTATTTAACTTGAAAAGTGCCTTGATACATCTTGGCTACAAATAACTATCAAACAGCTTATGCGTGCAAATCACATTTTGTAAAAAAAATTATTAAAATAATAAATTTATGAACAAGGGGAAGAGGGTTTCTACAAATAATAGTAAAAAGAAACAAGCATTTTAATTTAAAGCTTTTTATTGTCACACACATGTCCCTTCAAATTTTCACGCTGAAAATCACTTTTTTATGAGTGGCCTGTTATTTTCATGGTCAGAATATGTCTAAGCTTTGGAAAGAGTAATCTTAAACACTTTAGTCAGAAGAGAGGAGGTTTTGTATCAAATGAACTATCAACTTTAGTCACTCAAAGAATCACAGGCGTTTTTAACTCTGTAGGCTACAAAACCATCTGCAGAACAGCTAGGAACAAGATACCAGGGGTGTTCACAGAGTCATAATGTATCCTGGGTTGGGAGGGACCCACAAGGATCATGGAGTCCAGCTCCCGGCCCTGCACAGGACACCCCAAAAATCCTACCATGTACCTGAGAGTGTTTTCCAAATTCTCCCTGAACTCTTCCCTGAGGAGCCTGTTCCATTGCCCAGCACCCTCCGGGGACATTCCTGATATCCAGCCTACACCCCCTGACACTTCACACCATCCCCTGGGGTTCCTGCCTTGCCAGACCTGTTTCACTGTCAGGAATCCTCTCCCCGTGCAGCAACACAGGGAATCTGCTCCTGGCAATGACTTAATGCCACAAAGTAACTCATCTGTTCCCCAAACACAGCCCCCTAACCTGCTGTGTCCAGAGGCCTTTAACAGCTCACCTTAATATTTCAAACCAGGTTCCTAAGGCAGACCCCTTCACCTCATGCTCTCTGGGGAGAATGCAGCAATCCCTTTTATTGCAACTTCCCATGAGTTCAACGGGATCTTTAATACCCTTACACCATCCTGTCACCAGAATGTGCCATGAAGGTTTTAAACACTGAGCTCAGAAATGCTGGGATTATGGCTGCAAGCAAAAATGCTTTAGGAGAAACCTGCTCCAACAATGTACACTTCTAATCACAAATGCCACCTCATTTTTAAGATTAATAACCACATTATTCCTTGCTTGACTAGAAAATATTCTAGAAGCAGAAAGAATAATCAACTTCTTCATTTTCTAGAGAAAATGTCAGTGAAGTGCAGAGGAGAGGGAGAGAGGGACAGGCAGATGGTGGCAGAAACCAAACACAGATGGACATATCTGTCCAATTAGAATTTCCTAATTTTTGTCAACTGTACCTAATATCCTCCACAATGGCCACCCCAAAACGATAGTTAATTTACATTTTCAATTTCTCTAATTACTTTTCCCCCTTTATTAATTTGTCTCCCATAGATATTACTGGATGAACTGTACAGAACCAAACACTGCTGAAAGCCTTTCTCCAGGTGCTTTCAAATGCCTCTCTCCAGTGGGAAGTGTGCAGTGTAAAGGCTCAAAGTTACCATCACTGTGCAGTTTGAAATATGTCTTTACCCAAACAACAAACCTTATCTCTGCTAACACAAAACCAGACTATTCTTCCAGCACTCCACATCCTTCAAACACAGCTGCTTCCACACACAGCGAGAAAGTTCTTGGGCTTCCCAACTCCCTTTCCCAGCACATGGAACAGATGAGTTTCATGATCAGCTCTGCCACGGGTCAGCTGCTCTGATCCCACAGTGCCCAGGGTGGAGCAGATGTCGGCAGAGCTCTCCAACTCTTCCATTTCAGAGATGTGCCTGGCTGAAGTCACTCTCTGCCTTTTCCAGGGCTCATAAGAACAAACAAAACAAATCCTCACAGCAGACACAATGACAAAACTAGGTTACATCCCTGCAACCAGATTTTTTTTCTCCCCTGTATATCTACATATTCATACATCCATCTAGTCAACATCAACATCTAACAGGCCCCATTTTGTACAGAATTTTTGTTCCATAAAAAATACTGGACCTAAGTTACAACATGCATTTCTCAGGCCCTGATATATGTATCAAATTGAAACTACTCAGAGGGACACCAAAGTCCCTCTGTCAGTGCCCTCCTCAGCTGGGCAGGTGAGAATGTAATGGAAGGCTCATGGGAAGAGATAAGGGCAGGGGGAGATTGCTCACCTGTTATCTTTGCAGGCAAAACAGATTTGACTTGGGGATTTTTTTTTAACTTATTGCTAATCAAATATCAGAGCAGGATCATGGGAAATAAAACCAAATCTCCTCCCCACCCTTCCTGCAGTCGGTTCCTCACACCTTGTCTCCACTGCTCCTTCCTCCTTAGGGGTTGGATTCCTCATGCTCTCCCAGCATGGGGTCCCTCCCAAATTCTGCACTGTGACTCTTTCCTATGGGTTATGGTTCTTCTTGAACTGCTCCACCCCATTCCTTACTCCAACATCAACACAGCCCAATCTGTGGTCTGACAAGACCTTGATTTCTATCGGTACATTTACCATCCAGCAGAAAATGCTGCTCTCCGAGTACATGGAGAGTTGTGTCAGCAAAGGAATTTAACTGCACTTTTCTGTTCACATCCCCTTTGGGAGTGAACGTCTTGAAGTCACGTGAGTCCCACAGTTCAATAGTTCTTAAGGGAACAACCCTAAGTCACACATTCAACATTGCTGTTGTTTCATAAGGCACCTGAAAAACTTCCAAGCCACGAGCACATAAGGCAACAGTAAAATCTTTAAAAAAACAACACATACAGAGATATGCAAAAGCTCAAAAATTAGTTCAAGAGCTTGTCTAAGCACAGAATATTACAGTTTCAATCGTGTTGGAAAAGCCCTCTGAGATCATGAAGTCCGACCTATGACCAAACACCACCTTCTCAACCAGAGCACGGCACTGAGTGCCACGTCCAGTCCTTCCTTAAACACACCCAGGGACCTCAGCACCTCCCGGGACAGCCCGCTCCAATGTCCAATCACCCGTTCCGGGAAGAAATTCCTCCCAATATCCAGCCTAAACCTCCCCTGGCGCAGCTCAAGACTGTGTCCTCTTTCTCATCTTTTTTTTTTTTCAGAGAGAAAGGCAGTGTACACAAGAGGATGTGAATTCCTACAGGTTCCAATTACAGTGTTATGAAACGCGCACTGTCCGTACGAGGAAAGGAAACGAAACACAACCAGCAGCCCGGAGAGCCGCACCGCCGAGAATCCAGTGCGGAAGAGCAGAACGGAGGGAAGGCGACACGTCGGACGGGCGACTCCGCTCCACACGGCGGGNAACCGCCCCCCTCGCGCCTGCGCGCGCGGCCCGGCGCCGCCGCCGCCTGATTGGCGGCCGCGAGCGGCACGCGCCCCGCCCACCGCCCCCTCCCCGGGCGCGCGCGGGGGGCGGTGGCGGGTCCCGCCCCACCTCAGCCCGGCGCCATCTTGGCGCTTTAGCGAGGGATGCGAGTGTTTCCGCAGCGGGGGATCGCGCTCCGCGCTGTCCCGCTGGGAAACGGGCTCGGGGCGTCAGGAGAGGCGGCGGGAGCGGCCCGTGTTTAGCCTAGGGAAGAGAAGGCTGAGAGGGGATCTCGTTTGTACAAGTCCTGTGAGGAGCGGCTGAGGGGGTGTCTCAGCCTGGCGAAGAGGAGGCTCAGGGGGACATTACCGCTCTTTACAACTCCCTGAGAGGGGAGTGGAGCCAGGGTGTGAGTCGGGCTCTTCTCCCACGGGAGCAGTGACGGAACGAGAGGGCATAGCCTTAAGTTGCGCCTGGCAGCTTTGGGTTGGACATGAGGAAATATCTCTTCGCTGAAGGGATGGCTGGGCATCCCCGGCCAGGGAGGTGGGGGAGTCACCGTTCCTCTGGGTCTTGAAAGAAAAACTGGATGCGGCACTCAGTGCCATGGTCTGGTTGATGTGGTGTGTTGTCATTTTGAACTCGATGATCTCAGAAGTTTACTAAACCGGTTGACTCTGTGATTCTATAATGCAGAATAAATACCTCAAATAGAATATAAGTATCTCAAAGTCAGGTACCAAGAGGATGGTGCCACACTCTTTTCAGTTGTGCTCCGCGACAGGATGAGGAGCAATGGGCATAGACTAAAGTGCAAGAAAGTTCACCTCAGCATGAGGAAGAACTTTACACTGGGGGTGGCAGAGCCCTGGAACAGGGAGGGTGTGGCGTCGCCCTCTCCGAAGACATTCCAAACCCACCTGGACACGTTCCTGTGTCACTGATCCAGGTGGCCTTGGCAGGGGTCTGGACAGGGTGATGTCCAGAGCTCCTTTCCAACCCTGACAGTTCCGTGATTCTGTGAGGCAGCTGCCAGAGAAAGGGGCACCTCCTGCGCCCGGGGCTGTGAGGACCAATGGCCACAGCCATCCCTGCCCCTGGGGGTGGCAAGGGCGTGACGGGGGAAAAGTGAATAGGAGATGACAAAAATTTATGTTAAATAGAACAAAAATAGAGTATGGTGTGCAGAGATCCTCCATGAGAGGCAGGAGGTGAAGCCAGGGCATTCTCCATGCTCCCAGGCTTTGTGAGGGACTGGCATAGCACAGCCAGCAAGGCACAAGGACACCTTGGTAGACATTTCACAGCAACGAGGACAGGACACTTGATGTCAAATGCTCTGATGATAACATTTCGGACAGAGCACTGCACTTGAGGCACACCTGAGTGTGCCTTTAGAAAAGCACTTGGTGCTTTTCTAAAACACCATTAGGACTGTGACTGTGTGTACTGGGTAACTTGGTGAGGCAGGCACTCAGACATTGAAAGGCCAAAAAACCCACAGTCTCTCAGTCTGGAAATCTTTCACTGTTGTACCTTGTGTAACTCTAAAAAGAACTAAAAAACCCTACAAACTTACAGTGATAAGGAAACTAATCAGTGTTGACAACAGTGTACAAAATGTTTTACCTCTCCCAGCATGTGGAAATTGTGTCACAGTAATCTTCACAAAGCTTTGCATGGGTGTTGTGCCTCTGCAAGTTTCTTAAAGAAATACAATCAGAACATTATATGTAATGGAGCATTACTTGGGATTCAGTTCTAAATAATCAGTTATTTAACAGATCAAAGTTCTTGGTTTAAGCCAAGTAAAAAGTCAACAAATTTGAGCAACTGAGGAGTCAAGGTCTGGTGTAATTCCCAGATTATATAAATCAGTGTGGTAGACTATCAGAGCACACTTAATAATGATGTTTTTTAGTAACTACATTAGAAAACCAAAGAAGGGTAAAGCTAATTAACCCTACAACTAGGGCAAAAATCAGGATATTAGAAAAAAGCAGAATGCCAGTGTCTCCCTCTCAAGTTCAAACTGAGGCCACTGAAATTCAAGTATGGTGTGCAATATCAGTTGTAAATATTCTTTTTAAACTGTCAAGTAATTTTGGGAGCTCAAGTGTAACAGATCCTTGGTGCTGAAGTCAGTCCATACCCCAGGCAGCACCGAGCCAGGTGCCTTCCACCTCTGCTCACCTGTGTCTGAAACATTCCACTGCTGTCAGCACTGTGGATCCTCATCGATCCCCAGCTAATTCAGAGTCCCAGGTAACTGGGACACAGGAGCTCAATTAAGAATAAACCTCACTGTTAAGCATTATCCACAGCAACACAGTTTATTTTTATAACTTACTCCAGTTTTAAAAGCATACATCTGCCAGTGACACACAGGTTGTGCTCTGCAGCTCTTTGGTTTACAGCACCAGGCTCGTGTGACATTGCGGTTTCTGTCCCCAAGTGCAGGCACAGTCTGTTAGAGCTGCGTGCATCCCATAGAGTGACTCAGTGCATGAGCTTTACCAGTGAGACTGGAAAATTAATAAATAGCTGCAAACACTGAAGTGTTTGTGTCCTGGACCAGATTTTAATGCTTCATCATCTCTTCAGCAAGGCCCACTTTCAACCCAATAAATTTTGACAGACATCGCGAAATACCAAGTAGTTGCAAGCAGGATAAAAAATAAACCTTGCAGTGAGGGCTGCTGAACTGAGTCAGGGCCAGACTCCGGCCCTACAAGTCTGAGGACACAAGGCAGACACTGAAGGAAGAGGAGGCTCATACGTGTCATGGTAAGAACATAATTTCACACATTTTCAAATCATCCAAGAGGCAACTTAATTTACACTGAAGGTTTCGGGTGTGAATGGTGACTTTGGTCTTAGGTTCCAGAATAAGACAACTTACAGGGGCTTAATTTTCAGAATGTTCTGGAAATCAGGCCCTTTTAAGAGTTCTGGTTCACACCCAAGAAATGTAGCTTCCAAAATGAAGTCACATTAACACTGTGCACTTTAATTTTATACTTGTTGACATCAATAGCCAAAATACCCAAAATGTTTTAAAAGTGAATAGGAATAGGACATTGAGAAGAGGCAGTGCATCAACCTTCATGAAAACCAAGCTGTAGAAACATTGAAGGGATTGAAATAATTCCTTTCATAGTTAGAAATATATAAAAATTCCAGCTACAATAATTTTTCATTACCTGTAACTTAAAAGTGTTTTGGTCAGTTTTCTCCACAGTTTCATCTAAATATTCTTTGCTTCAGGGCTGAATACAGGAACTTGAAGCCTGCATAAATTTTATGTGGAAAAAATATATCATGGAGCTATTAAATAGTATTTATAGAAAGAAAGCTGTAATTTTGACTCCCTTTCAGGCATCTGAGCTAGTACAAGGTTTACTAAACAAACAAGTCAAGTGTGAAGTTTTAAGGCACAAATGAGTGTCATAGGATGAGAATATAACAACTCAATTCATTCCACCTTGAGAGGGAACTGGCTTGCAAAAAAACAGGAGTAGGTAAAAAGTTCTGTGAAAGGTGTGTTGTGTACCCAAGTACCTTCTGGGATTCATTGAGCTACACAGTTCTTCTGGTGCTTTGATAAAAGCCCATCTGCAAACAGGTGCCCTGTAGCACCCTGCTCCTGAAACATCACATGCCTTACAAAAGGGTTGGGGTGGTTGCAGGTGGAGACACCCAAGCACTTCAGTCTGTGTACACCACAGCACAGGGTTTGTGTCTTCATAGACACTCTGCTCCTTTTCATGTCATTTGTCTGAGTGGATGTGAGCAAAAGAAAAACATTTCATATTAGGAAAGGTCACATTTGCTCAGGGAGGAATGTCAGGGAAGATGCAAGGTGCTTGTTCCCAACCACCCTGCCTTACCAAAATACAGCAGCCACAGCCTGGCACACACCTGTGGGCTGTGAGGCTGTTGTGGGATGTGCTGGAATGATCCACCCCATCCCAGCATCAGGCCCTGTGGTTTGGGGAGTCCTCAAAGTATGGGGCTTAAATTTATTTTCTTAAGTTTTAATTATATTTTGACTGTAATATCAGAAATTATATGAAGTGTTCACAGTTCAGGGAGGAATTTTACAATATAAGTGTGTTAATTAAACATAAAAATCAAGAAATAGTAGCTTTTGGTGAAGTAGGTAATGGCTGCATTTGTTCAGCCTTTCTGCTTATTCTTCCAGTGCTTTTCCTTAGTTCTAAAAGTTAAGACTTGCTCTCAGTAAATATACATATTTGCTGCATTGGAAGTCCCCACTTAATTCCTTTTGCCACTATTTGCTTTAAAAATAGCTTTAATGGTAAATGAGAGGAAACTCAAATACACTGGAGTACTAAAAGATTTGTTGAGATCATGAGAATGCATTTTACATGCATCTATTTCATGCATAAAGTGCTTTTATTTGCTTTCTAGACCATGATCCAACTCTGTGGAACAAATGCAGTTCCAGGGCTTTTGCACATAGTGCCTGGGCTTATGTGGTGTAAGGAACTAAAAGGGTATAAAGGTCAGGAAGGTATAAATTCCCTTGGTTAGATGAGTTTGCATCCTGTTTGCTTACTAGAAAAAGTATGAAATAGCAGAAACCCAGGAGTAAACACAACTGTCAAGTGGAAATGTTTGAATTCTTTGCCTACTGTAGATATCAGAAGCCTCTGACAGTGCCAAAGTCCTGTTGTGAACTGTACTTGTGTGGCTCATATAGACAAATCCAGATAAAATAACGTAACTGTGCCTGTTCAACACAGAATAGAACATACTCAGAAAGGATGGCAGACCTGCAGTAACTGGAAAGGATCTGTTCCTGGATTAGAATACAACTGGCTTCTTACATGTTTCAGTTTTTTCTTCTAGGGCAACTTGCATTCAAGTTTACAACTTCCTTGATAAAAATCAAATATTTTCTGTGCCTTGCTCCTAACCAGTATTCTTCCCTTCCCGTTGTTTGGGCTGCATTCTCCATGCTTACCTCACATTACCTTTTCTTCTCTGTTTATTATGAGGACAGTTTATGAACTGCAGCAAGCCATGCAACATCCTTTGGAAAGGGTTTGATTTGATGCAGATTTAGTGCTGGAGTCATTCAGAACAGATGGAAGCTCTCAGCTACTGCCTACCCTTCTACATCTCAGAAGAATCTTGTTGCAGAATGAGTTAATGACAGGAGGCAGCTGCCTTGCTGGGCTGAGACACCTGTCCCTACAGCCCTTTAATCCTTTAGCTACTTCTACAGGATTAAACCATAATCCTAAACTAGCATGGGAATCAGCAA
Organism: Dicaeum eximium; assembly: GCA_013396995.1. Classification (NCBI taxonomy): domain Eukaryota; kingdom Metazoa; phylum Chordata; class Aves; order Passeriformes; family Dicaeidae; genus Dicaeum; species Dicaeum eximium. The sequence continues at coordinate 873,092 of VWZP01008990.1, read as the reverse complement.
GAGGCAGTGCCAGAATGCAGGCAGTAGTCAGTCATGTTGTCTGTGCTGTTCAGAGGAGGGGTACAGACTTTGGGTTTGGCTGCAGTAAAATGCAGCAGTCCAGCCCAAGGAGCAGCAAGAAATAATCCTGAGGCAAGCACAACTGGAATGCCAAATACCATCCTTTTAGAAAAGCAGACTGGAATGAGTAGATTTGTCTCTTATCCGGGGACTTGAAGGTGAACATCCTCCCCTTTGTTTTATGGGAGCATCTAAGTTTACCTTTAGTAAATACTTGTTGCTACAGCATTTCACAGAATCAAGTCCCATGAAACTAAATTATTAGGCTACATTATTCCCAGACAGGTCAGTTTTCTCAGTTTTCCTCCAAGTACTTCATCACTGTTTGGGTGTTCAGGGATAGAATAATTTGTATTAACAACGAAAATGAATGCTTGTTTAGGGACCTTAATTCTTCACCTTTAACCCCTATAAAAATGTTTTTAAACACAAAGTTTACCTTGAGTTTCCTCTTTCAGAAGTCACAAATGCACAAAATGATAGCCTTATAAAGTGACCAAGGAGATGCTTGTCTGCACAGCAAATCAGTTCCTGAGCTAAAAATAAAAAATCAGGAGCAGTCCCTTACAGTATCTGATTAATTTCTCTTTTTACTTAGACAAACATTTAAATATTATGAAGGGCTGAATAACAAATGCCAAAGGAGGAACAGAAGGTGGTTTTTTTTAGAGGTTCTAATATCTGTGGGTTTAATTTCTTTTCTCCCATTTGAAAGGATTCCAGCCATTAATATGAGTTCATCCAGGTTTCAGAAGACTTCTAGAAGCTTAAACAAGTGCACTGAAAAAGTTTGTGTTTGTAAACATTTATTCTTTTGAACTGAAAAAGGCTTGCATCAGCACATATTGTACAGACTTGCAAATTACACAAGTTGAAAAAAGTTTTGTTTCATTTATGTGCAATGAATCTTTAATGTCCAGTGAGCATCTGCAAATGATGAAAACTTAAACTATTAAAAAGGTTTCCAGCACTTACCAAACACAATTATCTTAGCGTGAAAAGGAAGAGAAAGAGACCCATACTGGTGGGAACACAATTAAAGTGCAAACATTTTGTCACTTGTATGAAGATATACAAAGTTTCTTCACACTTTTGTTGAAAAGAAATATTAAAATGTGATTTAGTGAACATTCTTTGTAACCTATTCATAATCCCCTTCTAGTAATTATTAAACTTGCTGGATCAGAAGCAAATTCTTCAAAGGTACAAACTTGTAATTTCTTTTGACATTGTTTGAATATATTGCAAAAGACAAGGACCACTTAAGGAGTTAGTTGCTAAAATGATATTCTTTTTTTCTTAAAGAAAAACAAGAAAAAAAAAAAAAAGGAAAAGAAGAGGAAAAAAAAAGAAAAAACCACAAGGGACAAAAAACAGGTTAACTTGAAGATCTTGGGTAGTTTGCTAGAAAATGAATATAATTCCTTGAGAATGGTTCTCTTTTCCCCTCCACCAATCCTCAGATTCCTGCCTTGGAATGGACTGCTGTGTGCTGGCTGTGAAAAGGGATTATAAAATACAAATCTGCATATGGATTTTTATGAACATCTGCTGTACAATAGAACTTTGGATCTGATACAAGATTTCAAAAATATAAAACAAAACTACTATAAAAGTAGGGGGCATTTCAGCAGCGTTCCTTACAGAAAGCTGCCTGTCGCAAAGGTGATTCCTTGCTATTGTCTGGGATTAACTCTGTAAATTTTTTTCTTCATCTTGCTGGATTCACTGGGTTATTTATTCTTCAATGGTAAATGTCATGTGACAAAACATCCCAGGAGTTTCTATGAAGAGAACAGAAACCCCATGACATCAAACCAATCGAGGAGGAGGACGTGGAAGTAGTAAAGGTCGAGTGTCCAGCGGTGTCACTGCTACTGAGAGCTGGCCCTCTCCAGGACGTGGAAGTCGTAGTGCTTCTTGCTGCTTCTCAGGCGGAACTTGCTGACCGAGGTACTGCTCTGTCTCTTGAGCGCGCTCTGCGCGGCCGCCATGCTGGGGAAGGTGGCCAGAACCGTGTAGGTGGAGGCCAAGTCCCCGGCCCGCGAGGGCTCCGTGCCCCCGCCGCCGTCCCCGCAGAGCCGCCGCTGCTGCGCCTGCAGGCACTGGGAATCCCTCAGCCACCGGATCTTGGCGCCCACTTTCAACAGTTCTCCAAAGAGTTTCTCTGCTTCCATACGAGTTATGCCTTCTGGCAGCTCAGTGATTTCTAGAACTTTCCCCACACCTGAAAGAAGAAAAACAATCTCAATCTGTTACTGCACTTAATGATACAACACCCTAAATGAAAAATGACTTATTTCATACTTGTATTTCCAGTTGGCTGATACCAAATCCACAGGCTTTGCCTTCCTGATATTCTAGAGGGCCTTTGGTCTCACATTTAGCGCTGCTTACAAATACAATTTGCTTACTTGTACAAGTGTGCAAATAAAAGCTGGGAATACAAAGAGGGTCCTCAGAACAAAGAAGGGAAAATAATAAAATCATCAACAACTCATTTTACAGCAGGTTTCAGAAGTCACTATAATATCTCACTGGCCTTGCCTGGTAATACTTCACACATCACCATGCCAAAAGAAGTAGTCTGTCTTATCTCAAAAAAAAAAATCCTTTCCACTTAATTGTTAGAAAAACTGATTTTTCTTTCTGTAACTTTCTGTTAAGAGTTGACGGTAGCAAAAATTCTTTCCAGTAAAGGTATTCAGATAGATGCCATCAGATTTTATTTGGATGACATCTTTACCAATACTAATGAGCTAATCTGTAGATCTACTACTATGTCTCCTACATCCATGTGCTTATATATATATATTAGAAAAAGAAAAAAATACTAAAGAGAAAAACCAAACCAAAAAAAACCCAAAACCAACACCAACCAAAAAGCACAAACTGATTTGTGGTTTATGTCTGATTTCACTTGTTACACCAGTAAAAGGAAGCAGGGCTGTGTATAATTAATATTTAATGTAACAATATCATAGAACTTAGGCCCAGTAAACTGACATACTTGCTCTTTCTTTTAGTACTCTCCAATCATGAGCTTCTCTGGTCTCCTCCAGCCTTCAAAACTACACTTTTCCCATTTAAGCTGCCTCTTCCCCTCTCCATTTCTTCCTCTCCATCCTTATGTTTCTAATATTTCTAATGTTTGCCATGTCCATTTCTGTCCAGTTACTCTTCGCTCTGGCCCTTCTCACCTGAGCTTTTCTTGTACATTCATAGCCCACCACCATAACTCATTTTTCTGGAGGACTGTGTCAGTCAGCAATTCTATACCTGGTTCTCCTGCACCAAGATCTGCTGAAGCAGCCTTCTTTGCTGGTTTCTTTCCCCTGTTTCCATGTCTGTTTCCAGGCTGACACTGGAAAGATTGACATAAAGGGTATACTTTAATGACAATCCATCAGTATCTTAAAATTTCTAGTCAGCTCAATGAAAAGCAATAAAGAGGAATGTCTGGAAAATAACCTGCACTACCATGGGACAGACAAGATTTTCACATGCAATTTTAGTTATTGAGTTTGATAATCCTACAGTCAGGCACATTGAATCCTTCACTACAAAAGAAAGGGAGGCAAGGATGGGGGGAAAAAAAAATCTTAAATAATTTTGGAAGAACATTCCCCTGGCCCAGCCATCACATCCTCTAGCTGGCATTGGGTAGAACTGAGCAAGGCAGAGGCAGGGGGTTTGTGTGTCCCAAAAATTTAATAGAGGGAAAGACTTCTCAGTTTTGCTAACACCAATATTTTGGGTTTGTTTTTCTTAAAAGGAACAAACCCACTCTTTATTTAAAAATTACTGCATGTATTTTTTTTGTGGCTTTTTTTTGGGTGTGTTTTTTTTAAAGAAATAGTTACTTGAATAAAAGAAAATAGTTTTATGAAAGGGTCCCCTTTAGATTTTTGAATTAGCTATTGAGTTGCTTAAAATCAAAAAATCCATCATCTACAATGTGGCTAAAAGCCAAAGTTCAGATAAATGTTTCTCACTTTTTAATGCAACAAACAAGAACAATGGGGAGTACTGACATGGAATAAAACTTATTGCAAAGCAAGCACATTCCACTCAATTACTGTCCAAGTGCAATAACACATTCCCCTATTCTAGGTGGTTGTAATGGTAGTCCTGAATTGGTTTTTTTTCATTGTTGCCATGAGATTGTTCTCTTTTAATACCTGTTGGCTTGTTACTTGTCCACGTAATAAAGATGGATTGTATTGCAGGGGTTGGCCAAGCAATGGGTATCTGGCATCTCCTTAAAGAGAAAGGTAATTAGAAGGGTTTTTGTGTTACAGGAAATCTTCCTCCAAGTCCCTCTCACACTGAATATGTTACACAGAGAGAAAGCAGAACTGCTGTGCACAAAGCTGAGTGTCTGGCTGGGCTAATGAACTCAGAGCTGCCCTGACTCCATCAGTGTCAGCCATGTCCTGATCCCAAGGTGAAAAGGTACAAACTTTCTGGTATTTAGGGATTACACTCAAAAGTTTTTCTTTGCTGCAGTCTTAGGTAAGTCCTTTCATTTCAAAATGAGCTTAATAAGTCTAAAGCTCCTCTCAGCATGCTAATTTAGTCATTTCATGGTTAGAGCCCTGATTAGAGCCAGGTCCATCTTCAGATTCCTATTTGTTGCAAGGATGCACAAAGACAATGCACTGGAAGTTTTCAGTAATCACAGCAGATTAAGGGAGCTAAGAGGTGTGCTTCAAACAGCCCACCTGGAATTCTTACAACATCAGAATACAAAGCAACGACAAAGATTATGCAACAAATATGACAAAGACAAGAAAATAAGGTTCTCTTTATCAATAAGAGAGATATCGAAAATTTTCTGTAAGTTTTGCTTTAAAGTAAATCTTTCTGTAAAACAGACCTGTTAATTTTGAGTTTGGGAATTTTTAGGATACTTTTGCTCCCCAACAAAAGGGGTTTATATCCTTGTATTTAAACATTATCAACTATCCCAGCTCAGTGAAAACTCCCTATCTTATGTTTTTTCTGTTGACATGGCAGCAGAGGATTGAAATTCTTCTATAAGGAATTTTTTGTGTCCTTGGGTGGGTCCTCGCTGAAATACTAACTGAGGTACAGCTCTGACTAGAGGCTCCATCCCATCATGCTTGTTGTTCTACAGAGGAATGAAGAATACATTCTCAGGGAGTGGTGGAATTCAGTGCATTATCAACTAATGATTTATGCTTAAGACATGAAGCTAAATTCTAGCAAACATTTTACTAATATTTTCAATGCTGAATGGGAGGTTTCACAATATGAGGAGATGAAAAGCCTTTGAAGATATGGGGGACAGTATCAGTGCCAAGTGATAAGGTGCAATTTTAAATGATGTTTGAGTGAATAATTTTAGTGATTCTGCTTCAACAGCAATACTACTAAAGTGAGCCACAACTCATCAGAAAACCCTTGTTTCACTTTTATTTTAAAACATTCAAATAGAGATCACACACACATTTTAGTTAACTAAAAATATACCTTGTCCGGGGACAAAAGGTCTAGAAAACTGGGACACGATAGAGAGAGGTGTCAGTGTGGGACGGATGTTCTTCATGTTTGACAGCTGGGCTGGTGCTGGTGATTGGGCCGGTGAGGTGGCAGGGCTGCCCAGCTGAGGACTATGCTGCAGCTGGGATAAACAACACGTTAGTTTTTCAAAAAGTACTACTTGAACAAGCTGAACAGCACCCACAGCCTTCAGAGATTTAAATGAAGTTAAAATAGCTCTATTAAATATCATCAGAGCAAGATTTTTATTCCCCAAAAAGAACTTTTGAAAAAAGTTAGGATTTATGCGTATTTTAAGTCATCCTGGAGAAGCAAACCAGCAGCTCCTACCTGAGCAGCACCGTCTAAAGTGCTGAGTTCCGTGGCCTTGTGCCCGCGGGGGTGATCACAGTAGTACTTGCCGGGTTTCCTCTGCGGCGGGGACGGGTTCCGCGGCGCGGCGCTGCCGGGCACGTTGAGCTGCATCATCACCACGCCCCCGGCGGGCGGCGGCGCTACGGCTGCAACACAGGAGCCACAGGGCACCGTCAGCACCGGCACAACGCGCGGGGAGGCACCAGCAAAAGGGGAAATAACACACCGAATATGTTTTGTTAAAGAAGCTGCCGATTATAGAATACTGGAGCAGTATCTTCTGTACAACTGCATTTCCACTACCAGCTACGCCTGCAATAGGGAACTTAGAGAGGGCTTCCCAGAAAAATAGTGGAGCCACTGAAGCTCATTGCTGAGAATATTTTTGAAAGAAATCACTCTATTTATTAGTAGTTGACTCCATTCAACATTCACTGCAGTTTCTATCAGAGCACTGTGTTGCAGAATGTGATATTAAGTGAAAATATGCTTCATTGAAAAATAGAAGTTTCCTAGTTTTACATGACGTACAGCAATGAAGACTCAAAATTTTCTCTGATAGGATGGCACATATCAGAAAGAACTGGGATCAACCTTTAGTCTAGGCAAGCTTACTCGCACAAGTTCTCCCCAGGAAGGCTTTTCTGGGCAGTTCCTGCAAACTGATCCCCACACCCTGTCCCACCTGGGTACTGTGGTAGCCACAGAAACTCCAGAGTCAGGGGAGAACACCTGAACATCCAGCACTGTTCCACAAGGTTTCACTCCAGGAGCTGTAAGGAGAGGCTGCCCAAGAGACAAACCATCTCCCCCCTCTGCCCCAGGTAATTTATATAATGCCCTTTTTATGTGTACATGGTTGTTTGCAATTTCCTTCTCTGCTCTACCCACTGTTTACAGCATTTCTCAGAAACCATGATAAAAACACACAGCTTAAACATCATTTAATCATCCATCTTTAAAGCAGGATTCTGCAGTCTTCTCAATTTACTGCCACATCATAGCATCAAGATACAGATTATAAAATGCATTCATCTGGTGTTTTTTATAATGGCCTATTGTTTTCACTACACCTGGGCTCCACAAAAAGAAAGAGACTTCTTCAAAAATCAAACCAAACAATGTAGACTAAGGAACTCGTAACATTAAAACTACACTAGCTTTTGTAAATTGTATTTGGAAATATTTATTACATGGGTAACTGAATTAACAATGTTTTCACATTTATACTTTGTCTTTAATGGCAAGAAGTTTTACCCAGGTGTTACAGATTGCAATTGAAGCGTCAGGTATCTGGCCAGCTTTAGCAGAAGATATAAATTAAGGAGTCCCTGCAAGAGCCACATTGTGAGTATTTCTGTTTTGTTGCACAGCAGAATAGAATACAACTCTGTTTATGACTGCCACATAATCAGAATAATATACAACACAAGAATTTTCCAGTGGCAAAGCCATAAACTTATCTAGTCCCTATATGTAAACCTGAGATATAAGAAACACCTATATACACACTATGTCTAACACACAAAAAAGGGTTTTATTTTAACATTATGTGCATATATTTATATATTTTATAAATTATAATAATTTACAGCTTACTGGTTTATATACAGTATTTCACTCTGCAGCACTCTAGCATACTTTTATGACTTATCTCTGTTCTGTGAGAATGAAACACCCAACACAAACACGTTTGTCTTTCAGAAACGTCTACAGCATCATCTATAAAAGAATGTCAATCTAAAATGCAATTTAAACTGCAAAAGCAAAGTTTGTATCTTCATAAAATTGTGGTTTTTCTTTTGCCTCTAATTCCCCAGCATTTCAGGAAATGAAAATAAATGGAATTCCTTTCCTAACCAAGTATCCTGACACAATGAAGTGCCATACAGTGCATAAGTCAGTTTGCAGACACTTTATGACCTGTCATATCCCATGAGACCCAGAAATCTTTCAAAGCCTCCCCAGCTTTACAGTCTGGTCCCCTGTGACTCAACCCTGCTCCTTGTCTGTGGACCTGCTCATTGGCCCTGCCTCAGAGGCCTTCATTCAGCATCTCAATGTCTCCACTTAGTGAAAAGCACAGGTTTTGATTTATTCCCCAGAATTTGCTCCCCCATAGAGGGCTTCCTCCTTCCTGAAACTTCCTTAACCCCCAGTTTACAGGTCTGAACTAGGCCATCAAAACCGCACAAAACCAGCACTTCCAGGACAGATAGGAGGGCAGAAAAACAAACTAGTGCAAGGCCCCTTCAGACATTCTGAAATTACCACCTTCCAGAATTAAAACCAAACAAACTTGAAGCAAAATGGAAACCAAACCTGCCCATGAACTGCTAACCCAGCTATCTTGCCACTTCACTGCATGTTATCTATTTACTAATAAACAGGTTCAAAAATACTTTAAAGATAAATGTTTGTAAGAAACACCACATCTGTAGCAGAATCTAGGTCATTGATCTAGGGTTGTTTAATCTAGTGCTTGCTTGCAAAATATTGAGATGGCAGAATTTGAGATGATCCCTTTCTTTACCAACCAAGCCTCTAATGTTTCAAATTCCCTAACAGCAAATAAAGACCATGCCACTGTGGTCACAGGATTGTTCTGTAATCTCTAGTTTGGTGGCTAACCCTAGTGCTCTTATTTTCCTGACCAGTCCATCAGTTTTATGGTTGGACCTTCAGAGTTTTAAGTGTTTGGATATTAACATTTATAAAGGTTTCATGGATTGACAAGATCTATGTCAACACTGCTTTCAAGCACATGGAGGCTTCTGTTTACACACCTTCTAAAAATTACCCAAGTATTTTGTAGATCAAAACCTTCTGAACATGACTTAAATGTTTCTGCTGGGTAACATTTACCTGCTGAGTAATGCAGCCACTGTTTCACTTAAATTCCAAGTTATTTTAAAAGATATAATAATAGCAGTACAGATAAAGAATTTAAAAAAAGGAAATCAGAGATGGCACTCAAGTTGCAGCTGTTCTAGCAGTTAGCCATGAAACCAGTCTGAAAATTTACAGCATGTTCTAGACAGAATGGCTTAGATGAAAATCCCAATAAAATATACCTTTTTTTGGCTGCATGATGGAAAGACCAGTGGGTGAACTTTTACATGATGAGGGTGGAGACACTATGCTGTAGTGCACAATGGAAGCAGCCTGCTGTGGCTTTGACTTGGATGAAGGTGGCAATAATGTAGGAGGTGATGGCTTCTGACTTGAATGGTTGCTATAAACTATGAAAGTAAAAGCAGTAAATAAAGCTGCCATAAAAACAAAACACCCCACACAGCTTTGAAGTACTTTCAGCTTTCCAGCAGGTCAAAAAGCTACCCCACAACACTCAGTTTTCAAACTCCTCATCACTGCTCCTGCTCTTTTAGCTGAAATCTAGAATGGTTCTTGAGTAGGAGAGCCAAGTATGCTGCTCCCAAAATGTACCTCCCTCCTTCTGTCAAACAGAAACCCAAATCTCAATGTTTTCAGACCCATCTGGCTATTCAGAAAAGTATGGAAGTGATTCTGCTGCCAATGTATGGTTCCCATGTCTGCCTTAACTCACCAGTAGACATGCAAGGTATTATGATGTATGGTATTGGATTTTAAGAAAGTAACTTGAGATATTTCAAAGATAAAAAAAAAATTGAGATTTCAAATTAATGTGACTCAGGGTTAAAAATGGAAAATAAATTTTAAAATGTAACAAAAGAGGAAATATAATACAGTGGTTAATACTAAATCAAACCCTTAACAGCAAATATGCAATCACCCAGCATAATAATAGCTAGACATTTTTTAAGCTTATCAATAAAAACTTTGTTTTCCCAACCTGCACACTGCTGTCCTTGAAGCTGCTGTGAGTTGCATGGTGATGATGTTCTAGGAAACTGTATCTGCTCTGATCCAGGAGGCTGCAAATATCCTACAGATGAACTGTAATAACAAAAAAAGAACATTACTAATAGGCATTTATGCTACACTCATTTAATCACGACTTTTGCATTTGCTGTGTACATGTACTGCAAATCACTGAGCTTCTGTTAATTTTAAATCAGTAATCTTCCCACCTACCCCTGAATTCATTCATTCTTCAGAAGACTGAAGCTTCCCACCTCTTCCTTACCAAAAACACGTGCCCTGCCTACACTGAGAAACTGTATTAATTCACCTATTTTGATATTTTATTTTTGTGTCCACAGCTCTGAATCAGCATAAAAACATGCAGAATAATAATAACAAAAAGACAGCTTGTTGTCTTGCTCACTTAAGCAGAATTAGGTCTCAGTTATGTGATCCCCACAGCCCCTGCCATGAGGATTTGGGATGCAGTCCCTCAGCTGGGGGCTGGCCCTGGGCAGCTGGGGCAGCACACAAAGATCCAGCTCTGCTCCAGGGCCCACTGACACAGCCCAGAGAGGAGATGGCTTTTCCAAAGGGGAGTGGGAAATGGAACAGGACTTCAGGGGATAATCAACCATCAGCTGTTTGCAAAATGTAGGAAAAGGATAACTTTGAAAGTTTATTTATGCCAGGTAGTTTTTCAGGGTAATCAGAAGAAAACCAGGTAACAGACATAGTTAGATTCTATTTTACCACTAATGCTCAGCCAGAACATCAGGTTGGTGGACCATAATCAGAACAGTGCCTATAGTATCCTGTACTAACAGATACACATTCTGAGAATAAAACAATTCCTTCAAATTGTGGGGAAAAAAAGAAGTTTAATCCTCTTGGACCTACTATTTTCACCTATGTTGTCAAAAGTTTGTTCCATCCTTTGTCCCATAGGTCACTTATATAATTTTAATTTAAAGATTCCCTTCCATTAAAGCAGACAAAACCAAGTGAACACAGATGCTTTCACACAGCTTCTGATCTGCCTACTGATTCTAGTTTTCAGCAGTGACCTGTAGTTTGACACTCAGCTCCTGCAGAACAGCATTCTGCTTTCCTTGTTCAAGTGCTGCAGCATAACTATTCTGATGAAAGCTAGATGCTGTCAGTGGTTGCTAGTTCGCTCTGAATTCCTAATAAATGAGAGGGACATTCTAAATTACACAAAAGATCAAGCAGCCAAACTTAATTCAAGAAAAGTCTGGAATTATGCCTATGTGTGACTTCACTGAATCTCAAATATAATAACTACAGAAAAGGATTAAAAAACCTTCAGATACAAAGAAGAGGAATTCAGATTTAAGTAGACAAAGCCATGCGGCGATGACACAAATACTACTGAAGTCTGCACTCTCAAAAGGATGAACAAGCTTCAAACTGTTGCTGCTTGTTTAAAAGCTCCCAGGTATTTTTAAATGCTGCACATTTGTAAGTTCAAAAAAAAACTTGAGAAAGAAAAATTTGTAACAAGCATTATTCCTAATGAGTTCTCCTAGGTACTTGCCTATCTGTTCTCAAATAGACAGCTTTGGGGACACAGATGTATATTCAGGGAGGGCTGTACATGCAGACCCATTTGCTGCTACCAAGGTAGGTAAAAAAAAAAAAAGAAAAGAAAAAAGGTTATTTATCAAACAAAAGCTAAGTTTCTGTACTTGTTTTACACCCAGCTTGGTGCCAGCAGGCCTCATTTACAATACAAAGTAATCTAAATCTTTTCCATACAAAGTTCCAAAACAGAAGTCAGTCTTTTTCTGGGATTCAAATTATTTTTCCTCTACGCATTATTAATGTAATATTTTTGACAAAACCAGTGAATATGGATAATCATCTTAAATATTACTGCAGAAAGACTGAACTGCTGAGCACACTGGTGTTTCATGGGTAAGAAATAGAATGCAGAAAATTTAAGAGGTGGAACTGCAGTAAAGTATTGCTGAAAGTGCTATGGAGACAATGTTTTCCAGTCCAACAAGTATGTCACAGTTAAAGCAGTACTGCTTGTTTCACTTAATTGCATAAGAGCAAAAAATAAATAGAATGTCTGTAAATCTGCCTTTAAAACATTAGTCTTAATATCTGCAGTACTAAAACCAGATCCTGTCAGCTCTTACAAAGCCATTAAGCCCAGCTGCTGAGAAATGAAGTATCAGTTAAAGTTACCTTAGATTATTCTGTTGAGCTGATGGAATGACACTGTAGTAGACTGGCATTCCTGTGGTGGGCAGTCCTTGGCTGGACTGACTGGGGATTATAACAGGCTGCTGATATGTCTGCTGGGGCACTGCTTGGGAACCTTGAGGCACCGAAACCTGCAATGGGACACACAGTAAGATTTTCTCCTGCACACAATGTTTCTGCCTCTTGACCATCACCCAGATGATATTAAAAATAACCCCAGAGACTGAAAGATATCCTGGAGTTCTCTAAATCCAGAAGAATGGTGGTAACAGTAGCTAAAATAACACCACCATATAAAAAAAAATTCTTTAAATCTTTCCTCCCAAATGGAAATGTTGGCTCCAAGGGACTCCATGAATCAACAAGATATTTTCTCTACAATAGAAAATGGAGGAAACCTTCCAAGCTTTTCTTCCCCACCCTCTGAACTGGAACTGACACAGCACTTGGTTTTCAACAGCATTAAGACGTGCTCTTGTGACACTTTCTTCTCACTGCAGTTGTGGGTTTGCATCTTTAACTTCTGTCCCCAAAGTCACCTTTGGCTTCTGCTTGCAACTTCCCACCATTTCTACCATAAAGCAAAGGACTTAAAGAAAACCCCAACAGTCAAACCCACAGAAGAGTCATTGGAAAGTTAGGAATACGTTACCCACCTGATAGGATGGCACTGAGGGATATGGAACAATCACACCTTGAATTTGATTCCCCATGTTGTTGTGTTGGCCACTGACTAGATTTTGATTCTGAGACTGCTGAACTCCAACTAAACCCTGGTAGTTTTGCTGCTGGTTGGGCAAAATCTGGTAACCTGAAATTATACATTTAAATCTTATTTTGACATAATGAACACATTTTAAGCATAGTTGCCTATTCAAAAATACACGTGTAGCATTTTCCAATGGCTTGTTTAATCTGGCAGCTTCACAAGTTCAGTTGAACTTATCATGCATATAAAAAGAAGCCAACATTAAAATTAATAGATTTACTAATTTGGATTCAGCATGAAATATTACCCATACTGTTTGCAAATGCTGCTCCCACATGCGTGCACTATTCATTTACACTCTGGCTTACATGCATTAACACCTTGATTTGACAGGTGAAAGCTGGCAGCACTTGAACAAAGCATGCTAGACAGGATCAAACCCAATTCATTGGCTGGTATTGTGAACAAGGCCATTCCAGCTACTTCGGTTTGAAAATTCTACATATGCAAAATTCAGCTTGGACCTCAGGTGCCCCAGGGATCAGAGCATCTTGACTGCAATTCAAAACTAAATCAGACTTCAGGAAAATTTGCATAAGGCATGTGTGCAAATCATTTCCAAAGGGGCAATTTCTTCTGAAATCTGTAATGCTAAAGCCATCTGGGGACTGAGAAAAATCTTCCAAGTTCAAGCCATGTTGGTACAGAATGGAAGATGTTTTATATTCTAAGTTATCTTAGGGACACAAAGAAAGATTTTCATATTCACCCCTCTATAGTGTCTCTAAAACAATTTATTATTGCTTAAACTGGTATTCTCTCCCATCTTTCAAAAACTGCCTAAAAAACCCACCCCACCCTGCCCCAAAACCCAAACCAAAACACCCCAAGCATGAGTGCCAAACAGGAAATCTGTGCATTTATGAAGTCCAACCTAAACTCTCCTTTTCCTCTTTTTTTAAAAAGCATTTAGCAGGTAACTGCTACCATGATCCAAACACATGCAGAACACAAGTTCTTTTTCTCTCATGTTCTATCATACAGGTGTGCACTACTTACCCCATCAGCAAGACCCCAACACAGTCAGTGTTTCTGAGACAAAGCCAGTTATCCCTCCAGAATAACAAAACTGGGCTTGTCAAGATGCACTGACGGCAAGAAGAGTCTTTGAGTTGGACACATTCACAGCCCACTGACCTTGACATTTCCCCATGCTCCCTACCTTGACAAGGAGCTATAATAGAGCAAATTTAGCTGCAAAAACTCCCTTGGGTTTTCTTCAAACTGTGCTAAAAAAAGGCTGGGTCTATTCTGAAAGTAATCCAGTTAACATAAAACACCTTTATGTGAGCAGCACCCTCCGATGTTCATTGATTTCCTCCACACAGGGTACAATGAACATTGTGCACTAACAGCCTCAGCAGGCTCTCTATAGAAATTGCAACAATGAACACCAAAAGAAGACTGTTAATATTATCAAATATTGCTTCAGAAAATTAAAGGGAAAAAGATTCAGTTTGTTAAAACCAAGACAGCTATTCATTAGAAACACACAACACTATAAATATTTTCAGAGGATTAGACAAAACTTCAGAACAATACATGCTTGAAGTAGGATTAGTACTTAGAATTAATAACTTAAGTCTGAATTGTGCACAAAATTCCCTTCATATCTCTAATATACAAAATGCTTTAACATACTTTGTTATAAAATGAAATATGGGCCCCTAAAAAGCAGCAGAATGGGAAATTGTGCTGTGACTATGCACCTGCAGTCTAAACCCCTCGTGTCCCAGAAACTGCAATGGACCTATGAGTAGCTCTGCAGCCTTTTCTGGCACTTGCAGAGACAGACACAATCAATTCTGCAAGCAGAGGGAACTGGAACAATACAAATTGGCTGCCATAAAGGTTCCCCAGAGCGTTCCAAAGAATGCTCTATTTTTAGCTGCAGTTTCACCTCTGCATAGAGTGGGCTGACAGAAATGCAGCACTCAGCACAAACCCCACACCTGCCACAGCAGATTGTCCCATTACACAGAAATACTCTGAAACTGGAGGTAAAAATAGGAGCAAGTTTCTTAATATTTACATAATTCAAAAGAAATCACAGTTAATATAAGAAAAGTTAACTCACAGAATATGGAAATACATTTTCTGAATAATGCATTAGGAGTGAGAAACAGTGTTTATTGAAGAACAGAAAAGCAAGTACAACCTCTCAGTTAATGAGCTGGGAGTTGATGAGCTTGGTTATGACTATTACAGCTACAGCTACTGTTACAACTGGAGTAGTTTTATCCCTGGCTTGTGAAGCAGAAGCCAGTTAACTGCAGCTGATGTGCCTACAGGAACTGTAGTTCAGACTGGATTTTTAAACAACCTGTAGTTAGGTCTCATGGTAACTGGGCTCACATTAACATGGCAATTGGAAATGCTTTTTTTCCTTAAGGAGAGTTTTCTTATCCCAACATCTTTTGGGCAACAAAAGCATTTTTATTAAAAGTGAACCCCCCAAAATATTTTACCTGAAACCCCTTTAAAAAGGAAGCCAGGAAGCAGCTGAAAAAGAGACCGGTTCACTGTGAGAAATCTAAACCTCTCAGACAGTGTTACGGCCCCGAATCCAACAGCTCATCAATAAAGTCCAGCCACTCCTCAACATTAGACCAGAAGTGGCTCCAGTTGCCATGCTCTCAGAAGCTGTCATCTTTTATCTGAATTTGTGTTTGCAAAGTTATTTCATAGTTAGTAACCACTTCCTGAGATGAACAACCCCCATGACTTTTATGTAATGCAAGATTTGTAACTCATTTTTGCCCAGCCACTTTGCTGTATGAGCCAAGTAACACGGTGCCTTTGGCTCAAAACCACACATTGCTAATAAGCATCAACCCTTCAGGTGTAGCTTTATGCCACATTAATAAAAATTTCAATGGTTTAGAATAAATTACAAGGGGGAGAATTTTCAAAAGCACCATCTTATGAGGTGTTTCTAAAACAGATAACAAGACATGGAACTATCTGTTTCTAAAATGCTGATTCAAATTTGCCTATAAAGCATTAAATGAGAACCAGCAATGGCTGGAGAGCAGTTTGGAGATTTTCAGTTAAATACGAATTACGCAGTTTCTGTTAAGATTCTTTTTTCTCCCATTAGTGCTGGTAAACACCAAGTAACCCAACACTGGATAGAATTATTGGCTGGACCATCCCCATACTACCTAAACATGATCCCTTGATATCAGAGGGCAGGTACAGGGCACATGATCAAAGGAGTAGAGCAGCTGTCTGCACAGCTGGCTGAATTTATTTCTTCCAGGACAGAGAGGGAGTTTATCTGCTGGCACTTTTCACCCACAGGCAGTGAAATTCAGTTAAAATATAAAGAGCTAAAAACATACAAGAAAGGAACTTACCTAATAGCAACCAGTTCATCCCTTTGCACGTTATCACCCCATGCTTTCCAATACAGACTGGTTTGTTTGGGTACAAATGTACACTGAGCTCTCTGAGTTGGGGAGTTTGTGTGCTGCTCACACAGGGTGTCCCCACAGTGGGAAGTAATCCCCCTTGAGCCTCAGACTTTTTGCTATTAAGTAGTCTAGGTATTAAAAATTCTGAGGAAGGAAAGCAGGTTGTGTAATACAGTTGGGTAACACATCTCTAACCAGTGGATAACACAAGTTGCAAAACCAAGTATTTTGTTTTCCTTTGAAAAAAAAAATCTTTGTGAACTGACCCCTGAATAACTCCATCAAGTGTTGCTACTATTGGAGCACTTCCTAGAAGAAGTGCAGAAGAGGAGCCGTGCCTCTTACAAGCTGCTTCATAGGACATAAATAACTCCAGTTAATATTTGTAGAAGCTTATCTTCCATGCTGTTTCTGTAGAGCAACACATAGCTGGGGGCAAGGGAAGGAATTAAAAAGACCCTCCTGAAGGAAATTCAGAAGGATAGAACATATTCAACTGAGAGCTGGTATAAAAGCCTGATCTTTAAGGCTCTCTGCCTCCAAACATCACTAGCTACTTCTGAAAGTTTTGACCATGAGTCAAGATATTACTGAGAAGTAAATTTGTTTCAGTAATACAAATCTTATTGAAGATGTCATAACAGTATTTAGAAGTACAGATTGTGAGAATAATGGTAGCGTACAGTTAAAATCTGTAAGGAAAAAAAAGACAACAAGAAAGGAAGGAGATGGAAATGAAGCTTGCTAACATTCATAGAAGGGTAACTCAGACAGTTGAAAAGTCTTTACTAAAATAGGTAACCACATAAGCTGCATTATATATTCCATCCAATACCCTGATACCTTTAATGATAGGACAGAAAGACAGAGTAAAACAGTATCACCAATATCTTCTGCACAGCACTTTTTTCATGCCACAGCATCTAAGATTAGGATCTTTAGCTTAGAACTTTCAGTTAAGGTACATCTCTTTAATGTTACATCATTTAAAGGTACTAATTTATCTTTGCAAGGTAATCAAGTTATTAGTTACTAAGTTACAAATTTTTAAAATTATTAACTTTTACATTTTAAAAACCATGTAATTTAAGTTACAGCATGAGCCGCTCAAAGGAATGGTTTGAATCCCAAGTTTCACGCACAAGTGCCTAATATTTTTCCCTTTAGGTTAGTTACACTTTGCATTCTACATTTGATCCTCTACAAAGTAAGTTTAAAATGAAGAAGTGGGAGAAAAGCACACAAAGTGTTGCAATGAAACACTAAAGAGTTGAACGAACCTGTCTGCTGGGCAGGCTGCGGCAGGGCCTGGCTCTGCTGCGCGCTGTAGTGGACAGACACAGGGCGGAACTGCTGGCCGGAGTGCGGGTACTGGCCGGGGCTGCAGTAACAGGGGGGCATCTGCAAAGGAAACAGCAGGGTCACTACCTGCGTGCAGCTTTAGACAAGGCAGACATCTAAATGCAAATCCCATAAAACAGAGATGCAGAATTTATTAAAAGGTGCAATGGATGTTAAATAATTCAGTGATTCAAAAATCACTTATACTACAAAAAGTCCTTCTTTAACAGCCCATTTCTGGACTTTCCTAGTCGAAAGGTTCCTTTCCTCAAGTAAACCGAAGTCATTAATTACAAAACACATGCTGAGAAAAGACCCCAACCCCAGAACAAAAGCAGAGCTGCAGTTCCTCGGGGAGCCCCAGACCGTATGAAAAGGTCCAGAAGAGCAGAAGGGCGGGGTCAGATTTTCCCCCCAGCCGTGGGAGGCCGTAGGAGCCGCGGTACCTGTGGCACGGGCTGCTGCACGTATCCCTGCTGCGGGAGCACGGGCTGGCCCACGGGATGCCCGGGGCCCGAGTAGGCCGGGCCGGGCGCGGGCTGCGCTGCGGCGGGCGCGGCGCTCAGGATGTAGCCGGGCTGCTGCGGGGGCTGCAGCACCACGCCGGGCTGGAACAGCGCCGGGGCGGGCTCGGCGCCTTCGGCCGGGGGCTGCCGCGCCAGGCTCAGGTGGCTGAACTGCGATCCCAGGTTGTCTTGCTGCAGGCGTGGGGAAAACAGGAAAAACCACATTTGCAAATGCACGTTCAAGGAAAAAGAAATGAAATAGCCGAATACCTCAGTAAGTTTCAGACAGCACGTCTCACATTACTGGGCAGTAGCAACAGCGGCCAAAGAACAACAGCAAAGAAGATGGAACAGCAGCAAATTATCTTCAGGGCTGACAGCAGGAGAACATCCCGCGTTCAGACTTCACTCTTTTCACTGCAAATATTTTGCATTTTGGATTACCTCTGCCTTTATCTACTTATTGTGAGAATTCATTTGTCAAAAAGAAAGTTCAGAATTTGTGTCACTAACATTTTCTGACTGGGGTAGAAAACTTGAGTGCAAACATCTAACTCCGGTTACAACAGCAGGATGCATTAGGATTGCTGAAGTAAATTTTTGCTTTTAGGAGTTTAACATAATGAGGTTCTAATCCTGAGTTAAAAGGTACATTCCTCTAACTTAGTTATTATCCTACATGCAAAGATTAATTATCTTTTCATCTGAAATCAAGTAACAATAGTAAGAAATGTGTTCCAGTAGTTACCCTCTACCTGTGTTTTAGTAACATCTGAAAGGATGCCACTGATTGCACTGTGCACTGCAGGGGTCCTGTGGAATCTGAAACTTCTGTTACTGTAACTCCAAGCTCCTTTCCTTAACAAGCAATTCAGCATCAAATTAGCAACATCCTGAAAATTAGACGTGATCACTAACTAGTATTGCTTGTTTTTTGCTAAACAGGAAGATTTGGTTCGTACTTCCAAAGTGGACTCTCCAAACATGCAGGAACATTAAAACTATTTCAAGACCACTTGGTCTTAGATCGTCCTGAAGATAGGAATTAATCAAGAAAAAGTAAGTGCAAGCTCCATATTTTACTGATTAGCTACATTCACATTTTATGTTACAATTTGTTTCGTTTCCAGGCTAAAGATATTATTAATTACTGTCGGAAATATGAATTTGCACCTAAAACTTAATTTAGTATACTTTTCGTATATATTTAGCACATCTTAAAAAGTCTTATTTTCATTAGATAATATTCTGACTTTGGTATTTCATTCCTTAATGGTGCCTATTAAATGCAACTATAGTGCTTTTCTACATTGGATTTTACATTCTGCTTTTCCAAATCCCGAGTCTGAAGAGGAGATACTGCTGGTGAGTTTATCTTAGCTCTAAGTATGTCTGAAGGATCCACCCAAGCCACAGCACACTGATTTCTGTTACACTACCAGTGTAAGTAAAGTCTAAGCTGGTCACTTTGTCCTGCAGTGACAGGTATGGTACAAGCAGGATTCAGCCCTGGAACATGGCATTCCCAATAAATGGAGAAAACACTCTCCTGGTGCCAACTACAGAGGTGTTACACTTGGAATACAATCCTTTTCATTATGTTACATAAGTTACCATCAGCAGGAATAAATTTTTGAAACTGCCAGGGCACTTAGTACTGGAACCCATTTCCTGAATGTGAAATGCTTTGAAATTACTACAAACAGGAAGGAGTTTGCTTCTCTGCTTTAGCACCTATTCAGACTCTCAATTAACTTCAGAAGCAATGTCCCTATTCAACTAATTAAATTCATCTAAAACTGTATTTATTTTAAGACATTTCTGAATAATGTTGAAAATTAGCTGCTGTACAACACTGTGATGAGTTAACCTTGGCTGGCTCCTAAGTGGCCCCCAAGTCACTCCATACTTCCTCTCATCCTTAGCAATACAGGGGGAGAAAATATCATGAGAGGCTTATGGGTCAAGAAAGAACAGAAAAATCATTCATCAATGATCACCACAGGAAGACTAATTTGTTTGTGCCAATTAATAACAGAGTAGGATAGCGAGAAGTAAAACTAAAACCAGCTTCCCTCAACCTCACTGCTTCTTCCCAGACTCAACTTTACTCCCAAATCTTCTACCTCCTCCTCCAAGTATCACAAGGGATGGAGAATGGGGCTTGTGATTGATTCCCAGTCATGCATCTACTGCTTCTTCCTCCTCACTCTTCTGCTCCAGCATGGGGTTCCACCCATGGGATATCATCCTTCACAAACCTCTTCAGTGTGGGCTCTTCCCAAAGGCTCAAGTCCTTCAGGAGTGGAGTGCCCTAGTGTGGGTCCTACCACAAAACCTGCTCTTGAAGGCTCCAGCTTCCTTCAGAGCACCTTTGGGATGCTCCAAGGGCTGCAGGGTGGATATCCACTCCACCATGGTCCTTCATGGGCTTTAAGGGTAGAATCTGCTTCACAAGTCTCCTCCCCAGGCTGCAGGCTCTGTTCCAGCACCTGGAGCACTTCTTTGCTTTCCTCCCTCTGGCCTCGATATCTTCAGAGTTGTTTCTCCCTCCTCTCCCTCACACCCTTTTCCAAGCACACTCAGAGGTGCCACCAGTGCAAATGACTGACTCAGCTTGGGCTGTGCAGTGTCAGCCCTGCAGCTGCCTGAAATGGGCTCTGTCCAACGTGGGGCAGCTCCCAGTCTCTTCTCCCAGAAGCCATTCCTGCAGCTCCCTGCTCCAAAACCTTGCCACAGAAACTCAACACAAACATGCACTCAGTAGACTATGAGAGCAGACTTGTTCAGATCTCCCTAGTTCAATCTAATCTAGTTCAGATTCTCCCTTGGATAACAACTCTCCTTTACTAAGTTTCAGTGTCACTTTGTGTGGCTTTTCTTCTTTTTTTCTTGTTTTTTGATAGACTAAGATATTCTCTTTCCAGCTTCTACTTATTAAACAATGGATACTAGAAAAGTGGGAGTGTTAAAGTTCTACCAAAGAGGCTACCAAAATGTAACCAGAAAGAATCAGAGCAGCTGATCCCTCAGAATGTATTAAAGTTGAGCAGAAGAGTGAGCAGACAAGGAAACAATAAGAAACAATGGAGAGAGGTTAATCCAGAGACATAAAAAGGTACTGACTGGCTAATAAAACAGCACTGAAAAGCTTCCCTTACAAAGGGGAAGGGAAATAATGTATCTCAAAATATAGAGATATATAGATATAGCCTTAATTGCACATATTCCTGATTGAGAGACAGTCACTACCCTGGTATCACAGAGCACTCAAACAGCCAAGCAAAGGTCAGCAGCCACCAGAGAGAAGCCTGTGCAGGGAGCAGAGAAGAGAAGGTGTAATACCACAGAGTATTGCTGTGCAGAGGAGGCTGGCAGGAGCGGGGGTGGGTACGACACTGCAGAGTACTGGACAGGCTGGGAGGAAGGCTGCAGAGCCCGCAGAGGCTGCAGAAATAACAGGGTTATGAACAAGGTTAACACCAGAACAAGAGAAGTGAAAATAAGTCTTTTGTAACAGAGCAAAGTCACTGCTCCAGAAGAGCAACTCGCTCCACTCTCAGATACAGAATGGATACTTCTTATTTCTTAAGCTTAAAACTGCATAGAATGAAAACAGAAGTAACTCTGAATAGCTCAATCTCCCAAAAGACATCCATTGCTTTATTTGCTGTACACTATATTAGCTATGTCAGCAAATTGCTTCTATTTAACATTCACTGCTTCCTTCAGAGAGACTAAAAACTCCACACACATTTTAAACACAAGCTCTTTCAAAGAATCTAAAGGCAGAATGAATTTACCACTAACCATGGATTCAAACATACTTTAGTACTGATGAATAAATGAAAGGAGTATTTTCTCTAGATAGTTATCATTGCCCATAATATTTCAGGCAGGTTTAATTCCAGCATCCATTGAGAAGGTAATTAGAGAACTAGTACAGAATTTGTGAAGAAAATAGCAAATATTACATACACACTTCTGTGAACTAGAAGGAGTCCAAATGAGACTCTTTTCAAAACAGACCAGCTCTACTATGGCATACCCAGCTATCTGAACAGGTTTAAACAGGGAAAACAAACAAAGGTAAAAGGTTTAGATGAAATTCTATAAATAACTTTTTGATAAAATTTAAGAACCACCTGAAAATACCACAGCAGACTACAGCCAGTACCTTGGTGCCTGAAATAGCTGCTGTGGAGAGGGAGAACCTCCATTCTCCTGCCCATGCATAGGGAGACCCTCCCTTCTCCTGCCCATGCATTTTGCTTTTCTTGTCCTTCTAGGGCTGGGGCAGTCTTTAATCTGGCCTATTTTACTAAACTCTTGTACAAGACAAGGAGAAAATACATTCTGTACTCGTGTGTATGGTTTTGTGAGCAGAATATGCTGAAGAGATGTTCATGCTGTACCAGTCCTGAGCTACTCCATCTGTGCCATGACTCCTGCTTGTGCTGTACAGCCCAGGAATTCATCTGGCTGAGAAACAACCCTGAGACAAGAAGCCCAAGGTTCCAGTTGGATTAACTCTCTTCCCAGCTGCCAACTATATTGCTTTTAATGCCTGGGTAACTCCACAATGCAATTAGAGATGAAGGCAGAACCTCTTGTTCTTGGTTACAGAACATTTTCATACTAAAATTCCTCAGTATTTTTAAGAAAAGGCTGCCTACCATGCTCAGGTATGAGCAGAGCTGATAGTTCTGAGGACTGGGAGGGAAAAAGCCCAGTGACCCTTATCTGTGTGACTGTTCCTGACATGCACTGCAGAAGAATAAAGAACCCCCTGCCCCTGAGCACGTGTTTGACAAGTGCACCTGTGAGAGGACGGGGTTTGCTCCAGGCTGGTGCTGGGTGGGGCTGGGCAGGGCTGGCTGAGGTGCAGCTCCAGGCACTTGGGTCCTTGCAGGCTGCTGAGGCAGGGGAGGGTTGTACACGACCGGAGTGCCATCGGGATTGAGGAATGGCTGACCTGCCCAGGGAGACACAAGGAACACAGCCAGCTGCACCATCTCAGCTGGGAGAAATAACAAATACACTTACAGCAGGCAAAATGAATACAAGAATGAAACTGAAAAATAAGTGAAGACATACTGGTTTATATGACAGATTCATGCCAAATGGCCACAACTGTAACAGCAATGACTACATGCAGCGAAACCCAAAACATTTAAGCTAAACCAGGATACCCCAGTGTTTACGTACTGAACACACAAAAATTTCTTATATGCTACTCATCTTGAAACTTGATTTTTAATCAAGTAGATTGAATATGACAGGAGTAATAAAGGAAAACTCTACTAAAATACTGTTTTAAGGATATTTTTTTAATTTATCTCCTTTAATCAATTTGAAAACCAGTCAGAACACAGGAGAGCTTAAAGGCAAATATTTTTTGAAAACTATATAAAGCAATAGCTGCCCTGGTATTCCCATGATTGCTAATGAGATTACTGATAAAGGACTCTCTTCCCCTATTCTTAGATTAATTGGCTTTTAGCTTTCAAAATAAATAAGACAGAATTATTCTCCTATTTAATAATTTGCAACCTTAATATTACAGCAATGGGCCAATGAAAAAGAACTGAAAAATATACTGCACTGAAGTAAGTTATAAAAAACCCCAGTGATTTCTTTTTGTGCCTGGGTTGGAAAAATCCAAAACAAATCAAAGGAACAACAGCCTGGCTGGCAAGGACTTGTGCCTACCTGCTTCGTGACATGTGTCCTGCATTGGCTTATTCTGATGCTTAAAGGGCCCAACACTGATGTAAATTTTTCTCTCCTCTGACTTAAAGATATTCTTATCCTTTCCAGAAAGGTTTAAACTGAGCCTAAAGCCTTTGTACCCTGTCAAAGCAGACTAATGCTCCTCCAGACTTCTTGATGCCATCATACTTAAATGCAACTGCCCAACATAAAGAGTGAACACTTACTAAAGAAAGGACTGAGGAACTCATGGCAGACAGAGGGAGCATGAACAGACTTGCAAAAATAAGCTACAGCAGCTGGACTGCAGCTCATCAGGTGATACTCAACTGAGCTTAGTAGATTTCTCTTCAGCACAAGAATTGGGAATGTTCACATCAACAGGTACTCAGATTTTCTTATTTCCTTCTACTACTTCCTGCTAATCACCAGAGCTGCACTTATTTCTTGTAGTGGCTGGTAAGAGCTGTCTCTTCCTAATTACCAAGGCACAGAATCCTCTGTCAGAAACTCTGAGGAACCAATCTCCGCTTTGGCTGCCATTGGAACAGCAAAGCCAGAGGAACAATTACAGAATACAAGGATCGAGTACATTGGAAATCCAAGTTCATCTGCACATAAATGTTCCTTGTTCTCAAAGTGTTCTTTGTCTTCTAGTAGAAGCTCATTAGACATTAACATAATTATGAAAGGCTACTAATGAACTTAGCTTTAAGATGACAAATACATTCTCCTCCAAATCCAATGGCTATCTATGAAAATTAAGTCCTACAGCAACTCATTTGTAACCAAATTTTTAGCAATTGATTCATATTAAGGAAAAAGAAGAATTTACCTATTTCAATGTTATACCTTCTAGTTAAAGAAATTATTTACTACATGATCATTTTAACAACCCCAATGAGAAACATTTTACTTCAAACATCATGTGCAGTTATATTCAAACATAATCAAGTTCATCTACAAGAATGATGGTAAATATATCCTGAAGCTTTTTGTTTTCTACAATGAGAATAAATCATTATACTAAAATTAAAACATATAATTTTCTAAAATTATGTAAAAGGTAAATGAAAATGTTCAGGATTTCCTAATTTTTAAGTGAAAGTTTTCCCAGAGAATGCTAACTCATTATTTAATCCAGACAAGTTATTACAGATCTCCTTGCATCTACATTATGAAGTAACAATGTCCTACTATTTACTAAAAAATACCAGTATTGGCCAATTACACCAACGCTGATTTAATCCTGTTTTAAAGTGACAAGGAAAAGTTTAGAAATAGCATTTCATCCTGTGCTTCTTTCTTTCCCTTGTATTAACTCAGTCTTGAGCATAGAGATGTCAGTATGTTGCATCAAAAAAAATGAAGGATGGTAAGCTCTTTCAAGTCAATATAAATTCTTTCTCACGCTCTCTCCCCTCACTGAAACTGTGTTAGAGAAGCACTGGAAAAGATATTTCCTCTCCTGAAAAAA
Organism: Dicaeum eximium; assembly: GCA_013396995.1. Taxonomy (NCBI): domain Eukaryota; kingdom Metazoa; phylum Chordata; class Aves; order Passeriformes; family Dicaeidae; genus Dicaeum; species Dicaeum eximium. The sequence goes on along the minus strand of VWZP01008990.1, from coordinate 847,850 downwards.
GCTGAAACAATTAAGTTATTCTGTGTTCTGGACAGCAAATCATATGATTTTCATATTTTGTGCAAGTCACTCATTAAAATTTTACATGTAAGTTAAAACTTTTCTAGAGAAAGTCATGTGAGTTTACTCATTCCTTTGATCCTCCAGTCATGCCTCCTTGTTAAATTAAGTGCATTGAACGAACACAACCACATTAAAAAAATAAAGAGAAAAATAAAGGACAAAGGACAATACTGACATGAAGTCTTATGCAAACACTCGTGCATTTATTTCCAAGCTCCCCAGTGTAACAGAGACACCCCCAAGCATGTACCAACCTGTTTGAGGGTTGACCAGCACACTGCCAGGTGGGATGCCCGCTGCTTCCAAGGGAAGCAGAAAGAAGCTACTGCTGGCAGCAGGTGCCACTTGCCCGCTCATGCCACCATCAAAGGAAAGAGAGTTACTAGAGCTGACACTTGGATACACGGCAGGCGTGCCAGGGGAGGGCTGGCTGAGAGCTGGCACTGGAAGAGGCTGCTGGCTGTGAGAGAGAGAACCCGTGGAGGACCCTACACTACTAGAAGACTCTGAACCTAGGAAAGGAGTAATGAGAAATCGGTTTTACCTGGAGACAGTAACATCAAGCTCACTTTAAAATATACACTTGTAAGTGCTCACCCTGAAAGCTCAGCTTTAAGCACATTATTCAATAGCAGCCTCGTCAATGGACTCCCCCTCCATCTCCCCTGGAATACCATTACAAGGTCCCTTCTGTGAACCAAGGGTCAATTCAGCACTGCTTTGCACTGCAAAGTAAGGATTTCAGATCTAGCTTGGTTTTCTGGTCAGAAAATGCATACCTGTACTTCCAGAATTCATGGAAGTGATTGGTCATTATTGCAAAATGGTGGATTGGATGCACTGGGGCAGTGAACTCCCAGCCTCAGCTCCTGCATGCAGCTGTGCAGGGAATGCAGCTGCAGGGCCCCACTGCCCCTGCAGATTCACCAGCTAAAGCCTCCTGCTCTGCACACACAGCCTGCATGCAAGCAAGGACCAGCTTCTTTGCACTGCTGGGGGTCAGAGCTTCTCTAACTCACCTGCTGGACAATTTGCACTACACTAAAACCCTCAACACTGTTTGTTTCCTCCTCTGACAATCTGCAGGCTGAAATCAAGAATACAGCTAGAAAAAATGAAATTAGGTAAGATAGTAGCTTTAGCCTGGCTTTATGTAACCATTCAAATTTCAAAGGAGTATGAAATAGCCAATTGAAATCAGTACTCATTTCACAGATATGAATTACTATAAACATTGCAAGGCAGTGGAGAACCAGACCCCGAGCTTCCTGAAAGCCAAGGCATGCAGCTAAAAGAAATATTCCAAAAGCCCAGTATGGAGAGGTCTGTGGAACTGCTGTTCCCAGATCACCTGACACCTGGAGCTTTGGGTACACCGTTTAGTGAAGACTTCATAAATAGTGTATGATACTTGCAGTACTTGGAAACAGAATACAGTTGCTTAAATTTACAAACTCCTCATTAACAGCCTCTATACAATCTAGAAGAAAAAGAAAGACTCCAAAAGCACTCTGATGGAATTTATGTACTGCTTGAAGTTACTTTGCAATCCCTTATAAAAGTTACTAATTGTAACCCTTCAACTTGTGTTTATGAAGAGAGCATAGCTTGAAGCATTGGCCTTTTTTATTGCTGAATGAAGTGAAATCAAAGCTATTAACTGTAAACTGGGTGAGACAGCACATCCCAGCTCTGTAAAACGATCATTGCCTGAGCAAAGTTACTTAGATTCATTTCCAAGTATGTTCACTTCTAGATGATGCAGAGAAGTGAGGCTGAAGCCATTATAACCAGAGCCAATTCCACCCCTGAACAACGTGAACAAACCCAAGCTCAACATGTGCCAAATCATCACAACCTGGAACTGCACAAAGCAGCAGCCATCAAGGTGGGCATTCTGAGCCTGTAATGTCCAAACTCTCAGAATGCCAAAATAAAGATTCCAGCAAAACATTTTAAGAATCCATTTATGTTCTTGAAATTTAGCCAACAAAGATTTCTAAGAATTGTCAGGTTGCAGGTTCTTTTCAAGCTGTCCCAAATAGCATCACTACACTGCTAAATGGAATAACTCCATATGATGGCACAATTTTACAGCAGAAATACCTTGAAATGTTTTGAGGTTTTTTTATACAAGTGTACAAAGGACAAACAGAATTTGTTACTGTTTTACTGCATTAAGATATAGCAGTGTGGCCATATACCTAAAAGGTAGTGGTGGTTTAAAGAAAAGCAAAAAATTTAAATAGATCCTCATTAGAAACCAGTTTTATAAATAAGATCAAAGCCAATATTAATAAGGTAAGCAATTATATTCTGCTTTTTTACAGTTCTGTTTCAAATTCTGAAGCAGCCACCAGTAACCCACTTATGTATTACAAGCCTGAAAATTCTCCACAGATTAGCAACTGGAACAAATTACATCGGCATTTGAAATACAAATATTTACTAAATGTCATTTTTGACCCACAGAAGATTCATTCCCATATTTTCTAAGATTTTTGTTTTCACATTAATTACAAGTTAACCCCCTTTGAAACCCTGACTCTTATGAGTATTTTTCCCCAACATTTTTGAATTTGAAAATTAACAGTAAACTTCGTTCTACTGACCTCATTTTTCAGCAGTCTAAAAATTAAGTAAGCATTTTAGCCATATTCATTTTGATTTAACAAAAGAAAGAGAACACAATAAAAAAACCTACCAATTCATAGGCTTTAATGCTGTTTTAGCTGAGCTAGTAGGATAGCAGTGCAGAGTTTCCTAAGACGGTGCAATGCCATTCTGCCCCACTGGGAATGGAGATCTGAGCTCCAAATATTTTATACAAAAATATTTCTGGTAAAAAACATTTCCAAACCCTTTGCATGAATGAAAGGCATTGAACTTCAAGCCATCTACAATACACTTGAAAATTCTCCTTCCAAAGCTGGCAGCGTTCGCCGCATTTGTCCCATTCCGGCTCTAGGGCTGGGCCTGTGGATGTCCCTGTGAGCAGCCCCTGAATCCCGAGGGAATGGGAGCAGGGAGCCTCCCCACCCCCACCCGGCTCACCAGCCACACCCACCCCGCTCAGCCCCCAGAGCCTGCCCCAGGCTGCTGTACCTGTCTTGGACAGCCTGCCCGTGCTCTTGCTGCTGCCCGAGCTGTCCCCGCGGCTCAGCACCGAGATGCCGCTGAAGCTGCTGGCCTTGGTGACCGCGGGCTTCAGGTTGCGCAGGGAGCTGTCGGAGTCGGTGCTGCTCCAGGGCCGCGGCTCCGTCTCTGTGCTGCTCTGGTGGCTGTTGGCCGATCTCCCCGATGCCTCCTTATTGATTCTGCAAGTTACAAACCCAACTTTTAGCACAAGCAGCGCTTGCAAAATAAGGGAAAAGAAAAAAAAAAGCCCAAAACAAAACAAAACAAAAAAACAAGAAAGAAAAGGTAAATGCATGCAGAACACTTTGGGTTTTGTTTTTTTAAAAGAAAACATCAAATACCTAAGTATCTGTCGTCTTTGTTGTGTACTATTAGCTTCTTCCTCCTGGATTCTGTTGACATTTTAATAAGATAGCTTAATATTTACTAAGAAAATAGGAAGACAAAACAGAATTAAACAGCAAATTTTCTTACCTTTTATCAGTGAAATAATTCTCTTGGGAACACAGGGACTGAGGGGCAAAGAAGTGCAGAAATTAATATGAATGGCATCTAGAACCCCTACTACAAAACACACAGCAATATGGAGTCTTTTGCATTTTACACAGACTTCTACAGCACCCCCTTTATATTAAGTTGCCTGAAAAACTTTACCTGTTGGTGAATCATTTCCATGAGGAAACAAGACAATATAAAAAGGCCCATATGAAGGAAATCAAAGTCAGCATGAGGATAGCTACAATGCTGCTTAGTTGGTTTCTACCAGACTTTTTCTGAAGTTACTGTTCTTCCCTTGGGCCTTTGGTGCCTTCTGTCACTTGCAGCTGGTGTGTGATTCCCAGGGCTGACACAGCACCTGAGCTGCCTTGTCTTCTGCTGGGAAGGGTGGAGGGGGAGAGGCCACTGCTGCTGCACTCACTGCTCAGTGCCCTGGGTACCAGTCTGGGTAAGCTAAGAGCACATGGAACAGAACCAAAAAGGCTGTTCCTGACTCAAATTATCTTGTCTTTGACTGTGACTCCCAACATCTGGCACAAAGCTTCTAAGGGTGTAATACATAGTAAACTAAGATGCAAAAGGAAAATGTAATTTTATATCCAAAAGTCCATTCTTCTTGTTTGTAACTAAGGTGAAGAAAAAAAAAAAAATTAGCCTCTCGAGAGCTCATTACTCTCTTCAGAATCTGGTTTTGGATGTGCAAGAGTTATAGCTAAATGTCAGAAGTGGATTATTAAAAGTAACACATATTTGTAAAGACATACTTGTTCTGTTTTACTCAATATAATCACCACTTGCAATTGAACTGTAGCCTGCAATGTTGTCCTGCAGGGCATCTCCAGTCAGGAGATCAGACTATGAGATTCCTGACAGGAATTCAACATATGAGACCTCAAATCATTTTACTGTGACCACTCAATGTGGTTGCTATACATCCAAGTGAGAGAAGAGTTTTTTTGGTTTTAAATTTGCTTGGGGTTTTTTCTTCTTTTAATTATTGCTCTGAACAACTGAAATGGTTGCAGTACCAAAACTTTGTAAATTAAATTGCAGTGAGGGATGAAACAATGCAAAGGGGGGAAGCACATTGCACTAGGTAATGCTAGAGAACACTCCTCAGTAATTCTTGGGTTGTTTGAGTTTCATACAGCAGCGATTAGAGAAAACAGAAGATTTCTCAGTTACTGCAATATAATTTAAAATTCCAGACCACACTCTCTTATCTGCTCAGTGTCATTCAGGAACAGAAAGTTTCCTGGAAAGCCAACTGTGCATGTATGTGTGTGAAGGGTTCACAGAAAACAGTGCCAGATTGGTTTTGATACGTACATCTTGTGCAAATATCCTTTCTCTAGCTCTCTGATATTCTTCTTCACGTTCTTCTATGGATTTACTTCTTCTGTCATCTTTTAATCGTATTCTCATCTAAATTAGGTGGTACAGTGTTATTTTACACAGGAAAACAGTAAGAATGCACAGTCAAACACAGCCAGTGGAAGGAATAAGCCATGTGTGCTTTACCTGGTTGTCATCTTTGTCTAAACTAGAGTTATCTCTCTTAAGGATGTACCGCTTCTGGAAGTCATCGCTCTTCTCATCCTTTATATGCTCACAAAACTTTTGGTCAGGTCTGAGAAAAGTAGTTACAAAGAAAACATTTATGGTTTTGTAAACATACTGTACACACAGTGGAACAAACTGAAATATATTCAAGTGTAATTTAAAATATACTTAATATTCTAACTGAAATAATAGATTTTGGCTGTCTGGGCAATGGAAAAGATGAGGTGCACCCCTGACAAGTCCTGTCCTGAGGCATAACAAACCTGCTTTTAAAAACCTCTTCACCTTCAAAGCTTTTGCTGCAACTCCCAGTTAAGGTGGGAAGCAAACCACATGCCCTTGGGGAATCAGAAGTGCTTTTGAATCCCAACTAGTGCCATGCAATGGATATTGGGCATGCATGGAAGTGAAGACAGGTGTTTGCTGCTAAAGCTGCAATACCTCAGAGCTCATTTCAAGGGAAATCAGAAGAAAGAAGGTAGAGGAGAAAGCACTGAAACTTAGAAACTTCTAAAACAAAATTAAGTAGAAACAAGTAAGAGAAGAACAGTATAATGCAGGCAAGCAAGAGCTTCACACAGTCATAGGGAGAGAGTGAAGCAACAGATTATAAATATTGCTTTGGTATTTTATCTACTTTGTGAAAGAAGAAGTGGTATTTTGCAAATCATTGTTATTAAAGAGAGATACTAAGTACCTGAATAATAGAGCTACTGCTATTGTAAGAGAAGAGCTCAGACAATCAGGAAATATTTGTCTAATAGAGGACAGGATAAATGTATGCTCTTCTCTATTTCTGTTATTTATCATTACCTAGGACTTCTGGATGGAGTGAGGGGGACTTTTTCTACGGAACAGCCAGCCCTGCCTATTGGGCACTGGATGCCCAAACATAATTAGCAGGCATTTCAGAGAACCTTTAGACTGTCTTACCTCTTTCTTTTAAAGGTCTCTGAATTTACTGCCCTGCAATCACCAACTCCCACTCCACTGAGACGTGCCAGTGTGCACTGGGTGGTTGATGTCAGTAACATCCCTGCTCGGCGAGGGAGCCGCGAACCTGCCTATGAGGAAAAGGTAAGTTTGGCTTTATTCCACATGGAGCAGATCTCCAAGGTTTTCTTTCTAAATTCTTATTTTGTATCCAAAGTGATTTAAAATAAGAATATTGAAAACATCAAGAATCTTGATGTCTGCAGGTTAGATGAAATGCCTGCTAATTAGTAACTACACCTACAGGGGCTTCCAGAGGCCACAAGCTATTTAAATATGGTCTAAAATTTTTAAAAAGTATAAAAATGAAATAATCTTTTATTAGTTCTTAGTCCATAGTTGAAGTGCTAGACTGAAGCTTCAGTCTAGAGATGCTGGTAGATGCAAAAGCAACAGATTTGAAATGTTTGGTTTTCTAGGTCAATTTAGATACAGATTGTATAGCCAAAGCAAAAACACATACATAAATAATACAAGTATTCAACATATATTTAGGTTCTATATATATTTCTAAAACTTCTGAGGACAAACTGTTTACTTCAGTGAAATTTCAGTGTGGCATATCATTTCAGTCCTACTGACTCTAAAATAGGGTGGATAATTAGATTTTTTTCTCCCAAAGCTATAAAGAGTGTACCTAGAGACTGAGTTTAGGATATGCAGGTGCTGTAAACTCCTGTGTTCACGTTCAAGACCAACAAAAAACAGTGTCAGGCAAATGCTCTAAGTTAAAACTGGAAACTAGGTGGCATAAATATGTCAACACATTAGACCTTTGTCTTTTTGAGAGAGAATGAGGAGACAGAGCAAGGGCAGAGGATGGAGAGAACAGCTGGGTCCCTTGAATGAAAACCTCAATTCCACACAGGTTTCAGAGTTGCTGTGGCCTCAGTGCTGCTTCCTCTGCAATATGGATTTTCCTGGGGTTTCACCAAGAACTCCCCAGCACTCTCAGTAAAGCAGCACACCACAGCTTGTTAACCTGGTTGACATTTGCACTGATGTCTGTCTTCCCTGCTATGTTTATTTGTAAGGCCATGAGAGATCTGTAAGCAACATTATTCCAACAGAAGAACTTCAACAGCTGAATTTTCCCAGATGAATTTTACAATACAAAAGCCACAGTTGTGCAAGTCTCCTCCCTTCACCAAATCAGAAATGACCCCGTTCTAAGATAAGAGCTGGCTCTGCTATCCAAAAGAAACAAAGAATGCACTTTGTACACTTCATTGGTGTAAATCTTTAAACAAATAAACAAATAAACAAAGTTGCTATAAATTCGTATTTCACAGAAACAAAATTAGCAATGCATCTCTGCCAGAAAGGCAACAAAAATTCTTAACTTAGAGATAACATCCTTCTTTCCCTAAAAGAATTCAAACATGAAACAGATCACATTATTACACAGCAAGAACATGAACAGCAAAGAGCTCTCAACTCCCTCTCCTTGATGCCTGCTCCCAGTGAGGAGACAGACCTCACCTGCTACAGCAGCACTGCCTCACACATCCCAGGTGTTAGAGCTATACATCAAAAGGGTTTGTCAAGGCTTTGACACTTACATTCTTGTATTGCTAGTTTTATTTACTATGACTGACTTCCCACTCTGGTCCACGTTGTGCTCTAATCCAAAGTAAGCAGCTACCCTGTGCAACAGCATTCTATGGTAAGATGTCATTGGGGGAAACTTTTTTCTTGGTACTCTGGAAGAAAGGAATAGTAGCTTTATTAAATAAACAGGAACACTCTTGAATTCTTTTTTCCTATGAGAGTACAGTACTTACTCATTATTACCAATGAAATCTAAAATTTCCTGTTCTAATTTCAGCAGCATCATTCTGTCCCTGAAAATAAAAACACAGCAACTCACATATGAGACACTCCAATAACTGCAGTTGTATTCATCTTAAGAATACACAGATCAGAGCTGTGATCAAGGGATGATGGCAGACTGGAAATAGGACCAGCAGGTATCAAATGAAGAATTTTTAGGACAAAGTATTCTTTTTTCGCTATTTTGTATTGAACCTGCCTAGTGAAACATGCTGTTTTGTTCTCAGATATCAGAGCACAGATCCTCCAAGAAGTCTCTGCCCAGGAGGCTCAGCAGGCAGTGCTGTCATGGAGAAGACAGGCTCCAGGAGGAAAAGCAGGGTTGAGGTTGTTCCTTGTTGGTTGGTGTGGGCATGGAGTGTGCAGAGGCCTCAGCTGGCCCTTGGATTGTGAAGCACATTAGGAGATCACTGAGAAAGTGATGGGGACATCACCAACAACCAAGGGCTTAAAGCTGGCACATGTGGCAATGTGCTGACATATTAGAAATACAAAAAAGCTAAAACTCAAGGTGGTAGAAAGGAACTCTGTTCTTGAAACTGCTTGCACTGGTTCTAATAAACTATATTAAGATGCAATGAAATCCAGTGATGCACAGTTCATAACCTGTGCACATCAAGTAATTCAGCTTCCCAGTCACTGTGCATGGAAACATACAGAATCTTCACCTACAATTCCTTATTTCCACTGGGAGGCTTCATGGCTTCAAACAGAAACCACCTACTAAGTCTCACAGAGGTCTGTGCTTTCTAATTTTACTCTACAGGACTACAGCTTTGACCATATGATGGCGAATGTCACATTTTTTATGAATAAAATGGAATCCAAATAAATTACCACATTGGAAATTGTACCTATAATATGAGTGAATAACAAATGGCAATGAAAAAGATTTTGTGGCAGAGCACAATTGCACCAAGTTAACTTCTTGCCTTGTACTATAGCCACAAAGCCAGCACAAAACCCCAGAGAGGGAAAGAACAAACAAGACAGGGACGGACTGCAAACCTCAGAGCAGCACAACCAAGTCAGCTCTGTTGCTCACAAATTATGGACTCAGATTAGGTCAGATTTGGTTTCTGAATGTGCAGAATGAAAATCTCTAACTACAGTTATATGGTACAGCTTCAAAAAATGTCTCTATCTATAAATTCAGTGCAAGACAGATAAGAGTCAGAGAAGGCAGTTTGGTCTCTACCAAGCAGGTGCCAAGACAGTACAAGGTTTAGACACAATGTACTGAAGCCCATTCAGGGACAGAATTGCACCTAGACTAAACACATCATTTGCATATTAAGCATTAAAAGCATTTAAACCACTTCAATGTCCTGAACCTCTGCTCAAAAAGCAAACCAATTACAGTGGTGTTTTAGACAGTCTGTGCAACAGAATCTCACCCTGAATAACTGACATGGAGGGTTAGACATTTAAGAGGGGGAAAACTTAAAACCACAAACAAAAAAACCAGGTAGTGTGACACCTCAGGCAACAAGAAGAAAGAAAAACAAAGAAAGTTGAAATTATTGATTCTTACCTGGGATTGTTTTTTAATGTATTTACTAAAAATTCATGAAGATCTATACCAGTGGAATCTGTATACTCCTGGCTGGAATCTAAGGGTGAGGGGGAAGAGAGCAAAATTACACTCTGAAGAAGCCGTTTTCCAGTTATTGTTGAACATACTATGTATGGATTGATACTGTATAATCATTAAGTACATTATTGCCAAAATTAAATGCTTCCAGTTGCCAGGAAAAAGGCCCACAAGTTAATAATAAAACAGAAAACCCACCACCACCCACTATCCCCTAATTCAAGGGCAATGCAGAAGCAGAAGTTTCAATTACCACTATTAATAATAACTGGCTGTATGTTGTGAAGCAGGTAATCAATCACCTTGAGAGACCTGATTTCCATCAGCCTGCCACATTTTCTCTCTCCCACACTGTAGTGTGTGTACACATCTGTGGAGCAGCAGCAGCCCATCTACTCAACTACTGGATGTTGTCCAAAGAAATTTTGTAATTCAGAATGTAACAGTTTAACCTTCACAAGGTGGTGCTTTGCATTACTAAAAATCCTTGTTCTGTTGGGCTTTGTTTGCACAACATCATGTTTAGATGTTACCTTCCCCCGCCTTTCCGGTTTCAGTGAAAGAAAGTATTCAGTTACATACTATCCTCTAAAATCTGTCCCTGAAAGGAATGATTTAACCCCAAATCTTCCCTTACATGAGCACCTTCGGGTTCCAGGCACTAGGATGCACACCAACAGGCGCTGGAACAGTATTTTTGGAACTAGATGTCTTCCAAGAACTACTTATGTGTTAGCCTAGTCTCAACTTGGTTAGGCACAACTCAAACTTGTCCCAGCTCTTCCAGCTGACCAGAGAGTCTAAGTGAAACTAAGGAAGTCTGAGCATTTATGGTTTGGAATTACTTTTGATTCTGAAGAGGAGAAGGCAAAAAAGGCTATCCCTGGCAAAAACATCAAGATTCAATAATTACTTCAATTTTTCTAATTTTCAAGTGAGCAATGATTTTGTTATAATTACTAGAAGTGACACTAAAATTCTGTAATTTTCTATTTTGGCATATCCATTATTGGGAAGCAATTAACCTTCAGAGGAGAGTGGTTGAATTCAGAACAGCCACCTCTACCACAGGCATTTTGTCACTTTGCTCTCAACCCCACATCATTACCTGTTGGGTATTTGGGGGTGGTGTTTAAGGCATCATTTCAGAGTCTGAGATTTCTAGATGCAGGTTAAGTTCTCCATCCCAGTGCTTTTTATTTCACAAACACCTGGCCGCACAAGCTGCACTGAAAGTCCACTGAAATTCCACATGAGGAATGCCTTATGGAATTGTGGGACATGAGATGGACAAGTGCCACTTGTCTCAAAAAGAATTCCAGCTCTAAAAGTATTTCCTATACTCTGAGCTAAGATATTTAGGTAAACATTCTGGATATTTAAATCAAGAGCTGTAAAATTATTTGCCAACTTAAATGCATAAAGTCTTCTACCTGTAGGAGGCATTAGGCAGCACGGACATAAACTGATAGTTTATGTCATTGATTTCACAGCTCTCTTTCAGATTAAAACACAAAGATTTTCAGCAAATAGACTGTAACTTTAATCCAGAATGTAGGATATATTTAAGTGAAAACATAATACTTGTCCTTTTTATTTATGTAGTTGTACCCTTACTCCCAAACTTTACTGAAAAAATTCTAGATACTATCAAAAGTAAAATAAACAAAGGAGAACATTGACGCCTGTTGAATGAGGATCAGAAAAAGTACAAAGGGAGCTGTGCCACTCTGACTTCAGTTTCACAAGTCCTGTAACAACAAAGCCCAGGAACAAGGCAGGAGCTTCCACTGACTCATAAAGCCAGCTTAAAGAACACTTGGACACAACTGAGACAACACAGCTGTTTTCTTATGCTGCTCTGCACAGACAGGACAAAGGAAAAGCATTTGCTGGAGTGTTTGATGAAGTCTCTAAAGCTCTCTTTTCTCGGGGACCAATTCCTTCTCCAGCTCAAAGGTATCTGATCTATTTGCTTCATTTGCAAAAATAAAACTAAAAAATAAAGCAATGTTTATGCAATGAAGACCTGGAAGCAGAAGTGTATTTTCATTTTCATATGTTCTTTATCTATACAGTATGTTGAAAAGCACAAGGAGAGATAGCAAACCTCTTGATAACATTTTTCTGGACAGTTTATCACTGGATTTTTCCTTTTCTGATTCATCTTTTGCAGGTTTTTCTTCTTTTTCAAAAGACTGTGACAACTGGATTTGAATTTTCTCCTGTCAAAAAGTAAAAATCAGTCACTACACAAATTATTTCAAACAATACCTGCAGGAGAACTGTTCTGTACTATATTACCTGCAAAATAATGAATCAACAACAACAAAAAATTATTTACATATTCTTTCTGATTCCACATGTGCTCCATGTGACCACACAACAAAATTATTTATCAGTAAATCAGAAAGTACAGGGAAGGCATAGAAAGGACCAGAGACATTTTAGAATTTACACACACTTCCAGGCCCTGAATGCTATCGCAAAATGATTCAAAGTATCTTACTCCATACATGTAAGGAAATATTCCAGTTTTTCAGATGTATAAATTTTATACTGTCTCTATATTTTAAGTCATATCTCATTCACAATGCTTTTTCCCTCCCCATTCTTCACAGTTCTTTACTGTAAAAGCTTGTTTCAAGTTTTGATTTGGTTCATACCAAGAAAAAACAAAAATTTCTATTCAAGACAGACCAGCATTTCCAGATCCACAAAAAAGGGAAATATTTACAGTACAATATATCAAGGCAAAGTTTGCAGACCTGTCATCAAGGCTTAGTTTCATAACTTCCTGTGTATTTTGATAGAGTAGCTTTGTGTGCAATCACCTCAAAATCTGTGGTTTTATACCAGCAGGTGGACTATTATAAAACCTGTTTCTCAAATACAGCAAAAAGTTTCCTCTGAAATTAGTGACATAATGGTCCCCTACATACCCTGAGCAGTGCAAGACTGCAGTTTGTTTCTCATGCCCCTTGACTGTTTCAGGGGGTTGTCAGTGGAGGACCAACACATTTCAGGCAGCCAGAGCTGAGTTCAGGAGCAATGGAGTCACCGTGCCTGAGGGACTCCCATGGGAGCAGTGGCCAAGTCCTGTCAGAGTCAGACTCCCCTGGCACCTTTAACTCCCTCAAACATCACTTCTGCTCCTCCAGATGCCAACTGAGTCCATGCTGTCACCTCCACATTCCTGACAACATCTAATCCTTCCCAATTCAGAGAACTGCCCCTCATGCCTCTGCCTCTTGTGCCCTGCACCTTAATCCTTTCCCACACAAGTCCTTGCTCTTCCCTCAAACCCGTTCTTACCCACATCCAGGCTCTTGCTTTAAGCTCTGCTCTTGTGTCATTGCACAGCCTTGATCTCACCCATGGAATGCAGCCAGAGTTAAATTTAGCCAGGATCCACCAGGCTGGAGCCTGTTCACGTGCCCAGCCCACAGCCACTCCTGCAATGTGGCACAGGGGGAGCCCTGCACCACCCAGGCTTTGCTCCAACAGAGTTCCCATCTGCAGCTTTGGGGCAACAACTTTTTCAAATGAGGGAAAAACAGTCTCAGAGAGTTTTACCAGCTCTCCTTTTCATTATGACTTTTCCCCACAACAGACATTCCAATTCAACTTCCTAATTCATGAACACTGACTAAACAACATCTCAGTGTCCGTGAAGACTTCTCAGCTTTGGACAGGATCTGATAAATACCATCCCCAGTCACCAGCAAGGAACTCTTCCATCTGATTCTTTCCTAGTCTTAAGAATTCACTTGGCTACAAACCTTAAGGAGACCAGAACAAGTCTTTGCACTCCTTGCCTCATAAACCTGTCGTAATTCAAATGAGCAATTTATTTGTCACTACAAAATGCACTACACTCACCATTCACCAAGTAGCTGTGTAACCTTTATTTGAGAAAGAAATGTTTCTGCCCTGTTAAGAAATCATTCCTGACTTGGATTCACCGATGTGCTCTCCTCCATGTTAGAATAACACTCTACAAAACTATCAGTAAATTAAGGAAATTTTCATAGTCTGATGTTTCTTCACTAGAAAAGTGACTGCAACTTCTAAACTCATTCCAAGTGATGCATACAGCAATAATTTAGTCAAAGCATCTCAGCAAGTAATCATTTTCATACTTCCTTCCCCAACAAGAGCTAAAAAAAGGAATCACCATCTGAACAGCCAGTTCTGCTACTACCACCAGCTCTACTTCAAAGTGTGATACACCAGAACTCGGTACCAAAGGGCACTTTCTTGTGATTTTATGCTATAAAAACTGTAGCATCTAATTAAATATGACCTACTTGACTGGAAAGCTGCCAAAAAATCTTTTAACTTCTCTTCCCCTATAAAACTCTCTTAATTCCACCCTCTTTGCAGCAGGTCTCTGCTGGCATTTGGACTGAACAGACTCCTTGCCCTAACTCTGATCACCCATCCCAAGCTCTCATTCTTCAAGAGGAAGTTGACACCAAATTTTAATTAAATAAGAAAATGCCAAACAAACAGGAAAACGCCCCCAACCATCAAAACCTGATAAATCCTGCCAGCTTAACACATTTGGGAAAAAGGTAAGAATATTTCTCAAAGGCCTACATGCTGAGGCAGGCTTCCTACCAGAAAAGCCAACATAAGTCAATAGAAACTAACATCACAGCCCCTTGCCTTCTCCTCCCACTCCCTCTCCACTTGATTATTTTCCTTTGCTTAGAAAGTTCAACCTTTTGAAGGTTTATTTACTTGTTACTCATAATAACAACTGCCATTCATATGAGAACAGCTCTTCCTTAAAAAGGGCTAAACTGGATCACCCTTTGCTAGTGCTTGTACTTTGTATTGGAACACAGAGTCAGAACAACCTGATGTTTACACAAATGATGGCAAGAGAATATAGAGTTAGTGTTACAAAGATAAAAGATCAAACATATCACAGTTATGTTCTTCCTCTCACAATAAATTTGTAAGCTCATATTTTCACAGCACCTTTTAGTAAAGGGCTGCCAGTGCTTTTTAACAAGTATCAAAAACATGCAAGGCTCTTAGCTAGGTTTCTCAGGAAGAAGCAGTATCTTGCTCCATGTTGCAATTGAAAATAGAAACATAGATCAGGAAATAAATTAATCTCCTTGAGACAATTTCTTTGGTCTGTCACCCTCTTCCATCACAGCCTTCTGAGGAGAAGCAGCCAGTGGTGCCCTGCTAAGAGCCTCCAGCACCAACCTGTGCCAGGAATTTCACCCTGCTGGAGCTGCTGGTGTGAAGGGGTGACTGATGAACAGTCACAGAAAAGACCATGGAGTTATCCCCAAACTCACACCACTCCCTAGTTAAGTACATATATTTTTCATTCTATCAAGGCTAACACTTCCTAATAACTGAAAATTGTGATTCTTCAAATATCACCAGCAACATTATCCTGAATTTAATTCATCCTGTGTCTTAAAACCCATATTAAGTATTAACACTCAGCTGGAAGCCACGTTTTAGTTGCAATCATGGATACAGTGGAGCAGTGACTCTTCCAGGAAGGGGAAGCATCAGAGATGATTCTCCTGCCAGAGACACCTGTGCAAGGCAGGCTCTTCCTTCGCTGAGCCACTGGACCTCCCACACATCCCAAGCACAATTAATGCTTCAGAGCAAGGGGCTGGAGGCATATTAGTCCCAACTGCAGCAGCTGATTGGCACTTATGAAGAGCTCTTCCAAGCTTTCCCAAAGATAGTCTGGGAAAGGAGGCAAAATGGGTGAAGAAATTGCCTGTGTGAGTTGTTACAGAGGGTCATAGGAGACCTGTGCCCCACAGGATGTGCACTCCAGCATCAGAACTTGTAACAGATTCCCACTTCTAACTCTCCAACACATTTCTCCACCCTCCAGGGAAGAACTAAATTTGTTCTCGCAATCATTTCTCTGCACAGCTATTGGGATTCATAAGCCATTTCCTCTACATTACTGCTTCCAGAGAAAACTCACAGCTAGCTCTAATTTTGTTCTTAAGGCAATCTGCTTTCTGGTATCCCTTTTGTACAAACTTACATTATCACACAATTCAATTCATTCTGCAGAACCAGCCTTGACATCCCTGCTGCTGCTGCAAGGATTCCTTTCAAGAGCCACATGGCAGCACAGAGCCAGGGACAGATTCCCAGAGGACTTGGCCACAACCCCCACCTTATAAATGTCTGACTTTAAACCATTCAACACATGGTCTTGTGTAGTGCTGGAGGTTGGAAAATCCTCATGCCTCTTATGTTGGAGGCATACCATGGATGATCAGTCCACCAAATCAAATGAGGCTTCTGTCTTCTTGTAATCTGCTGCAATGACTGAGAAAGTTAAACCCCACTGCTTCAGACTGAACAACTCAGCCTGATCAGATCTCTCAGTCTATTTTGTTATCTTCTGGGAAACATTACAAAAAGACCATAAATCATTGTAAACATCACCAGCTCTTCTGTTGGCTTTTAATCCTCTACTCCGCAACCTATTTCAAACTATGACTTAGATTTTCATCAGGGCAGCAGGCCCAGTTTCTGAATTCCTCTAGTCAACACTTCAAATCCTAATATATTAGTAAAAGCCTACAAAAACACTATTTTCTTTTTTTTTTTCCAAAGGAACAAAATCCCCCCCAAACCTAGGTATTGTTTTGGTCTCAAAAATTTTTAATTAGCTTGACAAAAACTTACATGAGCTCTCAATGTCCATCTTTCCTCAGAATTGAATTACCACCTCTCCAGCAAAACCCCCTCACACCCTGCTTTCTATTGCTTCTTTCTTAACCAAAGTGAGAATTTTCACAAAAGCACAGTTTAGAAGCTTTTCAATAACAGCAAAGCCCATGTCTGTTTTGATAGGCATGAACAAAACCAGCATTTTGATGGCCCTCACTATGCACAGAACTAAAGCCAGCAGTAGAATTTTGCTCTGAAAACACAGACTGGTATTTTTATGGAGGTGAAGTCAGGAAACCTGGATTTTGTTTAGTTCTCTAAAGTAATTTTACATATTTTGTTCAGCATGTAGGAACTTCTGTAAGCGTGCTCTATAATTTTAATAGATTAATTCAGACACCTCAGGCAGGTATTACAGAGCTACCAGCAATTGGGACTAATATGCAGGAATTCAGTTACAACATCAGAAATCATAACTGTTTCCATTTTCAAAACATATAAAGGCAATAAATTAGGCTCCATACTAATCACAATGTTTGTCTTACTAATTGCAGACAGCACTTAAGCAGTTTAAGAGTCCCTCAAGTGCACTGTTGGATTAAAAATTTAAAAGAACTGACAAGCCCCCTCTTTCTGCCCACAGATATCAACTAGTATAGTTCAGAAAAACAAAGCAGCAAATTCTGCACCTGATATTATCACCTCTATTAGATCAGTAGTAAAAAAAAAAAATTAAAACCATATGGTGTCCACATATTTAAAGAATACCCAACAGATTTTCTTTTGAACAACAAGTCACTTGAAATTGTTCCAGAAACTTCAGTAAGGTGATTTTTACCTGGAAGTCCTGTGATATTTCAGCTGTGGGAGGTGGTGGATATTCTTCACATACAGCAAGGCTCCGAACTAACTTTAACTTTGTGTTTGACTAAAGGAAAGTATGTAAAATTAAAATCTATGGCTTATAAAAGATAATATAAATATATCATAAGCCGTTATTTTTTTCATTCATTATATGAAAAACAAAATGGCTGAAAACGGCATTTTTCATGTTTTCAATAGAATAAATAATTCCCTTTAGGTTGAAAACACCCAAGCAATTGCAGCTTTTGAAGGCACTACCAGCACAACAGAGCACATCTAAAGAAAAGTAAATAAAATGTTGGGCAAGTATTTCTCTCCGTAACAATAAAAAGCCACCAAAAATATAAAGGCAAATCACAACAGCAAACGACTAGGCAAGACAAAAATCCAACAGAATAAAACAAAGCTACAATGCCAAAAAATAAAACTGAAGGCACTTTCCACAAAGTAACGAAGCTGCACCAAGCACGAAGGGCTCCCTTCACATGCCAGCACGCCGGGCTACCGTACCTTGGACCTTTTGGCCGTCTGTGCAAAGGACTGCGCTGGCCGCTGGCGACAGGCACAACAGAGAAGGGTTACATTAACTCAGTGGCACAAGTTTGTTAATGCAAAAGTCTGTACAAGAGAAAGCTTTGAGAGTTAGCACTGACACGGGCAGATCTGTGAAAGGAACAGCAGGGGCTCTCTCTGACGGATCCCGCGCTCTCCCACTTTCATCAGGCTCGTCCTTGATTTCCCTTCCTCATTTATCAGCAATAGATATCAGAGCGCTTTTGCAGGAACCAAGCGTTATCCTTGTTCAGTGGTATCCAAGCAGTTTACTCTCTCAGCCAGCTCCTACACTTGCAATTCTCGTTTCCTAATTTCCTTGGCAACATGACATGGTTTTTATAAATTTTCTTCCTATTCCTGAAACCTACCTAGAAAATTGATATTAAAAAAAGGAAAGAATTGCCTCTACCAAGGGAACAGATAACAGATGATGACCTATCATAAGCAGCTTAAAACACATTTCTTTCTTCATTTTTTCTTTCATCTTGGGACCTATACAAGTATATTTTAAAATGGGCTACTAATATTTTTTCTTTTTTTCATTTAGTAATTTGCTATGAATTAATATGTTTTTTCTCCTCCCAGAGCCATTTTACTAACTTATTATGCAATAATTTGCTTTTTCCTCCCAAAGCCCTTCTTCTATTACCATTGTTCCTTAAAAAAATACCAGGCTTTTACTACAGTATGCACAGCTGAAAGGTACATTTGAATCAAGGAAAGCATCTAATGATTTGTTAACTGCATAGTTAAAACTAATTCAACCCCCTAGTGCCAGTAGCACAAGAATAGAAACATTTAGAGTGGCATCACATAATTTAAGTACTGGTTTCCCTGGAGAACTAAAACTGATGAATAGACAAGCTTTTAACAGAACTGGTTTTAGTGAGCACAGGCCTAATATTTGTAAGGAGAAATCAACATCAGTAATGCAATTTTAAATGTTGTTTAATGGACAATATTTCTTCCATTAAAAAGGAAACAGAATAGAAACTCCACTGGAAAACTCCATGAATGCAGCTCTCCTCGCCTTAGCTCACAGGGCATACAACATTGCTAAAAAGAAACCTCACCTAGAACAAAGAGCTCTACCATGTAAAGGCAGAATTTCTTTTTCTCTCATTTTCCTCAAATCCCACATGTCTATTTTGGATGTTGCATCAGCTTAGCTGAAGAGCAGCAGAAGGGGAGCTCATTTCACTATGTAACAGAACTTTAAATAGCTGCACTGAAGCCTCACCACCAGCTTTTTAAGGGAAGCTTGCTGAGATTTTGAGCAGCAAAGACAGTTCAAATGCTTCCATACCTGGATCCATTCAGACTCTGAGTTTTGCTGTTTCCACACCTGGAACCACGCAGAGACTTTGAGTTTTTCTGTTACGTGCAAAATATGTTTTCCTTTCCATCATCTCCTCTGAAAGCATTCCTTGCATTCTGAAGGAATGGCTGGTGCTGCATACCCCTGACAAAGTTTCTGTTACACCAAGCTCCAAAATTACAAAAACTGGATGATTTCCCAAGCTCCTATCAATTAGTCCAGCCTCAATCAGCTTAGGTGTGTTCAAATCAAGTAGTGCAAATTTAAAGTCACACCAGGACTGTCAGTAGAGTCCTCAGTTCACTGGCAGAGGCAAAAGAATCAATACTCAGGCAATTGTTTATCTTTTGCAAAATTTTGCAAGCTTTGAAGCCAGTACATAAGCCAAAAGAATATATGGAAGAAAACACCTCAGATTCAGATTTGATAGGGCACAAGAGGGAATTCAACCCAGTTATACAGGACATCAAGCTACTGCTCACTAATTAGATAGCTACTGCTTACTAATCAGATAAGTCACACATATTTCAGTTATTTTTAAGAGTGATTTGAAAAAGAGAATAAATGGTTGCTGGGACTAAATGCCAACAATATTGGGGAGAGCTGGGGGGCCACTGTAGGAGGGAGGTTTTCCCTCACAGATGAGACAAGTGTAACTCCACCCATCATATCCAAACTTCTCATCTAGAAACAACTGCCCTGTCCAACACTCCTGTGATAGGTGGGGACTCCTGGCTTCCCTGGGTGACTTAAGGATGTCAAAACACAAAATCCCAGCCCCCAAGACCCAGCTGTGACTGTGAGCAGTAAGCACCACACAGATGTCAGGTGAGAAGCACTGGAACAAAGCTGGAGGGGCTGGACTGCAGGGACAGCTCAGGTGAGCACAGCCCAATGGTGCCAGGTCTGACCTGGGAGTACAAACCCAAAGTCCTCTGATATCAACAGCAACTGCACTCTCAGAGCTTGAAGATGGGTGGGTATAATCCAATGATTCCTTTCTTGGACAAAGCCACACTGAGAGGATGACACCACTTCCACTGGAATTCCAGGACAGTAGGTAGCCAATGCACATTGTAGCTGTTAATGCACATTTTCTCTCTTTTCAGGCCCATGAATTTTATCTCTGTCCTAATTTCTCTGCATTTATGAAGTTTTGCTCCTACAGAACATCTTTATGCTCCCCATTTGTGAAAAATAATTTCTACCTCATTTAGAATATGCAATCCTTGGTGAGTTCAAATTAGGCAATTTCTTTATATTTGCAGCTCTCAAAGACTTTTACTGCCTTAAGAAAACACTGTGTTAATGAAAGCCCTTTTTATAGTCATTATGGGCAGGATTTCAAGACAGTGTTTAAAAGCAAGTATTCCAAATAACTGCATAATGAAAATAATGATTAGGTTCTTGCCTTTGATAAAACCCCACCAACACAACTTTTAAGACCAGCTACTATGCTACATTTCCAACTGCAAAATGAAAAGGGAAGTAAGACAGCTTTTATCAAAAACATATAAATAACCAGGTTTTCAGTAGGAGTATTTGCCTACTTTATTTTTTCCTAAGTACCTCACAAGATCACGTATACTAAATGCAAAGTAAAGATCTGGAGCTGTTGCATGCCTTCTTCTATCATCACTGTGCTGTCTAAACAAGCTGGATAAAAACAGGTCAGGCACAAGATGGCAAACTCAGATGTGTGAAAGGTTTTGTGAGAAGGGGTTTTATTTCTGAAATACCATTTGGGCATTTCTGAGGATAGGCACAACATGACAACCCTGAACAAAGAGTGTTCTGAGGACATTCAGGTTTTTACCTTTTTGCAAAATTAGGTCTCAATTTTAAATCCATTCAAGTGCTGCAGTCCCAAGAACCAGGGATAGCTTTGTAATGCTGAGAGAAAGAACCATGTGGTCCATGGTTACTTGCTGTCCTGCATTAGTGAGCAGTGACAGCAATTTTCCGTGACACAGCAGAGGATGACTGATGGAAAAATAGTTTCAACCTTAGACATGGAGGCAGCTCAAGAATAAGAGAATCTGCCTAATCATTTATCTGTTCTAAAGTATTACATCACATATTTTGGAAACAAAGACAGGTAAATCCTGACAAGACCAAAACAGCCGGGGAGGAGGAAAAGAAAGGCATGAGAACTTCACCTGTGAAACAGAGAGAGAAGCTCAAGGTTTTTGCTAGTGTGGAAGGAAGACACTTGTAGGAAGAGATGTCAAGTTATTATGTAAAAAAAAATATATAATTGCCCCAAAGGACAAGGATATCTGCTTAATTAGCATAAAACAAAATCAGAATTATACTCAACACATTTGCCTTGCCTTTATCATACAGTAGATGAGTACAACCCTGCACTCATGCCATGAGGCTTTTTTGGGTTTTAAAAAAGAAGTCTTCCTAATAATAAACATAAGGATACCTTATACCTTGCAGAATAAATCCAGGATCTTTAATTTGTTGTCAATATTTCCTGCAGCTCTGTCCTTAGATTGGATGACACTGTCTCACCACCCAGAGACAGAGGCAACACAGACCCTGTATTCCAGCTAATTCTGAATTCATTTGTTGTCACCTGGCCTGGATAAATGAACAGGTGGGAGACAGCGGTGACTGGTGAACCAAAACCCTTTTGATGACAAAACCCACCCCAGTGCTGACAAGCACATGACTTCTGTGAAAGTACTTTTCATAACAGTGCCTCTTGTCTCCAGTGCCATTTAAATGACACTTGAACCTCACTGCAAATATGCCAATTTAGAAATGTTCTCTGTATCACTAACACTACTTTTGCACTGCTTAAAGGAATTGGGAGTGCTGGCCATGTACTCTAATTAGGTATTTTCCTCATTCACATTGTACCTCCAACAGCAGACACAGCAGCCAATCAGTTATTAATGAACAACCTCCAAATAATCTGGAATTTACAACCACAGTTACATCTCAAAATTTAACCATCAGTTTCTCAACTGTGCAGTTCCAGAAACATGCCTGAATTCAACCCATGTTTAGATAGAGGAAAAATCACAGCCTGTTTCTTCCTTGCCTGTAAAGAAGTCAAAAATTAAGAGATAACTGTACTGAGGAATGTGACTGTAGTTTGTCAGTAGGTACCAAACCTACTCTGCCACCAGGGAGGAGAGCCAAAGCCAAGCCCAACCATCCTCTGATGCACTCAGTTAGTAAACAGAAGTACACAACAAATTTCAGTCAGTTTCTGATAATATTTTCTAACATTTCTCAGCAAATTCTTTGTTCTTTTTCCCACCACTACAGTAACAGTTAACCTGCACTTAATGACAACTACTATGTCCACTGAAATTTCAAACTGTTTAACCATCCATTAGTTAAAAACTTGCTGACTGCTACTGTTCCACAAGACTTTTTTACTATGGACAACCCCAAATTTTTGTTTTCTATTTTAGCATAAAACATGTCTCAAATATGAGACATATATATTTGTACTGCCAGCCTCCACAGTACAAGTGCCATTAACTTCTGCTGATTTCAGTCGTTGCAAGGGGCTTGCTCACACTAGCCAGGTTCCATTTGGTACCTGTCTGTCTTCCTGCTACTCTGGAAATCTGCATCCTCAGCCTCAGTTTTTAATGAAACTGCTCATGTAACAGCAGTGTTCTGATTCTGCTGGAGACTCCTGGACACCACACTAATGCCCTGACAGCAGAGCTGTTTCTATCCAGCAGCTTTCCCCACGCAGTGTCCAGTTCATTTTGTGCATGTGAGATAATCACTTCAGCCACCAGCTCTTGCTCCTGAACAAGCACCCAAAGCAAGCAATGAACCCCCTGCCAGCCCAGAGCCTCTGGCAGCACTGACAGGTCCATTCCTCTGCACTCTGATGAGACAGCAGCAGTTGTTTGCAAGAAGGCTTATTTCTTATTTGCCACTTGAGTCTCGTAGAAATTTCCACACTGAAATTCGTTAAATGAGAAAATGTGAATGAGATTTTTCTAAATTACTGAACTGTATGAAAATAACTAAACTGTAGAATAATTTTTAAGGCTCAGTACTAGAATATTCCATTAATTAAAGAAAATACCAGCTCAGTTATAATATCTCCCAGCTTTTCAGTAGCAGTTATTTCTCGTGTTACAGGAGAAATATTTCATTTCAAGGATTTATTTTTTCCATGAAACTATCTATTTACACTGATGCCAGCCTTAATAAAGCCAGCAGATATTAAAGTGTGAAACTATTGTTATTGCAGTGGTCTACAAGATTTATCTGGAAGCAATTTAACACAGCAGATAAAGCTTACTTCACCCAATGGAATATTGAATTGTTAGTCTTGAACAAAACTACTCCCCAAAGAACCTTTTACTCAAATCTCAATAACAAGAATCTAATAAGCTACTGTCCTTTTTTGCAACCCTCAAGAGATCCCTCAGATCCCAATCAGGATTTCTATTAGAAAAATTGTTTAGCATTAACCTACAGACACTAAATTCCTATAGACAACTACAGCTTTTGCCAAACACAAGCTTCTGTGTTTCCTTTTATATATCTGGCCTGTTTTGTAGGTTGTGTCAGAAATCTTCAGTAGCTTTCCTGGACTTGTCCCCTCATGTGAGCTGCTTACAGTCCTCAGTGAGCAGGTGGGCAGCCTCAGCCAGGAGTGAGCTCTCCTGTCCCACACCTAAATCTCAGAGGTATTAAATCTGCTGCCACAAATTCCTAACCCTTCCTTATCAGTGTGTTCTCCATTGACACGAGGTATTTTCACACTATTTGCTTTGCCTCCTTCTCACTTGAAATGTGACGCCAGGACTTCCTTACAGGTACTTCACTTCTCCCACCTCCAAAAGCCACCCATTTATATGCCTCAGCTTTCCAGTGTGTGCACGAGGCACTGCCTCAGTTTTCCTACCCAAAAGTCACCTACCAAAACTGTCAAGCAGTGAAGATCAGAGAAGGGAAGGTGCAGGGAGGATATGCTGCCCACCAAGGCAGGATGATGCTCCCCAGCTCACTCTGCAGGTGCCTGCTGGCCTCAGGAGCTCTGGATCCCTTTGGCTCTTGGGGATTTGGATTACCTATAGCTGATTACTTCAGCCTTCTGCTGAACAGCTCTGCTGGAAAATCTGCACCTGAGCCACCTGGAAAGTGCAACAGCTCGAGAGCCCTGGGCTGGCCACCCCTGGCCAGGGCAGACAGGCCTGGCAGAGCTGCAGCACCATGTTCAAAGCAGCAGCACCCAGCACACACAGCCCAGCTCCAAACTCTGTCACGATTCAGCAGCAGCAAAAGCCAGGCTCAGTTTGTTCCTTGTTCTGCTACAATGAAAGACTTCACATATGCACTCAGGGAAACACAAACACGGGCAAATTGTCTGATTCCCAACAAAACCACTCATTTACTTCACAGAATTAAAAATGACTGAGTTATATTTACATGAGTATAAACAGAGAAGTGGGGCAAAGGAGGAGAGAGGAAGCAATAATCATCATATTTGCTTCCCTAAAACCAGCAAGGTTTCCTCAGTGTACCAAAGAAACATATAAGAGCATCAAGAGAATGGAGAACAAGACACAGACTTATTTAACATTATATACTAGTGAAAAACAAAGTGAAAAGCTTCTTACCGGCATATTGTTTGTGTTATCAGGACAATTTTCATCCTTTTCCACTTGAATCTGTTCCTGACTTCCTGATTTTTTTAGGTTTTCAACTGGGTCTGTATCTTTAAATTCAGCTTCTGAACCCTTCATTGCATCAGTTTCATCTTTTACAGTAAGAATATCAGACATCCTCATTAGAAAAGGTTATTTTAAAATTCTACAAGAAATATGGAACCTTTAGGACAAAGAAAAAGTGAATTATTTGACTTTTACTAAGTGAGTAATTTAAAATTAATTAAAAAGCTACCATACCTAAACAGTTACCCAAAATAAATTTTGCTGCAAAAAGGATCCCCCATCTGCTATGACACTTTTTCCTGTCTTGTAGTAGAAGGAGTGATTTCTTTTTAACCACTTTTATGGTTATGTGGCCTGTAACAGCAGACATCTAACGAACAAGAACTAAGAGCTACACTCTTGGATAACACTGACAGATTTTTCTCTTCCATGTTTTAAAAATAAACACCTGAACATTCAGCTACTCCAAATGAAACTAGGCTCCAACAGAAACAAGGCAAGATTTTCTCAAATGAAAAGAAAATTACATATAGATTTAGTTTAAAAGGGTTGGAAGTAAATAGATGAATCATAATGCCCAAGTGTGCAAACATTCATAAATTTCATAAACTTTTTAAGTTTCCTTGTTGACAGGTAATGACTTGACAAGTTCTGAATGCAGGAATTATCTCACCTACAAACTGTAGCAAAACTAGTCTTAATAAAATAAGCATTCTCTCGAAAGCAACAAAGAAGAAAGAAAGAAACAATTTGGTAATTAGGATAATAACCATGATCAGCAATTACAATTTATAATAATAATTTACAATACTACACAAAGATAACTCATGATTAAATCCCAAATTTCCCATAGGAAATAAGAAACACAACTCCTTGTCATTACACAGCTACTGCAAGATGTAAAACTGAGGATTTTCCATTTCCTACAAGAAATAAAGAGTAAGATCTGAATGCCTAAACTCCTTCATAAGAAGCAAGTAAAAATCCAATCATGTTATGGAAAAGCTTAGTGTTTGATTTAGTACCTGATATGTCCTAGAGTTTGGGGATTGTGGTCTCCCACAAAAATAAAATAGAATAATCCGAAGATCCTTTTCACAGTTGTCAGCCAAGATGTCAGTTGTGATGAACCATCTGGAATCTGGCAGGAGGAGTCCCATGTCCTTATCCCCAGTGTAGAGTCCTGGACAGAACTATTTGGTCTTGAATCAGCAAGAACATCCCTTTTGAATGCCTGGGAAAAAAAAAAAAAAAGGAAATGCATTACACTTTTATTTGCTGTGGAAGGGGAGATGGAACATGATGACACCTAAAAGCTTAAATAGTCATTTTAAGGAAAAAAAAAAAAAAAAAAAAAAAAAAAAAAAAAAAAAAAAAAAAGAAAGAAGAAATCAGCATTTGTCACATCCATCCTGCTCGCTCTATCTAGCGGCAGTAACAGTTTCATTGGACATCCAAGACATTTCTGCTTTACAGAGTTAACAAGCAGTCATAATAAATATTTTGTTGGCATTCCTGAAACTCTGTTTCTCTAAACAAGCAGGTATCTTTCCCCAAGTGTCTGAAATATGCAGCCCAGCAGGTGTGGAGGAGTAAGTTGCCATGCAAGCCCACAAACTTCTGTCAGCTGAACAGGGTTTTCTCTTTGTTGGAGTTAATAATCTACAAGCACAATCCAAAATCCGTATTTTGGGCAACCGCAATTACAGAACATGGTTTTATTTTATTCAAGAAAATTATTGCCCTGGAATGAAGATTTACCCATTTTTGCAAAATTGATGATTTTCCATCTTCCCTCTCTTTCAGATTTGAGAAATAAGTAACAGCACCAGCCCCAAGGAAGCATTTGAAGCCCAGGCCAGAGCTCTAAGAGCAGAGCCAGTGGAGCCCTGAGAACAGGTCGTGGTGCCCAGCTCCTCCTCGCAGGGGAGATGAAAGCCTGGCTACAAGCACTGCTTCAGAGCTGAAACACAGTTTGGTAAGAGATGAGGTATTACAGACATCTGGAGTACTGAAATTTGCTGCTAAGCATGGAAAAGAGATAAAAGATGGGCTGTGATTCAAGCTTGTAAGAGATCCTATTTACTGAATCCAATGGAGGGGAAAGGATTACAGATGAAAGAACAAACTGGAAATAAAAAGATACAAAAATGCAACAAAGGATATCCAGGATTGTTTGGTTTTTGAGGTGGTTTTTCCAGACAATCCAGATACTGACAGAAAATTTATTAAGAAGCTCAGAACCTTTACAGCAAACAAAAGTTGAATAGTGATGCTGTTTGACTTTGTTGACTGACATGAGATTTGTACAGTATTTAGATAAATGTTAAAAAAACATTACAGGCTGAAGACAGCAACAAACAAAACCCAAAACATTTATGACCAGTTGCAAATATAATACTGCAAAGTAAGTGTCATTTAATTACTACTCCCTACACAAATCACAAACATAGTAATGATAATCAACATCTTCAAGTTTTTCTTTAATTCTATCAAATACACTAAAGGCTCCTGACCCTTTGCAACACCATGTTAAAAACATGGACCAGCATACTCAGTTACCAAAACACATTCTGCAAATATCCCTGCTTGCCTAGGTCAATCCAGGAAACTGATGCACAAGAAAAGTCCTTATATTTCCTATGACAAACTAAATGCAAATTAGTTTAGAACTTGTTCTGAACAGATTTTTCCCTGCAGATAGATTTAAAGCCTGCAGATTTGGTGCTATGTATCCTACAGTCAAAGAGACAGAACTGAGGAAAAGCTGTGGAGTTCCAATTCACAAGAAAAAATATCTCAACTTTGGGTTCATAGAATGGAGCTATTTTGAGTCAACTGGAATCACCATATGTGCATCTATGAGTAAATGCCAAACCCTGTGCTGCAGCCTAGCAGCAAAACACGCAGAATAGAAAAATGAATCTTTGCTTAACTGATGATCTTTTACTAATACCAGCCATAGACTCATTGAGATTGGTAATGCAACCTTGTGTTTGTGATCCACAACTGTGAGTTTAAGTACTTGGATAACATTCTGTCCCTGAAGTTTCCTCTAATTCAGCCAATTTTCATAGCTGAGATAATCTGGTTGTAGTTTCTCAACTTCCACAGACTGGATTAAAAAAATATTTAAGGAATTTTATGTGCTGCAGACCGAGTAGGGGAGCAAATCACCGCCCATGCTTATCAATCCCACCTCTTTCAGCTCCCCATACAGTTGGATGTTCATTTCTTGTGTCCCATGTAGGACAGGTAAAAGGAGAAACAAAAGCAGGACGGTCACCCCTTTGTCTATACAACTGCTCTCCCTTTTCAGAGGTAAAAGTGTTATTATCAGCTGTGAGATGGATGTCCAGTACTGCACAGACATGAGCTTTGCAGGCAGCAGAACAGAAAATCGGTCAGTGCTGTGCTCTTACTGCTTTCCTTTGCACAGCCTAGAGGATAAATCATAAAAAACCCCAATGGATCAAGCAAAGCCATTCCTGAGTTTTATGATGGCAGCCTCCTGAATCTTGATACATGAAAAACCACTGGGTCCCTCATTTTGAGTTCTGACTTGAAAACTACCATATGTAAACTCACTAAACTGACTTTAATGAGCAGAGATATTTCTGGGAATAGGATCTACTCAACTTAATCCAATTTCTCTAAGAGGCATCAAGAGCTCCAACTCCTTCTTGTTGGCAGTGTAGATGGAGATAGGAAGCATTGCACTGCCCATGACAGAAGAAATACATTATTTTTCTTTTAAAAAGACAGTAAAAGACAGAAGGTGATTTTTTTTTCTTTAATTATTGATATCATTGTTGTCAAAGGGCCCCAGGAATGACTGTCAAAATATCTTGCATCAATCAAATTCAGGGCAGAAAATTGGATTAAAAAGGTGGGGGTGAAAAAAAATCTATGTTCAACACGCAAAGTGGACACACTGTCTGTGGAAGGGAACATGGAAATTTATTTCTTAAACAAGCTTCTGTTGACTGACAAATCAACAGAATTCCTGCAAACAACAAACACTGGCCTCTTCCCACAACTTCCACAGCAGCTTTGTACAGCAACTCCATCCTTCAAGTGAAGAACCAATGGATGAATCCTACAAAGTAAGTGGGAAAAGTTTTGCCTTACCCCTGATATAACAGTGGTACAAACCTTTCTTGGATGTGGAAGTGCTTAATTTATTTTTGAGAAAAGTCAATTTTCCTAGGAAAATGGATCTTTGAAGATTCATATGAGACCTGCACAACAAGAGCTTTTTCCAGCTGTTTTTCACCTCAATTATATAAACAAATCTATATTAACATCATAACCTCAGGGTTCTCGTGACTAGAACTCTTCCCACCAACTGAAAACACACAAAGTTACATGTTTCTTTGTTAGGATGAAAGAGGAAAATGTTTATACCTTAAGCAGAAAGGTATCAATCAAAATGATCTTAAAAACTATGGGTAGAACTAAAAGAATGACTACATCCAGCTACTGCTTAATCCCTGTGAACCACTACCTCCACACAACTCTTGGGAACAATTAATTTTGGCAAGATGTCCGAGACACCCAGATCAAGGGAGAACTCGTAAAGGGGAGCTCCTGCTTCTTCCTTCTGCTCCCTACAGCCTCTGCCCCACGGTCTCCAGGTATAGTCCCACCTCCACCTTTCCACCAGCTCTGGTTTTTGCTGAACTTTTCCATGGTGTGATTCCTCAAGAAGTGACCCAGAATCACGAAGCTCTTTGGCTAGGGCAGGTTCTGTTGGGCTAATGAGTGAGTTATGGAGGTGCACAGCACATTTATGGGAGGCCTAGGCAGCAGGAACAAAGCCCCAGGAAGAACAGCAGCAGCTGTACAGCTCTTTCTGCAGGGGTGACTTTCAGCTCTGCTCCAGTAGCTCCAGTAAAGGCATTTCAACAGCACCAGCCCAACTCAAATAAAGCCATGAGAAGGTGCAGATTAATTTTATTATCTAGTAACTGAGAGCCTGGAGATGAATCCTGAGACAAAAGGCAGACAACCTGACAAACATCTATATTTGGAACCAATTAGTCCCTCCTGGGAAAATTTTGTTAAGGCAGAGGTGGGAAAAGGACTGGAGGAAAGAGCCCGAGGTGATAAAGGAGAGGAAAGGAGAAAAAACAAACAAAAACAACTCCACACAACCTTGAAAATCCTGATTTTGAGAGCAAGGGAGGATTCCAGAGGGAGCAACAATTTTCCTGCCCACAAACAGAGCAGGCTGTGCTCATGGATAGTCCAAGAACCATAAGCTAGGGTCTGCAGTTTTGCTCTCCCTAGTAACCAGTGCCCAGGCTGTTAAAATATTCTACACAGCACCTGTAAAAATGTTGCAGCTGATATTAAGAATACCATTCATTTAACAGAAAATTCAAAGCAGCTTTGTACAATTATGAGAAATATAAACTGGAATTATGCAGAGGCAGCTGTTCCCTTTTTCCAGAAAAGTCAACACATTGCTGCTTTCTGCATGTCATCTTATGGCTAAAGTTTGAGACCCATTAAATGACCAACTAGGGAGCAAAGAGTCCTGGCCTACTGAACTCTGATATTGTGCAAGTCTGATCTTAATTAAAACAATTATTACAAACAAATGAGAAATTGGTCCACTTTTGAAGCATGAATCTAAAAGATGTCTAGTCTTGTTTACTGTAAAGTGTTATACAAGTGAATCCATGCTGCAATGATTTAAATACAGTTAAATCAAAGACTTATGTTTTTCTTGATGATGCTATTTACACAGATTTTGAAATTCTACACTGATCAGTTAACAACTAAATGCTATTTACTCCATTAGCATTAGAAGATACTTCTTATTTGATTCAATTTACCAAGGTACTTAGTAGTCAGATTCTCAAAAAAGGAGTATGGTAAATCAGAATACAAAAGTATAATGTGCATTATTCTACCTCTTCCAAAATGAATTAGGGACTGAATGCATCTCACTGTCTGTGCACATTATGTCCTACTACCAAGTGTAGACATCATCAAAAAATTAACCAGGCAGAAATAGAGCCAAATGCACCAGAAGCCATTTGCAGACTTTCTCCACAAAGTTTCCTCCAATTTGGAAGGAAAACCCCCCAACTGTGAAGCCCATAAAAGGCTGTCCCAGGTCTTGCTCTAGTTGATCTTGCTGCAGTTTTACAGAAGTGATCTGCTCTCCTGTTTACTGTCCTGCCCTCTGTCAGGGGTGCTGCTCCAGCAGCAGCAGAGCACAGGTTCTCCTTCCCTCCTTCCCTCCCTCCCTGCAGCTGAGCCCTGAGCTCACAGGGGCTGGGCACCCCTGGGACCAAGGCAGCACCACCCCAGCTGCCCTCACTGGCACAGCCTGGAGAGAGGAAGCAAAGGCAGAGACAGCCTTAAAGCACCACAACACACCTGCCAAACATCCACTCCAGAGCTGCACACACCTCAGCACACAGGGTGTTACTTGGACAACAATAATGCTGAACATCAGAAACAAAACCTGAAACTTGCCCCCGTCTTCTTAAATACCTTCTTTTCTTTACTGGGACATTTTGCATGCTACAGCCTCTCAAACATTCTTACAGAGCAGTACAGGGCCCTTTTTCACACCAGGGCCTAAGATAGGACACTACCACTGCTCCTAAGACAGTTGACAGGCTTTTAAAGAGGACACCTTTCACAGGAATAGGCATGTGAGAAGCCAAGGTGTATTATTAGCAACTATCCCTCCCCCTCCTTTTATATTTTAAATTCTGAGCAATACTCTGAGGCTCTTTAATCCTGCCTCACCTTCTCCTGTGAGTTCACTCCTGAATGCAATAGAACACTGAGCTGACAGTGACAAAGAATAACAAGATAATTCCTTCAGGAATGTGACTGCATAAATGAGAATGAGATATTTAATGACAAGCAAGACTAGAGCAGCCTTTTATTCTACATATTGATAGGAAACCGCAGTATTTAAATACCTGTGGAAAACAGGAGTTTGTTGTCATTTGTTATACATAAACTCAAAATATAAAACTTGAAATGTGCCCTGAAAAAACTCTGCCACTGAAGGAGCACTGCCACAGTGCTTCTCCAGTGTTCTGGTCCCCAGGAGGCTCAGCTGTACCATTCTGCACAAAGCACTGGCATTCTGCTCTTAGCTCCCTTCTTGCACTTCACTTCTGATACAAATGATCAGAGCCAGGTCCATCAAAGGAAGTAAACACCTTTGGTTTCCTCCTGGAAAATGAAAGAGTTCTCTGGATGTAGCTCCTGCTACAGTGGAACATGACAAAGGGGTTCTTGTAAGGTGCTTCCAGCTCACCATTAAACCTAGCAGACTACAGGCACTGTTCTTTTCACCATTTAGAAAAGGAAGAGATTGGGCATACTAGGACACTACCTAAGGAAAAAAAAAATCCCACTACAGCCCTTGTTTTGACTATAGGAGCTACCCAACATGGAGAACAATGAAAGTGCAACTTGCAGGGTTTCTGATGAAATGACAATTCTAGCATTGAACAATCTGTGGGGGATGAAAACCAGCCTGGCTAACATTCACATACTATTATTATAAAATACAGCTCTGTGGCTAGGCCACCCTCATTAAGGTTACAAAAATAATCTTAAATGGTTTATATACTATTTAAAGTTGTAGCTCTATTAGGATATATTATCTCTTTTTTTTTGTAGCTTTAGAGAGAAGGAAAAAAATAATTTCCCAGACAGACCTCAAAGCAGTTCACTGAACACTATTTTTTATATAACTGTCTCCTGGCAAGCATCTGCACAGGGTAACATACGTTGGCAGACAAAAGCCATTTCAGCTTGAACACTATTAGAGCATTAACCTTTCCAAAATGCCATACCTCAGAGAGAGCAGAGCATTAGGTTAGTGGAAAATCCATCTGTTGAATGGCTAAGCCTCTCGTCCCCTAAAGAACACGCCTGTCCAAAGGCATGAGGAGAGAACTATTTAGAAATGCTTATGAAATACAGCATGACATATCTTTAGTTTTTGCTAGCATAGCTCTGTTGGCTTGGGAGGGGAAAAATGAATGCCCTTCTCACATGACATTGCTGTACCAGCAAAAGCTCTGTAGAAACAACTATGCTGACGAATGATTTCATCATTCAGAGAAGCCCAACTGACAGCAGAAAAACTCCTCCCGGCTCTTGAGCCATCTCTAGGGCTGATATTCAGAAAATTCTGTGTCCATGTGGCACACCAGCACCCTCCCACAAATTCCAGCCATTTTATCCTTTGAGCAATCCCCAAACCTGCCCTTGCTATCCTCACCTTGTTCATACTGCATGGGCACCCATCATCCTTTATCAGCTCCTTCTGACATCTTGCACATTTTTTTCCCCCCAGTTTTTCACTCTTTTAACTACACCTTTAGAATGCTTCCAACAATTCCAGGAAATGCACATTGTAATACCACATAGCACAAAAGTCTGCATCACCCATCATCTGTTTAATATTTACCTGTATGTATCAATTTAATACTTTTAAGTCATAAAGTCAGTCAGATCACGGGCCCAAACCCAAAGTATTTACCTGTTCTCAACCACCAAATAGCAACAGTTGTCTTATTAAAAACAACCCTTAAAAATTGAAGAATCATCTGTAATTGCATCGTTCTCTGAAGCCTCATTTGTAGTGTCAAGGTCTTAAAATGGAATAAGAAGAGTAACAATATGCTTCTTTTGTGTCAATTGGAAATCAATAGTTTGGGAAAAAAATAATTGGTTTTCTCTTTATGAGGCTGCCAATACTTGCTAAAGGTCAGAGGTTTTATAGCACAATAAAGTACAAGTATAGCCTGAGCTGTTTACAGTTGCTTTAAAAGACTTTTAAATAAAAAAACTGGAAACTTGTTTTATATTACCCAATTGTAAACTAACCAAAGGTATCTTCAAGAATTTTTTAAGCTCAGCATTGATTCATTTTGGTATATTAGAAACGGTACAGAAGTAAGAGAACATAAATATTTTAAGTTCAGATGATGTAAAAAAAATCATCTTGCTACTAAAAACAGTCCATTGAAAACACATAAGATCAAATAAAGTCATGCCATCTACAAGTCCCCAGATGATGCAGTAGCAAACTAAAACCTCAAAATAGTCAAAGATAGATTTTTCCCCAGTTATTTTAAGTAAATGAGCTGAAGCATTGCCTGTGACTATTTCCAGTGGAGATCCTCCAAACAGCAGCTTTCTTAAAAGACACAAATCTCCATTTCATTTAGAAAACAGCCATCCACAACTGCACACAGCAGCTAACAATTTTCTGTACATAAATCAGGTTTCATTCTTAGAGGATCTAAGCTAACATTTGTCCATCATATTTCCATCAGTAACATGAAAAAGTGTCTCTAAAACTGACAAATTTCAACAGCAGATGGTACAAACTGACTTCTGGAGTTACCAGGCCAGGTTGAAGATTCTGTTTAGGACCCCAAGATACTCGAGATTATGCAAAGGACTTAGTTTTCAAAAGAAGTTAAGGAGCAAAAACTCCAACCCTAATAAGCCCTTTCTTTCCATCTTGTAAGAAAATTCACTAACTTGGGTACCATCTTCATAAAATGAAGACAAAAATCAAAGCAAACAAGAGAAACATGACAGAACTTTCCCTGGGGCACTATCAATGCTCTCACCTGTGTCCTGTTGCCCCAGCTTCACAAATAGCACAAACACCACATCACCACCATACACAAAAACAAACATCATCCAGCTGCCTCAAAATCTGGTGATTACACACATCAGGTAAAAACAAATCAGAATTTCAAAACTGTCTACCCTACAAACTTTAATCCTCTAGCAGCGTATTTTTGCTTCATTTCTACCAAAATCACAGCAGGTTTGATATCAGCAGTTCTGATAGTGCAGAAATTTGATAAAAATTAAATGACTGATCTTCATGGAATCAAATGTCATCAATTTAACAGCCATCCAAAATTACTTGTTATCTCAACAAAAAGATTATTGGTCCACAAGACAAGACAGACATCAGCTGCATAAGAGAAAAAACCCCATTTTCATATAGCCTACTCTAAACACTGTTGCTGTTTAGGTTTGAAACCTATTTTTCAGTTCAAAACTTATTTTTACCAAAAAAAAAAAAGCTTACATGTAGTTCCTCGGAACGGAGATAACAGTAACACTTTAAAAAAAAAAAACACAAAAAAAAAAAAATTTAGGCATCTCCCCCATTTCTGCCACCATGGGAAGTTCTTTTAGCAGAGATGTATTTTAGGGTTTTCCAACCACAGCACAAATAAAACACCCAGTAAATAAAAATTAGCACGAATGCCATTGTTAAATAAGATGTAAGAAAAAGTCTTTTTCAAGTCGATGTTTACAGAAGGAAGATATTTAGGGATGCTAATGATCTCTGCTAATTGATTAGGCCTAGAACGGCTTTTGTGGAAAAGGGAAACCACACGCAGTTTGTCTCGAGACATTTTATTCTCCTCTCAAGCAGCGTTTCGATGTGTTCCAGGACTCACATACCTGTATGCCATCGGCATTTTGCTCCATTATTCAGCCCCCGGGCGTGCTCTCCATCCCCGGCCGGGGCTCGGCGCTGCGGCGGCGCTGCCCGAAGCCGCCGAGACAATGGGAAGGCACAGCTGGGAGCCGCGCTGGCACTGCCACTGTCACTGTCACCCAGCACCGCCACCCAGGGAGCTCCTCCTCAGCAATTCAGAACCTCCCGAAGCTCTCCGGCTGCTAGAAAATGGCTGGATACATTTTAATCACTTTCTCCATTAACAGTCAGGCTACTCTAAAATTAAAGGTGACACCACACCGCGAGAATTTTGAGGTGACAAAGAAGCAGGACAAAAACGTTCGTACTGTAAAGATATTCATTTCCTCTCTAGACAGTTTTATTTCTTCACTTTGGCATTGTGAACGCAACACAAAAAGTCAGCAGTGAGTTAGTCCTCAGTGCCAGCAGATAAACACACTTGTCACTGGCAGAACAAATCCTATGATAATTTTCTCTACTGGCACATACCCGCTATCAGAACCCTAATATGGAAGAAAAACGTCGTCTAAACAGAGGGGTAAAAAAAGGCCAGTTATATGATAATCATCATACTTCCAAAAGCAATGCCCAGAGCAGCAGTCTGCAGTTTAGTGCTTGTGAGAAAGCTCCATCCCTACCCAGCTGCAGCACTGCCCATGCTCAGCAGCACTGCTGCAAACTGATAACCATAATCCCCTTTCTGGGCTCTCCAGAGACCTCTCCCAGGGATCCTGCACACCAAGTTAGGCTGGAAGGAGCATGGGGTGGTGTTTTCAATCTCCAGAGAGGAGAATCACAATCTTGGGAGGGTGCAATTCCTGACAGGAGATCACTATCCTATATATTTAAGTGACAAGATGAAAAAAAACCCATACAGATATATATAGACGGACTCATTTCTACAATGTAACAAACATAGGAAATAAAAAATCTAAATCAACCATGGAAATATTTAGACCTGTCACAGACTGCAGCAGTCTCAGTACTAAAATAGATTTTTATAAATAAATAAATATAAAATATAAATATATATAATACCATTATTTGATATTGAGACTGCTGCAACAGATCTTAATCTTTCCAGGCTTGCTATTCCCCTCTTCTGCCCCCTCTGTGCTCCATCTTTAAAGCCTCCACTCTTTCTGCCCACACATGGCAGTGTCACACACTCCACACATCTTGGCTGTCGTCCTTGAACAGCAACATCACACGCGGGGGGGGAAGTCAATCTTTTTGATTTAGCTGAAGACAGCACTTGTTGGAATCGCTGCTTTTCTCTCGAGCACTGAGCTCAGTCTAACTGCTGGCTATGCCCCTCCTCTACACACCAGCTCCCTCCCCACCTCAGCACACACCCCAACCATCCCTGAGATCCCAGCCCAAACTCGAGGAAAATACACACAAAAGGCACAATTCTGGGAGGCCCTTGCTATTTTTTTCAGAGGTTCCAGCTGGTCTGCAATGGGAGCATTATTTCTCATGAAAAAGGCCTCCTCAGCAGGATGCTAGACAAGAAAATTACTTTTATTTTCCTAATTGTATAATGAATTCCAAATAGGTGATCACCTATGTGCACAAGCCATTTACTGCAGGGTCCATACTCTGAATCCTGCCAAACAGAATAGTTTTCAGTTTCTGAACACATTATACAGATTACATTAATGTCAGAATAATCTTTTAAGCAGTCTCCTCACACGACACCAGGAAAATGTGTCTGCTGTGCATGTCTAGCCAGTGTTATAATCAGATTTTGTATTCACATACAGCAGAACACCTAGCAGAGTTTTTATAATCAGGAAGATCAGCAACAAGATGCAGCTAGCCCCAAACAGGAAATAAAGTATTACCCAATGGAGAAAGAACTGAGCAATGAATTATTGTTATACCCTGCACTGTCCCTCAGAACATTTTTGGTAATTTTTCTAACATTCACACACCCACATATTATAAAGAGTTGGGGCTTCTGTAACTCCTGTCCTGGAGACTCATGCTACAGGAGAGGATAGACTGGTCTGGGTTTACTTTCTCCTAAGCAAAACGTTTTTATCACCTACACACATATATATTGGTCTGCTCTAAGTGATGGATTCAAAATTGGACTAGTACTCCTTACCTGAAATGTTCCTGTATCAGAAATGTACTTTATAAATGCTCCTCTGATATTGTGTGCTCAGCTCTGTGGCTGCCTTTATACAAAGATCATGCCATGTGCAAATGAACATAGGCATAACACACTAATGTGTGTGAAACAGGAAAATAATTTGAATGAAATGTTATAAAAATAATGCTGTAATTTTCCCCTTAAATTAGTCAAGATACTTAATTAATATGCTTAAGAGCAGTAAAAACTTATAGCCTGGAAAGAGGAGTTGGAGCACCCAGGGCTAATTTACAACTGCAACTCTGACTTAGCTGACTAAGTTAACCCAAAACATGTAAATTGTATCTCCATTATCAAACACACACAATTACATTTGCTGAAATACCATCTAAAAGAATAGGCATCATAAGCTGAAAAACAGATGAGCAAATAAAAAGTCTAAATTCAATTTAAATTTCAAAGCCATACCACAGATCAAACATACAAGGCAGGTATTTAAGAGATAAAAGAAAAACAGTCTAGAAAGCAATCAGATGCTTGCCAAAGGAGGAAGAATTCTAGACCTAAGGAAAAAAGTGCAAAATGCAACACCACCTCTTCAAAACCATTTTCCTGACAAAACAATACCCTCTGTCATAGTTGTACTTAAAACTGCAGTATGTAAGTGATGAAAATGAATCTTTATTTTTTTTAATCTCATAACAAACTTACACAACCCAGTTAGAGGCAAAAGTGCACCATCAAGTGTCTGCAAACCAGTGTCTGACTCAGAGTAGAAAAGACTGGACTGTCCTGAATGAAATTTTCTTTAAAACTTGAAAAGGAGTACTGACACAGAGGCAGAAATCCCAGCTGATAAAAAGGCTCTGCTACACAGGATACACTTGGGAAGAAGATGTTCCTGGCTCTGCAATATCCAAGCACGTGAGGCACAAGGGCCCCATTACACCAAAACAAATCCCAGCAAGTCTTACAGGACTGAGAAGGCAGGACACAAATTCCTGTAGAAGGACACACACACTGAAATGTTCTAACTAAAAACAGCCTTTCCATTTAGAAGAAAGAAAAAGACATGGAAAAGAAAATTAGTTCTTTGAAGATTTTTAAAGAACAAAATAAAAAGCAAGCCTCTGGACCAACCAGAAGATATTTAAGAAAAAGTTTGAGACACAAAAAGCTGGAAAAATACTTGAATGGGATATTTCAACTACTTATTCCAATTCCAAAATTAAATTTATCTATAAACCTAAAGGAAATAAAGCAGCTTTTCTCATTATGTGAGAAAGGGAGACATTTACAGAGTTGGTCCCACCCACATGAACTTATCAGAAGCATCATGTGAAGCCATACTCTGACTACTCCCAGTTCCATCCACTTGACTGATTTGAGTTTGTCTCTTCTGAACTGCTAGTAACTCTTTAACATTTGATTGAACAGAAATATATTTATGTCTACCCTTAGAGAAATTGTCTAATTCCAGATTGGTCATGAAGGTCTATTCTGTATTTAGTTCCTATCATCTCCCTATAAAAAACCTCTCACTTCCAAGAAAGCAGAAACAAGCACTGCAATTTCATTCTTTTGCACCATAAATACAGTTTGGACAGCATCGTGATGAAGCTGAAATAAACATCTTTCTCTGGTGGTTTCATTTTCCTTCTAAGACATAAAATATATAAAAAATTCTAAGTAATTAAGTAATTAAATAGGAGTAACATTCACATGACCAGACTCTGAAAAGGAAAAAACTACCAACCAAACCTGGCATCTCTCAAAGTTGACAAAAAATGTGGGAGGGATGTTTTTGGAACCAGGTAAAAAAGCCAAAAGATACGTTCTGTCCAATTCTTCACCTCTTGAACAAGGCAACTCTCGTCTCCTGCTTACTCAAGGAGTGAGAATAACTAAGGAAAAAGCAAATTCTAGGAGAAGATGACCCTAGAGTATTGAGGTAGCCATTGATTCCATTAACTATGGTCCTTAAAGTAATGCTTAG
Organism: Dicaeum eximium; assembly: GCA_013396995.1. NCBI lineage: Eukaryota > Metazoa > Chordata > Aves > Passeriformes > Dicaeidae > Dicaeum > Dicaeum eximium. The sequence continues at coordinate 808,480 of VWZP01008990.1, read as the reverse complement.
TGAAGCAAAAAACAACCCCCAAGCCACCAAATCTCTTATTTTCTTCTAGCAACACTAGAGGAACACATTTCCTAGCACACATTTCAAAAACCTGTATTTCTAATTTTCTGTGTGCTAGATAATTGTGTTACACAAGAAAGGGAAAAGAAATGTTACCAGGAGAAGCTTTGGCCTATCTCCATAATTTGAAATAAGAACCACTCAGATTATATTCAACCACAGACTGATTTTTGACATCTACAGAAAACTTAATAAATGTTATGCTTAATAAATGAAAACCGAAGTATTGCTTCTGCAGTTAAAGCAAACAAATGAGTAATGGCTCATGCTAAACCAAGGAGTGAATATATTACAAAGCAAGACTAAAGATCATTTACTTGGTTTTGTCAGATGTTTTATCACTGTAATTTCTGTCCTTCCACCCCCAGTTGTTCCTACTACTAAATATTCTCATTCACTCTTACTTCTACAAACGAGGTGTATAACCCTTTCAAGAACCTTTCCATTTTCTCCACAATCTTCCTTTGTTGTTAACAAAAATGAAAGAAAATTAAGTGGTTTTAAGTTTAGTCTCAAGATGAAAAATTAATGCACAGCTAATGAACACACCACATCCAGTTTTGCATTAGTATCTTGATATTAACGTTTTCCTGAACTGCAGTTTAAATTCAGACTGTTCTAGACCTTCTGTTTTATACAGTCTCATTTAAATGCCAGGCATTAGATAAGCAGAAAATTAAGCTACTCAGAGGTTGGAGTTTAAGGTCATCCTCACTGTCTGAAAGCAAAAGCTGTAATATCCTCTCACCCACACAAGGTTCATTGTGTTTTGTTTTTTTAATGAAAAAGCAACTGCTTGAACATGAAATATCCTTGAAAAACTTCCTCTGAGCTTCTCCATAAGTGACCCAGTAAGTGGACTGACACCATGGGCCAGGCATATGTAAGTCCCACATGCTGAACAGGAATTCTCTAAAACCACAGATCTGCCTTAGAACAAACACTCAGAACCAACTTGTGCTGTTTCACCAGATCTAGTTTTCCCATTTTTCTCCCAATATTTTTCCCCCCCTTAAGAAAATCCGATCTTGATAAGGTTTAAGATATGCAAATACTCCTTTGGAATGTACTGATTTTGAAGCCATGTTTTGAATTGCTCAAAACCCATGAGCAATTCCTATGGATCTGTCACACTCAGCAGGGGATGGGAATGTTGAGGGGGTGTGAAATCAATTCCTTTTTCAGTACAGACACTATCAAGCAACCAAAAAAGCAAAAGCAAAAAATGACCAGTAGTTTTGTGAACACAAAAATGATGATAGAGAACTGTAAGAACCTGTTTATACTAAACCAGGGTTATTTTCTGCAAAGGGACAGCAGAAAAACAAGTTCCCAAATAATAAAGTCTACCCCCGGAATAACAAAAACCCAAACAATAAGACTTGACTCATGTTTACAAAATTCCACATTTGCGTAGCACAACTTGTGTTATCATCCCAAAAATTCTAAACAATTAGAGCATGGGAACAGGCCTTCAGTGCCAGGTGCCTAAAAGCAAGACAAGAGGAGAGGAGACTGCAGCTGAAATCACGATGAGCAATTCAGTTGTAATCCCACATTTCAATTCCAATCCTTAAATACCTCAGAGGCAAAAGACTAAAGAACACTGGTTTAAACCAAGGGAGATGTGAGAGTCTCAATAAATCTGTATTTTTCAAATGAAGTTAGACTACAGCTTGCCAATTTACCAGAAGTCTTTATTGCCCTCTGGAGCTCTGTATCTGAAAATCAACAGGTCAAGGAAGACAAGAGATCAGGCAGATTTTCTCTGAGCAGGTCTGTCTTACCTTCCACCCACACAGGAGGGAATGAGAGTAACTGCAGGGTTGACTGCCAAGCAGGATCTGAACACACAGAACAGAGGGGAGCTTTTCCCTTGCTTCATGACAAGAGAGAGGATTGGGAAGGAACAGCATTTTTAATGTTGGTTTTCAACTAATTTTTGTCTCTGGGAAAAACAAGATTCAGCTTATCAGTTTTCATCCTCAATTTTGTTCTAAAAATAAATCTTCTGAGATAAATATGTTCAACCTAAAGCAGTGAGTGCTGCAGTTGAGACTTGTGTTAGCCCTGGCATTAGCACTTTCAGGACCTTGTTAACAGCACCCTTACTCCTGCCCCAAACTTGGCTAATGTCAACCTCAGAAGCACAATTTTTTAAAATCCCAAAGTGCTTAAGGTTAAACAAGATCTGACTTTTAATGTAGAATTCAACAGGAGGAGGGAGAAAGGAGGGAGAGGAGAGAGATGGGAAGAGACAGAGAGAGAATCTCCTAAGAACTCTAGGAGTCAACATGTGATTATTTTTCTTTCTTGCATATCTGTACAGTCAAGCATCTCCACTCAGATGATAGATGGCATCATCAGACCCTAAAGGGACTTTAAACAAAATCAGCATCATATTTAATTATCTATTACTAGGTAGGAAAAAAAAAAAAAGAAGACAATAATTTCCAAGTAATGTTACCTAAAAGGAAATCATTATTTTTTCAACAGTTAGGGCTGGGACCGGGATCATCACTTGAGATGCAGTGTGCAATAACACAGATTGGATAGTGGGCTTTGCTAGATAAACAAAAGCTTTTTCATAGATGCAACACTAATTTTCAGAATGTTGCTAGGGCAACAGCAGACTGTAACAAGAATTTCTGAATAATGAGCAGGTGGCAATATACAAAGATCTTCGATTCCTGACTGAATTATTTACATGTAATCCAGAATAGTGAGATTTTGAAAAGCAATAGCCTTATTCCAGCACCACAAATGGAAATACTACATACTTTGTCTAGAATATTTATTAAAGTTCTAGACATGCATCTCTTTTTTTGTTTTAACATGCTATGTAAGCCAAGATCACTAGTCTCACACCTGTAGCATAAAGAAGCAAAAGCAGTTATTTTGCATAAAATACACAATATAAAAATATAGTTTCTTTAATCCAAAACCAAATCTTCCTACCCAAGATTTTCCTTGTACAGATTCAATAACTCCAGAGGGACAGGAACAAATCTTGGTAATGAAGAAGTAAGGACCAGGCTAACAGAAGAGAACTGCCCATGCTTTATCCATCATGTCCATGCATAGCAGGAGTTTTGCCAGATATAAAATGTTATGGGAGGAAGCCTTATGGGCAGTCTAGAGTCTATGCACTTGAAAAGCAATGGCAGCAAGATTTGGCAAAATTTTTTCTAAAAACTTTCAACTCAGCTTAGTCATTGTATTAATAACCACTACTAACAAATTCCATCACCTGGCTTTCCAAGTTTCTGATTAGCTGGTCAGCAAAGGTTTAGGTATCTGGACAAGGCCAGCTGTAACATTATTCTTTTGCTGAATATGACAGAAAATAACTATTTTAATTTACTCTAACATTGAACTGTTTCTCCCTGTGAGTTCCCTGAGACACTGTAATATATGCAAAAGTCACAAACCTGGTCTACCTTGGAGGCTTTTTGACACTGATCTCTGTTTCAAATATCAATAAAACAGTCAGATTTGTAGTTATCTCCAGTAAAGTTCCCAGTTTTCAGAGATTAACAGAGTCTGTGTATTGAGATATAAATTCACATGCCACAACACAACTGTATATGAATGTTCATAATAAACTACAGAGCTCTTTTACAAGTAGCTGACATTATCGGAAAAACTTTCCAAAACACAGTAAAAGATGGATAATCTAATTATTTGATATCATTTTGATAAAGTCTTAATTCTCCATGGAGCCCCTCATGACAAAGACAGAGGTATTGGTGTGTGTCCAGAGAAGGAACAGAGCTGGGAAGGGTCTGGAGCACAAGTCCAGTGAGCAGTGGCTGAGGGAGCTGGGGGCGTTCAGACTGGAGAGGAGGAGGCTCAGGAGAGGCCTTGTCACCCTTGTCACCCTTTAACTCCCACACAGAAAGCTGTGGGTACAGTGAGGGTTAGTCTCTTCTCCCAAGTAACAAGCAACAAGACAAGAGGAAATGGCCTCAAGCTGCTGGGCAGCTTTAGGATGGATATTAGGAAAAATTTCCACATGGAAAATGTCAAGCACTGGAACAGGCTGCCTGGGGAAGTGGTAGAGTCACAATCTCTGGAGGGATTTAAAAGATGTACAGATGTGGCACTTGAGGCAATGGTTTAGTGGTGTGCTTGGCAGTGCTGAGGGAAGAGTTGGATTCTATGATCATACAGGTCTTTTCTAATCTAAATAATTCCATGATTCTGTTATTTACTGTATGAGATTGTTTCAGTTTATCTGATTTTCAACTAATGGACATTAAACTGAGGACAAGGCTTGGAACAAGTTATATGTTAAATTGTGCTGTTGTCATGTGTGACAGCTGTACAGACCTGGACATCCCACAGACACCTAGAAGGAGGTTTTAAACTAAGTTCATCAGTGAAATCTCACTGTTTGACACCTGGTCAAGTTTTACCAGCAAAGGCTTCCATGCCAGCAAAGCTTCTTGAACGAGGCTATAGCTAAAGCAATTCCAGAACACGTCCAGTGCAGACAGTTGAACTCACAGAAGATTAAAGTATTGGATTCTTACAGCTGGTCTTCTGCATTGTTTATAAATGAGCTTCTGTCCTCTCCAGCAGCTTCATTCTAAACAGGTTTAACAACCAGTGCTGAGCAGTTCCCTGCATTACAGCTGAATCCTGTAAATTCCTTTGTTCTACTTTCTGGTCAGAGGGAGGTAAGAACACAATTGCCTCACTAATATGATGCCTCATGGAACAGCTGCTTAAGCATCATCTTAGATCTCAAAACTGAGGATCCTGGCAACAAGGCAAAGTAGAGTAAAACGAGCACCTTGTTACTTCCTTATGAACACTTCTGCAACTACATCATCATCATCATCATCATCATATCAGCAGCTTAATTGCCTGGACCCAGGCAAAAGGGAGACAGAGAACTGATTCCTCCTTTCCCCAAGTGAAAAAACAGGCAGCCTCACATTCTGCCACCATGGAACTCGTGCCTTGCAAAGATATTTCATCTTCCTAAGCAGCCAGCAGGGTGGTCGGTCAAGCAAGCAGTGCCAGCATTTCCACTAAGTACCAGTTTTTGTGAGGACACAGGCTCCTTTCTCATGGCATGATCACTGAAACAAGAAACTTCCCTGAACCAAACACTGTATCTCTCATTAGAGGGGATGGGAGAAGGAAAACCTAACTTAATGAAGATTTGTTTTGCAGTATGATGGATTCTTTTTAATTTTAAAAAAATATATAAACATAGGACTAATACTGCAACCACTAAGTTTATATTCTGAAGTATTTTTGTAACTCAAAGTTTAGATGAGAAACAAATACAGTGCATTAGAACTTAGTGAATTTCTTTGAGAAATTTTCTTAAAAGCTGGTTTTTGGACAACTATAAAGCCATGAGAAAATTAAAAAATAAGCATCATTGTTTTCTTCAAAAATACTTCAAAGGTTACATGTCCAAGCAGGAGACAGGAGAAAAAATACTCACTCTCAAAATGCAAATTCCAAATACTGTTCCCAAGCTGGACACAGGCACTAACACCCAATTCTGGGAACAGAGAGGTTTTGAAAGCTTAAAAAAACAGGAAAGAAAATCCTTCTGGAGATCAGATTTTTCACATTTGGAGGGTGTTTATTTACAACCTGTATTATGCTTTGCCTAACATATTCTGGAAGTGTGAGCAGACCAGAAGGTCAGGGCCACAGCCATTCTCTGTGGGACCAAAGATGGGGTAAGGAAAGGAGAAGGTGTAAAGAGACAGCAATTTAACACTGCTCTACTACTGAACAAGTCACTCCCAAAGAATCTTATTCATGTAGTCAGAATATTTAAGCAGAGGATTATTAATAATTAATAGAATATCTATTAATAATCATTAGAATCCTGCATTTCTCTGACCAAAAGGCTTTGCTTTACAGGCAATTCAGGACAGGGACTTTGACATAGGCCACAACAATCCAGGGATTGAGGATAATCAGGCTGTCCTTGACATATCATTACCTTACAGAGATACACAACACACAGTTATATTAGAATTTATTGACAGGTTTTAATGTATATTATGTAGCATTTAACAATGCTGTGTGTTAAGAATCATCTGTAAAATACCTATGGAACTTGCTCTTCCTAAGGCACAGGGAAAAGAGGCTGAGAAGGAAAGAAAGCCCTTTAATATGAATAACCACAANAAAACAAAAACCCCAAAAACAACCAAACAAAACCCAGAAACAGACAAAACCAAAAATAAAGTCCACTCCAAAATATACTGACCAACCAAGAGGTAAGCCTTGGAAGTCAGAAACAAGTTCCAGCCTGAGTCAGAACTTTCTAACAAAAGGCTCATTATCCATATAAACAGAAAAAGAATAAGTACACCAAAAACCCACTACAGCACATCTGAAACTGAATTTGAAAGAGTACATTCAAAGGAAAAATAAGATCCAGAAAGTAAGTGCTGAAGACACCATATCCACTAACTACAGAAAATTAGAAGCCTCTCATCAGATCACAAGTCCCAAAGGAGATTTTTTTCAACAGTACACAATACACGATGGTATCATTTCGTGTTGGAACAAAAAGCACAGAACTAAATATAAGGAAAAAATAATTGTATGCCTGACTTCTAAACAAATTTTAAAGGAAAGAATTAAAGGCACCAAAGTCAATGGAAAATGAGTTGTCAGAAAAACATTGTAGCAGTGATTGTGCCAAACAGTTCTATTTAATAAAGTAGTAATTCCTAGGAAAAATAAATGGAGGAGGCCTAATCCATTTAAATTACATGTAGTCTTATAGAGAGGAAACTGATAAAGCAGAGAAAATGAAGATTAAGAAAATTCAAATTTTAAAGATGTAACTACCATTCCATTTATTCTCAGAAAAGCTCCGAATGGCTCAGAAGTGCCATTCTAATAAAGCCCTGGTAAGGCCTCATATGGAAAATGGCATTTGCGCTGATAAAAACTTGTATGGAAAACTCAATTTCATGTGCCTGCACTAGATAACAGATAGGTGGAAGAGCTACTTAATCTGGAGGAAAACTTTGCCACAAACCCATGTGTCTGTAAGTTTTCCACAGTCAGCGAGGCTGGAGGCCAGTAGATATCAGAAACAGATTTCACAACTGCTGTTCAGCATGCAAGAAGATAACTAGCAATTTAATTAACATTAAGATAAAGTCTGACACAGTTATGAAAGCATTAGTTCCTGTAATAAGAAGGGACTGGACTAAATGACCCAGAGTCTCTCTTTCAGTCTTCAGGCACATTCAAGCAGTGCACAATGCAATGAATTGCATCCTTTCCACAAACATTGCATTATTTTATTGATAATTATTCTATTTAATACCAAGGTACCTGGGTGGCCTAGATTCAGTGGGAAACAACTGGAATTTTTTTCATCAGACTTTACTTTCAAAAGCCTGTTAAGAAGCCTTCTTAGAATCAAGACTTTTTCCTTAAAATTGAAAGGAACTGGAAAAAGTACACTTGTACTTTATTTCGAAAGATTTCAAAGAATAATTTAAAATCAATTTTATGTCCTCCCATGTTTTATATTGGAGTCTGTCTTATAACATCAGACATATGTGAGAATCTATCTTCCTTATAGAAGCCATGCCTGGATCTAACCTATATATATATCAAACATATTTCAGAAGTTTTAGAGTCACTGCCACTATAAGCAAGTAACTGCAGATGTGCAGACATGAATAAAATATACAGAAAACAACTCCTGATACTGCAAACAGCAGAGTCCCAAGGTTAATAAGTTATGAGCAGGATTAGAGCTGAGCCTGGTCACGTCATGCACCAGGACTTTCTTACAGTTCATATCAGAGCAGTCAGTTCATCACACACACAGCCCCAGCCTGGGCAGGTGTGACCAGACCTGCAGGACACTCTGCTGCCCTTCTGGAGCATCAGACACAAAATATTTAGATGGACAACAAAGAACCCCATCAGATCCCTGTGATTTCAGTCAAGCCACACAGCTTAGAATCATCACCGCTGATCTAAACCATGCCTGAGTTCACACATTGTCTGACCGGAGCTGAAAAATCTTCTCAAGGTCTCCCATCCCCAATTATTCCACATGTTAAAAATGGGCTAAACTGTCTCTTGCGTAAAGGCAGTCTATATTTCATTGTATACTGGAAAACAGGACAAGAAAAAGAGTTACTGGAAGGATATTTACACATCTATAGTTCTTGATCTTTATGGAATATTACAATTTTAAGCCTTTACACTGCTATGGACCAAGGAAGATGGACACAAACCCAGTTTTTAACATTGTCTACTATTTCAATAGAAAAGGCCAGATAAAAAGCTGATTGTGTTCTAAGTTGGGACAGCTTTCATTACAATTTTGATATGCAGGTCTTAATAAGGACTACTGCTCTTTGTGCTTTTCAAATCAAACTTTGCAGTGTCAGGAAATACAAGATTATGTAGCAACTAATGGCATGTCATCATGGTCAGTGATGAACAGCCAACTGTTGGAACATCAAACATCATATTAACTGAGTTAGCCCAGTAACACCATTATGCTTTTCACATTACTGCTTTAAGAATTTAGTCTAATGGTACCATTTGAAGCTCAGAAATCTTCCTCAAAACATAGTATTATTTATTCTTCTGTATTTAATTCATTGCTAGATAAGCTCAGTCTGGACTCAGTTCCTTCCCCCAGTAACAAGAATGTTCATATGAAAACAAGTACTCCTCTCCAGAAGCCAACATCTGAAACTAGAGGGAAACAAAACATCCCCACATGAAGTATTAGGATGAACATCATTACATTTTTATAAGTTAACACAATAGTTTGTTTGAAAGATTCATATTCTTTTGTTAGACCACAAGTCTAACCAGACTGCAGCAGCATTCCTACAGCAGCTTCCATAAAGTCACTTAACAGCTTCCCAAGCACTGTGAGTCCTTTTACTCCTCCAATCCACACCACAATGATGACATCTCCCAGCAATACTGGCACTGCTTTGTGGTACAACTTTAAACCCTTGAAAGAGCAGTTTATTTTTCCATGACAATAATGCAGTGTGCAAACAAACATCAGCTAAAAGCCTTTTTAGAGATTAACTGCAATGAAAATGCATAAAAGATCACTTTGATGTGTTTGACACAAAGAAGAAACCATAACACCTAAACTAAGAGACTAATAATGTGTCATCTTCATTAAAAGTAAAAATTAAGGGCTCATTACAGTCAATTCTAGCAGTAGAAATACTATCAGCAGATACTTTTGAGTATCTAATTGTCATTTTACCAGTTTCTGCCACTAAAGCATATACAACAATCACTAACACAACAAAATTATTCCGTTTCCCTTGGAAAGCCATTAGGCAAAAGTTCTTGTTCAGAAATAGTCTGACTTCCCAAGTGGAAGAAGGACAAGGACCCATCAACTGAAAAAGGCAAACCAGGTTTGATTTTGAGTCTAAGTCCTGCCAGTGTGTGTAGCTTTGCTAACCAATCCAGCTACACCTGAGGGGTGACAGAAGTTGGTGAGGGTTCGGTTCTTGCTTTAAGTTATGGAATAGATTTAATGGATTACAAAAGAAAGGGAGAAAAATACTCTAATCCTAGCAGCAAGTTGTTCTCTTTTTTAACACCTACAGAGCACACTGAACCTGAAATGGAGCTCTACATCCAAAAGATCAAGGGATTAACAATGCTTTAAAGGAAAAAGGCTTTTTTCTGTACATTTTGTTGTAATGCTTCAAATCGTGCTGTGATAACATGGACAAGAATTCCGCACAAACTGATTTACTCGTTTTGCTACTTCCTCATTAGGGTACAAAAACTGAACATTTGATCTAAGCTAGCAATTTTCCAATGTCTCTCAAAACTCCTGCTGTATCTCCACAAGAACATACCAAATTCTTCTGAGTTCACTTAGAACATGAAAACAGATGGAAATCTGCCTGTGCATCCAGCATTGGTCAATGATGCAACTGCTCCCAGCTTCTCAGCACCAGCAGGAGGTTTTGCAGCCCAAAGCTCTGACAGGAGAAAGGACTGTGAGAACACTCCTCAATCTGCTGTTGGCAGAAGCACTCGGCTTAGTTCAAACTTCACTCACCAGCTGCACACCAACAGCCTTTTCCAGATTCAGCTGCACTAAAGAAGTCACTGATCTCACTTCCAGTCACCATTTCCTCCATCTGCCAGTTAAACTGCTCCTCCAAGTCTCCCAATAGATGCTTCAGTTTGATAGAATAAGAGACCTACATCTTACACAGATAAAAGTTTGGAAAGTGCTCCCAGTAACAGCTCATTCAACAGAGCAGAGAAGGTGGCAGAGGGCAGGACCAAAAAGCCAAGGATATGGCACCACGATGGCCTCTTTCACAGCAGCAGGTATTGCAAGGACTGCATCTATTTATGTCTTGCTTCATTTAATATAAATTAAAATGCTTTAGCTGGATACCTACAGCAATGTATCACACCTCACTTGGCTGGGAACAATTCTTACAATGACTGTGGTAGGTTAAGTGCTAACCAATAATACAGAACATTGTCTAGAAAAGTACAAAATTCAGGACTGGATTTTTGCTAAACCAAATCCAGCAATGATATCTTCTATCTTTATGTCTTTTAGAGGTTATTTTTTGACTCAGGGATAAAAGTTATCCAAAACTATACTTTCAAAAAGAAGGAACAACTCTGCTATGCTATGTAGTCACAGCTTTAAAAATATTTATGGCATTTGTCCTGACAAGCTTCAGCCTTCAGACCATTCTATACACAACTGGACAAAGTGAGGAGGGGGCAGAAAAGTTAAGAGTGCTAAATAAGGGACAGAATTCCATTTTATACACAAATTCAAGTTACAGATTAAAGAATAATAAGAACTGATGTTGAGAAGGAGAGTAAAGAACAAAAATCCAGCAGCTGATGAAAAAAGACAGGTGAACGATGTAATATATAATTGTTTATGAAGAAATCAATGGCTGCTCAGAGGCAATGCCCCATTTCCTGACAGAGATCCAAGATAAGGAGTAGAAAAGAAACCCTGGAATAAGCATCCCACACCCATCTCAAATCTACACTTCGCTTCAGCAGTCTGGATCCGAACATACAATAACCAAGTATTTTTGGAAACATAATTCTATAGATTGGAGAAAAGTGCATATCAAAAAATGACACGTTGACAGGATTCTCATAATGCATACATTAAACTGCAGGAGACTAACTTGTGCACAAGAGTAGCAGTGCAGGCTGTTCTGTAATTAAGGCTGCTGCCCTTCATAAATCTGTTTCCAGCCATTATTTCCTCTAAAACACTCCTTCAACAAGTTATGAAATCAAAATAAGATTATAGGCAGGCCCAAAGTGCCATTTTCCCAACAATATTTAATCATAATCTATTGCTGACTTACCATCTCCCAGAAAGAGCTTTCCAACACCACTTTCCGAAATCTCCTAACATTGTTATACAGCACATTCACCACCACCTCGGAGGAAAGTCAAGGAGGATCCACCAAGAACCACCTAGCCCCAACTTTAATGGGCTCCCACAGATGCTACCTAAGAGCCAGGGTAAGCACCACATTGTGGCACTGCACTGATTCTTCTGGCCTAAAGAATACGGTGTGAACGACTTGATTATTCAGGTCTTGCACAGCCAAACGACTCCTCTTTCCATCACTAAAAGACTCCATGTGGAATGCAGCGCTTAACAAAACCCCCAGGGTCATTCCTAGGTGGGACGGACACGGGAAAACCGCCACTAAAAGCCTGACAAAAAGCTCAACACCTCTGCAGTCCTTGAGCCCAGTGATGCCAGGATTACAGGATATTCTCCTCTCCTATCGAAAGCTCCTTAGCTGTCACACCCAGGAATTACAGCACTTTGTCTTTACTGCCTACTGCTCAACTCTCTTCGTATCTTCGAAATGAGAATTCCAGCACGCTGAAAAATTTCAGATGCAAATCACTTCAAGTAATCAGGACATCCAAGGTGGTTCATATTTTTATCCAGGTAGTAAAAGTTAGAGCAGTCGTCTAGTTTACCAAATCTGAACCATGCTGCCAATATATTTAAAAGATTTTTATAAATCTTTTCTAAATCATTTTAGCCAATTCAAAGTTTACGTTGCTCCATTACCTGACAACTCCCTCTCAGAGAACACGGTGTCAAAAGGCCGATTTTCCCCGAAGTGTCCAAAAAATGCAACTGTATCAGTTACTTTTAAAAGCCTGGAATACAGCACCTTGAAACTTTAAACACATAAAGGTATTTAAAAAGATGTGGTGCTACATCTCTCAGTCAAATTAACTCTGGGGAGAAGTAGATTTGTGAAAGTGGCGATACAAAAATATGAAGTTGAATTAACAGAGGCCACTGTAGCAAACTGACAGCACCTTTTAAGTGAACAATCGCCAAACCCATGGCATTTGTTGTACCCAGAGCTGAGCCTAAGCTGAGCCTAAACCATTCAGCTGGTTTGAAGCAGTTCCACGGGCAGACTTTAACCAAGCAATACAAAATATAGACTATGGTTGAAGGCAAAATATACTGAAAAATACACTGAAATAGGAGAAGAAATGAGAGCGAAAAACTTAAAAGAAGAAAAACGGCAGAGGCAGAATTTTGTTTAAGATGAGAAAGAGCAAAGTAGTAGTACTGGTCTATTGAACTTTTCCTTTATTCCTCTTAACAGACACACAAAATTAAAATACAAACATACAACCACTGCAGCAGATTTAGGAGCTGACCCTTCCCAAATCTTTAATAAATAGTTTCTGGAGCAAACTAACCTAACAAACCTAACCCAGTACACTGTACACTCCTCAAAATTACTGAGTTTTAGTCAAATCTATTTTTAGTCACAAGAAAAGTACTAGTTGATTTTGATAGCCATTTAGTTTTCTAAAATAAAGAGTGGCCAAGAAGTGCAGTTACAAGCATCACATTTTTGTTCTTCCAAGATTTAAATGGACACAAGTCTTAACATTATTTTTGCCATTGGGACTTCGATAAATTGAGCAGTACAAGCAATAAGTTACTTCATTTCTACAAAATATTTAAACCCTTGACATCACAGTATTTCCTGTAAAACAAAGGCTTAATATCAGCTGCATGCCAAGGCAATGCAAGACTGTCAAAGAAAATGTGTTTCCATTGCCATTTATTTCTCATGAATAGCAAATTATTTGAACAAAACATTTTGAAAAATAACCAGAACTTCATTTTACCTTTCACTTCAACAGCAAATAAATATTCCTAATCTAACATTCACAAGACATACTGCCCTGTAAAATTGCTGCTTAATATTCAGACAAAACGCGTGTCTCAAATACATTACTCCTTGTGGAAGACAAGACATGAGAAAGCAACCCCATTAAAAATTGTAGGTTAATGCCTCAGTGAAAAAAGGCCAGTGTCAGACACTGCAAGAGAAAAACCCAACACATTCCCTATTCTGCTTTGGGCACACAAGATCTCTTCGGTTTCAGGTCAATGAAAAAGGGGCATCAAAATTTAAAATTAAGACTATTAGCAAAACCACTCCAAGATAGCAAACACTATGGCAGACTGTACTATGTGGCAATGCACCCTAAGCAAAGTGTGCACCTCTCTTTTTGGTTTTTTTTTCCCATCACCTCCTAATCCAGCTTTCTATGGACATCGCACAAATCCACCGACATGTAGGATGTGTGCAAATCTCTTCGCGTAATAATCTGAATAATTCTTAGACCCCCGTGTAAGAATCAGCTATTCCTCACTTCTTTTTCTACCTCGTTCCATCTTCCTCATAAAGTGAAACGCTTCTTCGGTGCTGAAAACTCATTTTAAAACGTTTTTAAAAGAGATGGTAAAAACCAGGCCGTGACGTAGTTTGCTCTCAAGTCTACCTACACTTTATACTATAATATGGTAGAACATGCAAAATTATCCAACATGCGGCAGAAATTTTAAGAAAATGAAAACATAATAGATGAACAGCTCTGTGTCCCACTCCGGCCAGCCCTGGCTATATTAGGGAAGGGGAAGGGCCGGGCTCGCCCCGCCGGACCGCGACCCCCGGCCGGGCTGCACCCACCGGCCCCGCGGCCGCGCCCCCCCTCCCTCAGCGCTGCCCCCGCTCTGCGCACTGCGGGCGCGGCCCCCCCTCCTCCCTCAGCGCACTGCGACCCCCGCCCGCCAGAGCGCCTTCCCCGGCGGCATCCCGGGCTCCTCACCGGGGCGGAGCGCTCCTTCCCGGGCTCCTTCCCGGGACCCCGCGCCCGGCGGGTGGCGGCTCCTCACACACGAGGGGCGCCGAACCCAGCGCCGAGCGCCGCTCGGGTTCCTCCTGCTGCTGCCGCGGCGGGGAGAGGGGCCCCGCCCCTGGACTGCCGCCACCAATGGCTGCGCGGAGCGCTACTGATGGACAGCCCCGCGGACCAATAAGCGTCGCGGCGCCCTCCCCCCGGCGCTGCCGCGGAGTGGTGCCGCTCGGCGCTTACACGAAGCCGAGCCCGCCCGGAAGGCGACGGCCAATCGGAGGGCACGGCTGCCTCGACAGACAAGCGTGAGCACCAGTAGGAGCGGCGCACCGGCACCGCAAGGCCCGCCCCCTGCGTGCAGCCCATGGCCGCGGGCAGACGGAGCGATCCCGTAGCTGTGGCAGTGCAGGGTCTTAGCGGTCTCTGCTCCATGCCCCGGCCGCTTTCCCTTCACCCGCGCCTGAGCTGTTCCCCTGCTCCCGGACGTGTGGTGTATGCCGAGCAGCGGATCCCCGGTGCCGCTGGGTGCCCGCGCCAGCGCTCCTGCAGCCGCACGGCGCCCGCACCCCGGCGGGGCAGGCTGGGAGCTGTAGTCGGGGCTTGCCTGCGCAACCTCTCGCTCTCCCGGCCCCTCGTCCCCGCTCTCACCGTTCTTCCCAACCCCGATAGCCGGCGGCACTGCCCCGTCCAGCCCGGCCCTTACAGCGCCATCCTCGCCTCCGTCCGTTCCCAGCCCCGCTTCCCCCTTCCCGCCCCTCCGGCTCCCTCAGCCCGCCCGCTCCAGCGGAACAGGGACCGGCACAAAGCACGGCCGGGGGGGAAGATGATTTTAAACTCGCTCCTGGGGAAGCGGGGCCAGGGGCGAGAAGGACGGGGATGACAGGAAAAATGAAAAAGCGGTCTCTGGGCCCAAAAGCGCTTCCCGTCCGTGACCTGTGGCCATGCGTCACTTCCCGGCGGCCGTTCGAGCGCGGAGCCCGCGGCCGGCAGGGGCTGCCCGGGCTGGAACGCGCTCGGGGTCGGTCGCCAGACGGGGACCGGCTGTAAGGTGCCTGCTGTTTGTCCCCAGCCCGTGTTTGTGGCAGGTTTCACTTCTTGCGGCTGCTGCTGCTGGGTCGTCGCATCGTGCGCTCAGGTACTTCTGCTATTGCAGCTGCAGGGACTTGCGTAAGTAAAATAAAGAACTCGCCCCCGGGCAGGTATTGAGGTGTGCGCTTCCCTCCAGCACGGTACCGCGGCCTGTGGAAAAACTGCTCCATGCTGAAGAACTGTTTCTGTCCTTTGGTCCGACTGATTGCTTTCTCTTTAGTGTTCTTTAAAACGCTGTGTTCTGATGGGTAAATTTTCGATTCTTTATTATCCCGCTGGTGGCTTCTCAGAAGAAGAAAGACAGTGAGCTACTGGAGAGGATCCAGCAGAGGCCACAAAGGTGATGAAGGGTTTGGAGCATCTCTCTTCTGAGGAGAGACTGCGGGAGCTGGGCCTGTTTAGTCTGGAGAAGAGAAGGCTGAGAGGGGATCTCATTAATGCACATTAATATCTCAAAGGATGGTGCCAGACTGTTTTCAGTGGTGCCCACCGGCAGGATGAGGAGCAATGGCCGTAAAATAAAACAGATGTTCCACCTCAGCATGAGGGAGAACTTCTTTACAAAGATGGCAGAGCACTGGAACAGCTGCCCAGGGAGCTCCAGAGAGGATTTTCTCTCTCTGGAGACATCCCAAAGCCACCTGGATGCATTCCTGTGTCACCTGTTCCAGGTGATCCTGCCTTGGCAGGGGAGTTGGATGGGATGATCTCCAGAGGTCCCTTCCAACCCAAACAATTCTGTGATTCTGTGAAATAGAATCAACCAAGATGTTCTTAGAGCCTTGAATTCCCTATTAAGTTTTATTGAACATGTAGTCATAGAGCAGTTAACTCCATCAAGAGGAAATTTATGAAGCAAACCCCTTAGTGGAAAGACTCATTTGTCTTAGGCATGTGCTGCTGAGCTGCATTAAAGTGCTATACTTAGTGGCCTGTAAAAATAAGCAGTGGGTTTATATTATGTAATCAGCTTGTGTTGACAAACAGCTATTGGAAAACTTAAAAGTAGTCCTTGAACTTGTCATCAGTCTTGCACCCAACTTTCCAATAAAGAAACAGCCCCAGGGGTAATATCCTCAGCAAGCTGGGTCTCAGTTGCTGCCTCTGGAAGGATAAGGGCCTATAGTGAAATGCAGTAGAGCAGTAGCAGTGATTAGAAAGAAATTCAAGGTTGGGTTTTTTCAGACTTTATTTTATTATTTGCACTGCCCTTATCCCTCAGTGGCTACTTACTTTTCCAGATAATTTATGATTTATTGAACATGCCAGAAGTTGGAGCATATTGCTTGGAAATACTGCTGATGTTGTTTCTCTCATGTATGAACTTACTTGCTTGAATTTAAAAAAAGTTTCAGTGCAATTTTTTTATATGGCAGCTCAGTTCTCTTGGAAGTTTGAGAGACTTACTCAGAAGTTTACCCGGAAATTATAGTTACTGCACAAATATGTTTATAAAATTTATTCTGTTTTAATTGAGTTTTGAAAAGTAGTGGGAATAGGACTACATTGAATAGTTTATAAGTACATTGTTGTAGAGCCCTTTCAAAAAAACTTCATCAAACTGGAAAAATGGGATTCACTTTTACAAAACACATGGTGACTCCCACCAAATAAATGCATTTATCCTGGTGTTCATGGGTTCTGCACATCATAATTTTTTACTGGTTTTTTGTGCCCTATGAATGAACAATGATGTAGGTCCAAGAATCTTCCTCATCCCTGCTTTTAAAAGCTGGGATCATTTACCACCATCTAGTCCTAAGATACTTAAGCAACTTTGGATTTTTTTATTTTAGATTAATAGTTACTGGGTTTAGTAATTCAACTATTTAATCCCTGGTTTCCTTTAAAACACTTGAGTAAATACTCTAGAGTTTGAGTTTTTTAACTTGTGAGACTTGTGCAGCTGAATGAAGTCTCAGAATGAAAATCTAGGTTTCCATACAAAACCTTTTAGGTCTATTTTGTCTGGAAAAAAGTGAATCTCCAGAACTTGTGATCTGAAGATCTGGGGAGGTCGATGTGATCTGTATTACAGCACATTAAGGACACAGAAAAACCATGAAAAGTTGTAATTATAGAATACATGCACTAGTCTTTATCTCTCCCTTTTCATCTTCTAAATCTGCAATGACTAGAACAACAGATACAAACTGTTCTTCTGCTACACTGACTAAATTCTTTTTTAAAACAGACTATTTTTATTTCTTGACATTACTACAGTGTGTACATAAGTACTCTGTCTCAAAACATACATGAGCACCACTGCCACAATCATTGTATATGTTGTTTTAATGGTCATTGTTTACCACATGTGGAGTTCTTTAATTATTCACCTAGTCTGTGATTATTCACCATTCATTTGTACAATCATTCACCTAGAGAAAAAAAACTAAACAAAAGCTTGTACATACCTGGTAGTTAGTGCTTTTTGTTTTGCTGCTTTCTAAGATCTGCAAAGTCAGTTTTAACCTTGTTAATGACTGATGCAGAAGTATTTTTCATGGTAGCATTGCTATGTACTGATGACTCATATGCCTCCTCTAATTCAGATTTATGCTTCTGAAACTGCATGGTTCCTATTCAGTGTTTCAGTGAAAGGATCTTGTCATGTTCTTGTTCAACAGAAAGTTAATTATGTTAACATTTCATTCTCATATTGTCACTCACAACAAGCTATATAGTGAGCTGATCACAAGTACATCATTATCTCTGCATTTATAGAATGGAAAATTATCAGAGAAAATGAGTCACCAATTTTCTTTAGAGGTGAATCTCAGAACTGGGTGGTGAACAGCTTTGTTGGGCCCACCAATCCTGCAGCATTGTTGAAGCCTGGCTCTACAGAAATGCTTAATTTTTGTTTGTTTGCCAGCAATCTTGAAGGTACCATACCTCAATCAATTTTTTCAACAGGAAAAAATACACAGTGGAAAATATTGTGATAGAACTGAAGTGATTATGGTTATTTTCCCAACAGTTAGAACTGAAACATTTGTGTTTGCTCAACTGAGAGCAGAAGCAGGTATTTTATTTACTGGAGCTTTATCAATTTTTTTTTCTGGGAAATGCTTGCCTTGGGCACACAGGGGCTTTCCATCTTCTGTTAAGCAAAGCTCTGTGGTGGACATTCATGAAAGAGCCTGGTACTCATCACAGTACTTGTATCTGCTGCTGAATATTCCAGAGGCCCAAGGTATGGGAATATTGTTTCTGTAAAGGTATACCAAAGATTCCACTGAAGAAAATGGGGGACAAAATTGCCGCAGTCAATACAAAGCTTATGTCCCAGCTTTTGTGTGTTGGTCAGTATTTTAAATTTAAATTCACTATTCTTCCCTCATTGCCCAGCAGAATGGTATGTCAGAATGGTTGTGGTTGAACACCCCTTCTCTGTAGAAATAGTAGTGGAGGCCCAAGAAGAAATGCCTGGAAGTTCCAGTGTTACCCTGCGCAGTTCTCCCACAATGAGAGTGTCATGGAACTTGCCTGGAGGCTCATCCACAACATTTTCTTTACATTCCCCTGAATGCCTGATGTGTATCCTGGTAGACGTGCCTGTAATTCATCCTGTAACAAAAAAAAAAGTACTTATTCATTCTGTCTGCCTGAATGTCATTAGCCTGACTGGCAATGCCACTGACAGGTCCACCAAAATCCTCATTTTTCTGGAATTCCACAACAGTTTTGTGGATTTTCAGAACATTCAAGTCCTGTTTCCCGTCCTTTCCCTCTCCTCATTGTTGTCAACAGTACTGACAGCTGCTCTTTTTTCCCTCCAGATGTGACAAATTCCTGATAACTTTATATTGGCTGTGCTCTCTAGTCCTCTGTTCTTTTCCTTTGTATCTCCCTGATTTTCAGACAGTATTAACTGTGAGAGATCCAGAGCAGGGGTTTCAGTGATCCCACACCACATCTACTTCCCACACCACCACTTTAACCCTTTACATTGTTCCCAGGTCTGTCTTACCTTGTAAGCAGTGGCAAAAAGCAGGTTCCTCAGTCCTGTGGGTCCTTGGTGTGAGTGAGCACAGAGCTCAGCACATCCCTCTTGTCAATACAAAGCTCATCCCTCACATCACACCTGCCTTCTTCCAAATTGCTTCAGAAATAAGTCACTATCAAAAAACCTGAGAGCTCCAAGTTCAGAATTTTGCTGTCAAACCTGGTGGTACTGCTAAGGGTCCAGGCAGCCTATTTTGGCTGACATTTTTTGTTCCTGTGGTAATCCTGCTCCTTACACAGGCCATGAATCCACAATAATTAGGTACTGTTTTGATGGAAAGGTTTGTTTCTTTCTTTGTGTTCAGTTAGTGCACTGCTACTGGGCTTTATAAGCTTTTGTTTGCTTGTTTGAAGTCTATTGACGTTAAAAGAGCAAAAGTGAGTATTTCTGCTCTGACACTGTCCCTTGAACAAAAATGAATGAAGAATCCACATTTTTAATCTTAAGCACACTATGAGATTTTTTTTATTAGTTCTGTGGTTTAGGATTATGTCTGTCTTAGGGAAATAAAATTCTTCACTGTTTTTTCTTTTATTTTTTCTTCTTTTTTTTTTCACTTCCCCCAGAGTGGGCATATTTTCCCCTTTTTTTCTGATTTAACTTTTAGGATTAAAAATTTAAAGGACTGTTAGTTCCATCAGCAGAAAGTTAAATAACTTATTTTTTTCCCTAGAACTCTACTGAAAAATGTTTACTAAAAGAGTTTTATTTCAGTGTCCAGGAATAAGCTCCAAGAACTTCCACTCATGAATAGGGTATTTGCTAAAATAATTATTTAATAGTGTAAAGGAAGAGGGACATGCTGCCCTCTTCATCTTGGAATAGTTGGAATATTTTATGGATACTGAGGTCCAGCATCTGCACAATTTTATGCTTTCCAGAGAGAATTCTCAAAACTCTAGGGAAGTTGTGTAGATATTGATTATTTCCAGATGAAGTGATGAGTATTGTTCAGCAAGCTTTATTCTCTATTCTGCCATGTAGGTAAAATATCTTCTTTCTCTTTCATTTCCCTCTGGTTCAGCATGGCCACTGCTCTCCAGGAAACGCCTTCACTCGAAGCCTCTCAGTCAGAGGATGTTGATGCTAAGCTGTCCTTCCTACCTGAAAGACTGAGAAAGAAGCTGCTTCCTTTTCAGGAAAAGGGCATCATATTTGCACTTCAGAGAAGTGGCAGGTAAAATTATTGTATTCAACTAACTGTATCACATGCTAAAAATAATTACTTTAGGTAAATATTATTTTTACAAAGGTTATTCAATACCAACAGTCTTAGGTGAGTTATGTTACAGAAATCTTTCATAAACTATAAGGTAACATGGTTTAAAATGAGTTGTGGGGTTTTTTTCCACAGAGGATGAAGAGGTTTAATAATGCATTATGCAAAAGAGAATTGTAGTATCAAAGTTCTCATGTGAAAGGAGGCTGATATCAGTAGGACCATCATTTTTGTTATGTTAATAGACAATTCCTAAAATAAGTTAATTCACATTTGATTCATTAGTTTTTAATGGTATGGTAGAGCTGTTAAGGGAATGACTAACAGATCCTGATGCCTCTGTGTGGTTTTCTATTTTAAATTTGGTACAATTCTGGAGTGTAATCAGGGTGTTCTGGAGCTCACTGAGCTGCAGCAGCAGAGCAGGAGAAGCCTTGCAGAGCACTCACTTAGCCAGTGCAGCAGCTGATGGAGTAGGCATTCAACAATTAAGTACCTGGTAAATCAAAAAACACGCTTTATGCAGCAGAGGCTGGAAATATTTTGCTGAGTAAGAACCTGTTAGTGAGTTCCAGGGTCAAAAAGGAGAGGGGGAAATGCTATTTCCACATTTATAAATTTTAGGAAGTGTGGGCAATTGCAGCCTAAAGCTGTGAAACCACTGTATGATGTTGTTTTGGAAAGGAATGATGTTGGCGAGGTCTGGCACAAATAGAATTACTGTAGCCTGTATGGGAAAGATGGATGAAATTCGTTCCTGATTATTTCAGCATCTTGCTGAGGAGAGGCTTGGGGCCTAAGGGGGTTGCTTGCTAATGTTTGTGATTGTTTTCAGGGGAAAAGAAACATATATATTTCCCTCTAAAGGTGAAAAATTGAAAAGGAAATATGTATCAGCAGTTCTTGGAATTATATGGAACTTTTAATCAATTAAAATCTCTGAATTTTTTCACTTTGATTCTATTCCTTTGTCCAAAAGCCTTTAGCACTGCTGTCTCAGGGAATGAACAAACCATCTGTTTTATGCTGCCAGTTTCAGTGGCAGAACAGAAAGATGAGTGCAGCCCTTCACATGAGAACCTGAGATTTGCTGCTCTATGCTGAATTGGCATTGGCTGCTCGTGACCACCAGCCATATCAGGCACTTTCTTGCTGCACAGACTCAAAATGGGTGGATATAATTTTAATAGGTAGCTAAGACTTTGGTAGAATAGACAGCAAAGTCTGTGTTAGAGTTGAATTTAATAAATCCAAAGCCCTTGGCTGCCATAGAATATGCAATTGAGGTGTATATTTGTGTATACCAGTAGTGAAATAACAGAAACCATTAAAATGAAAGAAACTACACATTTAATTAGTGTAGGCTAATGGATGTATTTGAAAGTGGCATAATCTTCTGCAGGCTAATGTATGCTACAGAGGTTCCTTGGGAAGCAGCTTAACTGTAGGACTGGATAAATTTTTATCAGATGTTTCTTTCTTCTTTTTGTTGAAGGAGTAACAATTGCCTGCAGTAAGTATTCAGAAAGGTTTGGAATACCTGGTCTAATGACTCTGTCATGGGAGGAATTCTATCTTTTTCATTAGGGTTATGGGTTTATGCTGGGTTTTGTCTTTGAGTCTTTCACTAACAAAAGATTTGCATAACCCAGCACTGATGGTTTTCATGTGACATGGATATGAAAAAATGCTCATCGTGATTGCAAGAAATCTCACTGCTTGGCACAGCAAATTCTGTGTGTAAGCTGGGTCACATTGAGGAATTGTGTGCACACTCTCAGCCAGTTTCTATATAAAGTAAAGTGTGTTAAGTCAAACTTTTCCAAGGAGTATTTTTTAAATCTGTCCCTTGCTCTTGCAGATCTATTTCTCTTCCTGTCCCAAAACAGAGAACAAGAGCCTCTGGTGCTTGTAGCTGAGTTTTCTTATTAG
The DNA here is from genome assembly GCA_013396995.1 of Dicaeum eximium. Classification (NCBI taxonomy): domain Eukaryota; kingdom Metazoa; phylum Chordata; class Aves; order Passeriformes; family Dicaeidae; genus Dicaeum; species Dicaeum eximium. The sequence goes on along the minus strand of VWZP01008990.1, from coordinate 785,966 downwards.
TTTGTCAGCTCTTGCCTCACACAAGTCTTTCCCTTTTGTGTACTCCATAATGATTTAAACCTTCTTTCAGTATTCCCAGTGGTATATTTTCTGTAGAAGTGTCTTTTCTAATTTTAAAAAATATATAAGCATAGGACTTGAAGTGAGCAGTGTGTGCATCTCTGCTCATCTTTCTTCTTCCCCCAGGCTATGCACTCCCTTCACTTAATCCATGCTTTGCTGGAAACTAGTGTAGAGCACGTGCTGGCTGAAGAGATTCAATTAATATCATCTTAGATTAGACAAGAACCCAGCATGAAAAGGGACTTATTATTAGAACAAACTTATTATTATTATTTTTTGCATGGAAGGGGCTGGGAGTGAGCTATGAATTCCCTTGTCTCTTCCCAAAGCATAACATAAATATGCTGTTGTGGTTTGTGTTTTTGATTCAACATAACTAACTTCCACATAAGCTAACATACCTTTTATCTCACAAACATGCCTTAAAGGTAAATAACTGACTGGCTGCTTATTCCTTACTGGAGATTATTCTTCAGAGATGCACTTTGGAATGGCTGCCTAGGGATGGACACAGTGTATAGTCTTTATTTGTAGCCTCAAACACTAATGTGCAGAAAAGCTAGGTGCACACAACTTTCATCCATGAAGACTATTTTATTTTTGTGATTTTCTTTCAGTGAAGGTATAAGTTACTTTTAAAAACAATGATAATATGTATTTATTTATTTATTTATGTGTGCTTTAAGCTGTCTCTTTAATAAAAACCAACCAACTTGTCCCTTCCAGGAATGTGACCTCTTAGCAATAGGCTTAGGAAATACTGAGGGTTGTTGGGGTCAGATGTGTGTGTGCTGTCGGGAGGTGGAAGTGAGCAATTCTCTGCTCTCTGCTGCTTCTTAGTCGTGTTTGGGCAGATGTGGACAAATCCCCATTTCCTAAGAACTCGGGGTAGAACTGAGGGGTCACCAGGTGTTAGTGAAGAGGTGGCAGTGTTGAAACACAGTGATCTGGAAAAAGTGGGGAAAACTTGGGTAAAATATCCAAGATACAGAGATACATGGGCAAGTGACTCGATAGTGTTGATAAGGATTGTATTCAATCTCACTTGAGCTCACATCTCTCTTTGAATTTTACTGATTTTTACTGCTGCTGTTCACTAATGCCATGCTTGGAAAGTCACAGTTCTTTTTACCATGTATTCTTGTTTTATATCCTCTATTTACAAAAGTGTGTGATGTCTGTCTAGTAATACAAACAATTTGTTCACCTGAATACACTGTAAAAGAGGCATGCTGTTTTTTGAAATTTACTTCTCATGCTACTGGATATAACTAAATGCTTTATCAAGTTTTGTAATAAAAACTGTCAGCATGTGATTTGCAAGCATCATTATTTAGCATTGCTTGTCTTGTAGATGGTATCTGTAAAAGATGCCTTCAGACACACAGATATATTTCTTTCTAGGCGTGTTGGCAGAACAATTTGTTTAAGCTGGATGCAGAAGAGGACTTGGAGATATTTACCACCCATGAAAGAAGCAGTTCTATTATAATTGTATGCTCAGACTGTTTTACTGGGGTGATCTTGTTTCCTCTGTAAGTTTGAGAGGTAATACATTAACTTATATATTCAGGAGCATGTGATTTTTAATTTCCCATACATGCTGGCCTAATGCTGTTAGACACAGTGAAAAAAAGTAGATGAACATGGAGGGCAATATCAGGATATGCAGAGTTCACATCTGCCATTAAGAGTTATCAGTTTTAGTGCAAGGGCAATTGTTTTGTTAGGCAGTCCCTATCTAGAACAAGAAAAAGCTTTATAGTGTTTAAATTTTTTTTGGATAATGAGCTACAGAGAACCATTATGGCAGTGAAATCATTAGAGAATAGAGTGTGAATGTCCTCTGTTACAATATTGAGTCAGTTTTCTACACTTCAAAATAGTACTTTTACCCATTGACTGTGTCTCTGATCTCTAGCAAGTTACACTGGAGGAAAACATAGTTAGTTAATTCTTTGTTAATTAAAACACACTTCTACTTCAAAATTACAACTCTTTGTAGAAATTCTCTACATCTACATTCTCCCTCTTCCATCTTCAAAGTAGACCAAAAAACCAAAGGTTCAGATCATAATTTCCTCAAAGTTTCTGAACATAACTGAAAGATTCTTCACTAGAAAGGCACAGCATATACAGTGTGCTGAGGGTTTAGCAGCTGGACCATGGAAATGGCAGCTCTTGGGCAGGAAGCAAACAGAAATGCTTGGAATTCCCAGGCACAGCCCTTTGTAGGGTGAGAAATTTCTGATATAAGTCCTATTTAAATTCTTATGCAAATTTCTACACAAATTTCTTTAACTTTCTAGGATGTATTATCCATTGAGTATGAAAGGTATAATTTCCATTTGAGTTGGGTGTCTAAGGAAGCTATAATTTTAGATTTTGGAAGCTGATGGAATAAGAGAAAATATGTTCAGTCCATGCACTCCCATGCACATTTTAGTTTGTGCTAGAGCAGTAGGCCCCTTTGTCTTACATTTTTCTATAACTATTTTTCACTTTCGCTCTTATTTTTGTCATCGTTCCCGAGTTTGCTTCTGGTTTTATGTTGCTTATTAATCTTGCTTTCTCCTTCTGTACAATGCAATTGTTGCTTTCTGTCTTGTATTGCCTTTTTAAGTTAGCAGAGCTTTTGTTTTACTTTGCTTTTATCTTTACTATTTTTGATCCATCATTACTGATCGATTTGCTCTTTCAGTGTATTTCTGTTCTTCAGTTTCTTATCTTTGATAGTAGCTACAAATAAGAGAATAGATTTGTCTTTCAATTCCATTTTGAAGCACTAAGCCTAGTTATATGTCTATACATCTCTTACTGTCTATATCTAATTTTTCTGTCCTTTGTTTGAAAGGTCATAGGTTTCTGCAAGTCAATGTGATTAAATGCAAGACCAACTGCTTTTTACCATTGTCTAATATTTTTTTTTCAGAATCAGCTGCATGGTTTAAAGGAACACTTAGAAAAGTATTTTAAAGGCTACTGTTGGCTTTCTCCCAGTCACACTGACTTCAATAAAAGTCAAATTACTTAAATTTGCATGTTAGAAAAATAAATTGCTTTCACATTTGTTTTTTTAGACATGTCTATGAGTATTTCTTTAAATATTACTTTTTAATTTGTACTTGGTGGCTTGCAGCGTCAAGTGCCATCAACGAGTCTCCGTTATTTGTAGAACTTGAGATCAGAGATCAGATTGAAACAAAAATAATTCTAACTGGTTTTTTTTATTTCTGTCTCTAGTCTCAGTGGTTTGTAGTTAGATAGCCTGAAAGAGCTGTTCGAAACAAGGCATAAGTCTCTTGCTAGAGTAAGAAAGAAATAATCTTTTATTCCAATATATTCAGCAACTCAGCTATATAAAATGATTACAATTTTGTGATAAATGTGAGTCCTTAAACCTGCATTATAACAGGTGAGCAGTTATCTCCAATCTTAGAGAACAAAGCACAGAAGTAATCCCTGGGGAACAAGAATGGGATGGCTATTTAGTGATTATGGAGAGGATCAAGCAGTTAATTCATTTCAGCTCTGAGGGTTGAAGAAAGATTTCATTTTTTTTTAAGATGTTGGTTTGTAATGATTCAGAGTACATCTCACATTTGGGAAGTGCCAAGGAAGAGAGGGATGAATAAATGAAGATGCTAGCTCACAGAATGAGGTTCAGATGCAGGAAGTATGAATGAGAGACTGAGCCAAATTCTGCACAGCTTTTGTAGCCAGGGAAGCTTGTTTGGAAGTGATGCTGGAGGAACTGGGAAGCAATTCAAACAGAACAAAAAATGCATTGTCAGTAAGTGAATCTAGGATATAATTCAGGAAGGGAACTATGTGGGGTGACAAAGAAAAAAAGAAGAACAGAAAAAGCCCAGTGGTAAAAATATGAGAATTTACCTGGGTCTAAATGTGGACTTATAGCAGCAGGAATAGAGAAGAAAATGCAGATTTTAGAAATGCGGGGCACAATTTGTTAGAACGGAAGAGGAGAACCAAGAGAGATAAAGATTGCAAGTGTGGGTAGTAGGTTGTCAACAGTGATGGAGGGGAAAGGGGAAATGAGTTGGTATTGGCTGTGTGCAGGGAAGGTTTGCAGTATGGGAGTCCATGATGAGAAGTTGGTGTTTAACCACAGCCTCCAGGAGAGGACAAATGAGAGGGAGCAGTTCTGAGTGAGAGCCAAGTCACTTTAATGAGTGTCAATAGAAGTAAGGTCTTGAGTCACATTCTGACTGACTTCATGCAGGTTGGAAGGAGAGGAAGAACATAGGCACAAGGGAAAAGTGCCCCAGATCACCAGGGGATGCAGAGTTTATTGGGAAGGTGGTGATAAGTATCTACATTAAATTGCAAGCCAGCAGACTGCATACTCAGGAATGCTTCTGCTGCTGCTCCCAGTATTTCAGTCATGCCAGTTGACAGCAAGGCTAACATTTGCAGCCTCCATTATCTGTAGCTGAAAGTAGTTGAAGTTATTCTGTTTTCTTGCACTGAGTCAGCTGCTGAACCCATTTGTCTCTGAAGCCAGTGACTGAATAGATGAGGAGTTTTCACTGTCACTGTTGGGTGTCTTAGCTGTAAGTTTTTCTAACCTAACAGTTCCATTAATATATTCTAAAACCCTATTGATGTGTCTGAGCTTAACCTTCAACTTGACCACTTTGTTATGTGTTACTCCACACACGTTTGCCAAAGCTGAAATACCAGAACACATGGTCTGAGAGCTTTCAAATACTAATAAAACATTTTAGGTGGGGTTTTCTGTCACGAGTAGAGGAGTACTGGAGGAAAGCATAAGACAGCACAACCATTCTCCTCTATGTTGCTTTTCAGAATCATTAACAATGCAGATGTGGCAATTTAGTGCATCTTATGTTAAATCAAAGGTTGGGGTTTTATTATTCTAGGGATTTTTTAAATACCTGGGGTAGTTCAGGAGCAAGGGTAAGATTTTGGAGCACTGTTTTTGATACAACACCCTTGATTATTGTTGCAAGGGAGTCAGCTCTCTTTGTTCTAGTTTTAGGACTGCGTGCTGTGATTACTGACACACAAATATAATGGTTGCTTGCGCAGTTTTATATAAAAATGTTCTAAGTTCAGATTCCTTAAATAACCCTTGGTTGAGATGTTAGTGCTGAAGTGTTGGCTTCTAAGTAGGAGGTAAATTATATGTTGTAGTGTTATATAAAACTGACTCACATGAGTAGGTGAGAATCCCAAGAATATCAAGACACCCACACCAGTGAAAGAAAGACTCGAGCTTCCTCTGTACACCATGTTCCAAAGCCTGCATTAACAAAAAACAGCTTTAATTTGCTTGAGTAGTAACAAAATTTTTCAGTGTTTTAAAAAATGAAGTGCTGCAGCTTTGACTGTTTGCCTTGGAAAATGCATTTAAAAGGGAAGGAGTTTGTTCTGAAAAAGCTACCTGCAGTTCTTAGTGGTTTTTCCTGGATAAATAGCTGCTGAAAAATCAATCAAGAAGTTAAATTATCCCTACAAGCAAGCAACTGATGTATTGGATTGCTCTACCCCTTTAGATTTTAGTCTACCATGTAAGGAAGCACAACTCTCTAAAGAGAATATTATTGCACATATTTCTGTAGTTAAAAGAAACCTCTAACACCAGCTGTTTGACTTGGTAGGGTTCTTGGTTGTACAGACCTTAATTCCAGTGTGCTGTTAATCGATATTCCTCCAAGAGCAAAGTTCAAAATGAGATTCTTTCTCTTTACAAAAACACCTTACTGTAGTAGCCATAATTAATAGAAGAAACTTTATCTGTATTGTTTGCATGGTTAATAGGGCTGACATTTTGAAAGGGGTGACCCAAACGTAACCCAGACACAGAGAGATAGAAATTATTTTCATTTAAATGTTTGTTCTTCCCTGAAACTCATTTTATAAAACCATGTTAGCATTAACCTTCTGATGCAACTATTTTTGTGTGCTCTACGGCATATGCCACATGAGCTTAGCCTCAGTTTCCTTCTGTTTCTCCAATGAACTCATCTGCATAAAATTTTAAAGATCTGCTTGTCCTTCTGCTTTGCAAAGCTGATTCCAATCTTCTTGACATCAACACAACCAGGAATTCTTTTCGTGTTTTTTGAGGTTTGAAAAATTATTCTTTCTGTCTTTTTAGAGGCAGATCTTTCCTGATAAAGCTTTCAGAGGGTTCTGTCAGGAGCTTTGGGTTTCTTTCTTAGCTCCTTCACCTGTTTTTTTGCTTACTTCAGGTTTCTCTCCAAGGTTTGCTGTACTAAGAATGTGTAAATGCACCTTTGCTTGGTGCTTGATACCTTTACAAGGTATCAAGTACCAAGCCTATTCTGATAGTGCTGAAAGTCTGGTTCTGGGGTTCTGACTCATCCAGCTTTGGGGGATCCCTTCAGCTGTGGGATTCTCTACATCCAGAAGAAAGCTGGGGTTTGTGTAAAACCTCAGGTGCTTGCATTTGTTCTCTTCAGTGAGCAGCAGGAAGGCTTTGGACCTGTGTGCACCTGGGGGGGCACCAGCAGAGCAGACCTTGCTCTCTGAAGATGTGTTCACTCACGAGGTTACACCCTCACTCAAAGCTCTTTGTGTTTGCTTGTTAAAAACAAAATGTAGTTTTATTTTCAGGCTGATACACCTCAAAATGCTGGGGCTGTTACAGTCTGGTGGAGGCCCAAACTATGATTCCTTTCTATTTGTAAAAGATCCTACTGTGTCCCAAGGCCATTGCTAACCCTATACTGCAAAAGGGTTATGCATATAGCAAGGTTATACCAGCATGTGCAGTGCATCCCAATGAGATTCTACTGCTTTCTGCTAGGAAAAAATAGCAGATTTCCTTGATGAATGGACAGAGATTCAAACACAAGCCGCAGGATTCGCTCTGAAGAAGGGGAACATTTAAAGATTAAATGCAAAAGAATCTGAAAAAATTTACCATTGACTGGTGCTTTTTGCACGGTTGGACTTTGCTGCTGAGAATAAGTGCAACTGAGACATCTCAAATGCTTTTTTTCCATGCTTTTCTGAAACTTTTGACCATGTGGGCTGAGCTTATAACAGGATATGAATCTGCGTATCATAGCTCTGATTTATATTCTTGGATAGAGCTATTATTAAGGTGTCATATGAACAGATGGGATATGAATGATGAAGCTCAGATTGGGTAACTACCAGTTGAGAGGAAATGACTAATTGAGCTTCAGAGAACAAGAAGTCTGTCTTCTTGCAGTCAAAATATGTGAAACAAAAATACGTATTTGTCCCTTCAATGTAGCTGAAGATCTGTTTCTTCTGCTTTTGACAGCATGGAACCTTTATGGCCATGTTGGCAGCTTGTCTGAGTGCAGTAATATAGAACATGCTGAAGTTTGTTTTAAATAGAGGCTGCATGTTTTAAGATTATGTAAAGTATTGCTTTTTAGTAGCTTAGTGCAACTAACTATTAGATATCTTGTAAGTTCTGTGTGATGTGGGCTATAAAGATGGGGAAGTTCTTTACACTTCAAATTTAATTGTTGCAATTATAAAATGGAGACATTTCATGATTTTCCTCTCCTCTATAAGCTGTTTCTCATTGCCCTAGAATCCAATGAAAAAAATTTGGACTTCTTATGTTTTGTAACTACATTAGGCATACATCTTTAGAATTCTTATATTAAAACTGTGAAAGGTACACAGATGAATGTTTTAAAATTCGTTGTCATAAAATAAATTGAATATACTCCATTTCCACTTCCATTAACTTCTACCTGTATCATAAACTAAATCTTGTGTGCTGTGTTAAAGTTTCGTCGTGTGAGTGTCAATAATGTCAATTAATTGGCATAAATTAGCAATTTAAAAACTGTAGCACTTCAGCACATTTGAGTCTGAGCAGTGTGGATCCAAGCAGTGATTCATGTCACTAACTGTATAATCACAGAGGACTTCACACATTCAGATAACTCTAACTGGAGCTTTAAAACCAATTTAGTGCACTTGATTGATCTCAATCTATGATGTGTCTGGTTGAATTTTCAATGCTGAAAAATGGATGGATTGCAAGTACAGGAAGAAAATCCCAACTACTTATGACAAAGCAATTTCATCATTGGGCAGGAGAAGAGAGTGAATACTCACTGGCAAAATATCACCAGAGATATCCAGCTTTAATCATAGGGGTGTTTCTGTGGCTCTGTTTCTATTGGTACTGCAGAAATGAGGAAGATAAAACTATGCTGATAACTTAATGTAACCTCTATTTGCAGAGTTATTATGGGTAAATTATTGTTGTTATTATGATGGCAGCTACTTTGTACTTTCCTTCATTTACCAGCAACAAAATTATGAGTTTCTATAAACATTTTAAAGTCATCAACTTTGTTGCTGCTACATAAGAAGTTTAACTTAAGGACATATTCAATGGAAGTTAATAAACATGAAAACAGGAGATACTCTATAGCACTAAAGATTGTATGAGTACACTCTGAAAATGAGTGCAGAAAGGAAAACAGAACAATTATTTGTCAGCAGATAAAGCCATCAGTGTTTAAGTGGCTGCATTTCACTCTAATGAAGAAATCTAGCTGTATAAAAAACATGTTCCTGTGGTTGACATACTTTTAAATTTGGTGGGTTTTTATTTGCTATTCAGCTTCAAATTGCCAGAGCCATTTGTAAATCACTCTGAATTTATTCATTTTTATCCTGAAGGGAAGAAGGAGCATCCAAGTAGCTCACCTATGCCAAAGAGTTGTGCAATGGGATTTACCTATTCTCACTTCTGTTTGCCTGAGCTGGCATAATTAACATTTCACTATTGATGCAATTCTACTAAAATTTAAGTTGATTTGCTGAGAAATACTGTATTTATCAGCAGCAGTTGGCAAGGAATGCTTCTATTCCTGTCCTCTTTTCCACATTTTCTTGCTACCAGATGCAACCTGGTTATTGCTCTAGTTGTACTTCAGCTCTGATATTCTTACAATAAATAATCTTTATTGTTGAAAAAGGTCTGTGGTTTATTCTTGAGCTGTCTGTGCTCTGTAGCTATTAGTTGTAGTCTTATTCATTTGCTGCATTTGTGTACTACTGCAACAGTAGGTTATTGTGCATTCCAATTGATTTCAGGCCTCAAACTGTTTTTTAAAAACATGATTAATGTACTGAAAGCAGTTGGCCTCAAAGAATCTGCAAAAAAAGAAAGACTTGTTTTGTAAACTTCAGTTCAGGCAATTAACAATGAGTATTGAATGGAAAAAAAAATCAGTCTTCGAGCAAAAACTGACATTATTTTTAAATTAGAATTGTGTGTTAGTTGTCTGCAAATAAATGTCTTTGCCCAGCTGCAAATCACAGACATTAAGGCCCTGCAATCAGGAGTTGCCACTAAAAATAATTCTCTTCCTGCCTTTTTTTTTTTTCTTTGTAAATCTGTGCAGACTTGGGGGCTTTGTTTTGTTATATTTTCTTCCTTTGTTTTCATTGCTCCATCCCTAACAGCTGGGGGGGGAAGTTGCAAAGCAATTGCAAATAGACAGTTTGTTGCTTATAAAAATGAAGTTGTATAAGAATTACTTTTGAATTAATTTTTTGCCTCAGTTGAAAGAATCTGCAGAAATTAGTAGACACTGGAATGTATACTGGCAGGCAGAGTGAGCAAACAGCAGTATACTGTGCTTCTGAAAATATCAATCATTTTCTCTTTTTTTGGCCAGCTACATTAACTTCAGAGTAGCTACCACTAAAAAAGCAGTCCTGTATTACTTGAAAGGATTTTTCTGGATCAAAATACACAATGCTTATATCTTGTTGTGTTAAATTTAGTTAAAGACATTAGGACCTGGAAGATCTTTTCCATTTTTTCATGGAAGGAACACTATGTTTGAGTTACATGGTGCAGTGGGTTTATATGGAATCCCAGAATGGTTAAAATTCCTTTAAGAAATTCATGTCAAAGATGGCAATTAATGTTTACAAAATGTAAATATGCTGAACAGAATTGACTGTTTATGACTGGGGACTTGGAGTTTTCATTGTCTTTACACAGAGTGCCAAGTGACTCCAAAATGGGCAAAAAATCAAATTTTCTAATACTTTAGCTGTTACAATTGGTGGGGGAGAGGGAGTGTCTGCTTCTATTTCAAAACAAATGTGGCAGCTCTGGAAAGCACATTTTTAAAATCAATCTGACATATAAATATTCCTTAATCATGAAGCAGCAAAACCATTGCACTTTCTGAAAGACAAAAGAAAATTGAAGATACACTTCTTGCCTTGGAAGTGTCTCCTATGATTACACTTCCTAGACCTAAGCAGAAATTCAGTTTTGCAATTGAAAGTTCTGCAGTAATGCCGGCAAACTGAATAAACATTTTTAGAATAGTTATTGTACTTATTTTCAGTTCATACCAAAACCATTTTTTGTAGGTGATATCTGGAGGAATGAAGTCACCTTTCTGCCTTTTATTGGTTCTGTAAATGCAGAATTTAAATTTGTAGTAAACAATTTGTAAGTATTGGTTTATGTGTTGTATTTTGTATTAATTTCTGCTTCCCCCCCCCATTTTTGTTTCTTATTTAGGTGCATGATTGCTGATGAGGTAAGTGATGTTCCTGTTCCTCTAACACTGTTTTTTTCTGGTGTTAATGCACTTTGTGCAGATGTGACTTTTTTTTGTTTGAGAGGTGTGGGCAGAAAGGCTGGTAATGAAAGAATCCTAATTCCTGTGATAGTCAGCAGATATCCAGAAAATACCTAAGTGAGGGAAAAATTGAAACCTGACATAAGTTTAGAAGACTCCTTGAGAAAACTTAAAAGGTTACTTTTAATTGTAGGTTAAATCTCCTGTACTGTTACATTTGAAAAACACTGACTCAGTTGATTTTTTTTAAGGTGCTTTATAATTGCATAGCGAGCTATTTTTAGTGCATTATTAGACATTCCTGGCCCAAAAAGATTTTTAACAGATATGATTTCCAAAGATGAATTTTTTAAAGTGCTCTAATCAAGTAGTAATGGTAAAATTCACTGTGTTAATATATTTTAAAATATATGTTATATTCCATATCAGGGAAATCTGAGTTCAGCATTTCTTCCCCCAGATAAAACATTTTTGTAATAATGCTCTTGATGTGTTGAGTATAAAACCTTTCTGAAAAAGAGAATTGCTGTAGTCTCACAATTCTAATTTGGGTTTTCTTGACACACTAGGAGGGAGAGGGAGATGGATTATTGGGATTTAAGCATCTCTTCATACTATAAAAATCTCATTACATCTGGAGATAAACTACCCTGGCGTAGAATGCAAATATCTGGGAGCTGTGGAGAATACAAAAGTATTCAGGGGAAGAGAAAAGGGAAGCTTGGGAAAAATCAAAATATCAACAGTAGCTATTTTTTTATTAAAACAGTTTATTTTCCTCTTTGAACTAGAAAATGAGCTGTGCATAATTATGTTAGCAATAAAAAGTCCTGGAAGACACATTTATTCCAAAATAAAGATTGTTTATTTCATAATGACAATAGTTGTGGCACTGGAGGAAGTATTGCGCACTGCTGTGTATCCTGTGCTTTTTGACCTATCTCTAAATAAGAAAATGTTGGAAAAATTAAATATCAGTATTGTGAGCTTGTATGTAAAAAGAAATTATGGAGGAAAACTCAAGATCAGAGAATTACTGTACATATCCCTGGATTGTGTAACTATGTAGGAATTAAAGTAAGATAAACCCAATCTTTTTGAAAGATGATCTACAAATATGTTTCCATTTTTTTTCCGTGTGGGGACAGACAAAATTTTTCCCCCAAAATTTCAATGTCACCCATTTCCATGCTGGAGAAATATGGGTTTATATCAAAAACCAAGGCCATAATATTTTCTCCAGTTTTTCTAATCTCTCACATTAGCCTGCTGATCAGCTCTCTGGGGTCTGCATACAGCCCTGGGTGTGCTGATGCCAAGAGCTTTGCTTTTATTCCATATTCATTTCAACTCAGTGCCTGGATTAGCACCAGGGACTGCACAGCCTGAGTTACACACAGCCATGGCAGCAAACTAAAAATGAATGTTATTTTGTTGGTTTTTTTTTTTCACTTGGATTTGTTTTCAGATGACCTAAGAAATACTGGTGGCACAAGGAGAACTTGCAGGAAAATTTTAATGAAAACTTGGCAATTCTGAATGAAAACTGAGTAGCACAGTAGCTTTCCTATTACTTTCTTTCTAGTAATAGTAGGAAAATTCATTGTTTTCTTTTGTACTTGGGAAATCTGTATATTATATCATTAAGTCAGTCCATTTAGACTCAAGACTGGAGATGTGAGTTGTTGTTTTATGTCTCACTGCTGTGAGTAGTGAGATAGCAGCAAATCCACTCAGATGTCCACTGGACTCCATGGAAAACCTGCACAGAGCATTTTAAGGCCTTTCTCTGCTTTGATGTTTCACAGGAGTTGGGAACTATCTCTTACCATGTGAACAAGCAGAGAAAATAGCTGCATTCTTTGATAAAATTTTGGGGGGGCAGGGGAGAGGTGATTTTTTAAACAAAACCCTAAATTCTGAATCTTACAATCATCTGTTGCCATGATTATTCAGATGGGAGTGTTCTCACCTTGACAATATGAAGCAGGTACTTTCCTGTTAAATGTAAATCTTCTGAATCTTCCCCTTGTGTGTACATCTGAATTCTCACTACCTGGGCTTTCTCAGATCTGTGGTGCAGGCCAAGGAGAAACCATCAGCCCTAGTGAATCAGAGCAGTAGTTTCTTTTTGTTGACCCACTGGGTCAAACCCAGAGCTCTTCTCACAGGTCTTTGTTCTTCACTTGCCTATGCAATTGAGGACAAAGTTGTTATTGTAAGAAGGTATCCTATATTTTTCTTTCCTTTGCATAATCTTTTGAATTTTGTTGCTTAACAAGTTAAAGAGTTTGATCTTTTTCCTCTCTCCTATTAAGACCCTGAACTGAAAATCTTCTGAGATGAATGGAAATGCTACTTCTGACTTTGATGAGCTAACCAGATATAATACATGTATTAATACATTTAACTAGGAAAATCTTGTTTCATAAAAGATGATCTGTGGTAACAAGGTGGTAATTAAATACTTGCTATATAAGTAGCTCTTTGACTGGGTTTCCTTTATTTGGTTCTGTCTTTGCAAAATCTTTTGGGCTCTTCTGAATGGAATATACTTTCTGAGCAGAGACTTCTGGTTTTAATGTTGTTCTTTTCTTTTCTTTTCCCAGATGGGGCTAGGAAAAACAATTCAAGCAATTGCCATTTCATATTACTATAAAAATGAATGGCCTCTCTTAATTGTAGTGCCTTCCTCTCTGAGATACCCTTGGGTGGATGAGATGGAGAAGTGGATTCCAGAGCTCTCTCCAGATGACATTAGCATCATTCAGAACAAAACTGATATTGGGTGAGTACAGTTTGTTATTCTTCCCTAGAAAGGTCTGCTCACCACCCCCTGCTCGAGCAGGGCTACCCTCTGGGCTATCAGATAAAACCTCTGGGCTATCAGAAACACCCTCTGGGATATCAGCCAGTCCTCCCAGTTTTCTGGTTTTGTGTTATAGTAGTTACTCATTTTCTTTGAAGTGGAGGGATCTGCTTTTTGCAAAGTAGCAAATGCTTGTCTGCTGAAAATTAGATTACTTCAGTGTGTCTCAAATTGAACATACACAGTTATTTCTCAACTCTGATGAATTCATTAGCTTCTGTAAAACATTTCTGGAGAACTTCTGGTGTACATTACAAAATAAGGAAGTAATTACTGTTAGAATTCCATTTAGCATGTTGAGAAAATTTGTAAGTTCGAGTAAGTAATCCCTAAATAACTGAAAAGGTCATTGTGACCTACACTTTCTATCTTTAGCTTTAATAGCATGAATTCATCAGAGGGGCTGTGTCTTGGGTGTTATTAGAATAACTCTCCTATTACCCTGAATTGCAAGGGTGGTTTTTGTCTGCTTTACTGTAAATGACTTGGGTGATTTTATGGTAATGTTTAGATGCTGTTCTAAAACTTCAGTGTGAGGGAGACTGATCTTCATGTTTTCTGGGAATATCAGGGAGTGACTTGACAGCTAAGATGAGCTGCTTGGAGCCTTCCTGGTAACCACAGAAATACAAGTGAAAATACATTTTGAAAGCTTCATCAAAGCCTAATTCCTACTGATAGTCAAAATTTAGGTTCATCACAGGAATATGAAAACTAAAATTAGCTTTTCTTAGAAAAGGTATTTATCTGAAAGGCACTAAGTACTTATAGTGCTGGATGCATAAGAGGGAAATGTGGACTAGGGAAAATGATGGGAAAATTAAATGGCAAATGAAATTCTGTTCCTTTTAAGGTTTTTTAAAGGAGTAGACTTTAACTATTATTACTTACTTTTATTCAGAAACAAGGAAAGATGAAAACTTGGGCTTCTGCTCATTTAACTCCCAGGAGGCTTCCTAGCTATAAGTGAGGTTGCTGTTGAACTAATTAATATTTTAACATTAAAAAGTGTTTCATGCATTTGTCAGAAAATGCAAAAATACAGCTGCCAAATTTGGTTTAGCATTTTGTTAAATTCTGCTTCCATATGTTAAGCTTTGATTTCTCTCAGTTTAATACTTTGCTTTTCTTCAAAACTTCAAGAACTAAGTTTACTACTTGAGTGTTAACTTCTTGATTAAAACAGGTTAAAATAAACTTAGGCATCAGTTTAGGTACGTAATTTCTGGCCAAATTTGAAAATGGAAGTTGCTTGAATAAATTGGTTCCACTAAAATAAATAAGTTTATTTGTAATTTTTTTTAATGTACCCTTCAGAAAGGATAAGGGAAATTTGTGCTTTCCTGATTGCTACATTTATCTGTACAGTGACAGCCAGAGTCTGCAGTGCCCACAGTGCCAGTGCTCAAACCACTGCACCTTCCATATCCAGGAGCATGAATGTGGAGCTGCATTTACTTTCTTCCTCTTCAATCCTCAAGGAAACTTCAGCTTGCTTGGTTTCTTGATGTCTTGCTACTGAAGAACAAACAGACATGATGCCAGCAGAACATCATTTGTGGTGTCTGACAGATGGGCTGTGACCCTCATGCTGGTGACTTGTGTGTCTAACAGCTTCAAGTTCCTGTGCTGCTCCTGAAGGGCCACAGTGCTCTCTAGTGATTTTCAAATCAGCTCATGCCTTGGACCTGTATACATCTTGAAATTTGTTATAAAAGGTTCATTTTCAATTGAATACTATTTTTTTCATCTTGTGCCATGTTGACTCCCTACCTCCAGATTTTTTTTTGTTTTTTTCTTGTACTGTTGGAGCAGAAAAAGCTGGATAACAGCCCTGACAGGAATGGTTTTTGCAGGTGGTGAGGTTCAGCCCAGTCTGTACTTTCATAGAGCCCAAATAATCAGGGACAGTCTGCTAAATCCTCTCAGGATGCTGGTGAGCCTCTTTGTACCCAGAGCAGTAGAAAGCTTGCACAGAGACATTACTACTTCAGGTGTTTGGGTGCTAATTCAGATCTTGGCTAGTGTATAACTTTTTGTCCACAAAGTGGATTTTTCCAACGGGATGCCCTGGAAAGGAGCACAGGGTGAGGCAATGAAATTCCTTTGAAATGCAATGTGTATCTTCTGAAAATGGTTATGAAATGTGTGTGGTTGAGAAGTGTGAGATGTTTTAAACACCAAAAGCTGTTGTTGTTAGCCTGACAGCCCATGTGTCAATCAGGCCAAAAAGAGACATACATACTTTCTGAGATCAGTTTTTTATAATATCTCTGCTATATTAATTGTCCTACAATAAAGATTTACTAAGAAAACTTGTGGATTTTCTCTTTCAGGGGAATATCAACGAGCAAAGTAACAATCCTGGGGTATGGGCTGTTAACATCTGATGCACAGACTTTGGTAGACACTTTGTACAGGCAGAACTTCAAGGTGGTTGTGATTGATGAGTCGCACTACATGAAATCCAGAAATGCCACCCGTAGCAAGATTTTACTGCCAATTGTTCAGAAAGCTCTCAGAGCTGTTCTCCTCACTGGAACTCCTGCTCTAGGAAGACCTGAAGAGGTATTTGACATGTTATGTTTTATTTATTTTGGGTTTGGTTTTTTTTGTTTGGTTGGGGTTTTTTTTAAGGATAGTAATAAATGATCAGTTTTGTACTTTCCTTGAATATATTCAATTACATGCACGATATCAAAAGGAGCACTGGCTGCATCAGGAAGGACAAGTATAAGAAAATGAACCAATTCTGTTTGAGTTGGTTTACAAACTTGTTTCAAGCTTGTGCACAGGTGACTTGAGACAGTGTTTCTTGTAAGAGATTAATCATGCATGTAACAGGCTGTTGTGTGAAGTAAAAAATCAAGAGCCTAAGAAGAGAGCTGCTTGTTTCTCCTGGGTAGGGGAGTCCTTGGTAGACAAGATCTTGTAATAAATCTTCTACTTCATCATCTGATAAAGAAAGCCCTTAGTTTCACTAGTCTTTTGGATATTCCTTATGCTCACTTAAGTGGAACAAAATACAGGCTGTGCTTGTTGCACATCCAGAATGACAGATTTTCCTTTGAAGGAAGTTCAGCTTATGGAATTAGGGAGGAGCAGAGAGGTAACAAAAACCCTCTTGGATTTTATACTGAACCCAAGACAAGTGGCTTTATTTAGCAGGTGTAGGGGGAAAATGGAAAGAGCTGATTTGTATTCAGGGAATTTAAGAGAGCTATATAAGTAATATTTTATGCTTCAGAATTCCTCACTGTGTAAATAGAACTTATGCCAAGGGCCTTTATGAATTTAATTTGTTCAAAGAGGTGATAACTTGAGGAAGATACCTATGATATGGAAAAGGGCTTGGTATATCATAAGTACTTACCTAAAAATTTAATACAAATATTTACATTCATGGTGTGGATCATTACTAAAACTTCCTGTACAAAGACCTTTTAACCAACCATGGATGAAGAATTGAAATTAGAAAGTGTTATACCTTTATATAGTACGTGGATACTGAGACCAGTATCAAGGTTAAAGGTCTTTAAAGGAAATTCCATACAACCTGTCCCTGACTACAGCAATGGGACCAAAATTCATGACCAAATGCAAAATAATTTGAGCTTTTTCTTAGTTATACTTATGTTCTTCAGTGGCTATACAAGGCAGAGTATAAAAAGCATTAAAATGTCTTTAATTAGTTTTGTGTCATAAGCAGAATCTTCGTATAAAGTCTTTAAATGTATAGAAAATTATCTCAGAAGCCAGGAAGCTTTGACAGTAAAACAGCTTGTAAAGCAGGATTCTTCCTGGTTAAGGTCATCTAAACTGGTATTTATTTACCTTTTACCTGCTGCTACTCAGCAGGTAAAAAAAGCTGTGAAATTTCTGGTCTGTATTGATATTGTCTGTTTTTTGAAGTAAAACTTAAGAATTGAGTCGGTTTTTCATGTATTTTAGGAAGCAGACCACTCATGCAATACCTGCACTGAAGCTGTGCAGAAGCCATGTACCTGGCAAATGATGAAAACTGTATTTAAGGAATAACTTCATCTCATCCTTGCTTTCTTGTTGAATGTGAATCTTTTCCAAGTTGTCAGTGCTGTTACAGTGGTCTGAGTGCTCTGTTCTTTGAGGGCTTCCCACACCTGTCCTCTCTGAAGATTCCTGTATCCTGTGGAATTTCTTTTGCATGCAGGCCAAGCTGTGTGGGTTTTGTGCAAATATTAAATGTAAACTTAGCACAATACCATGTATTGATTATTTCTGATTAGTCTTTCATTCACAGGCAATTTTAAATTTTTCACTGTTGCCATTTTATTTTTATACAGCTTTTCATGCAGATTGAGGCACTGTTTCCAAGAAGGTTTGGAACTTGGAATGAATATGCTAAAAAATACTGTGATGCTCGTGTCAGGTATTACTGCCCTTGCTTATTTACATTCTTATGAGTATCTGTGATTTTTCTTGTCATGCCAAGTGAGAGAATCAGTAGGTAGTACCTCTAGTGCTCTATCACACCATCTTACTTTGAAACCCAGGGTCAGCTTCCATCTCCTCCATCAAAGAGCATTGGGAAAAGGATGACCCTGATTACATTAATTAATAAACACTGTTAAAGTTTGAAATAAAGTTGAAGCAGTCTGTTAAGTAAAATTATTTATACATTTACTGCTGTTAGTATGAGCTGTGGATGTTTTATCTTCAGAACTGGAGTTTTTGACTCTCAGTCTTAAGCTCATGGTCATGTAATAATTTATATCTCTCTTTATTATGGGATCCAGGTTTTTTGCTACTTCACCACATTTGGGTGGGAGAAAAAGTCCAGTACTTGTCTCTGTATTTCACAGGCTGACTGTCTTAGCTAAAAATTTAATATCTACAACTTTGCATGTATTCAGAATAACAGATTTTTGTCAGCTAAATTGGCTAGCATTTAGATTTAATTTTTACAATAATAATTACATGGTTTCATTTTCATAAAACTTGTTTTTTCTCCCTCCATCATATGCACTTTATCAGTATTTAATTTCAAATAACATGGAAGATCACTGTCTAATTTTCAGACAGAGAAATGCTATTTTTTCCATGGTGTTTTGACTGAATGCATCTGTAATTTTCACACCACAAGTGTGCGTGGGTACAGCATGGTTAGCTACTCAATCATAGATGATTATCTTATTTTTGGAATACCATAAATGTAATAAAAATCAAGTTCAGGGTTTGGCAAGCTTGCAGTGAAGAACTTTTTCTTTATGACTTGGCTGGAACAAAACATCCTGTGGTAATAAACTTGATAGGATTATTTTATGCAGCACTTCCTGTGAAAATATGGGTGGTTTTTTCCTTAGGTGTCCACAGACACCTGTTTTAAAGATGAAGTCCAAACTATTTCTGTGAGGTTTAGCCTGCCATTTCTGTCATATCCCTGATGCTGAGGGTGGAGGAAGGAAGCCTTTATAAGAAGAGATATATAAATAGACCAAGGAAGGGATATGAGAAAAAGATGTTGCTGCCTTCCATCTGTGCCATTCCCACCAGTGCAGAAGTGACTCCCTCAGCCCCTTTCCCAAATGATTATATTCAGCTAATTCAGCTAATTAGAACACTGTTGATAAAGTCAATAAGGCTTAAAAATCTCTGAATGACTGTGGGGGTTTTGTGGCTGTTTGTTTGGTCTTTTAATAAAAATTACATGCTTTTAACACACTCTTCTGGCCCTGGAAAATGCTACCTGGGCTTTTATCCAAATCTGTCATGTTCATTATTTTATTGTCTCCTGGTGATGCTGACAGAGAAAGGCTGCTGTTCCTGCTGCAATATTTCCTCAAAAACAGCAAAGCAAGGAAAGAAAAGGGAAGACTGAGTTAATAAATTCTTTCTCTTTTCAGCCTTTAGCTTCTTAATGTGAAACCTTCTTCCCCTATTTAACTGTGCTCATTAAATAGTATTACTTCTAAAGATGATAGCTTGAGCTTTAAATCCTGTCTCTGGCAGTAACTAAGAAGGAATTCTCAGGGAGGGGAAAAAATGGAATATTGATGGTGATACTTGCAGTTTTCATGTCTTTCCTGTCTGTAATATAATAAAGATTATTCTCACAGTGGTATAGTCTTCTCATTAGCCTGTTGAAACAGGAGTTCCAGAATTAAATTTGAAACTTCTGTTTCTTGTGGACAGTGAAGTATGGGAGGCTGGGAATAGACAGGATTGTGTGTAGGTGATGGGCAGTGACTCTTGCAGGCAGTGGTGGCTGCTGAGAAGTTGAAGCACACTTCCATATCCAATAGTGTGCTTTCAAATTGATTATGTACTGAAGATTGCTACTGAATTTGGAAGATCTCATGTTTACACTTTGTATTAATTTATAATTTTCAGGTTTTTTGGTAAAAGAAGGCAATGGGATTGTAGAGGAGCTTCAAACTTAGAAGAACTACATCAACTTTTAAGTGAAATAATGATCAGAAGACTGAAGAATGATGTCCTAACTCAGTTGCCTCCCAAAGTCAGGCAACGTATTCCATTTGACCTCCCACAAGCTGTAGCAAAGGTAAATTTTCCACTTTTGCTAAAAATACATTTGTTATTAAATAGAAATATCTACAAATGGATATGTATTTTGATGTATGCTTGTGTATTATATGTAGTTACAAAGATTGTGTGAGTATAAAGCAGAGTATCTCTGTTACTGTTTTTAAAATATAACACAAAGAACACTAATACAGCAATTCTTTTTTTCATCAATGATAAAATTTGTTCTAATTCTAGTACAATCTTCTTTTCTGTCTTCTTTTCCCATAGATTTTGAATCCTACAGTTAGTTTTATTATTATAGAAGTATGTTATTTTGATGGAGTCCTCCAAAGTTCCTAGACATTTCACACTTAAAACATAACCTGTTGAGGTGGCATGTGCCTTGTACTCTGTGTCTAACCACTGGTCTTTTCTGCCAATTAGAATCTGAGTGCCACTTTTGCAGAGTGGGAGAAATTAATGAGAAGTCTGAGTTCAGATGCCACTGAAAGCCACTTTTCTCAAGTCATGAATCTGATCACACGCATGTATAAGGAAACAGCCATTGCCAAGGTGAGCCTGCAAGTCTTTCATTAATGTCCCTGAATGATCCAGTGTGTGCTTTTAACGCCAGAAAATTGGTTTTATTGGCCAGAATACAAGATGAAGTTATTTGGTTTGTCTTATAATCATGACATGGAGAAACACTCTCTTTTTCCCTGTATGTTTATGGAATAGGCAGAACCCCATTATGATGAAAAAAGAAATCTGAGGACTGCTGCAGTGTGTATTGCACTAACTGTTGATCACTGATAAATTTTGTTATTAACTCTCATCATTGCTTTAATGGCTTTGCAAAAGATACTGAAAATTACATTTGACATAGAAGAATTCTATGAATGCATAAATAGAGCAATATTTTATGATTATGGTATCATGAACATGTCAAATTTATCATTTCAGTTTTGATACATGGCTTTGTGTGTGTAGATACAGAAGTTCTGATTAAATATTACCTTGTCTGTTTGAAATATGTTTGTGTTTCTCAAATATGGATCAAAACATAAAATAATGATGTCTGAATTAAAATGGGGTTTATCTACATCTTAATCTGGAAGAAGTGCCATGTAGTTGTATGATCTTTTGAGGATAAATGTGTGGTTTTTCTCTCTCTGAAGGAGTAAGTTAGGTTTCTCAAAGACATCAATTTGTGATTTTTTTAAACAAAATTAATCTGAATTACTTGATTCTTAGCAATGTCAGTGTTTGATAAAGTCTTACATAGATAACAAAAGATATGGAAATTTACCTTTTCATCTTATAAGGAATTGAAAACCGTGAAAATAAAAACTGTCTTTTTGAACATTTTGTGTGTCTCACTAATGAAAACACTGGCTCACTGCAGGCAGGAGCAGTCAAGGATTACATCAAAATGATGCTTGACAATGACAAACTGAAGTTCCTCGTCTTTGCCCATCACCTGAGCATGCTGCAGGCCTGCACAGAGGCAGTGATAGAGAGCAAGGTAAAGCCTTAACAAATGTGCACACAAATTCTCCTTCCCTCACACAAATGGCTGTCAGCTGTGTGTGAATTCAGCAGAACTGCACACGAGTACAGGAATGGAAGGATTTTATGTGTATGCAGGTCAGTGCCACTGCACTAAAAGGGATCATGTGGTTTGAAGAACTGCTTTGTGTTTAAGGATAATCACACTTGTATCTGGTATGACTCTATTATTATTATTAAATCAATGCTGTAGGAAATTGTTTTCCAAGTTTTTCTACCAGTATGCTTCTGTCTATTTTTGGGGGGTTTTAACTACACACTGTTATCTCACCTGAATGTTTAATTCGAAGCAGTAAAAATGTTTGCAAATAGCTTTCACCTTATTTTGATCATGGACTCTTAACTATTGCTTGGGAATGGTGGCTAACTTTGCTGTTTTGTATTTTTATTCTTTTTAACTGTTTGGAATTCAAAAAAATGGTGTCAGGGTAATTCCAGATTCTTCTGTGTAATATTCCATTTTAAGATCCCATGTACATTCTGTATTCTACTTCTGCAAACAGGGAATACAAAGTCTACACTTCTCTAGATAGAGACTTAATTTTAAATCAGAGGGCAAAAGAGTGCTGATGTATCCTGATCCCCATGACAGAGATAGAACAGTCCTTTTCCTACTTTTCTTGGGGGACAGGGAGGGATTGGGTCTGAAAACAGGCACTGATGATGTCCTTTAGCCTCTGTTCTGGTGTTACAGGCTCGCTACATCCGAATAGATGGGAGTGTTCCCTCTGCAGAGAGGATTCACCTCGTCAATCAGTTCCAGAAGGACCCCGAAACCAGGGTTGCTATTTTGAGTATTCAGGCAGCTGGTCAGGTAGGGCAGAACAGAAAATATGTGACCTAATACACTTGAAGAAATATAGCTACTGAAATCCTTGATGGCTGAAGTGGTTTACTGAAGGCAATTTATCTTTGTGGAATTTGTCCTTTGTAGGCCTGTGTTCATTTCTTTGCACTAATCATGTTAACTGTTCTAAGTTATAACTCTAAGTAATAACTCTATTGAATTTCTTTGAGTTAAATGATGATAAGCAGCAGTATCTCATTCTTGAATAATTAGAAAAGCTCCACTTCTCTAAAAGCACTAGATTAATAAGAAATAGATGTTATTCCATAATGAAAAGCGATGTGCAGTCTTTGCACAATATTGGAGTATTTTTTGAATCTGAGGCCCAAGGAAGAATCAGTAAAATAAACCCATCTGCTGTTGAGGACCACCATGACCACCCTCTTATTTCCATATTAAAATGTCCTATACAACCTTCAGCCTGTTAAAGCTAAAGATAATCAGATAATCAGTTTTTGCGTGTGTGGTATCTTTTTTTTTAAAGACTGCGTCTGCTTATTCTGCTTAGGGTTTAACATTCACTGCTGCCACTCACGTTGTGTTTGCTGAACTGTACTGGGATCCAGGCCACATTAACCAAGCAGAAGACAGAGCCCACCGCATTGGGCAGTGCAGCTCGGTGAACATTCACTTCCTGATAGCCAGGGGCACCATGGACACCCTCATGTGGGCCATGCTGAACCGCAAGGTGGGTGTGCAGTGGGGCCAGGGCACAGAGCTGCCTGTGCCTGGGCTTGCACTCCAGTGCCACAGGGGTCTTCTTCATCTGGAACACTCCCTGAGACAAATTGATACACCTGCAATTGCTGATCTTCAAAATGTCCATGTTTGGTCTGATTTAGGCTTTTCTAGCTTTCTGCTCTTCAGTCAAGATGCAAAGATAATGACTCTTTGCCAAGGGGAACGGGATGGTTCATGCCCACAGGAGATGGTTGTTTTAGCTTCTAGCTCTTTACTGCTGTTGTTTCTCAGTTTACAATTTTAAGGCATTCAGGCATTCTGCTCACTCATAACAGCTAGAATTTGTTGTGGGTTGTTTGGTTTTTTTAATTGAATGAATGTTGTGCCTAAACTAAGCTTCCTTTCTGAGAGGCAGAGGCATTCTCAGGTAATTCTTTTTCAGTAGATCCAAGATTACACTAATCTTTTCTTCTGTTGCCATTTTCCACAAGTATCACCCAGTTGTTGTTAGCAGTCAGAGAATCACAGAATGGTTTAGGTTGGAAAAGTCCTTAAAGCTCATCCTGCCAGGTGCATTATGAGTCTCCTCCTCCTGAGGGGGAACTCAGTAATTCAACATCAATTTACCTTACAAGTTCTGTCACTAAATAATTCTGCCTCTGTTTGTCTCCACATGCCAAGCAAAACATGTTAAGTCTGTTAGAGATGTACCCAGTGCATATATTCTCTTTTATCTTCAGTAAATACTGACGTTTTGTGTACAGCTTCACTGGTTGTAGTGTGCTAAAAACAGCATTTACTGTTACTGCCTTCCTGCAGGCCAAAGTCACAGGCAGCACCTTGAATGGCAAGAAAGAGAAAATGCAGGCTGAAGAAGGTGATAAGGACAAATGGGATTTTTTGAGTTTTGCTGAGACCTGGACCCCAAATGAAAGTCTAGAAGATCCCCAAAATGGACTTTTATTTACACATGTAAGACTTGAAACTTCATTTTTTCTGTTTCGTTTTGTTTTAAAAAAATTGTAGCAGCCATTTGCTTCAGCTTTCTGTGCACTTCAGACATTACTAATGAAGAAACATCAAAGAAGTAGGAAAAAGTAATGTAAATTCTATTTCAAAACTTAGGTGAAGTTGGGAAAAGTGCTCTGTGGGGAATACATGTCATCTACATCTTCTGATGGGTCCTTATGTTATGTTTAGGTGACTGAGCCACCCTCAGAGTCAGATAAGACCAAGTAATTTCTATTCAAATGACATCTTTGCTAACAGTGCTGAATTAATTGGACTAATATTTAAAACAGTGTTTGAAAGCCTTTCCTTTTAATGAGCATCTTCAAAAAAGGCACACAGCTTATCAGTTCTGTGTATCTGTTTTCTGGTAGTGCCATTTCAGAATTACCAGGAGAATATTGAAAATACTTTTCTGAAATCAGGAGAGGAATGTTGAATTGGTTTTTCTGCTCACTGTTTGTTCTTGAAGTTATCTTTTGTTAAAGGTATCTTTTGTTGAACAGTTTCTGATGCAGTCCTAAGTGAGGTTTAGAGGTATTTTCCAACCTGAATGATTCTGTGATTCTGTATTCCTTTCCTCTTCCCTAGTTTGAAAAGGACAAACAGCATGACATACGTTCCTTCTTTTCCCCCAAATCCTCCATGGAGAAGAAACGCAAAAGATTTTCTGGTGATGAATTGTTCTATAATGATTCAGAATCTTCTGCAATCACAAAGGAAGAGGATGCAGAGAAGAGCAATGAAAACCTGGATTCCACAGGGATAAGTGAGGTGGAGACAATTTCTGATGAAGATACTTGTGAACATGAAGCCAAAAGAGCAAAGAGCATAAGTGGATCGACCCCAGTCAGCTCCAGTAATAAAAAGAAAACACCTTTGACTGGAAAAAACCCTTCTTTGTTTTCAGAAAGAAACAGTGAACTCCATCCTTGTGGCTTAAATACTTCAAGTGAAAGTACAGCTTTAAGTCAAGTTTGGCACTGCAGTGCTTGCACTTACACTAACAATGCTCTGCTGCCTTACTGTGAGATGTGCCACTGCCCCCAGAGCAGGGATGGTGAGTCAGGGGTGCTGCACAGGGAAAGATGCATTTTTCATTTCAGCTGTGATCAGGCTCAGAAAATACAATTTGTTTTGAACCTATGACTACACAGAAGTCCAGGAAAATATGATCCTCCTTAGTCTTGCTTTCTCCAAGGATCTTTTACATGAGTCTAACTTGAAACAAGTGAAAAATGCCCATAAAATGTTAACAGGATATAAATTCCATAAGGAAGAATAGATCCTCTGTTGTCTTTGCAGCAAATGTCCCTCTCATCTTCTTTGAGGTTTATGGTTATTCTGAATACAGTTAAAAGAGCAAAACTTTTCTTTACCTTTCAAAACTAAGCAGTGGGGTGTTGGAGTTTTATTAACTTGAGCATTATGTATTTGTCATGAGAGACATTATCTGGAAATATGGCTTTTCTTTCTCCACCAGCTCACAGTAGATTTCTTTCACAAAATTTATTTAAGCTATCTGGAAAATTAATGAAACAGTTTTATAAATATGTGCCAGTAACTGTAATTTCAGTTGCAAAGCCATGGGTAAGGTTCTTTTTGCTTCCTTTTTTATTTATTTAAATCTCTGGGCTTGTTCAAATAAGGACAACTTCTGAGTTTCACAGCTATAAATCAATGCCTTGAAAAACTACTTTGTGTGTTTATGGTATACAATAACTGTATATGATATAGAATTGCTAACTCCATTGGTTATTACATATATATATTGACATTAATCTGGGTGCACAGGATTACATAAATTCAAAGCTGTGTTCCATGTGTTCTCCTACCACTATAGTTAGCTCTAAATTCCTAAATGGTTGCACCATAATAATATTAGAGAATGCAATGCCATTTCTTTGTATTTCAGTGATGTGTTCCTGTCTCAGATGTGTTATTAGGTACCTGCCAGTAACACAAATCATCACTTTGCTTCTTTCTTTGTCTTTAGGTGAGAAGAATGGTGAAGCTCCCAGGAGCCAGACTGAGGAAGGAGTGTCAGAGGAGCCCAGGAAAGATGGAGAGAGAGCAGAGGGCAGTGCTGAAGGCAGAAAAGGAAATCTGGGGGAACTGGGGGCCCAGCAATCTCTTGAGAGCAGAGAACAGGAAACTGGCACTGAAAAGGAAGAAAGTGAAAAAGAATGTGGAGAAGGTAGAGTGGGACTCTGAAAGAACAATTCTATCCCATTGTGAAACTAAATGCCTATGGCATTTAATGAAAAATGAAATGAAAAATGGATAATCAAAAATGGCTTTTAAATAAAAACTACACCTCTGAAACACAGAAGGGGACTTTCTCATTTTGGCCTGGGCCATTTGTTGAATTTGGATGCTGGATAAGCCCAGCCTTTCCACACAGCTCCTGGAGCAAACCAGAGCTGACTGACTTCAGGACTGTGTCAAACCAGCAGCTGGGAATGTGGGTGGTTTTACTGGAACTCAGGACAGACACAGGCAAAACAGATGATGGGTCATTTGGGAGAAACAGGAAAATAAAATAAACAAATACCTCCATAGTTTGCTGCTTGAGCTCTACGCCTTATGTTGTTCTGGAATTAGATACATACTAAATATTATTTTTCATGTCAGAGTAGAATGAATGAATAAAAATCTTTAATGCTAACATTTTTTTCTGTTGTAGATAAATCAGACACGTTCCAAATGTATGATGGGCTTATGTTTTGTGCAAGCAGGAATACTGATAGAATCCACCTCTATACAAAGGTAAACCTGAAATATGCATGGTTATTGTCATTTTAAAATTGCAA
Organism: Dicaeum eximium; assembly: GCA_013396995.1. Classification (NCBI taxonomy): domain Eukaryota; kingdom Metazoa; phylum Chordata; class Aves; order Passeriformes; family Dicaeidae; genus Dicaeum; species Dicaeum eximium. The sequence continues at coordinate 758,990 of VWZP01008990.1, read as the reverse complement.
AGGAAAATGTTGCCCTGTGAAATGTTTCTGTATGCTTTCCTTTGTTATGTTTGATGTAAAAGCATTAATATTTTTGTATTAACTGAAATGTACAAAAATTAGGTAGTTTATCATTCTAGTTCTTTTTCTCAATGGAATTAAGTAATAATTCCTTAGATCCATAATTTCCAACACTTCTCTTGGCTTACAGAATTGGGCTAATATATTAAATCATCTGTTAGAAATTACAGTGACAGTTGTTTAAAATTCCTTTTTTATTATTAGTGTCTTACACAAAATAACTTGAATAGGCTAACATTCAAAACTCAAAAAAAAGACAATAAATCCTGACACACTAAGTAAATAAAATACTGCCAGCACATTTTCAGAAAGCTCAACATTGGTGCTGTAAGTCAGTAACTTCCTGAATAAAGCCCATTATCATTAACCTGCAGTGGTGATTGGGTACAGAAACCAGCAGCTGGGAATTTTCCAGGTCATTATTCCTGGGGAGGTCAAGACTTCTCAATTTCTTCTTTCAAGTGATAGGAAAGTTCAGAGGGAAGATTTCTGCAAATTACTGAGTGAATCAGTGTATTCAGGTACCTCTAAAGCAGCATAGATAACTGAGGGCAAGTCTTTGGGTGAGACATTTTTGTGAGGCTGATACAGCTGGGAAAAGTCAAAAGGAGTCAAAAAGTCCTCTTGTATCTGAAAATTTGTCACATGTACTTAGAGTGTATGCTGACAAAGATACATTTTGGGTGGGTTTTGGGCAATTGTCTGGTTTGGGTTTTGCTGGGATTAGAGATTCATTGTGCCAGATACTGCACAAAATCTACTGAATGGTGAGACCCTGGGGAATTCTGCTTTGACTCCTTCTCTCCAATGCTTGTGAATCATCAATAAGTTCCTTGGCCAGATGTACCCACTGGGACAATTTACTCCTTTAAAAATAAGTGGAGAACTTTTTCGGGATTAAAAAGAAGTATGATAAACAATGTTCAAGAATTCTTATTTTAAATTGTAATGAAGTGACATTCTCTTATCTCCAATCATTCATTTCCCTTAGAATTCAGTCAAGAGGACTGTAATTTCAGTTTAATATGAGGCAGTTTGTGTGTCTGAACTATTTGCAAAGAAAAAAATCAGATCTATTAAAAGTTAAAATGTTCAGCCGTGTTACTTTTAGGTAGATTAATATGAATCATCTTTCTTGCATTTTTGCTGTTATCTCTATGCCTTATTGTTAATTCTGGAAAAATCTGACCTTGAGGGACTAAATTTAGTAGGAAGGGAGGAGAATTCACTTGAAACAGATTATTTTTCTACATTGTACTACATTGCATCTGTAAACAAAACTGTTTGCTTGTCTAGGATGGTGAACCACTGAATCATAATTTCATTCCATTGGACATACAGCTGGATAACTGGGAAGATTTACCAGAGACTTTCCAGAACAAAAAAAATCGTGCATTGGTAAGAACAAGTTCTGCTGGCAAAGCAATATAATATTTAATGCAGAACAAGATTATTTACTTTTAAAGAAATTAATACAGAATACTGCCAGGCTTTGGGATAATTCAGAGTTTCATCAAAGCAATCTTACAGATGTTGATGTGAATATTAATTATGCAGTCTGTTACTCTGGCAAATTATTGTGCCTTCTGTTCACATTGCAGTAGAAAGAATCAACCAGGCATCATTTCATTTCTCATTTACAGGATTAGAAACTAACCTTCATAAGTCAACAAAATAACTTCTTAAAGGTTCTGAATTAAATGGAGCACACTCTAAATAAGAATGTTCTAGATTGTATCAGAGCTGCAGACCTGAGCAGGCCTCCACTCTCACTCCCTTTGGTCTACTAACAGTTTTCAAAGCAGTGCCAGGCACAGCTCCACAGAGGCATTCAGTTAATTTAGGAATAAAGATCCCATTCATAGTGAGGTTTGAGAAGAACACTGCAAACACAAGTACTCAAGTAAGGAAATCCAGATTTAAACTGGATGGGAACTATTATCTGCTTAACTTAAAATCTGATTTTCCAAACAGAAAACCATCATGTAGGAATAAAACTGATTCTTTCTGTAGGTTCTCCAGCAAGGTTGGAATTCAAATTTGTAATGGGGATACCTGACTGATTCAACCAGGTGTTGTGTGAAGCAGCTACTGAGGGGGTTCCACAGATGGGGGTGAGGGTGTGAAGAGTTACCTGAAAGCACCATCTCTGGTTGTAGGAGCTGTTTCCAGCCAGTGTAGAATGCACTAACCCATGGCACTGCTTTGCTGTAATTAGCTCTGTGCAAAGCCTGTCCTGCTGCTGACTGTTGTGTTCTCTGCCAGATCCTGAGGTTTGTGAAAGAATGGACTCATCTAACAGCAATGAAACAGAAGATTGTCAGAAAAAGTGGTCACATATTCCGTAGCCCCATTCATGCTGCAGAGGAGTTGTCTAAAAAGCAGTCAGTGGGCAGCAGCACAAAGAGGTATGTGGGGTTTGCTTTTAATCCCTCCTTCTAAGTACTGCAGAAAGTTTGATTTATTTAATGTGACCTTCAGTGGAACGATGCTAAGTCTGAACTGGGCATTCAGTGATTGCTTGTCACTGTGACAGACATAAGGCAGCCAGGCATGCTGGTGAATCTGCTGCTCTGGCTCTGCTGCACTGCATGTTTCAACATCTGGAACTTGCCAGGTGTTTTTAAAGGAAAAACCCTGACCTCAGGACCACAAGAGAAAAGTAAGGTCAAAGCATCTTGTTGTTTTCCCCACCTGGAAGCAGAAATCAATCATTAGTTGCCATCAATGAGATAATTTTTATTTATAATTCACAGCCAACTCTAACCCTTTCCAGTTTTTGTTTTTTCTTTAAGCTGTTCTGTTCTCTGTGGGTGACATTTCTCAAAATTGTGGCTGTCTTTGCTGAGTATCACTGAAAAGGGCTGGTATTTGATGCTTGTTGAAACCTAAATGTATCTTCAATTCCCTTTCTTTCCTTTTTCTGATGTGTTCTTCCTTGACAGACATTTGTAGCCTCAGTATTGTCATTGCTCTGCACAGAACATGTCATGCAAACCATCTAAAACCTTCTTATTCCCCTCAATCCCTACTGTTAAATTCCTCAGGGTGACTCTATTTTGGCTGTAGGTTAGAATTAAGTAAATAAACAGTTTGTAATTCTAGTAGTATAAGAAGCAGAGGGTAAAAAGTGTTTCTTAACCTCTTGCCTGATGGTGTCCTTCCATAAAGTGTAGGGAAAACCTACCAGGACCTACAGCAGCCTTGTGAGGTGGGGTGTATGGTTTGGCAGATGTACAGTACTGAGATGTTCATCTTCTCTGAGATGTCCTCAGAAGAAGTTGCCTGAATAGTGGTTTCTGTGAAGCAGTTTTTAAAGTTTTTAACTAAGAACAGTTGTGTTTTGCAGGGTTTCACATGAAAATAAAGCAGGGAGATCAAACATAACTAACAGAGCAAGGAGTCCTCCAGAGCTTGTAAAGCTTCTTGGATTATCCAGTGTCACTGAGACTTCACCTAATTGCAACAAAATGCCTTTCAGGTTTCACTGTCAGGCACTATCAAATTGCAGTCATTTTGTAATTGTTATACACAAACCAAGTTACCTGCCTACTGGTTAGAATTCACTTTTAGAAAAAGATATATAATATGGAAGTATATATGAAGCACATTTTCCCAAACTTTCTTAATTTCTCATCCAGAAAATGAGGAATGTTTGAAGAGAATGTGCAGTACCAATCTTGCAGCCCAGAGTGCTGTTCCTGGAGGGAGGCTGCTCCCTTTGCTGACAGGATTTGTCACTGTCCCAGGTATGTGACCAGGGAGGATGTGGCAGCAGCCTCGCTCTCCAAGGCCAGCAGCAGCGGGGGCAGCGTTCGCCTCATCTCCAAAGAAATGGGGGCTTCTCTGGACAAAGGTGCTTCTCCTGAGCCATCCACAAAGTAGGTTTATTAATGCTTTAATACTTTTATTAAGTATTTAATAATACTTTAATAAGTAGGGTGATTAAGTTCTTCTGCCACATTTATTTTTAATGATAGTAAAATTATTTGCTATGAGTGTCTGCTTTGCTGAAGTACAGTAGTTAGATAAGAAACTTGCTGTAGTACTAATGAGCTCTGTTTTATTCTTCTAACAATTTAGATTTCATCTGTTGTCTGCTGGCAGAGCTGCTAATTAACAGAGTCTGACTAAAACAAAACAAGAGAATAGTGACATGATTCAGTTAAAGAATGTTAGCTCAGCCCTCCTGTGAGGTGAACATCAAACTGGGGACACAAAATTTGCCTCAGCATTTTAAAGAAAAAGGGAACAAAGAAGTGAAAATTCCAAACAGGAATTGCCCTTTTAAAAAATTTTCTTAAAGAAGCACTGTGTATCCTACTTTGTTTTGAGTAGGAAATTGATAGGCAGCCATGAAGATTGTAAAGAGAAACCAGGACCTTTCCTTTGATGTTATTACTTCTGTTAAAGAGGGGGCTGAAACATTTTACTTTTGTATGTGTACACGCCTGACAGAAATCACCATGTCTTTACAAATACAGCATTATTTCAGCTAATAATTGAAGTTAGTTAGTAAGATGTGCAGAAGAAAAACCTGCCATGTTATATTTGCCAAATTTTGTTTAAATGGAAATGTAAACCAAGTAAAGGATTTACACTGTGCAGGTATCGCTCTGAGCAAGGTATTATTTCAGCTAAAATGATTTTTCAGAACATAAAAGGTCTCTAATTGAAATACACAGTGCATAAACCCTCCATGAACTGGGCTGCTGAATACATCGTTTATCCAGAGCTGTGCTTTGTTCTCTGCCATCAGATTGCTTTCAGAAACTGGAAGCGATCCCTCAGCCCTTCCTCCAGGGCAGACTGAGCCCGGAGGCTCCTCCCTGTCCAGGGGGTACCTGCAGGCCCTGGACAAGCAGGGGACGCCGCTGTGTCTCAGCTGCCAGCAGCCGACAGCTCAGCCCCCGCCCGGCTGCCCGGGCCGCGCCTGGGACACGCGCTTCTGCTGCCACGCCTGCCAGGAGGACTTCTCCATCCGCTCCAGCCAGAGCTACCTCCGCTCCAAGGTGTTCCAGATCGAGCACGGCGTGTGCCAGCGCTGCCAGCACAACGCCCAGGAGCTTTATCTCAGCGTCAGGGATGCGCCCAGGAGCCAGAGGAAGCAGCTGCTGGAGAGCTCTTGGATGTCTCACCTTCCCCTTGGGCAGGTGATGGTTCTGTTGATTAATCAAATTAACTACATCTCATTGTCTTCCAACACCTCTGAATGGCACAGGCATCAGAACTGATTCTGTAGGGAGGTGCATGCACAGCCAGGGCTGGTTGAAAAACGTGCCAACTACTTAAGAGTTGTTGCTTGTCCAGTGTGAGTAACTAAAAAATGCCAAGGCTGGTTTTCTTTATCTTGATGAAAACTACAGATAGCTACTTCCCAGAATTTCTTTGTTCCTACAGTAGGATGTCCGTGTCTCACCCCTGCCATGTCCTTTGTGTGCTGCAGCTGAATGAGATGATCAGGAGCCCTGCAGAGGGGCAGTTCTGGCAGGTGGACCACATCCAGCCCGTGTACAGCGGAGGAGGACAGTGCTCCCTGGAGAACCTTCAGACCCTGTGCACAGCCTGCCACAGGGAGGTCAGTGCATGGAGCCAGGAATCCTGGCCCTCTCACAGGGAACAGCAGGGGTAAACTGCACTGAGGCTGCTCCTCAGCCCTGCTCCCTCCTGCTGCAGAACCCCACAGCCTCTCCCTCCCATACAGCCAAGGTGGAAAGGCAGCATTAAACTATTACAATATGACCATTTCCTCTGGATTTGGGAAAATGTTGCCTTAATAAACATTTGCATTTCATCATGCTGCCTACTGCAAAGATAGACTGGAGTTTAACTGGGGGCTAATGCTTTCTGCTGGACGTGTTGCCAAGTATCAATTCTCATTGAACCAACCTGTCTCTCTCTCCTTTGCAGAGAACTGCAAAACAGGCCAAGGAGAGAAGCCAGCTGAAGAGAAGGTCTTTAGCTACAAAGTATGCCTGTGATATCACCAAATTTTTGGTGAAGAAATAAAATGCACAACACATTCAGGTACATTGTAACTGTGAAACCAATATCGCTAGTGTTTTCCTCTTGCACTGATTTAACAAATTGTTATCATGCTGTTGGTAGAGAAGAAAATAAGGAATTAAACCAAAGAAATGGTCTGTAACATCCGAAGTACTTGATCATCATGGTTTTTTATGGCCCTGGTTTAAAGCTGAATTTCTGTGTGTAACTTTAATGCCATTTTGAAGCATTATGGTTTCTTCCTCTCGCAGGGCAGTGAGGGCTGCAAGAATTTAAGGAACTTCTGTTGAAACTGCTGGTGGTATTACAGGGTTCAATTGTATTGGGAAATTCATGGACCTAGAAGATGTTTTAGTTTTATTTCTTTTTGTTACTCACATACCAAAACCCCAGAATAAAATACAGTGATTATGACAAAAACTAGCACAAGTGATTTGTCTCCTCCAGTGCTGCTCACCCACAGAAAGCTGACTCTGGGCATGGGCTTGACTTACAGGACTTTGGCATTTAGAATTGATGTCAGTTTAATTCTGGTTTTACTACAACCAGCTTGTATCGAAATGTTACTCAGGATAGGAAATATTAAATATTAGCAATTATCTCATCAAAGATAGTTTCTGGGAAATGCTACAGTCAAATTCTCCTTAACAGGATTGCAGAGCTACTGGTTAATTTTGGACTGCTTACCTGGCTTGCTTTACAGTTACTTTAAATAGTTTTCTGGTGATTCTTTTAATGCTCTGTCTCTTCTCGCCCCTGGAATGCCGAGTTTCAAGCTCATAAAGCAGAGCTGTGCACAACACATCATCTGATAGTGTAGGGCTGCAATTTCAACTACAGCTATTTAAAATAAGCTGGGTTATCCTTCTGAGAAAAATCCGTAAAGTTGTAACTCTTGAACAGAGAAAAAGACTGTTTTAGACAAGATAGTTGCATGAGTGCACCATTTTCTACAGTCAAGCTAACAGGCCTTCAGCTGTGTTAATGACATTTGTGGTGTCTGAGTATGATAAAGGAATCACCTCTCCAGCAGTTAAAAATGACCAGGTAGGAATACCCTGATAACCAAGGATGAGAGACTTTCAAGTTTCTACAGCCTTGATAAGAGGCCACACTGCAGTGTAATAATTTCATTGAGAGGAGGAAACTGAAAGTATGGGGGAAGAAGTTTAACCTAAATTTCACTTACCAGTAAATCAGGAATTGCCTGGTGTAATTAATTTTAAAGAAGCCACACAGTTAAATGGCAGCTACAGGTCTTTATCATACTTACCCTGATGTCTGAGGAAACTCAAACAGCCCAGAAAACAAGGTCTGTGACAGGATTTTACCTTGTTAACTCTTCTTCATCCTGAAAAATGTATTTCTACTTCTTAAAACTTTATGTGAGGAGAAGACTCTGATCCCCGTTCCCTCCAAGAAGTTTTAGGGTTACACATGGGATCCTGCTACTAACAGCAGAGCTCAACTCTCTGTACTCAGTGTAGTCACAATGTCCTTCCTGGCATGGAAAAGCATGGGAATACTGAGAGCCAACAGTACGTTCATGTTTATTGAGTCATGTCCACAATACTGCAGCTGTTTGTACATTTGTCAAGTAACGCTCATCTGCTGATTCCCATTCAAACAGATCAAAGTCACTGTAAAGCAACATTGGCACGTGTGGGGTGAGGGGCCAGAGGTGACAGAGCTGTCCCCTCCTCTCCCATTGATGACAGGGAGTGCAGACAAACACTGGTGATTTGCTCCCAGTGAAACACCTCTGGGGTGTCATTCCCATCCAGCTTTGGCCCTTGCACACAGGGAAGGATATAAAATATCCCAACCCTCAGTGATCCACTGCAGGCTGTCAGTCAGACTCACTGTCCACTTAGTTCTGTCTGGGAGAAATGATGAGATCGGGACAACCAGGAGAGTTTAGCACAAACTAGAGTATGAACTGTACACTTTAAATAAAAATAAGGATATTTCAGAAGAACTCGAAACGGTGATTAACCAAAAAGTACTGGGCTCTGTGATTATGATTAGTAATAAATATAAATTACTTAATGTTTATATATATCCATTTAAGTAGACTAATGTCACTTGATAAAGTCTGATCCTGAAGTGAAAAGCAGCACATTCTGCATGAATTTCAAGATGAATATTTGCACACAGCCCATTCAGGTCCGTAATTAAGCTAATGCAAGGAAAGGAAAATATGCTCCCTTTGGACAGACAGTTTGAAACCGCTCCTGAAGCCATTCCAAACCCCGGAGATGAACTGCTCCAGCCACCTCTCCCGGCGGCCAATCCAAGTGCTCGGGAAGCAGCGCTCTGGCTGCAGCACACTCCAGTCCCTGTGCAGCGCTCCCCACCCGCAGCAGTGAGTCCCCGCAGCACGGCCGTGTCAGAAGAAGGTGGTGTCCGCCGAGAAGGCCCCCGCCAGCCGGAAATCCTCGCGGGTCAGCACGCTGTACATGCGCTGCGGCAGCGCCTTGGAGTAGGGGGCGGGCCGGGGCACCGAGGTGCGCAGGATCACCTCCCGGCCCGTGGGCGGCGGGAACTCGGACTGCACCCCCTGCCTGCGCTCCTCCGCCGAGCCCGAGCGCCGCAGCTCCTCCTCCAGCGGCGGCACGGCCGGCACCTGCGACAGAGCACAGCGACAGTGACAGGCCAGGCTGCTGCCTAACGCTGGGATTAGAACACTGCTCGCAGAGGAAGGTAAGAAATGGGGAACACATCTAGAGGCTTTATGTGTACACGGAGCAAAGCACTAATGGGATGCTAGGAAATAAAGCGAAGGTAACCAGATGGAAGAACCCTTGTGTGGATGGTGAAGCTCTGCCTAGCTGAAGTTCTGATGTGGCAGTGTGAGGCAAGGGTGGTGACTGGAGGAAATCGCCCTTTCTCAGACACGGTGCTCTCCTCAGCTCCTGCAGCTCCAGGAGGCCAAGGCAGCCTCCACTCCAAAACCATCAGTGCCACTACTGCAGTACTGACAGTCTCCTGCCTTTCAGACTCCAACACTACTGCAGGCTGGGCTTTCCATGGCCAGAGAGCCTTGCTGAAATCCCTCTGCAGAGCGAGCGAGACACTGCACAATCCCAGCATCTGCTCACTGCTGCAACACTGATGCCTGGATATTGGAAGAAGGGCTGGCATGCCCAAGAAACATTCCCTAATTACATATACACCTATGGATGCACACAGCCCACCAATACATCAATAGGGTCCTTCCTAATTCAAGCATGTACAACTTCACACTGGCACCATCACTGAGGTGTGGCAGAAGCCACTGGCTGGCCCTTGTGGTCCCTTCTGCTGCTCCTCTGCTCCCAGCCCTCTCCCAGGAGCAGGGAACCCAGCCCTGCTTGGCTGTGCAGGCTGTGCCACAGAACCCACCAGGGACAAGTGCCACATGTTCCCACAAGAACAGCTCGAGGAAACCAACAGAGAGCATCTTCCCTGTGCTACACTTGACACAGTTACCCTGCTTCTTTCCCAAATATCTGTGCCCAGAGAGTTCCATAGCTTCAGGAAGGACTAGTGTTGGGAATGCAGCATCCAGTTAAATGTTCATCACCACTTCCCCCCAAAACATCAACAAACAATGGTGGCAACAAAGAATATAAAGGCATGGCCACGTATTTCAGCATCAGAAAACATCAATACTCACTTGAAGACATGTTTTTTGTTTGGTTCAGGTTTTTTTAGGTTTTTTTTCTTATTCTCTCTTTTCACTATGGATTATTAGGATCTAAATATAAAGTGTGAATGCAGAAAACCATTCTGGAAACACAAAGTTACTTCTGTGGTCAACATGTGAACACCAGTACAAACTACATCTGGCTGCTGCACTATATCCACCAGAAGATTCAGCTCTATGCAGAGAAGATGAGAGGGAAAGGAGGGACAAAGTTGGTTACCTCATCAGAAGATTCAGTCAGCTTGGAAAGGGATGAGAAAAGAACCAGTGATGAAAGACAGAAACAAAGGCAAGTCAGAGGTGACTTACAAGAGATTAGGAGGAGACTGTAGGTTTAAGAAACATCATGCACTCCAAGAACATGCAGTGGCTATCAGAATTTTCCTGAGAAAACTCAAGAACAGAACACATTATACACAGCTCAGAGAGGAGTCCAGGTTCAAAAGGCAATGAACAAGGAACTCATTTCACTTCTATTTACCAAACAGCTCTCTACTGAAATAACTCATGGCAGGTTAAACACAAAGTGGGGTTGGTAGCAAGTTGGTTCCTGTCCCACTAAGAAACCTTAATTAACACTGACCAGCTACTAGTGGGAAAATACCTGTAACCCTGCTTTAGTTAGTGCTGTTTCAAAACAAAACCCTAGAAATTTGCAGATATCCTAAGGGTAGAAACTTACTCAGATTTGAAAACACACTGCCTCTCTTAAAGAGGCAAGTACATCTGTGTGCATCACTTACAGGGCACAGTCTTGGGCTTTACAGGGGAGTCTGTAAGGGTGGCTGGTTGGCAGGTTCAGATTTTTGTTCACATTTTCCCTAGAGACTGGAAGAATAAAATAAGTGTCCTGATTTTCATTCCTCAGAATAACCATGGCCTGTTTTCAGAATGGTCCTTTTTATGTCGAGTTGCAAAATACAGATTATCACAAAAACACTGATCCCTTTAAAGTGTTTAACACCCAATCACAACATTTTTCCAGCAATTATTTTCAAATGAGATTTCAGGCTGCTGCCTTGTTATTACCACTGTACTTAAATTTGAGTTAGAAAATCTGATGCTATGAATAGGTGTAATTCTGATAGAAACTGAAGGCTGACTGCAGTCCATGAGGTTTGGAAATCAATACTTTAAGGCTAATTATTCCAAAGACTGCTTAAGAAAAAAAGGCAACATTTATATCAATATCAGCAAGGGAAGGGTCTCCAGAAAACAGATGCAACACTGGCAACAGGTCAACTGAATGCAGAAACTGAAAAAGAACTGAAACTTCCTAAGCATCCTAAGAAGAAATCTCAAGTATTCCAAGCATAAGCCTCAGTTTAAGAAGTTACTCCTTCTAAAATATATATAAAATATAATGACCTGTTTCTCTACATTCCTATGTGAAACAATCAACACTTGACCTTGCTGTGATAAGGCAGAAATTTGTCTTCCCTTAACAGCATTACTGATGTTACCATTTGCAGTACACAAAGCATTACTGACACCTCTATCTACCCAGCTGCCTTCAACTGTTTAACATCCCAGCTCACTCACTCTTCTTTGGTCTTGCAAGGTTCTGTTACTGCCAAAATCATGTTGAACATCACAGAAAACACCTCAAGCACATTTATGACAATACATGCAGATATGTAGACAAAATACACTGGAACTCATTGCCTCTGGTTAAATCACAAGTGTCTGCAGGACAACCCAGAGCTCTCTCTTACCCTCTGAGCATTCACAAACAGCTTGTGAATGATGCTGCCAGCAGGTCCTCTTCCTGCACCAACAACTGGCACTTCTGGCTGCTCCAGGAGACTGTTTACAAATCTGATGGAACAAATGATTGAAAAGGAAAAAGGAATGGTTAATCTTTGGCCAGATCCAGTGTGCTGATCTAATCGAGCTGTTTCCTGTGCCAAGGCCTTCACCAAACATCATTTGCTCAGGTGAGCACTGGCAGATTCTCTTGGTTCTCTATTCTGAAAGTTTAAGGAAAAAGTTCTCTCAGTTAACTAAGAATGAAACCCAGGCTCCTAAAGCAGTTGTGTAAAATCAACAGGAAAGCCTCCATGGTGTTGGCCATGCAGAAGTATTCACAATGTGACAATTTTCTTTAGCACACAGACATTGCTTTAGTCAGACACCACATCTCTGAACTCCCAACATGTACTGCACAAATGTCAGCTCTCCCTCCCAGCACAGCAGCAAGAAGTTAACTTGGGTTTTATAACATATTAGTCATCTTGAGCAGCAAGTAAATAATCTGACAGCAGGCAGTGATGCAAGGGAACATTGCTTGTCACTCTCCATTCAGAGCTGCTCAGTGATGTTTCACATCAGCAGAGACACAAGAACAGGAAAACAACTGGGGAAGGGGCTACTTCATTCCATAATATTTATAAAAAATACTAAATTTCTAGTCTTAATTTTACTGCTATGGTAACAGAGTTAATCAAATATACTTTTTATATACACAGAAAAAAAGTTAGTCCCCAGTACTGTCAAGATAAAACCAAATTCTATTAAAAAAACCAGGATCAATAGCTCCAAAGAGATGCTTAATTGGAAGAGCACTGAGGGTACCCACACACAGTCTAGTGACAGGGATACCCAAATATGATTCCTAAGCATTTCTTTATTGTCACTATTGTCCTAAGTTTTGAAAGTACAAACAAGGGCATCAGAGGAAAAACAAAACAACACAGTGAAAAACAAGAATTCAAAAAAAACCCAGTCACCTTTGTAGATCTTCTTTCTCCTCTTCATTTTCACATTTCTCTACCCCAAATTTTGCTTTGAGAGACCTTGCCCTGGCAATGATGGCTTCCACACTCATAATCTGAGCAATGATTTCCTGCAAGAGTTTAATAAAAGGTAAAATGAAAAACACGTTCTTTTAACATTGCCATGAACAGTGCAAAAGTCAGTCAGGTTTTCAGCCCCAGCAACTACTTCCCAAAAGCCTTACTTCCAACTTCTTGTCCTCTGGACTGGGAAAACGTAGCACTTTGCTGGAATGGGATATTATCTGCTTAATAATCTTCTTAACTGAGGATATATCTTCTACTGCTTCTATTATAAGGGAAGAAACGAAGTTGTAATTACTGACTGCATCACTGTTCCCTCTTAAGTATCTTAATAATTTATTAAACATTATTTACCTTCTTCCTTTACCTTGAGTACAGCTGCATGGATGATGCAAGGCAAGAGATGCCTTGCAAGGTCAGCTGGTTTCTGAACTGCAAGGTAATGAAGCACCTGCAACATCAGAAAATGTAATATTTTAGTGATCAAAACTACTTCCCAAAGGTAAGGTTACCTAAGAAAGATGAATTCACAAGAACGGAACACCACTGTAAGACAGGACTTGGGGGGCAGTTTTACATTAATCCACCCAACAGGTTAGAATGAAACTAAAAATAACTGTATTAGGAAACTAAAATGGTCCTAACACATATGCAGGTAAAAACCTGATTTATTTACTAATAATTCAAAGAAATACCTTAGTAACATTGCATTCTTTTAGGTACTTCAAACACCCACAGCAGCAGCAATTTCCAATCAACCCTAAGCCATGCACAAAACAGTTCAGTAACTCTGAGGACACAGTGCAACGTTTAAACACTGCAGGGACCATTACAGCCCACACTGGCACCAGCCCCAGAGCTTTCACCTTCTCAGCCTCCCTGGTGTCATCAAAAAGCCTCTTCTGCCTCCGTGCTGGGACTGGCTTTGCTGTCTCCCAGGCCTCCACCCACATGTTGCTGGGAATCTTCATGCGGGCACTCAGCTCGCCCCTGATGACTTTATTCCCCTTCTCATCGATCACTTCCTCCTCGATGTAGTCCCGAGGCGAGTACCACCTCACAAAATCCTCCAGACAACAGCCAGGATTTGCTGCCTGCAGGGAGCAGAGGACAGAAAATTTGTTCCTGAAAAATCTTATAAAAATGTGACAGCCTGGCTAGGATGGCAATATGGTTTAGTTGGTAGAGCACAGAATAAGAGACAAAACTCAAGGAAATTCTTCTGTCCACAGCCAACAAACTGTGCAGTAGGACAGAGGGAATAAAGCATAAACTAAGACAGTGGTAAGGGGTAAAACCCACATCAGCAGCAACAACAATAAAATCACCTTCTCATAACCCACTATATGTACATTCATTACATTCATCAGTTATTTTAGGCAAGCTCAATATTATACTGTTAAGATTCTACCTGGCACCTGCCACATGCAATAAACAGGAACTTTCACTAAGCTTATCCCATTAAAAACTAAAAGAATCAGTGGGCTGCCTAAGTATGCTTTCAGCACTGACTTCCATCTTTTAACACTCCAGTGACAAAATTCACCATTTCTTCCTCTTTTAAAAAGGAACTTTAAAAATAAATTTTTCCAAAACAAAAATCACTTCATTTTTCATAGATGCAATATCACCACAATTAACTACATCTATAGGTCCAGAACCTAAAAGGAATCCCAGTTTTCTATCTGATGTATCTATGAAGAGTGTACTTGTGCATCCAGTTATAGTTCTCTATTTTTACTTTGATATTTTAGATTACTTGCACCATATAAATAAAACTTCTACGTATATCTAATATGCCATGAGTCACTGTTAATAAACGGATTACTGTTAAATTATAAATAACTGTACAGAACATTAGATCCTTTTACCATAAACACTGCAATAATTAAAAATATATATATGGCTATTTCAATACAGAATCTCTCATCTTTTTAGTGTTGAGCTCCTGTGATGACAGCAGTGGATGTGCTCTTAGCTCCCTCTGCAGAGCTCAGACAAAAAATGAAACCCAAAACCACAGTTAGTCCAGTCCCAACCTGATGAATACCTTTTTTAATTCACAACTGATCAATTGCATGTTTGATATGTTTTTTCCCTTCCCACAGACACGGTGTAAATTTACTGGGATGTTACAGTCTAACAGACCACATCCTCACAGATTTTGAAATGTGCCAAGAATTTTCCCAAAAGGTTTTCATTATCAACTTGAAACTAACTGAAGCTGTTTTGTGGAGAAAAAAACCTTAGAAACCTTCAGAAGTGTCCAACAGGAGCAAGAGGGGCAGTTTAATTAAGAAGGAAGCCATGTGGTTTCACAGAGGAGCCCCGCAGCGGTACCTTGAAGGACTCCATGTCCGAGAGCAGGCAGGCGCTCTGCATGCGCGCCCGCAGGTGAGCGCCCTCCGCCGACGTGCCCAGCTTGGCCAGCACCTCCGACTGCTCCTCCAGCAGGTCCTCGGTCATGGGGGCTGGCTCCTGCCACAGGGAAGGACACAGGTCACCCACAGCCTCTCCCAGGCTCGGCCCGGGCCAAGGGAGAAGCAGGAAGCTCCCTCTCACCCCGAGTTCATTCTGCTTCGTTTGTCCTCAAAGGAAATGATCACAACTTTCTACTGCTTAAACAGTTCAGCCTCAAGTTGTGCATCTGAAGAGGACACTAACAAAGAAACTAAACCACAGTTAGTCCAGTCCCAACCTGATGAATAGCTGTTTTAATTCACAATTGCCAAAATCCAAATGAAATCCAGGAGGTGTTTGACTGGTACAATTTTGCTGATATGGATGAAAATCTACCCAAAGCAATGCAGAACTTTTGCTGTTGATACTGTCAGCACATAATTAATTGAGGATATTTTGCCTGACTACTCTCTGCTCATATGTTTTACCCAAGCAAAGCAACACTAATTAGAAATAATTTCTCTCAGGAGAATGAAAACCACTGTATTCTTCATGCATGGCTGATTTCAAACTACTTTCTATTAGCACCACTTCCTATTTGATCCCTGGTCACTCTGCAGGAAAGCCTGTTGATATCAGGTCACATTTCTAGTTTGATGATAAACCTGCTTTAGAGAATAGCACCAAACCTACTGACTATGGCCTTTTAGATGAGAGCTGAGAAATTATGAAAAAAAACCAAATACAGCAGCAAAACCGATCCAGTACTGTGCAAAGTCAGGCAGAAATCTCTGTGATGCAAGTACCACAGCAGTTCCTATTTTATAGAAAAGAAAGTAAGGAGGGGATGGAAGATGCCTCAAGAACTGGAAATAAAAATAACCCCAAATTTAAGGTAGGCAAGGAAGTTTAATTCTTATTTAAAAATATTGTTGTTTGGAATGAAATGTGGTACAGACACTCTCTCAAATAAAACAAAGAACCTGTGAGATTAACAGCCTAATTAAGGTTTAAAGATTAAAAACAAGGTCTTAGGTGAAAAACACTGAGCAATTTTAACAACAAACAAGGCTGTAACCTGCAAACTATTTGCAGTTCCACAATCCAGGTATGAGCCATGTTCTGTGTATTCTACTGCACATCTGGCTCAGCTCCTGCTCCCTCACCTGAGTTATTGGAACGTAGAGAGGCTCTCCAGGATGCAGCAGCATCAGTTTTCCATGTGGATGCAAACGACCTTCTGGTTTGAAGTTTACAGACTCTTTTGCTCCTTTCTTGCCATTTTCCTGTCCATTCCCTTTAAGATCTTCTGTGTCACTGAGACATTCAAAAAATTCCTCTTCACTGTCACTCCACGATTCCCAAGACTTGCCAAATTCTTTTTCCTTGTCAGGGTTATCTCCAGAGTGGTCTCCTCCTTTGGCACCATCACCAGAAGCACCACCAGGTGAACGATCAGACACACTCCCCCTTTTCCCCTCATCTCTTGCTTTCTTCCTTTCAATGCAACAATTTAGCATCTAATATAACAAATTAAAGGAACAAAAACAAATTGTTCAGCAATTATTTCTTATGGAGACAATCATACAGAGAAACTTTTAGAGCCACTGAAAAGGTCTTACAATTCTAAAAGATAACCATTCCACTGAACTTGTTGCTATAACAAAATTTTTCTCCAGAAATGAATTCCACACCCAAAAACCACAAGCAAAACTAAATCTACAAAAACAACGTATTTAGCTAATCATTGCTATAATTTCGACAGTTTCCTTAGGAGAAAAATAATTCTTAAATTTGGGATATTTACCTGAAGTTTCTGGTGCAGTAAACAACATCTCAGATCTGGACAGCCATTAGCTAATCTAACAAAGGGTAAAAGTGTAACCATTACCAATTATAAAGTCGAATCTTTCACACACATGGTCTTAAATCACATGAAATCTAAAACAGGGACAAATGTCCACATTGAACCCACCCCCACCATTTCATCTACACAGCTCTTCTATTGTCTCAGTAGACAAGCCCAGAATTTAAATTATGTGTATTTCCCAGAGGTCATTTCAGGAGCTCAGAGATCACTCACACTAGTGTCAAATACCCTGCATTTCCTGGTCAGTTTTCCAATTGGAAGTTGAAAAGGTAACTGCTTTCAAACAGGAATTAAGCATATTTGACTGTACTTTTAGAACTGCAATGATACAGTGGAGTCATTGCTATACATTTCAGCTTCTATTTTATCTGCTAGTGTAAGCATTTCAAAGTACACACTAGTGATTAAATGGCCAGTCCATCCCATTAACAAAAAACCCCAAACCCCAACCAAAATACCACAATCCTAAAAGCAGGGTTTGTTATTGCTCTACCTCATCTTGAGAGCCCCTGGTTTGGTCTGCCCCAAGCTCTGCTGCAGCAGACAGAACCTGGAAGGGCTGGAATACTTGAAAAGGCCATTGCACCAACAGGACCCTGAACCAGCTCCCTTAGAAGAAAGGTGAAACTACACCACAGTAGGTTTTTTCCCCATCCTTGTTCACACAATGGAGTGAATGTCTAAGTTGAGCTTCCCCAGGCATCTTGAAGTTTTCAAAGGAGTGCATAGATGCTTTTCCCTACTCCCTGCCCTTTCTTGCATTAACGAAGTAGGGTAATAAAAACTGAGACAGCATATGCATTTAAAAAACCACAAAACTGTATGTTTCAAAGTCACAGTGACCCCACTCAGCTCCTGGAACAAAGAACATTTTCTATGACCAAGGAGCACCAACAAGTCTTACCCTGGAATAAGGTAGCTGTTCTCCCATCTGTACCGCATTTCCAGCACAAACTCTTGCCAAAGATGTGCCACTCCTTTGACTCCTCCATGGTAGAAGTTTATCATACAAAGACATAAAGCTAATTTGTATGTCAGACTGTCAGATGGAGCAGACTTAAAATGACTGAAGAGATTCTAGGGAAGAAATAAAAGAAAGCAAGAAATACAGAAACAATGGCATTGTTTTCCAAAACCATGTGATCTCTTTCCTGCTTGTCAATAGAAGTGGCTAAGCAACATTTTAAGCTTAGAAGATACCAAGATCTACAGTCTTTGGAAGAAAAAAATGAATTAGAAGGAAACAGAATTCATCACTATTTCTATCCAGAGATTCCACAAAGGTAAATTTGTCTTTCCAAAAGCTAAGCATTACAAGATGTAGGGCAAGCACAGCAAAGTCTGTATAAACACACATACATTTCTCTCTTGTGTCACTCAACAAAACTTACATAATCTTCATTCTCTGGAGGAGGATTGTTTCCTGCTGAAGTGCTGGCTCTGTTTTCAAATACATCTGCAAGTTTGTCAGCAGCATCAGGAAATAAGAACTTGGAAAAAAAAATTAAACCTTCAATCAGTATGGTTTTCCTGCCTTTCCCACTTTCTCCATAAAGCTACTGCTGGCTGCATACCAGCAATCCCTGTAATTAAAATTGTTAGCAGAGTTCAGAGATCAGTTTTAGCCCTCTTATAGTACACAGACTTGTAACAACTTGGGCTGTTCCAAGAAGCTGATAAATGCAATTCATATACTGGAACTGAGTTGATATAACTGATAAGATATGTTTATCAGTTATATAACTGATATAACTGATTAACTGATCAGATATGTTTAAATCTGCCACAGGCTCTAAACCAAAGGCATCAGTGCTCTCTGAATCCATGTGCAGGGACAGCTCACTCACCAGTAGAATGGTGTTCAGCACATCATTGTTCAGAGGAGACTCATCCACACCTCTGTGCTTGCGGATCTTCTTCTTGGCACTGTGAACCATATTTGTGACTGATAATTTGGGGATTGGGACTGGTGCTGGCTCTGTGAGCTTCGACAGCGCGTGGCTGATATCAGCAACCTCTAGCAAATAAAATAGAAACAATTAGAGCAAAATACAAAAGAGCCCAAACATTAGAACATGCCTTTCAAAAGCTCACCTGTCTTAATCAGTCTATTTACCTTATATTGATATTTAACCCCTTGTGAACCAGAGCTACAACTCTGCTGCCAGGTTCCATGTCTGACATTGACTGTTCTTAGCAAATACAAGCAGCAGGAGGTCACAAATGAGTCACAGACTGTCCTTGATTTAATTCACCAAATAAAGTCTAGACTGAGCTGGCTACAGGTAGTGCCTGCTGTAGCAGTACTGCTACTGCAGAGTTACCAACAGGGTATCCCAAAAGCCTGCTGAAGACTCAGTATTTAAACCTTGTTTATATATCATACCAATAAACACACTGCAGGTAACAAAGACTGCTCCAGCATATGCTAAAGCTTTAGATAAATACTAAACAAATCCTGTATTAAGCACTGGCCTCACATAGTGTAAGCACAATTCTGTCTTAGAGTCCTCAGGTAAACTTCTCAAATCAAAAGACAGGCTTTTCCTCAGAGCTGCTGCTGGTAAACTTTAGAATGTCTCTTACAATAAACTGAATTAATATTGTTAAAAGGAGAGCTGACAAATTTAAGTGAATAATTAGCAGCAGCCTGAAAAAGCCCATCTGGGCAAGCCCAGAGCAAAGAAGGGCTAAAGAAATTGTATGTCAAGCCCTATGATAAATACACACCCTCCTCAGTCTAACACCTTTTTAAGCTCACTAGGAAGTTCCTTCAAAACTAAGATCAAGTATAACCAAGGAAAATACATTGATACAGGCCATATTTGGAGGGAAAAACAGGTGACAAGCAGCAGGAAGGAAGGGAATTTTCACTATATACAGCAAGAAAAGTCAAAGAGAGGGACAGAGACATCAAAAAGATTGCAGTATTTATATAGTTGGGATAAAGCCCGACTTGCTGGTCAGATAATTTGGGAAGCTTTTATTTTCTTTTTCCTTAGAAGTCCTTAAAATGGAGAGGATGAGAGCAAAGCCTTTTAAACAGATTAAAGACTCTTTAAACTGGCCGTTAACATGTACTACAGAGTACATCAAAAAGGAGAAAGAAGTAGAAAAAGCAAAAATACATAAAACTATACAGACAAATCTGATGCATCTTATAACCAACTCTTGTACATTCTAGTCAAATTTTAAGCTTTTATATTCCTGTAAAAAAGGAGCAGCCACAACCATAACAGAGGCAATTGTCCCTCTGGGACTCTGGGAGCTAAACTTGTCTACAATTCATGAGAAATTTCACCAGGAAGCCCTGGCCAGAAAATTCCCAGGAGTACTACAGAGAATGTGTAAGAGTCATAAATACCAGTCAAAATAAGGGTACAGGGAATATAAACTAACACAAAATAATTAAATACAAATAACAGAAATCAACTGGATTTTGGTTTTACCTTTTCCTTCCTCATCAAATGCAGACCTTCCAAGTATCTCATCCGTTGACTCCTTCCGACGGCAAAGCTTGAAGAATTCAGTAAGAAAATCACCTGTAAGAGGAACAAAGCTCTTGAACCCAGCCAAAAATCTCACTGAACAATGAGCCAACACCAAAATTATGCCCCAAGGACAGTAATTTTTATCTTTTCTTTCGAAAGAAGTCTGATAATTTGTTCTGAAGCACAAATATCTTGTGCACAAAATCCACATAATTAAATTATCTGAAGCACAAAACCCACATAATTAAAGCTCAGGTAAATGCACACCCAGGCAGCTCTTAGCCAGTTCTCCAGAGCACAGCTAATTCACCCAAAGCAAGATGAATGAAACTTGGGAAATTTTAAAGCCCTTTGCCCCACAAGCTTAAAGGCAAGGACAGACAGAGCAGTACAGCTCTCCAGAAGTATTAATCCTCCCTGACACACAGGTTGGTTGAACTAAGGAGATGGATACATGCAAAACACACTTAATAAAATGGGAAGATTCTAGGAAATCTAAATTTTCACAGAACGCAGAGAAAATTCTTATTCTCTGGAACCTGGTGAAATAAGAACAGCAATGAATTTCACCATACACAGACACAGAATTAACTACAACAGGAACTTATGTATTTGCAAAGCTTGTGTTCTTGAAAAAGAAACCCAAAATACTGTTCACTCAAAAAAATAAGGGGAGTGAGCAAACAGAGACCATAAAGTAAACAACAACTCAACCCTAACTTCATTGCATAGTAGTTTTAGTTTAAAAGCTGCAAGAGAAGACAGGAAATTCTCATCTCTTACCCAATAGACACTGAGGGTTATCTGCTTTTCTAACTCTCACAGACCACTGGGGTGCTTGAAGTGGATCCAGGTCACTTAGGGAAAAAAAATTTAAAAAGAGGAAAAGAAAAAGGAAAAGAAAAAAAGAAAAAAGAAAACCAAATGCCACTGTAAGTACTAGAAAGATGAGTATCAAGTTCTCAATAAATGTCATGTCATAACCAGTGAGGTCACCACATTACACAGGAGACCATGACAAACACTGAAATGCAAGCAGGAGTCCCTGTTCACTTTTTCCTCTTCAGCAGAAAACCTGGGTCACAGTTTTGGGAGAGGGATATCAAGCAGGGAATTCTTTTTACCTTCCATGCTCCACTATTATCTTTTCCAGGAAATACATGATACACAAAATTTTCAGGACTAACATGAGAATATGCTCAAAACCAGGGCTTTGTGTTCCGTTGAGATTACAACACAATAATATTTTCTCACAAAAATACATTTCAAAAGGTGTTTTCCCAAATTAGATGTTCTATCAGCTGACATTATCATTCCTTAAAATGGGTTCTTTTTCACATGCAAAGCCACACAGTGTTTGAGATGACACTAAAATGCAGCAGTGAGCAAAGAAAGCACACTTATTTGCAACTCAGACAAGATACTTACGAATAAACATCGTTGTCGACAATGATCCCTTCTGCAAGGTGAGGCCACGTTGTAGCTAAATGCAGCTCACTGAAACAAAACAAGACTTCAGTCTTTCAGTGATAGCACAAAGTGCTCCCTCCATCACAGTTCATGCTTTGAAAGGTATTTGTGATAGTTAATTTTTGATTCCCTTTATGTGTTTTGTTCTCCAGTAAGTTTTCTCACTGCATACATGGGAGCAAGTTCAACCCTCGAAAAAAGCACATCATTTTTATCTTGAGGTATATTTAAAGAAAATAATTTCAGAGATAAATGGTGTACTGCAGAAGTTTATAGTAAAAGCCATATGAGCTTGAACTCTGAATATCATCAGACAATTTTACAAATGGTCTTATTTGCTATTAAACCATTACCCTTCACAGAGGTTTCTGATGTACTTGAACAATTAAGTATCTGTTGGACATGCTAACTAGTAGGTAGGCAAAGCTAAGATTTGAAATAACACACTTTTAAATCCTTCCTTAAGGAAGTTATAAAACAGCTTTCTGAACTCAACTCTTACCTAATAGGATCTTCACAGGCACCAAATGGTAACTTCCCAAATTCCAGGCCTCCAACTTCTCCCCCAACTAGAGCATCTATATCTGGAGAAAAATCAACACATTTTCCATAAAGAATTTGTGGAACATTTGAAGCAGCATATCACCTTCATTTCACTGCAAAGACTGTAATGTGCAGGATGACCAGAGAAGAGCTGAGCAGTTAAAGTGACTGAGCTCAGAGAACACAGTCCTAACATACAGTCAAAGTAATTGCTTCCAACAGAAACTGGGAAGTAACCATGGAACAGGACATTCAAAGGGACAGATATTGTAATTCTTGTGATTTGTGTTGAGGGAAGGTTATTCCCTTCATACAGGCAATGATGACAGCTATAAAGACAGCCCTAAAGATTCAATGTTGATGCAAGAACAGACACAAAACTGCCATAAAAATACTTGGGCAGGAAATCAGTTCTAAGCAGAAAAGGAAGACTCTGGAAAAGCAACTCTGCAGAGTGAAAAAATAACTACTTTTAAAAGTCGACAATTTTATCAAAAGAGGACTTAACCAAATGCTGTTGGGGATTCCCAAAGTCCCAGGTACTTAGAGATGCCTCCAGCACCCTCAGGCACTTCCCATGTTATAGCCTTCAAATACATAAATCAAAACCAGGCAGCCTACACTGAACAAAAATTAAAGTAAGTAATAATAATGTATTGCAATGCCATTATAATAATGCTGTTACAGCATCTGATCTGCAATTTTAACTGCATCTGGCAAACTCTTTACAAACAAAACAAGTGAGGTATTAGCACAGATGAGTATCTGGATAACTTAAATACATAATTTCTTCTGCAGAGAAGATAAAAGACATTTAAATTTTTTTGGCTTTATTTGGGAAGAGCTAATTGAGTGATGGTATGTAAGTTACAGGTCTAGTTCTTCCCAGTGAACATAAAACCACAACTGCACACAGAAATAGCAGTAAAACTGATGCTGTCCATCTCCAGTTTCTGCAACACACTTTGACACAGGCTCCCTTAACCACAACACTGCTACTAAAGGAGTGGAAGTTCTTCAAACTGCTCCAATCAAGAAATATGATCAGAGTGATACAACTCATCCATGACAAACCTGAAATCCTGACTTAGTGGATAACTACAGCAAGGCAGAGAGACTACAGAAAATAGATTTTGTGTCTGCAGAAACAATAAAAAGATAAAATCAATGGAATTAATTTCCCAAGTTCTTTAAGTAAACTTGGTTAACCAAAGAAGAACTATCATTTAAAACAGCACTGATTTTCTCTCTCTAATAAGCAGGACTCTCTTTGAACATATGTTCAACATACATTCCTTAGCTACAGAGCACAGAATCAACCCCACTGCACACTTCTTCAAAACACAGGATTTTGATTAGTGTACTTTTTTAAGCAAAGGAAAGCCAAACAATTAGATAAACAAGGCCACATGAGTTCTGTCTCTCAAAATGTACCCTAAATACCTCAAGCTTGTTATGTAAAACTGCTACCAAGTCAAGAAAAGAACTTGGGCATTTTAACTGTTCCACCATGTTGTACCTAAAACATCACATCACTAACAAAATGGATGTTAAGGAGGAACTAATATCTACCCTTTTCCTATGGGTTTGTTCACCTTTGAGAAGTTTATAATTTATTTTCTGCTACTACCTATATAGAAATAGGTCTGTTAAAACCAAATCCTTGACACTCAAGGAAGACAGTGCCACCATCAAGCAAGAATAAAAGATCATTTTGAGAGTACCAAACAAGTAACTATCTCTGTTTTTCCCAAACAGCATCACTATGGCATAAACTTATCAAGTCTGCTCTATATACTTTAAATTTAAGACTGTATATTATTTCTCCTCTTCATGCAAGGCTCCTATAACAAAAGACTTGTTTAGAAATGCCTCCTGCATTAAATTTAGTACTGTGTCAACAGTAACAAAAATCCAAACCTTTACCACAAGTGAGGTCCATGTAATATTTTCTGCTTTTCCCACTGTCAATACACTTAAATAGTGAAGTATCAAAATAAGGTACTTTATGGAAACAATTGACAAAAACTCCCACAAAGTATTAGCGTGCACTAGAATCTGAATCTAAACATTTCCCTAAGAAATCCAGGGCAGAATTCTTCACAGATTCAGTCACCCTTTTCATTCCACATAGATACCACCATTTTAGAAACACCATTGTATTTCTAAATGCTGACTACCCCACATTTCCAGGCACAGCCCTACTCAGAACACCTGTCCCAGCCATGAGCTACAACCTGAGAGCAGCTTTAAGCTGGCTCGCCCATCGTACAGAGTGGGATTGGACTGAAGCCTTTCCTAGCAAAGCAGAAAATGTTAGAATTCTTCTGGCAAGATTCACAAATATTTTCTTTAGCGTTGACTGGTTGTCTGAAAACGAGTTATTCTGAGGACACAAGGCTCCTACCTGGTGGCTGCTGTGGCCAGAAGTACTGCTGCCAGTCCTGGAGCACAAAGGTAAGCCGAATAGCCATGCTAACTGGGGGCAGAGGTGTTAAAGGGCAGCCCTTCAAAACAGCAGAGAACAAATTCAATGTAAACAGTAAATCCTCTCAAACACTCTAGGGGTTGAACATAAATGATACATACCATCAGTTCTATACTTACAATCTTGGTTTTGAAGATGTCCAGCAGCCCTGACAGATGGGTGTACTGGCTGGGCACCTTGCGCAGATGAACCATCTCAAAGTCCGTGCGCACGCCCGGGCCCTGGCACTCCCCCACGTACATCCGGCGCCACTTGTGGTGGATTTGCACAAACAGGGGCACCTGGCTGTAAAACAGCAACACTTCAGATCATTTAAGTGTCCTGCTGTCTTGTAGTCTCTAAAACTAGCTGAATTTTCTAGCATAATTTCAGCGTAATTTCACCCTTTAAAATACATTTCCTCTTAGATGAACATACTTTGAAACACTTCACAGGAACCACAGAAAATCACTTTTATTGTCATCATTAAACAGAATGCCTAATAAATTGCCACACCGTAATCACAGCCCACTCCATGACTCCACTTACCTCATTTTCAGTCTATATAATTTTTGAGGAAGATTAGGAAGTTACTGTTACTACACATAAGGAAGAAATCCTCTTGCAAAAGTGATGTTTTATCAATTACATATTATTCTAACAACTTCTAGCAGCTTTCACCAGCCTTAAGGTTTTTAAACCAAAATGGAAATAAATAAAACATTGGTTCAATCTTCACACATGGACATTTTTTCAATTCTTCTCTAACAAAATTACAGTGCAAAAAAAACCCCAAAAAAACCCAACCCAACTCTGAATGTATTTTGCTAGGAATTTAAAACCTTTTCCTCACAAATGCAGTATGCTGGAGTTCTACCTGGACATGTGAAAGGGTTTCACCTACCAGCCAGTGTTGCCCAGTGCAATGGAAACAGAACTCAGCAAGAGGTTACACTTGGATTCACTAACAACAGCATCGTTATTTGCAGCTGGAGCAATAACCACAAACTCACGTAAGCCGTACCTTCAGAGACAAAGAGAAAAAAGTACATTTCTAGTCCCTGGCAAGCCAGCTGAAACATAATTTAAAAAACATATTGTGACGTGGAGAACCTAATTGTCACCAACAGATTGTGGAATCTGTTACTTTGATGCAAGTACCTCTTTATTTTTAGAGGTCAAGAACTGAGTGGGCATGGAGGGCTGCAGATCCTGAAATCACAAACTACCCGAGTGTAACAGCATTCCAACACTGTAATGTGTTTGACTGGGAGGACTTCCAGGTCTAGCAGTCCTGAAATTTTGCAGTTTATGTTAATAATGACTGAAATGGTTTATACATAAAACCAATCTCTCTAGAATCAATCCTATTATGTGCTCAAGATTTGCATTACTAAGAATATAGTTGTTTTTTCTTAAGGTGGTACAACTTTCCTTTTTAAGAATGTACCTAAATATTACATATATAAAAGCCTGGTTAATATATGAAATTGAGACAAGTATTTGGGGGGGGGAAAAAAAACCAAATTAAAGATAGTCTCTCTACGGCAGGCTTTTTTTGCCGTCTTTTCTTGTGTCCAGTACAAAGAATCTTTTTACTTAACTTTTAATTGAAAAAACAAATATACAACTGATTGTGCCAGATTTTCCAACTGCTATGCTCATTTGCAGTAGAGATGAGAGGCAGCACACATACCATCTCACCAGACAGTGGGCTCGAGGAGGAAAGTCATTGTTCATGCACAGCAAGTCCTGCATTGGCAGAGGAAGGGCATCTGTGACAAAAATTGATACATAATCAATGCATCATCATATCCATCCTCACTTACAACTGCCTTGTATTATTAGCACTGTCTGAATGCAAAGCAAACTAAAAGCAGAAATGTCAGATCACACTGATCAGACCTCAGAAAATCCCACACAGCACACTGTGGACTCCACATTCTGACACTGTCTTTTGTCATTATCCTTACAACTATGGAAGGGAATTATCAGGTACCTTCTCCCAGCTCCTCTTTCCCATCTTTGTCACAAGGTTCTTGTACAAGATAATGATGAGTAACGGAGAATTTGAAGTCTGCAAATGAAATTTCATCAGATTTCTCTTCCCATGTTCCTGTGGTAAATATACCCTGCATATAAAAGAGAATATATTATCTCAAATTTAGGTTAACATTCATTAGTCTTTAAAATCACATATTGCCTATGTGATCAATAATGTTTATTTATGTTTTTCTACTGCCTAATGGCTCAGCAGGATTTAATTTCAAAAAGCAATTCCCAAAGCTCTCCATTATAAAGGTAGCTGGCTGCTAAAATCCATGTTGCCAATAATCACGTTCATTCCAAAAATCAAGTATCATCTTTCAGTCTTCAGAACTATATGGCAATAAAGATTTGCATCCTCCCATAGGCACCTGCACATCTGAAGATAGGCACCCTCAACTTTACCCAGAGACAGAAGTTTCCCATCTGAGATTCCATCTACATCTAAACCATTTTGTGCAAATATTACCTTGATACTTACTTTCACCAAAAAATGATTATTTTTATCTATAACTTACAAAACTTCTGTAAGGAGATTTTATTTTTTAACAAAAATACAGCATGGGAATGTGTAAGAAAACCAGCATCATTGCTCCTACTAAAAGCAACTTGGACAATCCTTTGATCTTACTGGGTGTTAAGAAGAGAGCTCTGGTCTAGAAAAGAAAACATGTAGGAATACAGAGACAGCTAAGGTGCAGTTCATTAGATAACATCAGTTTTATTCCAAATACTCTGTACCTGACTAGAATGAAAAGCAATGAGGTTCCTCTGGAAACACAGCAGCCATTCCATACAAACCAGCTGAGTTTATCTGCATTACTATGCAGAAGAGCTCAGCAATTTCCTCTGCATATCACAGGACTGAGAAAGCATCACAAAGGCTTTAATTAGACTGAAAAAAATCTCTCCCATCTATGAAACACACTGAGTCACAAGTAGCACTGTGCAAACCTCAGCCATAAGTACATGAGGTGTGACAAAGGCACAAGGCAGGACAAAAAGATTCCTTAAGTATTTAGAGCAGCTTCAAGCATGTTCCCAGATTCAAACTGAGAATTAAAAAAATAAGCACTAAGCCCTACAGGAAGATCCATCTTGGTCAGGGAAACAGTCTGTTTGGCAGAGGATCCACCAATGAATTTACAGCAATTGTTTGTCAAATTGACACTTCTACAAGTGAAATTCCCCAATAAAGTCATTATCTGCCACACCTAATAAAACAGCAACAGATGAAATACATGTGTGCATTATTGTATTACTAATTAGCAATTCAAATTCTACAGGAAAATTCAGAAGCAGTAACTGACCTTCTCTAGAGGTTTGCCTGAAGAAATCCCAATAAGTTTCCAGTCATTCAGTACTTCTTCTATTTTTGAAATAAATCTATTAGGGAGGGGAAAAGACATTAATATTTGCTGAACATAAACCTGTATTATAATTCAGCCACCCCAAAGCAGGCAGTATGTTATTCTACTATGGAATTCCTTAGAAAAGCCCAAAGAACAAACAAACAAACACCACAACAAAAATCACAGTAAAGGCAGAAAAACTGCTTCCTTGTACACAAAACAGTCTTCCTATGCTTAAATTTTACATGACAGCTACTTTTAGCTATGAGCATCTTTTGACCTTTTTCTGGTACTGCAGCGCATAACATTTAACTCCTATTTCAATGTTCACAGATAGATAAGCGTTTAAGACAAAATTATACACTCAATTCAGATTTAAAGTGTAGCATTTGAAATCTCTTGTCTCCAGTGATAAACGCTATCACTATTGGAAAAAGCATTTAAAAAACAATACATTCACAATGCAAGAGTGTTCTTCACCTTAAATTTCTTCGTACATTGTTCTAGTAACTTTTAAAGGTTTCAGCTATGAGATTACTGTCTTAACAATCAGACAGCTACTTAGAAAACACATAAGCCTTCTGAATGTATGTCCTAATCTCTTGCAAACAGGTATTAAACCAGACCTTTCACTAAGTTCAGAAACAGCTCCACTAGAGCCTCTTAGCCCATTCCCCGGCCGCGGCCTGAGCCTAACGCGGAACCGCCGGGAAAAGCTCCGGGAAGGGCTCCGGGCGCTCCCGGCTGGGGCAGCGGCCGTGCCGCGGGTCCGGCTGCCCCGGCAGCAGCGGCCGGGCCGGGCTCGGCGGAGCCCCCGCGTCACCCGCGGCGAGTGAGGGGCGCGGCAGCACCTACCTCTCCCACTCGGAGGCGGTGGTGAAGTCCGTGATCTCGAACACTTCCGACTCGGGCTGCGGGAAGAGAGCGGGAGAGGCGGTGAGCGGAGAGAGCAGGGGGAGAGAGGGAGAGAGTCGGGGAACAGGCAGGGAGCGGGAGGAGCGGGACACACACTCACATCGCTGTCCGCCGCCATCTTGCGCCGCGGCCGGGCCCCCCCAGCGGCGGAGGCTGCCGGGAACGTGGTGGAAGGCGGCGCTTCCTGAAAGCCTGGACCTCCCTCACAGCCGCTCGCTCCTGCGCTCCCTCACAGCTCGGTATCTACGCACAGCCAGTTGCTCCTGGGCTCTCTCGCAGTCCGTCATGGCTCCCCCCCGTGGGCCCTCCCCC